>CM075342.1:27825170-29054456 GCA_037788925.1 Mytilus galloprovincialis | reverse complement strand
ATTTATTTGCAAATTCAAATTATGGAGAGCGGCGTTTTATATATTAAATGTTGCATATACTATTACATTTTGACAGTTTCAGAAGTACAGGAGAGGCAGAATATACCAAAGGATAAATCATATTGCATAAGTTAAAAAAACAACTAAAAATGTCAAAGCGCAAAATATAATAAAAACGAAAGACAAATAACACTCATTCGACAAAATACAACACAAAAAACTAAAGAATGAGCAGCAAGAACACCGCAAAAATAGTGTTAACCTCAAGATTACAGAATTTTAGAATTACCATTGTATTAGATTAAGGCAAAAAAGGACGGTATATTGGATAAGGAATATCATATTGCCTTATGACAAGCCTTCTACGGCTCGTCAAAAAATTCCTCCCGATCCTTAATGTGCTGAGAACAGGACTTTTGCCCTACAGGAAATATCGAATTTAACGTCCCCATTCCATCAATTGAATACGTGGATGTATATTCATACATCAAGGATAGCTAAACCAATTAAGTTAATGTTTTACTGCCGTGTGAGCGAATTCTATTGATAATGATATCAATAAGTCCATACACCAGTCAACCCTTGGAGTAAACACGTTTTTGAAAATAATTGTGATGCTTTTCAGGTATAGAGAAAACATTTATTGAATTTAATAACTATTAATATTACTCGTGTATAGGACAAATACTTTACCAGTCTGCTAATTGAGTTGTTGTCCGTTTAGAACATTTATCTATTGAATGTAGTGCTTTGAAACGACTACTTCATTTTCTTCAATGGATACGCTCACGTGAAACATATTTCAAGTTTAAACAAAACAAACAAAATATTAAAAATATAAAATATAAAACCGTATAGTAGCACTCACTAGTAGCCAGATTTAAGTCTGAAACGGTCATTTTGGTCTGATCAAGTCTTAATCGACTTAATTTACCGCTAGAGAAAAACGTTAAGACCTGTTAAGACACTCAGACTCTGTTAAGACATATTGTGTTCAATCAGATCAGTCGTGTCAAGATAAACAAGACAGATTCATCTAGCATTCAAATAAGACTTGATTAGATCACGTTCAGATCAAATAAGACCAAAGGTGAACAACCTGTTTAGTTGCTGTAAGATCGTGTTCAGTTGTGTTAAGATTTTAAATATTTTGAATAAAACGGGCGACACTTTATCTGTTTTTATCAGGGGTTACTCCCCCTTTATGAATATAATCTCTATATCTTGGATGATATTCGTTTGTGGTCTTTTAATATGACTGTATATCTATTTCATTAAATAAAGTATGCAAACAATTCATTTTTTTCCGATAGAATCTTTAACATTTCATTGGTTATATGAGAAAAGATTAATTGTAGTAACCGGAAAATGTGTCATAAAAACTTTTCAGTCTGACATAAAGTAGTCCTGTATGTAAGCATTCCGCCTCTAAAAATATAATGATCAGTATCAAATATATCTCAAAGATGATCTTAAACATTTTTTGTTTCTAATGTAGAGTAATAGTTCTTATCTATATTTGGTCAAGAAACGTATATTTTAAGTATATAATTTACTTTATATTTTAAATTTTTACACAGATGACAGTTGCTTGGTGAATATTATTTACATTTTAATAAACGGATTTTTTAAACAGTCAACCGAAACGGATGATCATAAACTACCTAAATAATTTCCCATTCGTGTCACTGGACGTATAATGAATGAAGTTCCATGTTTTATCTTTTATATAAGATGTATAAGGTTAAACCGGGTTAAATTATTTAATTTACAAATAAAACATTATTTTATTTTTTTTAAATAAATGCAACAATTATATTAGCATATTTAAAAAAATTAATTGACAGTTTATATTGACCATTATATACATATAAAGACCGATGTCGATAACTCTTTTGATTTTTTTTTAGCACGAACTAAATACAAGAGTAAATCATATCATAGAAAAATATCAAACAACGTTAGTTAAGACACGATTGATAAAATCTAATGTACGGTTTATATTTCTGTTTCGTATCAGATTTTTTGAAGCACCAGTGTTACTACTCATTTTGAAAACAGTGAGACGCTTACTTGCTATTTCGGAATTGACAAAAAAGCTATAAAATAACGTAGCGAAATGACCGTATTTATAGATTAGACTTTTGTTTTTCATTTTAAATTGTTTTACAATAGTTATTTTAGGGACCGTTATAGCTTGCTGTTCGATGAGGGCCAAAGCTCCATGTTGAGGTCGTACTTTTGACCTCTTATTAAATTATACTATGTGACTTGAATGATGCAGGTTGTTTCATTGACCCACATACCACATCTTCTTATTTATATTAACTTAATTCAGGATACTATTATTGAAAGTACCATGTCTGTTATAAAGTCTTACATGTCTGAAAGTTAAAAAGCCATTGAACCTGTAGAGATTCACAATTTTTTTTTTCAATATCGGATAAATTAATTGACTGTACAATCGCTTGCGAGTTTATTGTACTATCACTTGGGCCTTTCCTGTACAATCGCTTGTCCGACTTATCAAAGCTAATTTTCAATAAAAAAATCAAGGAGATGTGATATGATTTGCAATTAAGCAACTATCCATCAAATTAATTGAATGTACACATGTAAGCTCTATTAGGCGACCATACCTTATAATACGGCTTACGGCTATATATACATTTGTAGAAGGTCCCAACATGAACAAATATGGAACATTTAAATTCGAAAACAAACGGCCGAATTTATAAAAAAAAAAACAATATGACAGTCATGAACCAACGGCAACCACTGAACTACAAGCCACTGACCTGGGACAGGCACATAAAGAAGGTGACGTGATAAACATGCATGTGGGTGTACGCTCAACCTCCTAAACTGAAGTGGATGTAAGCAATTATAGGCAACAATGCGGCCTTTAATAACGAAAAAAAAAAACCTTCAATAACGAGAAAAACCCTTCCATATAGTCGACCGATCATTAAAAGGCCCCGACATAAAAATGTGATTTTTATGAAAAAATTTACAGAGTGAATGCATATCAGCTTACAGAAAAACAAAAAAGTCAGTTATAAATAAAAATACGGATAAACAATTCTTTTTTTCAGCTATCTTATGATCATAAACAAGCTTCTGTCCTAGTTTAGTAGAAATCCAGGATAGTTTAAGAAAGTTATTAAAGTTTCAAACACTTTAACCACAAAGTGAATATTTGTGGTTTGTGAATCGCTGTCTCGCTTTTGCAACACAAGTCGCAGGCTCAACAAAAATGTAATAAACTGTTAAACTTTGCGAAACATGTGTATCTTCTATGTCAGTATGAGTTGGTAAACAAACTCTATACATTTTTTACTATTTTAAAATATTTTTATAAAATATTACTAGAGAACTTAAAAAAGTGAACTTACGGAACAAGCCAACGAAATTAAAAGAAACAAAAATAAGTAGAAAATACACTTTTACATAGAAGTAAAAACTATAACAGACAGAAAAGCATAATAGATACGGCAGTAATAACTATACTATAAAAAACAAGAACAACATAAAATAACATAATATATACATTTTTAATAAGTATACTAGTGTATTCAAAACGGTTCATGGTTGAACGAACATGAATTTCTATAGATTACAATCAACTGAGTGTGGCGTGTGTCGATAAAACATTAATAACTTTCTAATTACTTAAGATATGATTATAAAACTTGAAATTATTTATTTTTAAAACGTTAACTTATATATGCAATGTGTCAATTTTATCATTCCATCAGGTCCTTAGTGCAATTTTTTGTTCTTAGTGTACTAGAGGGGTCTTTTGCGGTATCTCTACGGACCCCCCAAAAAAAATTAAAGGACAAAACGTTATTATATATGATTTGGTTTTTTTTTTTGGAAAATGTTTCTTTTGGCAAATATTTTAGAAAAAATCTAAACTTTTACATATTCAATACATTTTAGGTAAACACCTAGAGTTAAAAATACACGACCATACATTTTTGATAGAAAAAAATGCATTTTCAATATCGAATATCTTTTTAACTATACTAAATTTGCGGTTTTGTGATATGTGCATGTAGTTTAAACAATGTCGTCAATAGTGTTAGAAAGAAGCTATCAAACAATGATTTAGAACCTTATACTACACATATAGAGGTACATGTATGATACCATTACGGGTGAACGTATGATATAACTGTGAAATAGCCATTGTAATTGCCACGTTATTTTATGGATCGTTTATTTTATTACCTTTGGATTATTGGCACGTGCCATCGAACTTAATCTTTATAGACCGAATATTAAAGCATACATACGTTACTTTTACAGTTTAGAGGTATAAGACGAAGAAGAATTATTTATGATAGTGCAATCTGAATAAACACATAAATACATATTTTATATCAAATAAAAAGTTTTTTATTCAAAGAAAAGAAAAGATAAGCGCATTTACAAACAGATGTACTAAGCCATATACTTGATGCTGAACTTAAAATGAGGTTATATTGTTTTAATCTATGAGGATCTGGAGGGGTCCTTCATTTCTGTATTCTTTAATTTTTAGTAGGCCGGGTTTTTTTCTATTCTTTATACTTTTTGTCTATTATTATCAATTCTCTATATTCAAGCACCTTATTATTCTCCATTCTTTTTATTTTTTTCCCATTTTCTCTATTATTCATATTTATAGCCGATCATTCTCTATTCTGTAAAACCCCATCGACATCCTTCTCTTTCCGATGGTACGCTATTTAGTTTTAACACTCTCAATTCACGGCCTAAGAGCAGTTTCAGAAGCTTAGTTCAATCGGAGACATGGTTCCCTGATGTGGCCTTAAGAGGATAACGAAATTAACGATATAAACTATCTGACATATAAAATATTTGTATTTTGCGTTGATCGTTCCTGATGAAGTAAAATCCAGAAACGTGATTTGGACGTATGAAATTTATAAAATGTTGTTGTCACTCTTTTGTTAGTGTTACGTTTAAAATTTGCAATTACTTTTTTTTAAAGAATAAGTAGATAAATACATAAATTAACACCAGAAAATAAAAAAAATAAAAATAAAATCAGAAACAGTTATTGGCGAAAAATTTATATATATATATTATTAATTCTCTAATCCCTTAAACAAAGACCAACAGAAATAAAAAGTCAACGAATGATTTGATGTTTAATAATTCAAAATAATGTAAGTTTTTTATTCTAGCATTTATAATACAATGTATCATCCACATGAAGGGGCGTAACTCCTAATATCAATCTGACACACTAAACGGATCTTAACCCGATCTGAAAGTTTTGAAAGTTACTTTTTATGATTGGTCTTAATTTGTCCAAAACAGTCTTAACAGACTTGATTTAACGCTAGAGTCTTCCATCTTGATTAACTTGACTTGACTGAGCAGACTTGACACAACATATCTGAACAGGGTCTTAAAATCTGAAAAGTCTCAACGTTTTTCTCTAGCGGTAAATTAAGTCGATCAAGACTTGATCAGACCAAAATGACCGTTTCCGACTTTAATCTGGCTACTAGTGACTTATTGACTTAATTTCGACTTTCAAATTAAAGTTTTTAATCATGTGGTATTTTTCTGTATTGTTATGCGTTTACTTTTCTTCATTGGCTAGAGGTATAGGGGGAGGGTTGAGATCTCACAAACATGTTTAACCCCGCCGCATTTTTGCGCCTGTCTCAAGTCAGGAGCCTCTGGCCTTTGTTAGTCTTGTATTATTTTAATTTTAGTTTCTTGTGTACAATTTGGAAATTAGTATGGCGTTCATTATCACTGCACTAGTATATATTTGTTTAGGGGCCAGCTAAAAGACACTTCCGGGTTCAGGAAGTTCTCGCTACATTGAAGACCTGTTGGTGACCTTCTGCTGTTGTTTTTTTTTCTATGGTCGGGTTGATGTCTCTTTGGCACATTCCCCATTTCCATTCTCAATTTTAAGAAAATGGATAGGTGTTACGTAGAACGCAACATTGGATTATTGTTTTGCAAATAACAGGCAACAATTTGTTTATCAATGTGTCAATTGGTCTCTTATGAAGAGTTATCTCATTTGCATTCATACCACATTTTCTTTTTTAAAATGTATCTAACACAAGATATATTTGTTACACTCCTCCAACTAAAGATGTCAATCTTGAACACTATATAAATTAATTTTTGATTTACACTCACATTTCTTTCAGTTAACAATAATGAATACAAAAATAGATTTGCATTATGGAATCGGTGTATGTATACTGAAACATATCAACAACAACAAAAAACAATTTAAGGATGTTCGCTGCTCAGTTTCAAAATAAATAACTTTTCATAAAACTAGTATGTATTGATAGGGAATAAATTGAGGAATAATAAAAGCAAAAAAAAAAATATAGGGGTAAATGTGCTTGTTTTCGAGATATCAGCCATTGGAATTTTGGCGGGAAAATGTTCTCTCTTGATTTTGTATAGCTTTATAATTGACCAGTTTAAGTACTGAAACACTATTGAAAAATAAATAAAATTTCATAAGACGTTTACAAATGACTTATAATTATACATAAAAAAGATTTATAAGAAGAAAATGGGGGTTCATGGTGAAAATTGTTTAAGGCATTCAAATAGATAAAATCAGAGGATTCCGAAAATCTGACCAAAAAAACAAATAATGACAAGCAGTCATCCTTTTAAAGCAACAATAGTTAACACATCGACAGTGATGAGTTGTAATTCGTTAGCACATTTTAGGCTTTGTCTGGCGCCTACGTTTTGTTTGTCGACACATTGAACTTTTCATTTTCATAAATAGAGTCTTTCCACATTTACAAAACAAACTGTGAGATCTAAAACGCACAATTCTATACAAGTCAACGCCTCCACACTGGAGTTTTAAATTTTATCCCTATCTTCATTGTTTATGATTTATATGAAGAACTATTTTATTGATGAAGTGGTTCCCGGTTTAATGATTGCTGTATAAATTAATAAAGGAAAGAGAAATAAGACTAAGAAAGGAAGAAACACCTTTTTATATTTAAAAACTTAAAAGAGTTACGATCAACTTCAATTGCTTTTCTTCACAAAGCAATGAAACTTAAATTGATTTTAGATTTTCTGACTGAATTTTTAAAATGACCGATTTATCAAAAATATCAAGGGAAGCAATTCCGATCTTTTTTTCAAATATACTCCATAATTTTGAAGGGGATAACAGGACACGATCGATAACGAAATTAACCACAGTGACTGTTCAGTTCGCTTTTATCTTTCTCGGTAATATATGTTGAAGTTCTTCAAGTTTACAATCTACAAATAATATATTAAGTACTTAAAGTAGTGTGGTATCAAATATAAGACTACTCATTTATTTCATTGGCTTAAATGACAATTTAAAAAAAAACAATTGTATTGGTTTTTATGTAAAAAAAAACCCAAAATAAACAAATATTGTTTTTTATAGCTAAAACTTCTTTTACTTAGTCCGAATGTTTGAATATAGAAGTGCTTTAACATAGTTATAACGTTATTGTTAAGCATATGTATCAAAGCATTTTGAAAAGAAAAACTTTCACGGTATTACTATATAATTAAAAATAATAAAGTTTCTTTCCCCAAAGTCCGATATATGTTTAAATGAATAAGAATAACTAGTCATCTTGAAAATTAGTGAAATTTAAACCTAAAGAATTCTACAAATTGAGATTTTGATTTCTGGTTATTTGGAGAAAATGGATGTCATTGAGAAAATCACAAAAAAACAAACACCAATATATCGGAAAGGAGAAAAAAACCGGTACATTGACATTCAGTTTTTGTTTTCAAAAACGAGGAGAGTATGTGTTCATGTCTTTTATAAATAGTTTATGGTATATACCCTCATTATATTTTTAAAAGTCATTGTGTTATCTTCTTTTTGACAAAATTAAGCCTGGTTTTAATGGCGGACGGGTTAAGTGTCTGCTTCTATACCTTAGTAAGCCCTTGGAATATATAACGTTGAACAAATGTCGTGTTAATAAACATTATGATGTAAACATCATTTTGTATCTTGTTAGAACACATCAGATCGAAAAAACATGTTCTACAGATTTAAGTTTCAGAACTACCTTTGTATCAGAGTTAAGCAAAAAATGACGATATGTTGAATTGGTTAAGGATTATATTGTTGCCTTGTGACAAACCTTCTTCTGCCCATCAAATTCCTACTGATCCTTAACGTGCTGAGAGCAGGACTTTTGCCCATCATGAAATATTCAAGTTAACGTCCCCATTCCATTAAGACGTGGACGTAAATTTATACATCCAGCATAGCTTAACCCCTTTCGTTAATATTTTACTGCCGTGCGAGCGAATTCTATTGATGAAGATATTAATAAGCGTATGCACCAATCAAACCTCGGGGTAAAAACGTTACTAAAAATAATCGTGATGCTCTTCAGAGAAATCATTTGTTAAATTTAATAAGTATTAATGGTACTCGTCTATAGGACAAATACTTTACCAATCTGCTAATTGAGTTGTTGTGTCCGTTAACAAGTGTATCTACTGAATGCAGTGCTTTGAAACAACCACTTCTTATTCTTCAATGGATACGCTCACGTCAAACTTATTTCAAGTTTAAAGAACAACAGAACATTAAATATATTAAAAATATGAAATTTAAAACTGTATAGCAGCACTTATTGACTTTATATTTCGACTTAGTTTTTAATCATGTGATCTTTTTCTGTACAAGATAACGGATAGGTGTTACATAGAACGCAACATTGGATCATTCTTTTGCAAAGGACATACAATAATTTGTTTGTAATGCGTCAATTATGAAGAGTTATCTCATTTGCAATCATACCACATTTTCTTTTTTAAAAGTACCTAACACAAGGTATAATTTTTTGGTCAACACAACAATAAGGAATAAAGGTATTCAACATTCAAGCCAAGATAAATTCATTAGATTTTACAGTCCTCCAACTAAAGATGTCAATCTTGAACACTATATAAATTAATTTTTGATTTACACTCACATTTCTTTCAGTTAACGATAATGCATACAAAAATAGATTTGCATTATGGAATCGGTGTATGTATACTAAAACAACAAAAAAAAACAACAGTTTAAAGCAACAATAGTTAACACATCGACAGTGATGAGTTAAAGGCGTTAGCACATTTTTGGCTCTGTCTGTCACCTACGTTTTGTTTGTCGACACATTGAACTTTTTCATCCTCATAGATAGTATCTTTCCACTCTCTCAAGACAAACTGTGTGATCTGAAATGCTAAATTCTGTTCAAGTCTGCGCCTGAAGTCTCGATTTTTGATTTTTATCCATATCTACATTGTTCAAAATTTACATGCAGAACTACTTTATTAATGTAGTGGTTGCAAGTATAAAGGTTGTAAATAATAAACGAAAGAGAAATAAGGATAAGAAAGGAATGTAACAACGTTTTATAGTCAAAAACTTGAAAGAGGTACGATCAACTTCACTTGCATTTCTATCATAAAGCAATGGAGCTTAAATTATATTTAAATTCACTGATTACATTTTTAAAATGAACTTTGTATAAAAAAACAGGGGAAGCTACTCCGATTTTTTTTCAAATAGACACTCTAACTTTGAAGGGGAAAACAGTACACGATCGATGACGAAATTAACCACAGTGACTGTTAAGTTCGATTTTATCTTTATCGGTATTTTATGTTGAACGGTAATGAACAAGTTCTACAACCTATGTATGGTATAAGATAAGATAAGATAAATATTTTTAGTCCAATTAAAGGGCCTATGAAGAGCAAAGTAATTCATTACTATGATTTTGGTATATGTACTTACAGCAGTGTAGTATCTAACATAAGACTGCTCATTCATTTCATTTGGCTTAAATGAAGGTTTAAAATGTTTCAAGTTTTTTGTTTTTTTTATAGCTAAAACTATCTACATAGACCAAACGTTTAAACAAATAAGTGATTTAACATACTTATAACGTTCTTGTTAAACATGTGCATCATATCATTTCGCAAAAAAATCTTTCACGCTCCATTTATATAAACCTATCATAGATACCCGGTATAATGGTTGCTGTATAAATTAATAAAGGAAATTACACACTTTTTTTAAAGTAATTACTCAGTATTTTAAAAGTAGGAAAAATGAAACTGCCTTTCCCTCAGTACGACTATGTTTGAATGAAGAAAAATAACTATAAATGAGAGAAATTTAAACCTAATGAATTCAACAATATGAGAGTTTGATTTCTGGTTATTTGGATAAAATGAATTTCATTTAGAAACACGACTAAAAACCCAAGTTATCGCAAAGAAAAAAAAAAAAAAAAAAACTAACGGTACATTGAAATTCATTTTTTTTCTTCAAAAACTAGTAGAGAATTTGTTTATTTCGTTAGTTACAAAGTTTAAAGTATATACTCTAATTAAATTTCAAAATGTCTTTGTGTTATCTGTTTTTGACAATATTAATGGGTTTAGATGCGGACGAGTTAAGTGTCTATTCCTTTACCTTAGTACCTTAGTAGTTTACCCTGGAATAGGTGAGATAGCTGATTGAAAAAAACCTTCTTGTATGTGCTGTTTTGTATAAGGTTAAGTTTACTTTCAGAAAAAAGTCTCGATAGATCGGAATTTATGTATGACATGTTCACCACAAGCCGATGCCGAAACCAAAAATAATAATGAGGTAAATGGTAAATGTTTATAATGTTAATTAACTCAATCCTTAACTTCATTATATTGTATGAAAATTTAATATACTAGATAGAGTATTACTTCAATTCATCAATTTACAGGAATCTATCAAAAAGCTAAGTTAAATTCAACCATAATCAACCATTATCAAATACACTGATGCAAATATCTATTAAAGGGGGGCGAAAGATACCAGATAGAGAGTCAAACTCATAGATTGAAAATAAGCTGATAATTTAAGATGTTGATACAATTCATTTATGATGTTTATAAATTTCGAAGCAGGTTTCGTCGTAGGGAAATAGCTGCACTTAGTTCTACAATAGGTGCAATATCGTTCCGACATATTCTATAAAAAGAACCTATATTTATAAACTTGCATTCGTCTTATGAAAATTTCTACATAAACTCTTCTTGTACGAATCTTTTTTCATTGACACATTTGTGTTGATCGCGAATTATGGCATTTGATTGCGTAACTGCCTTACAGTATAAGGTGTTGCATTAGGATGTTCAGGTGGAAAAATGGTATCACCAAGTAAGTATCAATGTATCCCGTGTGGACCGATCGCATCCATCAATCTGTAAGTCATCGGTGTCATTGTTTTGACCTAGGAAACCAGTTTTGATGTATCTTTGTTCTTCTTGTGTCTATTATGACTAGTGTATGAATACAGTGTTTTTTTTGTTTTTGGTTTAGCGTTTTATTCTATGGGAGGTGCGATTCGAAAGTCTTTTCTACATGCATTGAATTGGGAAGCTATTGAAAATAAAAACATTATTTATATATGTTGTACGTTGGAGGGTCTAACAGCATCAATTAAACATTATTTTTCTCTGAAACTCAAATACAACCAATATATATTGTTATCTTTGTCTCAATGTTATTTTGAAAATTGAATACAAAATATAAAATAAATATAACATAACTACACATTACATTTTATATATTTTTAATACAACTTTAATAACATTTAATGGAATATATCCGACACTAGTTATGGAATCAAATATCCTCGTTTGGATGTGAACAGTCAAACAGACCTTTCAACAAAGTAAGATGTCGAATTCACCAGGTTGAATTATATTTCAACACGAATTTGATAACGGGAGCAAAGCGTTCAAAATTACTTCGAAAGGGTAAATCATTAGCTTCTAAATGAAACTTTTGTCTCTGTGAGATAGATTCATGTAAATTGTTGAACTAAAGGAATACTCCATCTAGTGTATTCACATTTCAAACAATATAATGGAATAAAAGGGATGAGTTAATTTTACATCATAAACATTTTATCATTTACCTCACTACATTTTTGGTTTCGGTATCGGATTATGGTAAACATTTCTATTAGAGATTTACGGAAAGTCTCGGATCCGACTGTTGACTCCGATTCTGACAGCTAAAATTACAGGGGTCGTCTCAAAAAAGATTTACAAAAAAGATAAACATATCCTGTTTAAATCTTTTGAGCTGGAGTTTAAAAGGTCGTGTGCACTAGTGAAAAGGCACACGCACGGGTTTCAAGATCGTGCGCATAAGATTGAACCTCCGTCAAACGAATATATCTATATTTACATTGCATTAATGGGGCTCCGCACTTTCGTGACCTTATATGCAGATATACTTGATGAAACTATACGACAGTGCAAAGATATCCACAAAGCAAGAATATAATTTTATGGTAAACTTATCTTTGATATACAATCCATTCTGTCATCTCAATCTTTTCTTTAAATGATGTATTTACTCAATTTTCTGAGCACAGATGTTATTTTTATCTTGCAACCGGTGAAACCCCTGAAACAATGTTAGATGTTCTGCAGCTTATCAAGGACTCATTTACACAATATAATGGGAGACCCCACAAATTATCACAGAAGAATCGGGTCATGTTGTACATTATGTGGCTTCGGTCGTATTCATCATCATACCATGTTCTCGCGTTGATTTTTAATGTAAGTGTTGCCACAGTTCAAGTAGAAATTAATGCGTGCATGCCAATATTTCAAAGAGCCTTGGAGTCGTTCGTGCAGTGGCCGGCTGTGAACGAAGGGAGAGGAAAACGAGGTATTGGTCTAAACTCCCTGCTGCCGTAGGTACAATCGACGGCACTTCTGTAGAGATATACAGGCCACAAATTGAGCAGAAAGATCTATATTATTCCGGTCATCGTCACTACTACGCCGTACATACTCAAGTGATAGTTGACAACGAGGGAAGCATTTGCTATGTTGAAAGCGGATTTTTAGGTATCCAAAATGATGCGCATTAGTATAGGATGATGAGACAAATTGAAGCCAATACACCGCTAAATTTTCAAGAAGAATGTGCATGTGCTGTTGGGAGATTAAATATATCCTAATTATTACGCCATTTACGCGACAACAAATTACTAGAAAAACAGATCACAAGAAATGCAAGAGTAGAACATTTAACAAAGTTATTGCAGACTATAGAATTCTTGTTGAACATGCCATGGGTGACCTTACAAATTATAAAGTGATGGGTACTTTGTGGAGGCACCCAAGACAAAAACTCAGACTGATTGTGGAGACTTGTGCATGATTTGTTAACAGAAGACAAACCTTATTTGAATAATTAAATCTTTGTGTAAAATCTTGTTAAATTATTACTTGCAAATTTTTATTAAAAAACTAATTATTTAGTATTTTTTTCTAATTTGAGATGACCCCCCTCATTTTACCTGTCAGAGTCGGTGTCAACAGTCGGATCCGAGACTTTCCGTAAATCTCTATTAGTCAGGGTTCGCCATCTATAGTTGTAGTGCCAGTAGTATAACCAGATTAAACACAAAATTTCTTAACTTCAAAATCTGAAAGAAAATTGTAAAATATCCTGCCATTAAAACAAAAAAAAACATGAAATAGCAAATAATTACTGTGGAGTTGTAAATAATCAAGCATTGTGACAGTTTTAAATAGTTTAGTAAATTAAATTTCTAAATTTCTAAAACTCCTAAATTTTCGAAACTATCATAAAATTAAATTTGTTAATTCCTAAAACTCCTAAATTTTCGAAACTATCATAAAATTAAATTTAGAATGGAAATGGGGAATATGACAAAGAGACAACAATCGAATGCCACCAACGAATCTCAACGCAGAGAGTAAATCCCACAGCTAATCCCTTATTACAATTATGTACTAGTCTAGTCAAAAAGGACGTCACACTTTAGTCAAAAACATATAATTTAACTAAAACTAAAAATAATACAAGACTGACAAAGGCCAGAGTCTCCTAACTTTTGACACGTGCAAAATGCGACAGGGTTATACATGTTTGATGGGATTTCAACCTGCCCCGATACCTCTAGCCATTGTAGAATAAGAAACAGATAATGAACACGTTAACTGCTCTGTCAACCAATATTTAAATGTGCACTGTTTCGTAGGCATTTCATTTTTTGTAATAATTTCTATCATTTTGTAAGAATATGTTTCTATTTTCCAAGGCATTTTCTAAATGCTAGATACAAATGCAATTTACAATATATGAAATGTACAAATCTTTTACCACACACACAGAAGTCAGCACTTGAGTTTTAACATTTAATTTGCATTGGTGTTGTCATATCTTTTATTAGCAGTTAATAAAACTTTTAAATCATAAGGAAAACTGAAGATTCTCAATATAAGGTAAAGATTATCCTTGCTACATTTCGCAAAACCTGTCGGCGTTAATGGTTATAAATGCTCTCCATGTGTTTCTTTCTTTACATGTCTTTAATTTCATTAACCGATCTCATTTCTGAGGGTTTTTTTTACACAAAACGCGCGTCAACCGTCATTATTTATGAACCTGGAATTATTGTTGAGTTTTTTGGTTAAGGCGTTTTTAACTTGTCTAAATTTAGGAATTGACTGTTCCAAGTTGGTAGTTCAGTGGTTTTCGTTTGTTCATGTCTGTCATATTTGTTTTTTTGTAAATTGTTTTGTTATATAATAGGCCGTCAGTTTTCTCAATTAAAATGATTAGTTTGTTTCATATCGGGTCCTTTTATATCCGACTACACGGTATGGGTTTTTCACATTATAGAAGTTATTTAAGTCGTCTAAGTTGTCAAGATTGTGTTTAACTAGCCTGTCAACTCCGAGGTTGTCAGCTTAATTCTCGCACGTGACTGGTGCACTAGACATTTTTTTTTAATTATATTTGTCTGTTCTATTTAATACTTAAAAAAAAAATCAAATAGTAAACTCTAAAAAAAGTAACTTGCGTCATTCCTGCGTTATGATATAATGAATCACTAACAATAATAATAATAATAATAATAATAATAATAATAATAATAATAATAATAATAATAATAATAATAATAATAATAATAATAATAATAATAATGATGATGATAATAATAATAATAATAAGAATAAGAATAATAATAAAAATAATAATAATAATAATAATAATAATAATAATAATAATAATAATAATAATAATAATAATAATAATAATGATAATGATAATAATAATAATGATAATGATAATTCTTTATTTAAAGAGGGTTACACAGTTAGCTTTACATTTAATTTTTCCTGAGGCCCGCATGAAATACAATGAAATATAACAAACTGTTACAAAATATCAAACAAACACATACATACATGAAAAATGTGAAATATAACAAACAATTACAAAATATCAGACAAACACACATACATACATGAATGAGCGCATGATACGCCCGTCGTCTTGTGTGAAAGTTTTATGCAATAATCATAAATAGTTTCTGAGAAAGTTTTAAGCAGTAACCATATATTGTTTGTGAGATACGGAGTGACATATGAAACCCCCTTCTTTTTTTCTTCAAAAAACTTAATAACACTAAAATAAAATTTTGAATCAAAACCCTCCCCCTTTTTTACAAAATACTAAATAACTGAAAAATAAAATTTTGAATCATCACCAAAAAGTAAACAGATGTTAAGATAATTATAACAAAGAAGTGTGTAAAGTTTTAAGCAATAATCATGAATCGTTTTTGAGATACGGCGCGACATGTAAATACCCCCTCCCCCTTTTTTACAAAATACTCAATAACTCAAAAATGAAATTTTGAATCATCACCAAAAAATATACAGATCTTAAGATTAATATAACTAAGAAGTGTGTAAAGTTTTTAGCAATAATCAAAAATTGTTTTTGATATACGGTGCGACATGTGAAAAAAAACACTCCCTGTTTTAGTTACAAAGTGCCGTAACTCAAAAAGTTTTAATCTTATTTTCACCAAAAAATATACAGATCATTTGGCCATCATAAGAAACAACTATAATAAGTTTCATGAAATTTAAATAAGTCGTTCTCAAGTTATGGTGTGACATGTTTACGCCGGACAGACGGACAGACGGACAGACGGACGGACATATGGACAGACGGATAGACGGACGGACGGACAGACGGACAGACGGACGGACACCGGACATTTGTATAACATAATACGTTTTGTCAAAATTTGACGGGCGTATAAAAATGAAATAAAAAATTGTTATGAAATTTACAAAAAAATTCATTAGTTTGAGTAAGTGTGTTAAAATTATTTTGCATATAAAATTGCACAGCTTCTCAATGTTCCAACAAGTAATGTTTTAAATCTTATTTTAATAAGCTTGTACTTGAGGTTAATTTTTTCATGGATATTGGTAAGTTATTCCATAAAATAGATCCTGAATATATAAAAGAATGCTTATACAGCTCTGTTTTGGCTTTTGGAATTTTTGCAAGACGCATTTTTCAAACAATATTGGTTTATTCCTGGCATAAAATGCATGTCTCTGCAATTATGTTCGCTCGCAATTTCTAATCAATGTTTGCAAAAGTCAAAGGTAATAACATAAAAAATGAACTGTGTGTTTACATACAAGATAATGTACTATTCAGCAAAATTACATGATTTAGCTCACAGTTTATGAAAGGATGAGAAAAAAAAAGATGAACTCTCACATGTGCTGAAAGGTGAGTGCAATAGAAAATCTTTTTTATGTGTTTTCATCAAAATGTACAAGCTTTAATTAGCCTGAAGAATTTATCAAAGACTTATCGTCCAAATTACAGCACATGTAAAGATCGGGAACAGATATTTGCCAAAATCCATACAAGTAAAAGAGGTCCTTAGAATTGAATATTTTTTGCATATCGAAATTCCTTTTAAAGATAGAATGGGTTCCTGTGTCGAAGTCAATGATCATTAATGACAAGTTCTAAATCAAGATGCAACATAAGTGTGCAATCAAACTATGATACTGCAATTTGTAGAATTCAGTGAAGACATTTTTAAAAATGACACTGGTCTGAAAATTAAGCGGAAACTGAACTCCTTTTCGAAGCCAGGTAACACAAAGTGTAAAATTGATCGATACAAGTGTATATAGTAGATACGTCTTTTGTTCTTTCGACTTTCCTGTTTTTTCTTTTATTAATGTTTCTGTTCTTTCCTTAAGTTTCCTTAGTTTTGATTTGGTTAACTAGTTTCAAGGATGATGACTATGAACAAATGTTTATAAAGTTTAGAAAACACTTTAATTTTTCGTTAATGCACAACACGTGGCTCTGAAATAACATTCATTAGATTAGCTCCTAATTGCAAGAATGTATAATCTAGTTCAGTATTGAAACTAATGTATTTCTAAATACATGATAATGAATACATGCACTTTTAAACAAACTAACATGATTTAGCTCGCAGCTTTAAAAAGGATGAGAAAAAAGGATGACCTCTTACATGATATGAAAGGTGAGTTATAAGTTCAATAGAAAATATTTGCTTAAAGATAAGTTATAATGTCAATTGGAGGTTATCTTTTCATCAAAATGTACAAGATTTATTTAGCTTATTGGGTATTCAAAAGGCTCATTTTCCTCGTCACAGAATATATAAAGATTGGGAACTTACAATTTCTTCAGCAGGACAATCGGGACTACAAAGGTATTTGAAATGTTATTCTGCACTGTACAATGTTGAATTTGGATATTTGAATTTCCAATTAGAACAATAAAAGCAGAAATCCTTGCTAGTATAACTAAATCTTTAAATACTGTAAATAAAAACACACAATTAAAAAATTTGCTCATCCGAACTTATTTTAATAGTTGGTGCTATGAGAAGAAGAAAAAATAATCAATATTCAACAAGTGACCAACAGATAATTAGGTCACGAATTAGCTTAGTTATCAGTATAAATTTTGAGTTATCAACATTAACTTCCGATGTCATACAAAAATTAACTTTACACTGATCTGGAAATATATGGTTGCTAGGAACATCATATGGGCGATAATCTGCCACTTCCGCTTCCTCTTACTTTAAATCACACACGGTTTCATTTGACAGCTCAATTTAAACAGAATACCTTATTTTTTTTCATACTAAAACAATCTAGGATGAATTGTAATTTTTCTAAAGGTTATTGATGTGTTATATATATCGTGACTGATAAACTCACGAATTGAAGGAAGGTGGACTTTAATTCTAAGTTTATGACGTATTATTTCTTTTTAGTTCTAAATTATCACACTTTTGTAAATGAATTCAATAGAGACATTCTAAGATTTTTACTTTTCAGTTCTATAAAGTTAAAAAGGTTTGGAAAATTAAAACAAAATCGACCTTTCGTGTTTTTAAAATCCTATCATTAGTATTTTGATCCATGTTTTTTGTTTGCAAACATGGATTTTCGTGAGAAGTAGCACATACATTAGTTATCTCTCTTATTAATTCGGGTGGAAGGGTAGTTTATTATTTTCAGCATGAAAGTCGTAGAGAACTATATGAACTTAATGTATACCCACTATCTGATCTCAGTACTATTCGATTTGTAATTAAACGACACGAATTTGTGTTGAACAAAATATATTTTTGTTATGTTATTGATTGCAAATTATCAAACAAACACAATTCTTAACATAATGTGTGTATTTTAAGTGAGACAACTTTTTCTCTATTTCAAAAAGGCTTTATTTGTATTTCAAGGTACAAAAGCCTTTTTAGATAAGATGTTTTTGATTAAAGATGCCGTATTTGAAACTGACCATCCTTTCCATAACAGTTTGTATTGGATTAATACATGGTTCTGTTCATGTTAGCTGTCGGATACTTCCACCTCCTACACTCGATAGACGTTCTGATGAAACACGGACAGTTCTATTTGTTCAAGACAATAGTTTACAAAATGTTGGTGGATTTGGCAATGCATTTGGAAGAGGATTTCAATCAAATTTGGCACTGTTATTAATACCCGCATTGTGTGAGTATTGCTCACACTAATAATTATTACTTACGTAGTAACTGTACTATGTCCGGTTAATACAGGCATATTATTGTTAATTGACTTTTTTACATTTTGGTCAAACTGCCCACTGTATTCTATCAGGGTTAAACAGTCACACTATAATAGAAAATCATAACTGTATAGCTTTTACCGGAACCTCATTGCTTTATCTACAACCATATTCTGTTTTTAATATACTATTAATGTTAAAAGTGGTAGCATTGCATATATAAGGCATATGAACACCAAACAACAAAGGACATGAAAAACTGCATACCAAAGAAAGAAGGAATGATTAACTATGCAACAAGGAATAAAGAAAGTTTACCAATAGACCACAGAACAACCAGTATTTTGTATGATTGTATTATTGACGCCATCGTATTAACCATAAATATCACCGACTACGACTGCCAACGGTCATATAACCGGATAGAAATACACCTGTAGAAATAAATTTTCAGTGATCATTGATGTACGAATGTTCACTTATTTCCATGGTATATGTATATGTATATGTTATGTCTTCGTGATATGTTTTTTTAGATTAAAGTAGCAGGTGAATTCATGTATGTTTGAATGTGGTAGAAATGGAATTGTTGCAAGGAATCGTCAACGTGTTTAGACCAAGTTACTCGCTCAATATTAAAATCATATTTAACACAATGGGTGTACAATACATAGAATACTTTAAGTAGATATCTAACATCAACTACAATTGTTTTAAATATCAAATTTGAAATAGTCACTAATGGGAAAGGCTAATTAAGAGACTTTTTTTCAGACGTTCCGATAATTTTATTTCAATGGGTTTTTGATCTAACGGTTAAAGTTTTCCATATTTTTAACAATAATGCCAAAATCAGATATTGGTAATTATCAAAGATTTCTACAATATTAAAATTGCTTTACCGCGTATAAACTTATAAAAGTTAAGAAACGTCAAATTCACAAAAATATCAAAAGTGCTAACGATTTTCTAATTGCTATAAAAGTATCTTGATTATAAATTCTATACATGATATTTATTGTAGTTTTGGCATTACGTCTTGATTCATCTGCCACTACAGAAATTGCAACAGGTACAACTACAATGACCACAACAACAAAAAGTATGTTTTAAAATTTGCTGACCGATTCGACCTCGGTTAGTTTTCATTATTACTTAGTACTTCTTAGTGATAAATCATAACTACTTTTCCTCTGCATTTATTTCACTTACATGTACAGGATCAAAATTCTAATGTTTACTAATTTTACAAGAATTTAAATATAAGAGGCTCATATCATATTCATTTGATCGAATTTTGAAATACTGTACATATTTCTTTTTAACCAGAAGGTTATTTAACACTACAGATTGCAATTGAAGGCAGTTCCTATAAAATTGCTAAATATTTCCTAAACATTAATCAACATTGCGGAGTTGGGCATTTCGTCAGGCACTTATAACATTTATAATTAGATAACATGCTCAGAAATACTCAGACCGTTATGATAATCTTAGAGAAAACTTATTTTGCTTTAAAATAGCAAATTAAAGTAATTATTTGAAACTAGATTTTACGACGAGAGTTTAGGGGACAATTTGTCTTATAAAATTTTATAAAAAAATCTAATGATAGCGGCTTACTTTTCTTAAAAAAAAATATGACACATTGTTATGACAAGTTATTATTTTACTAATATGCTTCAATATCGCTATTTTACGAAATTTTTCTTTGATCTTGCTGACTACTGATTTCCTTTTCCAGCGGATCCGAGTGATATAAAAAATATCGCTTGAAGCTAAGGGGCACGTGGCGTTGCTAATGGAATTGACATGAAATTGACAATGTCGTCATAGGTAAAATAGCAATCAACAGATTATCATTGGTCATCTCAACTCCATTGCTTTTATCCCTTTTGCCGTACCGGCTCAAGCAAGAAAATCAAATTCGTTGAGATGATCAATGATAATCTATAAATATATATCGACGGATGATGATTATATCAAAAGTAATATCTTAGGTTATCTGTCCCACTGTATATATTACTCTGCTAAGCTCTTACTAAAATTGCATAGCACGGCTTTATGACGTCAAATACGTGGACCTAGCCTTAATAAATTTGACCTTGACATATCAACGACGTCATAATGTATAAAAAGAAGTAAATAATTTAAATTCGAACTTGTCAAGACGTCTTCCGGTTTGCTGGTAAATCAAAGAAAGAACCTGTTTTTATCATGCATACTTCCCAAATACAACCCCCTAATTCTGGTTGCCTGCATATTGATATTGTAGATAACAGCTGATCAAAAAAATATAAAGCCTTCATAATTCGTTATTTGCGCTCACCCAACAAAAAGCTTCATATTTTGACTCGCAGCTGATATTTGTCTTACAGAACCATTTAATGCACAAACAAATATATTTTTAATTTGATTTATCGTTCCTCTTACTTAAAAAAGCTTGGTCATATCTCTGTTTAGTTGATAGACATTTGAAATCATTGTCATAACTGTTATTAATGTCCAGATCTGAGCAATAGTCCCTAAATAATTTTTAAATGTCTTCCTGTCTGATCTGGTCGTGAATTCTTAGTTCGGATTGACTTATTTTGTATTTTGGAGCTACATCAATTTAGACATTGGACTTCAGGTTTTTTTTTTTTTTTTTTCATTTCTTTTTATCAATACATGCAGATCCCTATCCTTAATGAATCCACATATTTATTTTCAATTTAACGTTATTCAAAGTTTGTACTTTCTTGTACGATCTAAACTATAGGCTAACACTTTGAAAAAAAAAATTAGAACATCGACTATTTTGTCACGTGCACCGAATTTCTTGTGATACATGCTTCACAACTTGTTACATGAACCTAAAAGTGTTAAAATTATAAAAGATTCATTACGAAACTGGTGTTTAACGACAAAGCTGATGATACAGTTGTTCGATTACTAAGATCACTCAACCACCTAGCCCCACCAATAAAAAAACACAAAAAAACACAAGCACAAAATACGCATGTAACAGAAACTTCAGTCGGTAATAAAATATTTCTCCCATTTTAATATTTTGGTAAATAATTCATTATTAAACATTTTACTTGAAATATAGTTCAAGGAACACTTTTATGTTTATTTAGAAGAGCAAAATTTTATCATCGTGAAATAAAGTTTGCAACGCAAAAAAAGTCCATCTATAAAAAGGAAGATGTGGTATGATTGCCAATGAGACATGTTTTTACAAAAAAATCTAAATGACACAAAGATCAACAACTATAGGACAACATACGATCTTCAACAATGAGCAAATCCCATACCGCATAGTCAGCTATGAAAACCACGAAATGAAATATGTAAACATGCAAATTATTTTACTTCATAAGACGCAACTTCACGCATTGAAGAAAGTCACGAATATATAAACATATTATTTTCTATTTCAGCTACTGCTGCTGCTGATTCCTCTCCTGTAGCAGGAGTTACTACTGTTGTTCCTGCGTTGGTTACCACTGTTGCTGCATCAGATACCACAGATACTGGTGATACTGGTATTACCTGGTAAGGTAAGTGGCAGTGGCATAAAGATGATTATGCAAAACATATATATTTGTTTGTGTACCCAAAGTGTGTTTTTACATTATGTTGAAATGAATTTGTGTGAATATGTTTAATCTTTGTCTTTTATATCTGAACTAATTAAACAAAATTTGGGGTAACCTGGATTTGATTTTTAGCTCACCTGGCCCGAAGGGCCAAGTGAGCTTTTCCCATCACTTTGCGTCCGGCGTCCGTCGTCGTCCGTCGTCGTCCTGCGTCCGTCGTCGTCGTTAACTTTTACAAAAATCTTCTCCTCTGAAACTACTGGGCCAAATTAAACCAAACTTGGTCACAATCATCATTGGGGTATCTAGTTTAAAAAATGTGTCCGGTGACCCGGCCAACCAACCAAGATGGCCACCATGGCTAAAAATAGAACATGGGGGTAAAATGCAGTTTTTTGCTTATAACTCAAAAACCAAAGCGTTTAGAGCAAATCTGACATGGGTAAAATTGTTCATCAGGTCAAGATCTATCTGTCCTGAAATTTTCTGATGAATTGGGCAACCCGTTGTTGGGTTGCTGCCCCTGAATTGGTAATTTTAAGGAAATTTTTGCTGTTTTTTATTATTATCTTGAATATTATTATAGATAGAGATAAACTGTAAACAGCAATAATGTTCAGCAAAGTAAGATTTACAAATAAGTCAACATGACCGAAATGGTCAGTTGACCCCTTTAGGAGTTATTGCCCTTTATAGTCAATTTTTAACCATTTTTCGTAAATCTTAGTAATCTTTTACAAAAATCTTCTCCTCTGAAACTACTGGGCCAAATTAATCCAAACTTGGCCACAATCATCATTGGGGTATTTAGTTTAAAAAATGTGTCCGGTGACCCGGTCAACCAAGCAAGATGGCCGCCATGGCTAAAAATAGAACATAGGGGTAAATGCAGTTTTTGGCTTATAACTCAAAAACCAAAGCATTTAGAGCAAATCTGACATGGGTGAAATTGTTCATCAGGTCAACATCTATTTGCCCTAAAATTTTCATATATATCGGACAACCCGTTGTTGGGTTGCTGCCCCTGAATTGGTAATTTTATGGAAATTTTACTGTTTTTGGTTATTATCTTGAATATTATTATAGATAGAGATAAACTGTAAACAGCAATAATGTTCAGCAAAGTAAGATTTACAAATAAGTCAACATGACCGAAATGGTCAGTTGACCCCTTTAGGAGTTATTGCCCTTTATAGTCAATTTTTAACCATTTTTCGTAAATCTTAGTAATCTTTTACAAAAAATCTTCTCCTCTGAAACTACTGGGTTAAATTAATCCAAACTTGGCCACAATCATTTTTGGGGTATTTAGTTTAAAAAATGTGTCCGGTGACCCGGCCATCCAATCAAGATGGCAGCCATGGCTAAAAATAGAACATAGGGGTAAAATGCAGTTTTTTGCTTATAACTCAAAAACCAAAGCATTTCAAGCAAATCTGACAC
The DNA here is from genome assembly GCA_037788925.1 of Mytilus galloprovincialis. Classification (NCBI taxonomy): domain Eukaryota; kingdom Metazoa; phylum Mollusca; class Bivalvia; order Mytilida; family Mytilidae; genus Mytilus; species Mytilus galloprovincialis. The sequence continues at coordinate 29,030,438 of CM075342.1, read as the reverse complement.
GGGTAAAATTGTTTATCAGGTCAAGATCTATCTGCCCTGAAATTTTCAGATGAATCGGACAACCCGTTGTTGGGTTGCTGCCTCTAAATTGGTAAGTTTAAGGAAATTTTGCTGTTTTTGGTTATTATCTTGAATACTATTATAGATAGAGATAACCTGTAAACAGCAATAATGTTCAGAAAAGTAAGATTTACAAATAAGTCAACAGGACTGAAATGGTCAATTGACCCCCTAAGGTGTTAATGTCCTTTATAGTCAATTTTTAACAATTTTCATAAAATTTGTAAATTTTTACTAACATTTTCCACTGAAACTACTGGGCCAAGTTCATTATAGATAGAGATAGTTGTAAGCAGCAAGAATGTTCAGTAAAGTAAGATGTACAAACACATCACCATCACCAAAACACAATTTTGTCATGAATCTATCTGCTTCTTTTGTTTAATATTCACATATACCAAGGTGAGCGACACAGGCTCTTTAGAGCCTCTAGTTCTATAAGCAAAGTGGTTTTTGCTTTAAAAATAATCCTAGAACAAAATTCCATCTTATTGATTGTTCTTTATAATATACTCTTTTAGAACTTCACCATTTGAAGAAAGTCAAGAATATATATGCTTTTAATTTTCTATTTCAGTGAATGCCAAGCCTCTCGCCGCCGCTGATTCTAATCTTGCAGCAGGAATTACCACTACTGCTTCTTCATTATTAATATTTTCCTGTTGATGGATAATTTCCCACTGTTTTTGATGAAGTGCTTCCATTGTGAGAGAAGAGGCATACTGATGGTTGTTCAAAACGTATATTTTGATTGTACTCAATTTGTTGTTTTTCTAAATTGTACAAAAAAGAAAAGTATGAATTTGTTGAATCATTTGTCTTGTACATTGTATGTCTGCACGAATACAACACAATGTTGGAGATCCCTCAATATACTAGGGTCTGGTTGGGTATTTAAAGATTATAGAATCATTGGGGGAATTGGAGGTTCAAAAAATAAAGAAAAGAAAAAAATATGAAATAATTTGAAAAAAAACAGAATAATTGGGTGCTGAAAAAAGAGGAAAAATAATGGCAAAATATTCAAGTTTGTGAAATATGGAAGCTGGTGAAAAAAGGTATTTCATTACAAACTTAATAAGTAATGGTTTTTGTCACCAATATCATTATAGTATAGGTTTACGATTGTGTCACTCTCTTTGTACGTCTCAATAGGAGTTTACTACGATCGAACTACGACTCTTGACTTTCCTATTGTACACACCAGTTTTCTTAAGACAACATACATCCAAAAGGTATAAACAAAAATTAGAGGTCGTTGTTTAAAGGTAGAGGTATGAACGGAATGAGGTCATGCAATTATCGGGACTACCGTAGAAGTATCGGAAGAGATCGTACTTAAGACGGCAAGCGCGTAGTAGCGGCGTATTATTGCCTTCATCATCGTAGTATAATCTTATCAATATCGTAATAGAAGCATAATAAAGAGGTAGACAACTGTATTCGGGATAGCCGCAGTGATATCGTAGTAAAAGATCCCAGAGGGTCAGTCAAATTCATAGTGTTATGATATTGTAATTATTGTATTTATTTATGTTGGCCTGATTTGTGTTGTGTGGCCTGATAGTTGTTTACAGAATAATCTTAGAACTGTGCAGTTTAGAAATCACTGGAACAATTACAGAATGATTGGAACTTTCCAGAATTATCCTTATAATAGATGCGTTATATAAACTTCTACATTTTACTAGAAACTTCTGTTGTAACTTTCTAGGATGTTCCATTATAGACTGTTCTAGAATCTTCCATGACAACTATATATATACAGACACTAAAGTTACACACTCACTCTTGGACTTAGACATCGATAGACATTAATATTCATAGCATTTGGATTGACACTTTTATTCTACAAACAACATCATACTGGATTGCAACCGTAGTAGTGAACGTAATATTCAGATTGGATTCCAAAAGATAACCAGATACAGATAAAGATAAAATATTGGACTCATATTTTGACAGTTAAGTTGACAGTAATATTTGTGTTATACTTCTTGTAAACTTTTGTATAATAAATATTGTTAAATTTTATTATTGATTTGTGTCTTTTGTTGGCTACAATTTAAAGGTAATTTCTGGCCGTAACAGAAATTGGAGGCTCGTCCGGGATCTCGTTAATATCTTCATAGAAATTTGTTCAGTATTTTTATAAGACCTAGCTAACAAAATTCTACAAAATGGCATTAGATGCCGGTAAATTTTTGAAAACGCCAGACCTGGAGAGTTTTGATAATTTAAAGAAAGAGGAATTAGTGTTGCTTGCTAAACATCTGAAATTAGATTTTAAAGTATCTATGAGAAAAACAAATTATAAAAAATTTGGTAATAGACAAATTAGTTGACGCAGAAATTTTAGGTGAAGAGGCTCTTGAGCTTAAGGTCGAAAATATTGACGCCTTTAAATTAAAACAGCTTGAATTAGAAAATGAACTCAAATTAAAAGAACTGGACATAAGAAAAGAAGATGAACTTAAATTAAAACAAGATGAACTTAAATTAAAACAGGCAGAACTGGAAATGAAGGAAAGGTTGGAAATGGAGAAAATAAAAGAAAAAGAAGATGAATTTAAGTTAAAACAGGCAGAACTTGAAATGAGGGAAAGACTAGAGATGGAGAAACTAAAACTTGAAATTCTCAAAGAAGAAAGCAACACTAAAGTCCAGCCACAATCAGAATATTTTGATGCAGCAAAAACTATACGTTTGGTTCCCAGATTTTTGTGAAAAAACAGTCGATAAATATTTTCCACAGTTTGAGAAAATTGCCCATAATTTGAATTGGCCAAAGCCATATTGGACTACAATGCTACAAAGTGTTTTTGAGGGTAAGGCCGATGAAATATACTCCGCGCTTTTATCAGAAGAAAAGTTCCGATTATGACACGGTGAAACAGGAAGTTTTGAAAGCTTATGAGCTAGTACCAGAAGCATACAGACAGAAATTTAGATCTTATAAAAAGTTTGATTCGCAAACGTATGTGGAATTTGCTCGGGAAAAAGAAGATTTATTTGATAAATGGCTTACTTCAAAGAAAACAGATAACAATTTTGATAACCTAAGACAATTGATGTTATTAGAAGAGTTCAAACAATGTGTTCATTTAGACTTAAAAACACATTTAGACGACAAAACAGTTGGGACAATACATGATGCAGCTGTAATTTCAGATAATTATACCCTTTCACATAAAAGAAGTTTCAAGGGTCAAAATGTTAATACTTCAAGTGAAAATTACAAAAATCAAAGCACTGAGCGTACTGATAGTAAGTCTGTTGCACAGAATAAGAGTCGGTCCAGTTATAACATGTCTAGTCCAAAATTTGATACTTTTGAGAAGAAGACACTGATTTGTGCTTATTGTAAGAAGAATGGTCACCTGATGGCTGATTGTTTTAGACTCCAGAAGAAGAATGAACGAGATAATAAGCCAAAGTTAAGTGCTTTTACGACACCCATTGTTACCAGTACATTGGAATGTCCTACGAGTCAGGCTTTTAAGTCCAGTTTTTGTGATTACATGGAGGAATATAAACCCTTTATGTCTGATGGGTTTATTTCTATTGTTGATGATACCACTCTTCAGCCTATTAAGATTTTACGGGACACTGGAGCTTCTCAGTCTTTATTGTTAGAAGGTGTGTTACCTTTGTCCGAGAAGACTTCTGTTGGTGCCTCCGTTTTGTTACAAGGTGTAGAGTTAGGTTGTATAGATGTTCCTCTTCATCGTATTTATCTGAAGTCAGATTTGATAACTGGACCAGTTATTGTGGGTGTTCGTCCTAATCTCCACATTGAGGGTGTTACGTTATTGCTAGGAAATGATCTAGCTAGGAACAAAGTGGTTGCTGAACCAATTGTTACCAGTGAACCGGTGGTGGATGTTAAATTACCTGAAGATGATGCTGAATTGTATCCAGCTTGTGTTGTAACTAGGGCGATGGCTAAAAAACAACAAAATCAGGATTTGCAAGAAAACCAGTTTGATTACATGGACCTTTCTGACACTTTCCTAGCCGACATTGAAGGTCCTGGTAGCTCAGAAAAGGCAATAATAAGACCACCTAATGTTAACAAGAATGTAATTATGCCATGGCCAGACGTAAACAGCCATTCATTAAACAGGAAGAACCTTATGGAAGAACAAAATAAAGACACTGAGGTTCTTCAGCTCTGCAAGAGGGCTCAACCACAGGAGGAAGCAGACAAAGTGGCTGAATGCTATTTCCATCAGGACGGCATTTTAATGAGGAAGTGGAGGCCTCCTGATGCTACCCCAGAAGAGGAATGGAGAGTGCTATACCAAGTGGTGGTGCCTAAAGTTTATAGGCAAGAAATTATTGGTCTTGCCCATGACACCCCCTTGGCTGGACACTTAGGTATAAGAAAGACTTGCCTTAAGATCTTGCAGCATTTCTACTGGCCAAGATTTAGAAGTGATGTTGCAGAATACTGCAAATCCTGTCATATATGCCAGGTTGTTGGTAAGCCTAACTAGAAAATACCACCAGCACCACTTCTGCCTATTCCAGCCTTTGACGAACCTTTCAGCAGAGTTCTAATTGACTGCGTTGGACCTTTACCAAAGACCAAAACTGGAAATGCGTATTTATTGACAATCATGTGTACATCCACTCGCTTTCCTGAGGCTATTCCGCTAAGAAATATCAAGACACCTATTATTGTCAAAGCACTTATCAAATTTTCCACATTAGTAGGACTTCCTAAGTCTATACAGTCCGACTAGGGATCAAATTTCATGTCAGGTTTATTTCAGCAAGTCGTGTACCAGTTAGGGATTGCTCAGTATAGATCAAGTGCGTACCATCAAGAATCTCAAGGTGCCATAGAACGTTTTCATCAAACATTGAAGAACATGATTAGAACTTTTTGTCTTCAATTTGACAGAGACTGGGATGATGGACTTCACTTTCTACTTTTTGCAGTCCGAGAGGCTGTTCAAGAATCCCTTGGATTTAGTCCCTTTGAGTTGGTATTTGGCCATACTGTAAGGGGACCGTTAAAAATGATTAAGGAAAAGTGGCTTACTGATTATACTGACTTGAACCTTTTAGACTATGTATCTAGATTTAAAGAAAAATTGTATACTGCTTGTCAAATTGCTCAGAAAAACTTAAAAAATGTACAGAACAAGATGGAAATATGGTATGATAAAGATGCCAGGAATAGGGTTTTTGAATCTGGTGATAAAGTACTTGTATTTTTGCCAGTCCCTGGACATCCTTTACAGGCTAAATATTGTGGTCCTTATACAATAGAGAGTAAAAGCAATGATCTGAGTGTGTCATATTAATATGTTAAAACCATATTTTGAGCGTACTAATGAATGTGAGAGTAAACCAGTTGCCACTTTAGGCATGGTTAAATTTGAGAACAATCATGACAAACCAGATGTAATTGAACCACCTTTTAGATCTAAAACTAGGGAAGAGACAGTCAGATTGAAAAATTCAGAAATTTTGTCAAATTCAAATTCAAAACTTGCACATCTGTCTTTTGATCGTAGAGAAGAAATAAAAACTTTGGTATTTTCTTTTAAAAATCTTTTTCCAGATGTGCCAAACAAAACCACTGCTGTTTGTCATGATGTTGATATAGGAGATGCTTCTCCAATTAGGCAACACCCTTGCCGGCTCAATCCACTCAAACTTGAAGCTATGAGAAAAGAAATTAAATATATGCTTGCCAATGATATTATTGAGCCGAGTAGCAGTCAATGGAGCTCTCCTTGTCTCCTTGTGCCAAAACCAGATAAAACCTTTCGTTTCGTGACTGATATCAGAAAAGTAAATTCAGTCTCAAAATCGGATTCCTATCCGATTCCAAGGATAGACGATTGTATTGACAACATTGGTCAAGCAAAATTTGTTGAAAGGTTATTGGCAAGTTCCATTGACACAGAGAGCTCGTGAAATATCAGCTTTTGTTACACCAGATGGCTTATTTCAATATACTGTAATGCCGTTTGGCATGAAAAGTGCACCAGCTACATTTCAAAGAATGATCAATAATGTTATAAAAGATTTAAACTGTTGTTATGCTTATATCGATGATCTAATTGTATGTAGTGATAGCTGGGAACAGCATTTAACACATTTGTATGATACTTTTGATAGATTGTCACAATCACATTTGACTATTAATCTTGGTAAAAGTGCATTTTGTCAGGCCACTGTTGATTATTTAGGGCATACAGTTGGCCAAGGTCAAGTGAAACCTATTATGGCTAAAGTAGAAGCCATTTCCAAATTTCCTTCTCCTACAAATAGAAAACAACTTATGAGATATTTAGGCATGATTGGATTTTACAGAAAATTTTGTTCAAATTTTGCTACTGTGGTTCAACCATTGACTCATCTTTTACGAAAAGATTCTAAATTTATCTGGAGTGAAAATTGTCAAAACGCTTTTGAAAATAGCAAATCACTTTTAATTAATAGTCCAGTTCTGATTACTCCAGACTTTGAAAAACAATTTCAACTGGCCGTTGATGCAAGCGATGTAGGAATTGGCGCTGTTTTATATCAAGAGACAGATGATAATGTTGAGAAACCTATATCATATTTTTCCAAGAAATTAGATAAACATCAGAAAAATTATTCAACTATCGAAAAAGAGTGTTTTACAATGTTGTCAGCACTTCGACATTTTGATGTATATTTGAATCCCACTGTATATCCTATTCTTGTTTGTACTGATCATACTCCTCTCACCTTCATACATAAAATGAGAAACAAGAATCAGAGGTTGACTAGGTGGAGTTTATTGTTACAGGAATATGATGTAATTGTAAAACATATCAAGGGTAAGGATAATGTAATAGCAGTTGCTTTATCTAGAGCTTATTAAAACACTTTGTATATACTATGTTTTTTTGTTCATATTATTCATGATAAGTTTTTGTTACACTAAAACTTCTTTTAAGGGGGGAGGTGTTATGATATTGTAATTATTGTATTTATTTATGTTGGCCTGATTTGTGTTGTGTGGCCTGATAGTTGTTTACAGAATAATCTTAGAACTGTGCAGTTTAGAAATCACTGGAACAATTACAGAATGATTGGAACTTTCCAGAATGATCCTAATAAAAGATGCGTTATATAAACTTCTACATTTTACTAGAAACTTCTGTTGTAACTTTCTAGGATGTTCCATTATAGACTGTTCTAGAATCTTCCATGACAACTATATATATACAGACACTAAAGTTAAACACTCACTCTTGGACTTAGACATCGATAGACATTAATATTCATAGCATTTGGATTGACACTTTTATTCTACAAACAACATCATACGAGATTGCGACCGTAGTAGTGAACGTAATATTCAGATTGGATTCCGAAAGATAACCGGATACAGATAAAGATAAAAGATTGGACTCATATTTTGATAGTTAAGTTGACAGTAATATTTGTGTTATACTTCTTGTAAACTTTTGTATAATAAATATTGTTAAATTTTATTATTGATTTGTGTCTTTTGTTACAATTTTATTTACAATTTTGTCTACAATTTAAAGGTAACTAGAACATACCCGCGAAATCGCGGGCATATAAAGCTTTTGAACTGTTGTAGGATGATTTTTGTTAAAGATATTATGTATGGAGAATTACATAAAAGGTATCTCCCTTTTTTCAAAGTCCGATATTTGTTTCCTTTCTGTCAAATTCAATTATATTCGTGTTTCTTGCCTACGACCACAATTATTCTTCTCCTTTGCTACATTGCTTCTTTTGGTAAAAGTCAAATCAAATTAAAAATTTGCACCGTTTCAAACATGAAATAAATGTAACTGTTTATATATAGACCATTATTAGTCTAAAAAATATGCTTCTATGACAATCCATCAGTGCTTTTTTTTTAGAGCCTTATTAACATGACAATGGTAGGATTTGAATCATGTATAAATGACTAATACCGACTAAGGCTAATTTGAGGGGTTGTCGATTGGAGGGGTCCTGATCCCAAAATCCCGTGCTTAAAACCATGAAATCCCGAGATGCAGAATTTAAAGAAATTCATATTCCGAAATCGAAAAATATATTCCCGGATCAATCCCCTTATCCCGAGCTTAAAAACACCCGATCCCGACGCCCCGAAAAATGTCCTGCCTCCCTCTAATCTCTACCTTACTTTCATTTTTGCGAAATCATTATTTTCCCTTTCAACAATGAATTGTTATGCCCCAATTATGGGCACTGTGTTTTCTAGTCTGTGTATCCGTGCGTTCGGTCGTCCGTCCGTCCGTCTCGTCCGTCTGTCCCACTTCAGGTTAAAGTTTTTGGTCGAGGTAGTTTTAGATGAAGTTGAGCATGTTTGACTTATTTTAATATATATGCAAGTGGTATGACCCCTTAAATAGTAAACATTTCAAAGAAAACAGTTAACAGAATCAGGGACTTTCTATACTAACATAGAAAGGGTCTGATAGAATACAGAGAATCTCTATATATTAAAGTAATATAATCGTAGTTTACATGTAGATATACCCGGAAAATATTTGTCCTCTCTAAGGAGTTATAATAGTTGTGATTTTTGCGATCTAAACACCATGGAATGGAGAACGCTCTACGATTGGTTGTACTTGTGTCACATGTTTTACTTATTTTAATATAAATGCAACTGGTATGACCTCTTAAATAGTAAACATTTAAAAAAAAACAGTAGACAGAATACAGAGAGTCTCTAGATATTAATAACATTAACGGTACCAATTTTTCTGCACCAGATGCGCATTTCGACAAATAATGTCTCTTCGGTGATGCTCGTGGCCAAAATATGTAAAATCCAAAGCTTATATAAATGATGTAGAGCTATAATTCAAAAGTTCCAAAAAGTATAGCCAAATCCGTGAAAGGAATCAGAGCTTTGCATGAGGGAGATACATTCCTTAATTTATAATAATTTTTATCATTTGTAACAGCAAATTTAATAACACAAAAAAAAAGTATTTTCATGCCAGTACCGGAGTACTGGCTACTGGGCTGGTGATACCCTCGGGGACTAACAGTCCACCAGCAGAGGCATCGACCCAGTGGTAGTAATATAATCGTAGTTTACATGTAGATACACGCAAAAAATAATTGTCCTCTCTAAGGAGGTATAATAGTTGTGGTTCTTGCGATCTAAACACCACGATATGGAAAACGCTCTGATTGGCTTATCTATTTTTCATTTTTGTTATCTATCATACGATTGGTTGTATTTGTGCATGTTTCAAACCGGAAGTCTTATCTATGACTAAAAGTCAGTCTGATGACGGAATCATATCCGGACTCCTTTTTTGTCGTTTTTCTCCAAAAATAACTCAATCTGAATAATCATAAGAATGGATGACAAATGCGACTATGCATGTTACCTATAGGACACAGAGGCATGATGACTGATTTATTGTGGAAGGAAGAGAAGCGACACACAAAATGAGGTCTTCTCGTTTAATAGTATAGATTTCTGGCCGTAACAATAGATCGAAAATAAACTGACAACGCCATGGCTAAAAACATACAAATAATAGTACAAAAAACACAACATAGAACATTAAGGACTTAGCAAAATTAACCCTAACAAAAACTGGGGGTGTTCCGGAAGGGTAAGTTCGAAGCGAAATCATTCCCATAAGCTTCCCAATTGCACCATTTCCAATATGAAGCTTCTACGCCTATTCTGATCATATTTTGTCATCAATTGCTACTACATTCTATCGGTTCTACTACTTCTAGTTTATGACACGATTGCACTGCGAAAAGTTGGAGACTTGACACATCCATGCACGTCCTTACTATGACCTTGCCACGATTACCACGATCTTACTACGGCTTACAAAATTCTTCATAACAACTTAGGCCATAGCTGGATCATGGTCCTAGTGTTATGGGAATATTAAAGATGAAGATTTTGTGTATGAAATGAAATATATATCCAATACACATCAACGTGTCATGTTAGGTCCGAGACCACAAATGTCGTACCTTGATTTTCGTTGCTCACGAATATAGTCCCTAGTGTCCTTCCAAATTTATTTCTCCATGTTTAATGCCTCAAATTGCAAGTAGGGGGTGAAATTACACTGTAAAAAAATTTGGGTCCAGAATTTTAAAGGAAAGTAGTGATTTGGTCCTGCTGAAAAAGTTTTAAAATTAGCACTTCGGAAGCTGTCAAAAGATTTCAAGACGCCCTGAACATAAAATTGTCATATTTTGAGTTAGAGCCGAAGAAGTTTTGTATAATTTCGATATAATTTTTCCCAAAATTAGTACAACACACTGTAAAAATTTCATTGAGAAAGCGCATGTGGGATTTTTTAAATTTTCATTTATGTTCTAAACGAAATGCACTACGAAATAATTGTGGTCTCGGACCATATTCCTGATTTGGTAATGGCATTATCCTGTTAAAATGGATAACTATTCTTGATTTTAATGTCAGTTAAACCTCTCAATTGCATTTTAATCTAGTATATAATGGAAATTAACACTGGACGTCCATGGTCTCCGTCCGTCAAGACAATCTCTGAAAATACGTAATCAACTGATAACAAACCTCACTTGAATGTTCTATTGGGTTTGTTGTTTAAAATGGTATTATCCTAGGATTAAATCCACCAACAAACACGACCCGTTTTGCTTAAAAAAGAGCATAATAAACTAGAGGGTAATGCACATCTTATTTAATGTTTCCAAAATCTTGACAACACATTGTGTAGTTGATCAAGCAACAAATAAATATTTTTGTACATTTGGCAGTATTTGCTTATATTCTAAACAACAAAAGCTGTTAGAGGAAATCTGACATAAGGTAGATATTTGCAGCAAGTTATTATAAACGTAAGGACATGTAGTATGAATGTCAAGGAGACAACTGACCACCACAGTTCAAATGAAGTCGAAAGTAAAATCACAAAAATACTGAACTCCGAGGAATTCAAAATGGAAAGTTTCTAATCAAGTGGCAAAATCAAATGATAAAATACATCAAACGAATGGACAACAACTGTCATATTCCTGATTCAAATGTAGAAAATGGTGGATTGAACCTTGTTTTATAGCGCTAAACCCCTCACCTGTATTACAGTCGCATCAAATTCCATCATATTTACAACGATGTGTGAGCATCCATCAAATTTAAAACCGAGTGTTTGACGTCGGAAAGGTAAAAATCAACATATTGATGTAAGCAATTCTAGGCCATCGTACGGCCTCAAACAATCCGTAACGTACGGTCGGGTATAACATGATTAATATGAAACCATGCAAACAGCAATTGAGAAACGGACTTATTTATAACAAAACAAACTACGAAAAACAAAAACGACAGACATGCACCAACTACAACTACTGATATACAGGTTCCAGACAGCCACATAAAGAATGTTGCGGGGTTAAAAAATTTTTTGAGTGCTCAGTACAACATAAGATCAAAAATAATATACAGTTGAAAACGGTTTCACTCATTAGATGCTAATAGAAATACATCTAACCAAAACACAGAATGGATGGTATACGGTACTTATATATTTTTAAAACATAAAGTCATGAAGTTCAGATCTGAGAGTACTCGCATCTACTGACAGCTAACCAAAAGTCGATAAAAATTTATGACAAAAATCATGCTTTCAAGACAAAATATCAATCAGTTCAAATTAAACATCTAATGCATCTAATATAAAGGCGTAATCAACAGTCAGAGAAAACCCCAACCTTGGGCAATGCAAAGCTATAAGTATCGACAGAGTGTAGCACCGCGAAAGTACACATGTGTAATATTAAGTGTGGTTTTAATTTACTCAAAACAAAATCAATATCTATACCAATAAAAGCAAAATTCGAAGATATATTCACAGAGTTGTTTAGTCTAGATGAAAATTTCACATACACCAGACAAATATTTTAGAGCAATTGTTTCTGAATTGTCAATTTCTTAGAAAATGTGACTTTGCTTGCTATTATTTTGAAAAATGTTATTGCATGGAAAAACCTTTAAAGAGGAAAAATAACCAGAAGCGTAAAACATTTAAATAAACATTACCGAAATAAATTGACCCATAAGATAAATTATTTGGAAGATAAAAGAAATGGTAGTATTACCTATGAAACAAACTATCCACTACATACCAAATGACGTAAATGTAAGCAACCTTTATGTCCATGTAATATCTTCAACAATGCATCAACCCCATGCTCAACTTACAAACAGACCAAAGAAACAATCACAGATCCTAAAATACTCGCAGTTACTGTAAGCTATTCAAATGAATTACTAACCAAGAAAAAAAACATCTAATTTTCCGTACCAAATTCTATCAACACACTTCCAATAGATTCATTGAAAAGATGTTACAAATATTCAAATAAATGCATAAAAGAGGGACGAAAAATAACAGAGGAAAGTCAACCTCATAGATAGAAAAAAAATACTGACAACGACATGGCTAAAAATAAAAATAAAAAACAGACAAATAATATTACAGAAGACACAACATAGAAAACTAAAGACTAAGCAACACGAACACCACCAAAAACTTGGGGTGATCTCAGTGCTCCGGAAGGGAAAGCAGGTCCTGCTCCACATGTGGCACCCGTATTGTTGCGTATGTTATAACAAATCCGGTAACATTGTGCAATATATATATACCGACAGGATGCAGGAGCGTAGGGATTCAGTACTGTATAGGGACACATATCTAATTTTAAATTTATTAAAACAATATACATGTTAGTACCAATAATATCTTATATCAGCTTTATTTCTATTACACTTTAGAAAAGGTGTACAGAGTCGTTACTTTGAAAGAGGTGATATAAATTTATTTGTTTTGTAAAACATTATCGCAATAATCAGTAATAAGGATCCAATATCCCATTTGTTTTGTCCGTTAATAAAAACCCGGATTTATTATTAAAAAATCAAATGGAGATAATTTATGTGAACGTCGTCAATAGATGTTGATGCTTTGAAAAGTAATTCCCCGCGGAAGACGACCAGGTAGTTTTGGAGTACAGGTATAGCCTTTGACTGATGATTTGTTCCGTTTTCACAGACCTAAGGTAATAATGTGTGTCCATATAATGTTTTAAACCTTTATTGAACTGGTTGTAATAGTTTGTTCTTCTGTTGTATAGTAACACCACTATCCCAGGTTAGGGGATGATTGGGATCCCGCGAACGTTGTTTAACCCGCCACTTTTTGTATGTATGAGCCTGTAATTCAGTGGTTGTTGTTTGTGGATGTGTTACATATTTGTTTTTAGTTTATTTTTTGTAGATACATTAGGCAGTTAGTTTTTGCGTTTAAATTGTTTTACATTTGTCATTTCGGGGTCTTTTATAGCTGAATTTATAGCTGAACATACAGTATGGGCTTTGCAACTTGTTCAAGGCCGTATGGTAACCTGTAGTTGTCAATTTCTGTGTCATTTGGTCTCTTGTGGTGAATTGTCTCATTGGCAATCATACCACATCTTCTTTTAAATATAGTAAATAATAGAAATTTAAAATGACATATGATCTACAAAAGGTAAAATTATCAATTACCTCTTTAAGGATAATGTTAACAAATATTTTTTGTTTTTGCTGAAAGTATTTTAAGATAAAGAGAAATTGTTCATTCAACAAAATAAATCTATGACCTTAGCATGCTAATAGAAGTAATTGTCTTTAGAGAAGATAATTTCTTATGTATTTGGTATGTGTTGAAGGAACTATAATATTTAGAGTGAAATTGTGAGTTATGTTAACATTTCGCAACAAATAGGGTCATTTGGTTAAAATAAAACAGAAGAACGCATCGGTCATAGAAACATTTTGTTTTTATTTCTTAAACAATTTACAAAGACCGAATGTTTGAACATTCAAATGAAATAACTAAATACTAACGTTTTTTGTAAGGATGTTGATCATAATTCTTTAAAAGTTACGAAGAAAGTTGATTTTTCCAACAGGCCGATTTATATCGGTTGACAAAAATTCGTAGTCATTTTGCAAAATTTCTAAAATTAAAAAAAAAGTTAAAAAAAATTTGTCTGTTTTATTTCTTAACTTCATATTTTTTTCAATTTTCATTGATGTTGTCAAATTCATAAACTAATTAATCGGGAAAAAAATTCAATACATGAGATAAAGATTTCCTCAGCTACATTTTCCAAAACCAATCTGTATTTTGGTTCCTTAATGCTCTTTAACTTTGTCATCCTTTATTTTTCTTCTAACTTCATCTACTTGGGCTTTCTTTTTTATTATTATTATTCGAAACGCGTGCACGTGTCTAGCGTACAAAATAGACAATCACATACAGAGTGTGGCGGGATTCAGCATGTTTGTGAACGCCTAACTCTCCCATGGGGCAGTAGCAGCATAACACAAGAACGAACTATAAAAATCAATTGAATAACGCATAACTTTTCAGATAGATACAATGAAAAACATTAATCAAAAACACAGACAGTACGTGTCAGTATTTATAACCATATATATCCCATATCTCTAACAAAAAAAAACACACTTATTACATATCTGAGAGTACTAGTAGTTACTTTACATATCCGACATCTAATGGATTGAGTCAGAGAAGAACATGACCTTAAACTATGTCAAAATATAGATATCGACAAACCTTGTAATTGCACATCGATCTAAATAAGTAGCATTATATGACTGTTTTCTCATTGGCTAGAAGGATTTTTTAGCCTTGCAACAGGCCATATACGGAACCCAAATAGAGTTGTTGAAAGGGTTCTTATCTTGCAGAGATCGTGACACTATCTCTACACAAGGCATCGGATTTCAATTTCCCATTCTGGCCAGATACGGCTACGTACTTGATAAATCCCGCATAGTCAATTAATAGTTATCAAAGGTACCAGGATTATAATTTAGTACGCCAGACGCGCGTTTCGTCTACATAAGACTCATCAGTGACGCTCATATCAAAATATTTGTAAAGCCAAACAAGTACAAATTTAGCTACATTTTCTGAAATATGACATTATTGTTACAACCACAAAGTTTACCTATTAAGCTAGGATATACAAATTGAAGAAAAAAGTTTGGAAAATTGTTCTGAAGTGAAATAAAACAGGACAAACTGAAGTCCATTTGTTGTACCTCTTTTATAGACAGCTAACATAAAGTTGAAACTTGATGGGACTGTTATTCAATCCCAACATTGGTTTTTGCTTCTTACATTTTTCCTGTCGTTATCCTTTCTAACACCTTAAAAAACAAAACAAAAAAGAAATCTCGAAAACTTAAATTGGAAGAATTCGGCTTCCTTGCTTCCGATGGAATGAATCCATTCAAAACACATGGAATTTAAATAACATTTATCAAGTGTGCTTGTAGTTTGTAATGAACTTTGGTATGGCATCAAGGATAATGACCTATAAGGAACTGTCAGTTTACATACAAGATAATTGTACTCTTATTAAACAAACTACATGTAACATGATTTAGCTCTGAGCTTATAAAAGGATAATAAAAAAGGGTGAACTCTTATATTGGCTGAAAGGTTAGTTTATGTCGTGACTTAATGTCAATAGAAACTTATTTTTTTGTGTGTTTTCATCCAAACATACACGATTTGATAAGATTAGAGAGTATACCGAAGGCTTATCTTCCTCATCACATCATATATAAAGATCGGGAACACATATGTTTCGTCGACAGGACAATCGGCGACACCAAAGGTAAATGATAGAAAGTTTTTCTGCACTTTTTTTATATAAAATGTGGCCAATCAAACTTCAAATTAGAACTTTACAAGTTTTAAAAAATATTAATGTACTGTTTAATACGGAAAAATATATAAATAATTTAATTGAAATTTGTACTCACATCCGATCTTTATTCAAGTTGTAGTTGTTATAAGATGAAAATTCTATTTATCTAACTATTTATTTATTTATTTCTGATTATCAGATACTAACCGAATACCTAATATAATTATATTGCCTGAAAATATTCAACGAGTGACCAGTGAAACATTAATTATTTCAATAAATATAGCAATAAATTATTTCCGTTCTCCATTTATACTGTATTTCTAACAACATTTTTTTTTTCATTTACCTGTGTGCATAATCCTATTTAGTAGCATTTTGTTATGGTTATTTTTCTGAAGTTATTTAACATACCAAAGCTGTATACTACTGTTGCTTTTTTTTCGTTTACCCCTTATTTTACTGATTTTACATTTACATTGTGTCAAAGATCAATTTTTTTCGTTCAGTCTATGTTCACCCCTTGCTAATATGAATTTTGATTGGATAAAGCCATTCTAATTGATATTTTGTTGTGCATCTATCTTTATTGTGATGCTACACACTATTTTCCCCGGTTAGGTGAAGTGAAAATCGGTAACTATTAAAATGTTCAAACTCGCTGCATTTGTTTGCACCTGTCCCAAATAAGAACTTGATGTTCAGTAGTTGTCGTTTGTTGATATGGTTCATAAGTGTTTATAGTTCATCGTTTGTTATGTTATATAGATCAGACTATGGGTTTTTTCCTTAGAATATGTTTACACTCGTCTTTTTGGGGCTATTTATAGTTTGCTGTCCGTGTTGCTCCGCGTTGATGACAGTACTTTAACTTATAATGGTTTTCATTTACATATTGTGACGTGGAATGAGATTGTCTTATTAGTCCGCATACCACGTCTTCTCACATCTAAGTTTTACCTGTTTTGTGTTGTATTATAAATGGTATTGTCTTTTTGGTGATAAAAAGTTGTCAAACGAAAACGTCTCTCTTTATAATGTGTTTATTTAATGTGAGACAATCATTTATCTTTTTACGTGCGCTTAATTATTATTTCAATCTAGTCAGGCTTTCGTTTATAATAATTTTGTTTTGTTAATAGATGGCCTATTTGAAACTACCCATCCTTTCCATAACGGTTTTTATTGGATTATTACATGGTCCTGTTCATGTTATATGTCAGTTCTTACCACAACCACCGGGAATAGGACCACTCACTTTCCTTCCACCAGGTGGCAGCTTTTTGTCAGTACCTGTCCCTCAACTGGTTCCTGGTGGTGCAGATAGCCGTTTTGATGATGATAGACAGACAGTTGTACTTGTCGAAGACAACGGATTACAGGATGGTGGATTTGATGGTGGATTTGATGGTGAATTTGGAGGAGGATTTGGAATGTTATTACCACTGTTATTTATACCCGTCTTATGTTAGTATTGCTATGACAAATAATTCAAATCTACGTCTTACAATTGCCAGTTGATGAATTATAAAATAACGTCGAAACTGACTATCTAATTGAACGTTGACCATTAATTTAATATATGTTGCTCTCTTTAATCTTTAAGGTATGTTGACTTGAATATATGTTTTTAAAACGTTATTTTCAAACGAAACACACGCTTACTCATTTCGGGTTATATCTCGTCTCTCATTTTTATATGATGCTCCCTCTTAACTTTATGGTATGTTTTTTCGTTCATAGTAAATTTTACGTATGTTGGATGGCGGTCGAAATTGAGTTGTTGCGAGGAATCGTTAGCGTGCTGACAGAAAGTTACTTGCCTACATGGACATCTTGTTTAACACAATGCGTTTGGAATAAATCAAAACTTGATTTAAAAATATGTAACAACATCAACAATTGTAATCAATGTCAAATTTACAAAAGTCACTATTTACGACATGAACACTCTTTTTAATTCATTTCAATGTTTTCCATATTTATAAGTGTACAATTTAACAATTAGCCAAAACAAAAATGTCATGGTTATTATCTTAGATTTCTGTAATATTAATATTCCTGTACGGTATATAAAAAAACTGACCATGAATTATAAAGGTCAAAAATCAACAAATTTATAGACATATTTAATGCTCCATCGTTATTCTAAATGCAAAAAAAAACGTCTTGACTATGTTTGATATATTATAGTTATTTATTTCAGTATTGGCGTTAGGTCTTGGGGTTACTACCACTACATCAACTACTGCAAGTACAACAACTGTGACCACAGCAGCAACAAGTATGTAGTAAAGTTTGTATTCGTTTTCTTTTCGTAATTGCGTCGTTCCTCTTAGTAAACGATAATAACTTATAGCATGCTGTATATCTTTCTCTTACATGTATAACTTGATTTATTTCACTTAACTGAGCGGGGCTTAACGGGTTTGCTTATTTAAGACTATTCCATCTACATTGTGTAGTCAGGTGTCAACTTATCAATGAATTGTCCATATATTCGTCCCATATCATACATTAAGTTCATTTGTATATATATTTGGTGACACTGATAGGTGATTAGAAATCATATTAATTACAACTGCCATCGTCCTTATCACACACATATTCAAATAGACTGTCCTTATGCAAATCAAAACGTAAGCTCCGCTCGGTCAGTTGAAATATCATTGGTAATACCGGATCAACATTCTAATGGTGTAAACTCGACCACTCAGGTAACTTGGCCACCGAGACTTGTAAAAACCAGAGGACAATATTTGCATGTATGTCAAAATACGTTGAGCAAATATATTCCTTTCAGTAATTTCATTAAATTTGGATAGTTAAAAAATAAAACTCATGTTTGCAAGCAACAATTTGAAATACCAGTCATTCTATCATATTTCTCCGGAATAATTGGAAAGCACGATAGTCATTAGAAATAAGAGATTGTAAACAAAGATGGATATAAATTTTATTTACCTAAATATTTATTTGAATTTCAATGTCGGAAACGTTGCATGTTATGCACAAGATGTAAGTCACTGTTAGGGTGCATTTGTTTAATTTTGAAGAAGATTTGTCCTGGGCCGAATTTTAATATATACCTGTTGATCAGCACACTTGTTTTAATTTTATTTGAAAATAAAACACAAATATATCTGTATAACTGTATAAAAAGTATGAACTATATTTATTAACCTTGTGCAGGTTAATTGAATATAGTTCATATTTTTTTATATACCACAATATTGATTTCAAGTGTCTACTTTTCTCTTAGATAAATAACAAAATGTGCAATAATTATTTATCAATGTGCATATATGAATGAACGATATATAATCATTTTATTTTCTATTGTAGCTGCTGCTGTTGCTACCACTTCTGCTGCTGTAACCACTGCTGCTGCAACTACTACTGCTACAATACCTACCACTAGTACAATGGCCCCTAGTACTACATAATTAACGATAGATATAAACATTTATTTTCTGTTTTAGCTGCTGTAGCTACTTCTTCTTAGTAAGATTACTTAACACAGTTGATGTTGTAGCTTCCAATGGTGAATAACAATGGATGTGCAAAAAAAAAAATTATTTTGTGTACTCAACGTGTGTTGTTTTCTATTGCGTGAAAATAAATTATATGTGTACCAAGCGTGTGTTGTTTTTTTTTCTGTATTTGGTATCAATAAGTAAGTACGCATATGTTTAATCATTATTTTGAATGTCTGCACGAAAAAACAAGAAGCTGGGTATAATCAAAGAGTAGTAATATACCTGTTCCTGGTTGGGTATAATCAAAAAGTAGCAACATACCAGTTCCTGGTTGGGTATAATCAAAGAGTAGCAAAATACCAGTTCCTGGTTGGGTATAATCAAAGAGTAGCAAAATACCAGTTCCTGGTTGGGTATAATCAAAGAGTAGCAACATACCAGTTCCTGGTTGGGTATAATCAAAGAGTAGTAATATACCAGTTCCTGGTTTATTATAATCAAAGAGTAGCAACATACCAGTTCCTGGTTGGGTATAATCAAAGAGTAGCAACATACCAGTTCCTGGTTGGGTATAATCAAAGAGTAGCAACATACCAGTTCCTGGTTGGGTATAATCAAAGAGTGGCAACATACCAGTTCCTGGTTGGGTATAATCAAAGAGTAGTAATATACCAGTTCCTGGTTGGGTATAATCAAAGAGTAGCAATATACCAGTTCCTGGTTGGGTATAATCAAAAAGTAGCAACATACCAGTTCCTGGTTGGGTATAATCAAAAGTAGCAATATACCAGTTTCTGGTTGGGTATAATCAAAGAGTAGCAACATACCAGTTCCTGGTTGGGTATAATCAAAGAGTAGCAATATACCAGTTCCTGGTTGGGTATAATCAAAAAGTAGCAACATACTAGTTCCTGGTTGGGTATAATCAAAAAGTAGCAAAAAGTAAAATCACAAAAATACTGAACTTAGAGGAAGATCAATTGGGAAAGTCCATAATCACATGGCAAAATCAAATAACAAAACGCATCAAAAACGAATGGACAAAAACTGTCATATTCCTGACTTGGTACAGGCATTTTCAAATGTAGAAAATGGTGGATTAAACCTGGTTCTATAGCGCTAACCCTCTCACTTTAATGACAGTCTCATCAATTTCCGATATTTTTACATTGATGCGTTAAATAAACAGACACAATAAATATAATAGTCAAAATATGGGTACATCAGTCATCATCGTTTAACAATTTTAAAAGGAACAATTTAACAGAACACTTTCAAATGTAGAAAATGGTGGATTAACATCAACATACCAGTTCCTGGTTGGGTATAATCAAAGAGTAGTAATATACCAGTTCCTGGTTGGGTATAATCAAAAAGTAGCAACATACCAGTTCCTGGTTGGGTATAATCAAAGAGTAGCAACATACCAGTTCCTGGTTGGGTATAATCAAAGAGTAGCAACATACCAGTTCCTGGTTTGGTATAATCAAAGAGTAGTAATATACCAGTTCCTGGTTGGGTATAATCAAAGAGTAGCAATATACCAGTTCCTGGTTGGGTATAATCAAAAAGTAGCAACATACCAGTTCCTGGTTGGGTATAATCAAAGAGTAGTAATATACCAGTTCCTGGTTGATTATAATCAAAGAGTAGCAACATACCAGTTCCTGGTTGGGTATATTCAAAGAGTAGCAATATACAAGTTCCTGGTTGGGTATAATCAAAGAGTAGCAATATACCAGTTCCTGGTTGGGTATAATCAAAAAGTAGCAACATACCAGTTTCTGGTTGGGTATAATCAAAGAGTAGTAATATACCAGTTCCTGGTTGATTATAATCAAAGAGTAGCAACATACCAGTTCCTGGTTGGGTATAATCAAAGAGTAGCAACATACCAGTTCCTGGTTGGGTATAATCAAAGAGTAGCAACATACCAGTTCCTGGTTGGGTATAATCAAAGAGTGGCAACATACCAGTTCCTGGTTGGGTATAATCAAAGAGTAGCAACATACCAGTTCCTGGTTGGGTATAATCAAAGAGTAGTAATATACCAGTTCCTGGTTGGGTATAATCAAAGAGTAGCAACAGACCAGTTCCTGATTGGGTATAATCAAACAGTAGCAATATACCAGTTCCTGGTTGGGTATAATCAAAGAGTAGCAACATACCAGTTCCTGGTTGATTATAATCAAAGAGTAGCAATATACCAGTTCCTGGTTGGGTATAATCAAAAAGTAGCAACATACCAGTTCCTGGTTGATTATAATCAAAGAGTAGTAATATACCAGTTTCTGGTTGGGTATAATCAAAGAGTAGCAACATACCAGTTCCTGGTTGGGTATAATCAAAGAGTAGCAACAGACCAGTTCCTGGTTGTGTTTAATCAAAGATATTTCGCTTCTTTATAACAACAGACGAATGTTGACTATTCTTTCAACAATATTCAAGGAAGACCCTGTAATTGTTTAAAAGCCGTCCGTTATTGGCATCATAAATGCAAATAGAATAAATATACCACATATGGTATAATAAAAGGGATCCAATCTAAAATTCTGAATGTTTAACTGTTGTATCAACAATAGATGAAGGATGTGTTGATTGAAATATATATAGTCCTACCATTCATCATATCAGTCTTTTAATTTAAAAGGAGTCAACGAGATAATGGTATTTGATTGTTCACATTACTGTACCCATAATTGTTTTAATTTGTAATGTTCCGAGTTGGACTGCAATCCTATTTACCTATACCCAAAATCCGTCTTCCAGCACATGAAGTCTAGATTTCTGTTTTTTTTTTTATCCCTTTATGCATTGGTCGGGTTTACATAAAGAACTATTTTAATAATGTAGTGGTTCACGGTATTAGGAGCTTGCTATGTTGAACAAAGACACTGAAGAAACATAAACTTATAAATGAAAGAAAGTAGCTAAGAAAGGATAAACATCGTTTAATAGTTGATTTAACTTCAAAAACATAGAGACACAATCAACTTCACTTGCATTTCTTTCATAAAACAATTTAGCTAAACTTGAATTGAAATTCACTGATTGATTTTTTTAAATAACCCTTTTATAACACAAATAGACGCTACTTCTTTTTTTTACAAATCGACCCATATTTTGAATTTAATCAATGTATATTATGGTACGAAATTAAAACATCAAGGTAAATGGTACCGGTAAACATGACACGATGAATTACGCAACAAACCACAGTGACTGTTAAACTCGGTACGATCATTTTCGGTCTTTTGTGTTGAACGGTAATAATAAAGTCCTACATGTCTACAATCTACGAATGATATATGTTCTTACAGCTGTGTAGTATCCAACATAAAACTAAATGACACTGATCCTGATCCAAAAGCATAGAAAATCACCCGGATTGACTCTACAAAGAATAAACATTTGAAATTTCGTCACACTCTGTCAGTTTTTACTGAGCAGAATGATAACTTTTCTGGTCAATATTTTTCGCAGATGATTTGTAACGAGTGAAAAATTTGGGAACCTAGCGGAACACCAACTTCCGGTTTTACTATGAATTGCAATGAGAAGTATGTTCTGTACGATGACGTGTGTCATCTTGTTTAATTTAATTATAAATATATATTAAGTTATATACAGATATTTTGAAAGATTGATTGATGGCTGACAGCCAAACGGCTAGATTTTCAATGCAATCCAAAGTAGAAAAGTAAAATCACAAAAAAATACTGAACTCCGAGAAAAATTCAAAACGGAAGGTCCCTAATCAAATGGCAAAATCAAAAGCTAAAACACATCAAACGAATTGATAATGAAGGGAACAAGTCAGTAACACATTAAGGCCAATGGGTAGGGTCTGTAAAGTTGCAGGCTGAAATAAAGGGCGGGAAATAATTTCAAAAATGATGAAATTTTGTGTAGCTGCATCCTTGTCGTCATGGTCTTCCAAAATCAAATCTCGCCCGAATATATTTTTAGTAGTTCGTAGACAATGTGCAAAAATTCTCATTCCGAGGCAATGTGAACTTGTGAAAGACTCAAGATAAGCTATAAGATATCCGTATATTTTCAATGATTAATATATGCAGTGAAATTGTATGATACAGCTTTCAGTTCACCTCATATGTTCTGATGAAAAAAATTCTCCATAATAAAAAAATCCGGGAAGAAAAATTACGAAAAAAGAAAGATGCTTGAAACACCTTTTACGTGCCAAGATTATGACATTTGCCCAACAAAAGGCATCGAACAAATCGTCCTTTATCCGGTTAGATGTCGGTGCGTATTTATACATGCAGCACAACTACACAAACACCAACTCAGTAGAGATTTTTCAGCCGGGCGGGAGAATTTCAATATTGGTAATTTGTCAATACATAAGTACACCCTTGGGTTCGAAAAAAGATTTAACAAAAATAGTCAAACTATTTAAGTACTGATAAAAAAAAAACATTAAATATAACTCTCACGTTTTTAGACAAATACTACCTCGTTCTCTTTATTGAGTTAATGTCCGTTAGAAATCATTATAAGTTGAATGAAGTGCATTCGACCAGCCTTTCCTATTCGTCAATGGAAACATTCAGTTCAAAAATTTTCAAGTTTCGCACAAACAACAAAACGAATCGATAAAAACATATAATAGAAAACTCCTTATAGAAGCACTTATTGGCTTTATTAAGACTTTTTCAAGATTCAGTTTTTAAACATCTTGCGTAGAGGGAGTGTTCCTACGAGTTTCCTCAACATATTATTGATAGCATATGGTCTTAAGCTTAGGTATTCTTCACAAACTTATCATGCTTACAAGGGGTTTTGCGAAAAATACCGTTTGAGAGGTAAACATTTTTTCTAGAGATGTTAAGCAAATACGCCTAGTAAGCAAGATATAAATGTTTAATTCCACATAGTTTTCTATGTGTATTTCTCATCGAAAAGTCTAGAGGTCTTCCGAAGTCACGTTAGATAAAATACATGATATTTCTCAGATATAGGAAGAAGTGATATGAGTGCCAATGAGACATATCTCCATGGTATTTGCTAGCATGAAATTCCCAAAAGACAAATACACCGGCAAAGAAATAAAAATTCCATTGGATACTAGTATATTATATAAAGAATATTTGTAAAAAATGCCATTTTTCTCATCCAATCAAAATAAAGCATTATTACATAAGGTTTTTTTTTCAAAATATAATGGACAAAGGTTATATATAACATTTTAAACATAAACGATGCCAATTTTAATGCACCAGATGCATATATTTGATGCCGAGGCCAAAATATTTAAATAACCAAAATATAATACAAATTCTCAAGAGCGAAGCAAATAAAAACAAACCTTAAAATAAAGTCTAATTCGAACAAAGATTTCAGAGCTATGCATGAGGAAAATATATTCCTTAATTTTGAATAGTTTCCAAAATTAAAATAAACCAAATTTTAGTCAAACAACATCTGTGTTTTCATTCAAATACTGTAATACAAAATGATGGTATTTGGCTCTGTACTAATACATTCCGTCATTGTGTTATTGTTCTACGATATCTTTTGTATTATTGTCTTTACTTTTTGCTAATATGCTATGTCTATATGCCTTTTTGTGTTTCTTTGTTACATATGACTTGGCTCTTTACTTATACATCCCTTCAATTGTGTAATTGTTCAATGATCATTTTCGTATTGTTATTTTTCAATTTTGCTAATATGTTTTGCCTCTATGCGTTTTTGTATTTCTTTGCTACATATGACGTGGCTCTGTACTTATGCATCCGTCATTGTGTTATTGTCCTATGACGATTTTGTATTCTTATTTTTCAATTTTGCTAATATGCTTTGCCTATGTGCCTTTTTGTGTTTTTTACTACATATGACGTGGCTCTGAACTCATACATCCCGTCGTTGTGTTAGTTTGCCATGGTTGTCTATATAAAGGAATGTTATCCGACTGTTATACAAGAAAAAAGTTAAGATAGCTTTCAAAACAGGTTTGATCCACCTTTTTCTGCCTGAGAAAATTCCTGTACCAAGTCGGGAATATGACAGTTGTTGTCCATTCGTTTGGTGGGATTTGAGCTTTTGATTTTTCCATTTGATAAGGGGCTTTTCTTTTAAATTTTCCTCTGATTTTAGTATTTTTGTGATTTTGTGATTTTACTTTTTATTATTTTGCAAGGGTAACATACATTTGTACTTGGTTACAAGTGCAAAAATGTTAGATTATAAATACTAGATTAACAAAATCCAAAAACAACTTTGTCATCAGTAAAAACAATTAAATCCGATGCCTCGTTTAGAGAATGTCACGCTTACTTAAGATTCCATTCTACAACTCTTAGATAGGTTAAACGTGGACTGCTTAATGCACGATTTAAAACATTGAACGATAGTTCAAACTTTCGAGACTTTCATCTCGGCCGTACTATAGTACAGAACTAACCTATTGTATTTGTTGTTAATTTACGTTAGTCATGAACATGAGATACAACTTAGCCACTTGACACTTAGTATACAACACTCAATAAATAGCATATACATGTAATTATTAAAATCAAACAAGGACTCCATCAGCGAACACGAAAGTGATATTTTTGAACCGGAATTACCAAATGGTACATTCCATATGTCTTATGCAATGGGTATCGTGAATTAGATTCAACCGGCCACGCTCCTTTTCGAGTTTGTGTGATTCCATCAGTTTCTGTCGCTACTTTGATTTTGAATCTGTTTATTTAAAGAGGGGCGAAAGATATTAGAGGCACACTGAAACTCATAGATCAAAAACAATCTGACAACGCCATGTCTAAAAAAAAAAAAAAAAAAGACAAACAGACAAATAAAAGTATACATGACAAAGCATATAAAACTAAAGAAGAAAAAGCAGCAAGAACCCCACCAAAAACTGGAGGTGATCACAGGTGCTCTTGAATGGTAAGTAAACCCTGCTCCATAAGTTGCACTCGTTGTGTTGCTCATATCATGATTTGATTTGATCATACAGCCTTTCACGTGTGGAGATCATCATCGGCTTTCAAATGTTTATTATGTAATTTGTTTACATTTATCTTAGTGGGTAATAATTTTAGTGGATTAAAAAACGTGCACATTCGAAGATATTTCATTTCGTGTATGTGCCAATCTCTGAATGACAAGCCTATAGGAAATTTGAAATTCGTTGAACATTTTTGAATTTTAAGTATATAACTGTTGCCATAATTTGCTTTTTAAAACAATGATTTTCAAGGAATAATATACATCAAGCGAAGTAAAATCTTCTTGACATATGACAGTTTTATACGATTCATTCAACAATTTAATTTCAAAGATACAAAAATGTCGCATTTAAGGATTTAAACAACATTCCATGTAATCTTGCAGTAAGTTAATTTTCAACAAAAATGTTGCAAATAGTTGCCTTGATATTTAAATCATGTAAACGCTACGAATTATATGCAAGAAAAGTGTAAAGAATTTATTGCTGTCCTGTATCATGACGATACGTGAACTGTAGTTAAGTAAAAAGTAAAATATCAGAAATACCGAACTCCCAGTAAAACTGATATAGGAAAGAACATTTTCAATCAATTAATAACACATTAGATGAGCATAAAATAATAGATTGTTCATGTTAGTTATATTAGTTTCTTTTCATTGTTCTTTGGTGGTCAATAAACATTGTAATAAAAAATATATATAACAGGTGTAATTGCTAATAAATTCAATTATAAAGCATTTTATATTCCTATCAAGCTGGTATTCGAATTAAAACTCTGGCATCAAGGTAATAATCGTAAAATAGAAGCGTCAGATATGAAAAGAAATTATCCAAGCTAATTTTGATTAATTTGTTTTTACTTTATTTATATCAAACACCATGAAAATAAATGCTAATAAAACAATAAAACTAAAACTAAACTTAGATAAGGTGTAATAGAGTTGAAAAAAAACTGAACTGCATGGAAAATTCAAAACGTCCCTGATCAAATGGGTTAGCGAGTTCTGCTCCTTATATATCAAATGACGTGTTGGTATTAATCAGCAAATAAAGAAATCAATAGCTAAAGTGCATTGAAGTAAAATATACATGACTTTTGTAGGAAAGTTTTGGTACATTTAGATCTTGTCGGTCTAAATATTAAAATGATAAATAGTGTTAGCATGTATAAGGTATACCTACACCGAAACAGTCAATTACAAGTTTGTAAAATAGGTACACTCGCTTATAGTTCCCATTTATACTTTTTGTAAAAGAGAACGGGATTATTTTGTCGATAAGTGGGATATTATTTCCTTGATCAACAAGATAAGTATCAGATACAACACTGTGTCAACCATATTACAATGCTGTCAAAGAAAGTCAAAAGATTCCAAATGGATATTCAAACTCGTAAATCGAAAACAAATGGACAATGTCATTGAATTAAAGATCAACAACAGTACACAACACGTAGCATAGAAGTCAAGACTGAATACAACGAACCCAACCAAAACACAATAAGGATAATATTTCATTTGATGCTATGATAGGCAAACCAAATAACTATATAACATCCTGCTTCAATAGCTTTTGACCGACCGTACACGGGCGGTATAGCCAGTAAAGGTCGTTAAAACTTCAATCATTTTTCTTATGATTTTAAAGTCACCGTACATCCTTAGAGGGGACACAAGTTATTGATTTTTTAATCAACCGACAGAGATTTACTCCTGATACAAGAGATTCACGGATGATTCTATATAAGAATAGAAAATTTCACAACGGCAAAATTGAAGTCATCTTTTTTGTCGTAAAAACATAATCATTTACTATATCATAGTTCACAATCCGCATAAAAAAAGAGGTGAACACTTTCACACATATCTTAGTAAATTATAATAGATTACAATGTATTTACCCTAGAACATATTGCAAATTCCAATTTTCGGAAAAGCTTAAAATGTCAATAGCTTTGCCAACTTAATGTCGCCGCATACCAATAAATCAATTATTGATGCATACGGAATAAAGAGTAATATAAAATTCTTGGCGATTGAATGGCAGTTCCAATCTATTTAATTATCTATTATTCATGTTTTCGTTAGAAATCTTGATAAAACATGAAACATCTCGCGAAAGTGATTATAATACATCTAACAAAATAAGTTGGTATAAACATTCAGAATACAGATTATATATAGACCAATTCTATCGAAATAGTAAATTTTATGTCATTCTAATAAAGATATTGATTACAGGCGTTTAATAAAACCACATTTGACATTTTTTATGATACCGCCAAATATGTCGAGGGTCAAATTGTCCATCCCTTTTTGACTAAGATAGGGTTCATGGATTATCCCACTAATGATACATTATATATATTATGCAGGATGATGAGTTGTATGCTAAATGTGTGAATATAACCAGGACTTTTATTATCTGTAGGTTTCCAAAATTAACAGGATGTTGAATATCATTTCTTTTTTTTCCCGGATTATGTAGTTTGTAGTTTGTCCGACTGAATGATTTTTGAAATCCCAAGCTAGAACTTCAATATTAGGCAGGTTGTCGATACATATACTAAGGTTGTAGACATTGTCAGGATTTCGAATTTCTCCAAGTTAACCATAACTTTTTTTTTTTTTGTAAAAACAAATGCATGTATGGTACATAGTTTTGAAGCCAGAACTTTTATACACTGCAGGATGCTAGTACAAATACTAAAGGCGTTACTTACTTCTGCGTCATTTTGACTGTGTTGTATAGTTGTCTCCCTTGCAATCATACCACAATTTTATAATATATTGATGTTATCACGAAATTTGTGTAATCAAACAAAAATATATGACGTGCATCTTTGCAATACAAGCCCGATTAGTGAATTCTAGTTTAACTTTTATTTGAGTGTAACTTTTATGTCTTAAAATTAATAAAACAACTACTTGTGTCCTTGAGAAAGTAACAATCTCTCCCTCTATATATAATATCTTTAATCATCAATGCTCTTCAACTTTGTACTTGTTTGGCTTTATAAATATTTTGATATGAGCGTCACCGATGAGTCTTATGTAGACGAAACGCGCGTCTGTCGTACTAAATTATACTCCTGGTAAACTATTTAACGAGAATGCTCGAGTGGTATTTAATGGATACCAAGTGTTAAAGAATCACATCGGTCAAACTCATACTGGCAGTAACTATCAAATGAACACAGCCACCTACACTTCCAAAGAATATATATGGATCCATTTATAGAAAAAACACGCAAAATTTTAAACTTTAAAACACTCATTTAAGACAAAAATATCAGAGGTAATTAGGGGGGGGGGGTAGAATTACAAATTGACAAAACTGTATATTCGTTCAAATAGAGAGCCACAAAAGAGAGTTCAGTGCTGCCCAAAAACTATTAAACTTTTATTCAGTTATTTATGTTTATTTCTTCACTCAGTTCCGCAAAAAAAAAAACTGTTTTTCACCATTCGTTAGAGTAGGTACAAATTAGGGACTAGGAACTGAAATATATATATAAAAAAAAAAAGAAGATGTGGTATCATTGCAACAAGAGACCAAAATGACATAGAAATTAACAACTATAGGTCACCGTACGGCCTTCAACAATGAGCAAAGCCCATATCGCATAGTCAGCTATAAAAGGCACCGAAAAGACAATGTAAAACAATATAAACGAGAAAACTAACGGCCTTCTTTATATAAAAAAAAATGAACGAAAAACAAATATGTAACACATAAACAAACGACAACCACTGAATTACAGGCTCCTGACTTGGGATAAGCACATACATAAATAATGTGGCGGGGTTAAACATGTTAGCGGGATCACAACACTCCACTAACCTGGGCACCTTTTGACGCGATATAACAGTATAAGAAACAATGTACACAAAAAAAGGAGAATTCGTCAATTAGGGCAACAGTAGTTTTCTGAAGTTTAAATCACGGAAATCGTTTAAAAGAAAAATCAAGGTAACAAACAAGTAGAACTGTGTGAATCGTATCATATTCAAAAGACAATCGGCAATCCTCGGGGGAATCCGCTACTCTTCTTAAGATACGGAATTGACCGAGTAGTGACGAATGATTCAAAAGGAGCAAGGCACATACATACAAGATACTACAAAATCGATTATGTAAGATAAATACCAGCGAAAAAAAAATACTTGAAGACGACATAGAATAGTTGTTGAAGATTTGATTTTTGTTTTTTTTGTGTGTTTTAACGCCACTTTCAAGCACTGGATTAAGGCTATTTCGTGGCGGCTAATTTTTATTGGTTGAGGAATCCGAAGTGTCCTGAGAAAACCATCGACCTTCGATAGGAAAACTGACAATCCTAGTCAATTAAGATTGGAGTCGAGTACACCCGCACAATCGGGGTTCGAACTCACAATATCCGTGTTGATTGGCTAGTGATCACAGCAGTAGCTATTTAGACCACTCGGCCACTGAGTTGTAGAAGAAAAGAGGGGTGAAAGATACCAGAGGAACAGTCAAAATCATAAATCGAAAATAAACTGACAACGCTATGGCTAAAAATGAAAAAGACAAACAGACAAATAATAGTACACAAGAAACAACATAGAAAACTAAAGACTGAGCATCACGAACCCTTCAATAAACTGGCGGTGATCGAATGTGCTCCGGAAGGGTAAACAGATCCTGCTCCACATGTGTAGGTGTGTCGAAACAAAAATAACGTAAATCTTTTTACTGAAAATTGTATATGTAAAACAACTTGTCATTGTTTAAGAAATAAATAAAATAACAATTGTGAAATAAATTGCTTGCTCTTAAAAACTTCATGAGGTAAATATGTTTAGGTGATAATGGTCCGTTGTATGAATTATAAGTGCTAACGATTTAAAATCCGTCTTATCATAAAACAAAATCGTATCACCAAAAGCAAGATACTACTAAAATTGAACCAAAGAAATAGATTCACTTAATTATATGACCCTGAAATGCCAATTCTTATATTTTCTATTACTCCGGGACAAACTAGAAATTCAGTTCATAACATCTTACAAATAGAGTGTGATTTGATAGTGTTACACTATAATTGAGATATTGGTTTGAATGACACAATGCAATCAGTTTGGAGTTATTTAGTAGATAAAAGTGTAAATATCAAAGAAACGATATTAAGATCAACAGTGAACTTTGAATGAACCTCAACTTGGATATGATACCGTAAATTGGTGCGAAGAAATGACATGATATACAAGTTGCTTTGTTTATTTTATAAATACAAATTTTGAATGTGTCGATTTAAAAAAAATGATAATTTACAAATAACAAAACTTATCTTAACAACTAGTTGTACCTATTGACTTCTTACACAAATATAACTAATCATTTTCTTTCTATGCACTATACTTTCAATAACAATTTTCTAAACTTTAACAATAAAACATGTATGGTATGGGCTTTGCTCATTGATGATGGCCGTACGGTGACCTTTAGCTGTCAATGTCTGTGTCATTTGGTCTATTGAGGAGAGCTGTCTCATTTGCATTCAAACCATATTTTTTTATTTATACAAAATATGTTAACATCACACGGTAGAGTAAGTTTTTTAATGATGGACAACTGCCTAACAGTTATTGCTATCTCTAACATAGCTGGAGTCGTCGAGACCATCTTTAAATAATTCTACTGAGACGACCAAATATCATTAGAAAAAGCACGATGCGAAAGTGACTACCATTGAAAACTACGACAGACTTTAATATGCGATATGACAAAACTGGGATAAACTCATTATTTCAGTTTTATATACAGTCCGCCAAAAGTTAAGCACCACCGAAATATAACTGGCAACATTTTTTTAACTATTGCGAAAAAAATATTAATGTCTAGTGTTATGAATTACCTTTAACATACCCTAATAAAATGCATTACGACCAAAAAGATTGAACTCCAATAAAGCAGTCAAGCAACCTTTTATCAAAGGTCATCTGCGCGTTAACAAATACACTGTTTCTCCAGGTTGTCGTTTTAGTGTTCGTACATTGGTCCGTCGACTTCATAGAGGCAACCGAAGAGCAAGTCGTGGTGTATAGAGACTTGTACTTATAGGCAGGCACTCTACCGTCAGGTTTCAATGGGATAATGACTATCTATGCTTGAACATAAGAAGCTAACAAAACACTCATTGGTCAGATGGGAGTCATTTTTTTTAATGCGAGTAGAAGCCATAACACGAATTTCGCGGTGAAACAAACGGCCTATAACCAAAACAATGTTTGCACAAGGACTGCATACAGTGCTGATGGTGTTCCATTACGGGGTTGCTTCTTATACCGTTATAAGCTAGGTATGCATATTCTGCAGGGTAACATAAACGGACAGACATACAGAGATTTGGTGCCTTAAATCATTGTAGTCCCTCATTTTAATAATCCCTCACTTGCGTCAACATTGTCAAGACCCTTGTACATGGACGACAACGCTAGACCACACAGGGCAAGGATTTTAACCTAGTCCAAAGAGCAACAAGCCATTTACACTATTTTTTGGCCTTGCGTGTCTCCATACATAAACCCTATCAAACATGTCTGAGATGCCATTGGCGGAAATCTCAATCGCAGAGATCCACCTTCACAATATTTTGTCGAATTAAAAGTTGAATTTGTTGTTTAATGCAACGGAGTTCCTCAACTAAAGTTTTGAAGGTTTGTACCAAGAATAATATGTCGTGTTATGAAACTGTACCGGAAGAGAGGTTGTTACACATTCTATTGACTCAAATATTGACATAAAATTTGCCGAACATACCAAAGATTATGTGTGGAAAATTTTAATGATATTGGGTGATCGATTGTTGTAAAAAAATAAAATCACAGTGAAACTTAAATTCCGTTTCTCAATTGTGTAATTTACACTATTTCTATGAACGAAAAACCTACATGCATAGAACCTTCATGAGTGACCAAAATTATATTTGTGGTATGTTTATGGTATACATTAGCAAAATTGCTATATGATTGTTTCCTTTTTTTCAAAGAATAATTGATTTTTTAAATTTGAAAAAAAAATCGATGCAATAAAAATAGGTGGTGCTTAACTTTTGGTGGACTGTATATATTAGAAGAAAGAAATATACCGACAGAAGCGATAAAAACAAAACTTACTAGAAAAAGGACTACTAAGTCGCGTGCATCGGGCAATCGATCAATAATTGCATCTGTTTTATATGATATCAACTCTGTTGAAACTCTTACGTTGTTTTTAACCTTTTGAACGCTTTTTTTGCGTGAGGTGATATGTTTTTTTCTGTTATTAGTTTTCCTTTATTAGAAGTTCAAATCAGAGAATAATATAAAGTCAAAAACGAAATAATTATGATATAATGCGACTGTCATACCAGGTTTAGCT
This sequence comes from Mytilus galloprovincialis, assembly GCA_037788925.1. Taxonomy (NCBI): domain Eukaryota; kingdom Metazoa; phylum Mollusca; class Bivalvia; order Mytilida; family Mytilidae; genus Mytilus; species Mytilus galloprovincialis. The sequence continues at coordinate 28,996,793 of CM075342.1, read as the reverse complement.
AGTTATAAAACCCGGTTTAATCCACCATTTTCTACTTAAGAAAATGCTTATACCAAGACAGGATTATAACAGTTATTATCCATTCGTTTGAAGTATTTCAGCTTTTGATTTTGTTATTTGATTAGACACTTTCCATTTTCAAATTTCTTCGGCCCTCGTTATTTTTGTGATTTTAATTTTGGCCGTTGTTCACTGATGTCGCGTACATCGATCAATAGATCAATCTGTTGAAACATTAACATCGTTTTTTACCTTTTGAGACGCGTTTTGGTTTATCAAAGAGATTCTTTAGCTGTTTAGAAGATATATAAAAATGTCGTAAATGGTTTATGACATCAGATAGAAGCTTTGACATCGTTTTTTAACGTTCAAAACGCGATTTTGTAAAACAACTTCATACGAGCTTTCATATGAGCTTTGGAAGATAGATAAAACTGTAGTAAAAGATTTATGACATTAGAAGCGTTGATGAAATAGTTCATTAGTATTAACAATATTGAACAGAAGTTATTTCTTTTGACTAGCTTTTGAACTTATTAATATGTAAACATAAATTATCTATTGCTGTGCGTACAACACGTGGTTTATCGTTTAATACGACAAATAAAATCATCGGAACTATTCCATTTAGGAGAGAAACATATTTCAGCCTTGTCGTATATCATTAATTTTGATGTTAGACTCTTAAAACGTTCTGTTTCAAGCTTGAGATAATAATATGCTTTTTGTTTACGAGTTTTGCTTTATTTGAAGTTCAAATTAGTGAAGTGTGTTATGAATAATGATAGGAAAAACTCAATTATTCCATGATAATGTGTTTGCTAATAAAGATGAGAAATACAAGTTATGTAGTTGATCAAGACCACTCAATCAAAATTTTTATGACCAATGATGACGTCACTGATGAGTCTTTTGTAGACGAAACGCGCGACTGGCGTCAATATAAAATTCCAATCCTGATATCTATGATGAGTTAATTTGTATAAGTTCTCAAAAATATTGAGGAGGGTTGTGACCACATAGATTCAATATTAAGGAAATAATCAGATGAACCTAAGGAAAATAATTTTAATAACGTTTAAAATAATCGTTTATTTTCTTATATTTGATACGTTTCCCTCAGTTTTAGTTTGTAACCCGGATTTGTTTTTTCTCTATCGATTTATAAATTTCGAACAGTGGTATACTACTGTTGCCTTTATTTATACACAATATATTTATACCACATGTTCATTCTGTTTTATGTGTGACTTTGATAGCTATGTTGAAAGTTTTTAATGATATTTTCAAAAGTCGACAAACTAATATTCAAATCGATCAAGACGCCTGCAGATACTTCCTAACTTCAATATTATCGATATTATGCAGAAATTATGGTATTAGTTTTGTCAATGCCGGAAAAAGACTTTCCGAGATTATGCAAAACTATCATGACGGTTACAAATTATCGTTAAATTAAATTATCAACTCATTCGGAATGAGGAAGTAATACCATGTGCATTCATCCGAACGAATCAATTACAAGAGACAATCAAAGTTGATCGTTTCAAATTCATGCAAGGCATTAAATGAATTGGTAAATAAAACATAGACAAAACTATGCAATTATGATGACGACAGTCAAATCTTACTACTATAAAAAAAAATCCATTTTATAAATGCGTTTTTTTTTTCAAACTAATTTAGCAATATACAAGCTTATGTCAGCTTAAGCACGTAATCTAGAAATTGCAGATTCACTTTAAAAGATGAAAGGTCAAAGTCTACAGACGTTACAATTACATCTACATGAACTATGATTTAAGCTGTGTTTGCACCAGACGTCACGTATCCTACACATGTTTACAGTTAGTTTCATTTAATGAACACTGGTTTAATATCACATTTGTTTTCACCTGTACATCGGTTTTAATCACCTGCACAAGTGAATTGTTCACACCAGTAACCTACATTTAGACGTAATTTACATATATATTACAAAACATGGAACTGCAAATGTCTCTGTTATCTTTTGTATCAGTCAGGCACTTACCAATTCATAATGATAAAAAAAACGTTTGGGGGATAGGGGGCGATTAATCAATTAGTAAAATTCTAATTATTTCAAAGAAAAAAAATCAGAAGGGAAGTGAGAACAATCGTTCGTTTGATTGAAATTGAAGAGTGACGGATTCAACATGGAGTTTTAAAATAAATTCCTGGGTGTTATTGATTGATTTTTGTTTTATTTACATTTCGATACTTATGAAATGAATGTTCAGTACCTTTATTAAATCGTCCATTGATTTTTATAACTTTGAGGGGTCTAAAGATGTCACAATTACTAAAAAAAAATTATTTTGGGATTAATTGATTAATTGATTGTGTGTTGCTTAATGTCCAGTGACAAATATGTCATACCTGTAAATGACGAGAGCGAATTCACAATACATACAACTATATAGGTCCCAATTCTAATCGGACTAACTGCGTATTTGTACATCCCGCATGGCAAACTGTTTCTAAACAGGTTTACAGTATGCAACGTGTGGAATCAATACCTTGTGGGGTAGTGAGTTACAACCTTAAATATAAATAGATAACAGTTTAGTGACAAACGACCAATTAGAATTATTTTGTTAGGTTTTAAACGATGGATAACGTTTTTAAAAGCATTTCTATAGCTCTAGATCTACATTTATAGTGTAGACCATTTATAAAATTAATCAGCAACAACCAAATATCAATACGACTTCCATTGACGATTGTAAGACAGATTTAAGACATTTTAAATATTAAGTACAATCAAAATTGTTTCATTTTTACATGTATAGCAACGCCATAAAAACCTGAGATGTTAATAAAAATACAATGTAGGAAACTGTTTGACATCAAAAGCGTATTGATCACCAGATTAAGAAAAACTGTTGTCGCTTTGGAAAACATATAAATATATAACAACACTGATATGGTGTGCGTTTAAATTATGGTATATCGTTAATAAAAGAAATAAAAAAGCCATCGACACATCTCTGTTAAGGAGAAAAACATACGTCTTCCCGGCTGTATGTTATTAATTTTTCAATGGAAAGGTTCATTGCAACTTCTGCTAAGAAAAAGTTGTTTATTTACGATTTTGTTTTATCTATAGACGTTAAAATGAGTGAATTGTTTAATGAATAATATTAAGAAACATTGAAATCATTTTATGAGAACACGTTAGCTAATGAATGCAATAATAAGAGGTTATAAATTTCACCAGGTTCGCTCTAGCCAAAAACCTCAAAGCACAGGATGTATAAATTCTCAAAATATTTGAGGAGGTATGTGATCAAAGTGAACCATTAGACAAAGCCAAATGGACACAAATTCAATTTTCCTTGAGGATTTTGATACCTTAGTTATGACAATTTAGTTTCAAATTGAAGTGTCTTTCTAATTTATAATTTATCCATATGAGTATTTGACAAAGGTATTCCTTGATATTTGTGTTTTAATTACTGTGTAACAAATATCTATCTAGCGGGTTTTTTTTAAATGAATTTATTCATTTTTGCGTATGAAGTATGGCAGTAAATCGAATTCATAGCATTTAAGTTACAAATCCGCGTGACTCGAACAGTCTGTCCCTATCCGAAGAAGTTTGAATATTTACATTTTTTTTTCACAAATCAAAGTTTCTCAACTTAACAAATTTTATTTTTCGTGTACTGCAGCTTTTGAAAACTAACTTTTGATAAGCTTATGTTTAAAATAACCTTTCAAACCAAAGATACTATTTTTCTTTTGTTCTTGTTCTTTTTTTTTTTATGCTTGAATTGCGATGGTTAATTATATGAATTATGGTATTTTCAATGGTCAACAAAATAATATTTCAATCAATTAAAAAAGATAGCAGATATTGCCTTAAAGGGACACTTGCTATGAGATATTTAAAAAATCTTAAGTATGATTATTTTTTTTCAATCATTAATAAAAATGAAATAGTGAAACATAATTCGCTTTTACCAGCCAGAAGGGTTCAATTTTGTCAAATTAAGCTAATAAACGTTAATAATGAGTTATCCATTTGCAAGTGAAAAGTACGAACTCATTCAATCCGTATTCATGTGAACTTCAATTATAACCCTTACTTAGAGATAGAAAACGCATGAAGTGTGTGTATATTTAAATTCATGTTTTTATTGCTTATATGACCATTTAGGAGAGAAACATGTGTTATCCTTGCTGTATATCATTAATTTTGATGTTAGACTCTTAAAACGTTCTGTTTCAAGTCTGAGATAATAATATGCTTTTTGTTTACGATTTTTGCTTTATCTGAAGTTCAAATCTGTGCATTGTATTATGAATGATATTAAGGAAGTTCGCCACTCAGTTTCAAAATAACAAGCTGTTCATAACACTAGTATATAGTGATAGGGGATTAAGAAAGGATCCAAAAGAGCCAAAAAGATATATAGGTTAATGTAGTCGATATATTAGGCATTGATTTTTTGATGTAGCTATATCATTGAAAAGTTTAAGCTCTCAAAAACTATTAAAAAATAACAATTATTTTATAAGACTTTTACAGATGGCTTATAGTTATACATGTAAAAGATTTATTAAAAGATAGAAAATGGAGGTCAATGGGCATAATTTTTTAAGGCTTTCATATGGACAAAACCAGAGGCTCCTAAAGTCTGAAGAAAATCCAAACTATGACAAGTGAACATCCTTAAGACAAACAAAATCATTTTATGAGAATACTTTTGCTAATAAAGATGTGAAATACAGGTTATGAAGTTGATCAAGAACGCTCATTCAAAAACTTTATAACCAATGATGACTTGGATATTAAGTACTAAAACATTTTAGGAGGGTTGTGACCACATAGAATCATTATTAAAAGACTTAGGAAACTGATTTTAAATAATGTTTAAAATAATTGTTTATACCATATATCTATACCACATATTAATTTTGTCTGTGTTCCTTTGTGTGACTTTAATAGCAATATTGAAAACTTTTAATGATATTTTCAACAATCGACAAATTAATATTTAAATAAATCAAGAACACTGCAGATACTTCCTAACTGCAAGGTTATCGATATTATGCAGAAATGATGGTATTAGTTTTGTCAATGCCAGAAAAAGACTTTCCCGGATTATGCAAAACTATCATGAAGGTTACAAATTATCGTTAACTTAAATTAACAACTCATTCGGAATGAGGAAGTAATACCATGTTCATTGATCCGAACGAATCAATTGAAGAGACACTCAAAGTTGATCGTTTCAAATTCATGGAATGACATTTAATGAATTGGTAAATAAAAAATAGACAAAACTATGCAATTATGATGACGGCAGTAAAATCTTACTAATATAAAAAAAAGTTCCATTTTATAAATGCGTATTTTTTTCAAACTAATTTAGCAATATACAAGCTTATGTCAGCTTAAGCACGTAATCTAGAAATTGCAGATTCACTTTAAAAGATGAAAGGTCAAAGTCTACAGACGTTACAATTACATCTACATGAACTATGATTTAAGCTGTGTTTGCACCAGACGTCACGTATCCTACACATGTTTACAGTTAGTTTCATTTAATGAACACTGGTTTAATATCACATTTGTTTTCACCTGTACATCGGGTTTAATCACCTGCACAAGTGAATTGTTCACACCAGTAACCTACATTTAGACGTAATTTACATATATATTACAAAACATGGAACTGAAAATGTCTCTGTTATCTTTTGTATCAGTCAGGCACTTACCAATTCATAATGATAAAAAAACGTTTGGGGGATAGGGGGCGATTAATCAATTAGTAAAATTCTAATTATTTCAATGAAAAAAAAATCAGAAGGGAAGTGAGAACAATTGTTCGTTTGATTGAAATTGAAGAGTGACGGATTCAACATAGAGTTTTAAAATAAATTCCTGGATGTTATTGATTGATTTTTGTTTTATTTACATTTCGATGCTTATGAAATGAATGTTCAGTACCTTTATAAAATCGTCCATTGATTTTTTATAAGGTTGAGGGGTCTAAAGATGTCACAATTACCCAGGTTAGAGCAGCGTAACAATTTGTGATTAATTGATTGTGTGTTGCTTAATGTCCAGTGACAAATATTTCATACCTGTAAATGACGAGAGCGAATTCACAATACATACAACTAGATAGGTCCCATTTCTAATTGGACAAACTGCATATTTGTACATTCCGCATGGCAAACTGTTTCTAAACAGGTTTACAGCATACAATTAGTTTCATTTTATGAACACTGGTTTAATATCAAATTTTATTTCACCTGTATATCGGTGTTAATCACCTGCACATCGGCTTTAATCATCTGCACAAGAGAATTTTCACACCTGTAACCTACATTTAGACGTAATTTACATGCATATGATTACAAAACATGGAACTGCAAATGTCTCTGTAAACTTTTGTGTCAGTCAGGCACTTACCAATTCATAATGATAAATCATTTTATGAGATTACGATAACTTACGAATGCAATAATAACATGTGATGAATTTCACCAAGAACACTCTAGCCATAAAACCTAAAAGCAAAGGATGTATAAATACTCTATATACTAAATATTTGAGGATGTATGTGAACACAGTGAACCATTAGAGAAAAGCCTTATCGACATTATTCAATTTTCCTGAAGGATTTTTGAAACCTTAGTTATGATAATTTAGTTTCAAATTGAAGTGTCATTCTGATTTAGAAATAATCCACAATTATTTAAAAATATTAACTATTAAAAATATCTGTCAAGATGTTATTTTTTAAAGTATTTATATTATGCTTATGACGTATGGCGGTGAATCGAATTCGGACTATTTAGGATATAAATCTGCGAGACTCTAACAGTCTGTCCCTATCCCCCAAGGTTTGATTATTGACATTTTGTTTCACGAAACAAAGTCTTTCGCTGAACACCTTTCATTTGGTAAACTCCCGTTTAAAAAACTAACTGTTGATAAGCTTATGTTTAAAATAATCTTTCAGACCAAAGATTTTTTTTTTCTTTCGTTTGTGTTTTTTTTTTTTTTGGTTTAGATTGCAATGATCCATTATACGAATAATGGAATTTTCAATGGTCAACGAAATAATATTTCAATCAATTAAAACATATCGCACTAGCCACGAGATAATTAAAAAATCTTAAGTATGATCATTAATGAAAGTGAAAAATAATTCGCATTTACAAGCCAGTAGGGTTTAATTTTGTCAAATGAAGCTAAGAAACGTTAATTATGAATTATTCATTTTCAAGTGAAAAGTACGAACTCATTGAATCCGTATTCATGTGAACTTCAATTTAAATCCTTACCTAGGGATATATAACGTGTGACGTGTGTGCGTTCGGTTATTTACTGGAAAAATGTGAACATTGAGAGTAAATCATTGGATTCACTGATTTGACCGACAAAATATCATTCTTATACTAGAAATAATCGACTAACTTGCATGTTATTGCAATTCCTGATTTGTAAATAATAAAACTTCGTTATCATGATGATGACAGTAAAATGTTGCTAATACGAATACGTACCAGTGTATCAATGCGAAAAGCTGTCAACAAAACTAATATGAAATACAGATTCGCTTTCAGGGGTGAGGAGAAAGAGATTACAGAAAATCTTAATTATCTGGGATTATAATTTAATACATTCGTTATAGGTACTAGACTTAAAGCTACACGCCAGAATCCAGTTTCGTCTACTATAAAACTCCATCAATGAAGCTCGAAAAAAGGGCTTATAAAGTACAAAGATTATGACAATAAGATATGATAGTAATTTTAACGTACATCACAGAAAAAGCCACAGAAATTGGACAAAGAGACGGTGTATTTAAATGTAAGTTGCGAAATGTTTACAATTCTATAGATCTGTAATTTTGACAGTTTGATTTACTTGTCTCTTATATCTTACTTTCTGCGTCGGAATATTAGAGGTCATTAGAATGTCAACAAGTTTGAAAAAAAATCTACTTTAGTTTTTTAGTGGAAGGCTTTGTATAATAGATCGACAACAACAAATTATATTGTTCAAGGGATGACTGGAAATTCTCCGACATTAATGATTAAAAATTAAAATAAAAATGTCAGGGTTAGTGCAAAGCGGTAGTAGTAAATTATGCAGGATTTTAAAATATTTAATGGATAATTTACATATTTCAGGGCCATAGCATATTAATAATTGATAATGGGTCAACCTTATTTTGCTATGAGGAAAATCTTGTGAAAAACGCGTTAAAAGTGAAATAACAAAATTACAAACCCCCAAGTTAAATTTAAATTGGAAAGTCCGTTATGAAATTGAAAAATCAAAAGCTCAAACACATAAAACGAATGGAAATATACGCATAGGTAATCAATATCTAGAGCAATAGTTACTTGATCTTAAGGAGGCAGATCGTTACATCTACATGTAGTGTAGAATTCGATATTCAGATGTCAAAATCCCGATTTAAGTTTGTCATTTTAGTGAACATTAATAAGGCTGAAGTCATTTGCATATTGCAATGCCCCCGTTTTGATTAAGCTGGACACGTTTATTACATAAAATTGAGAATGGAAATGGGGAATGTGTCAAAGAGACAACAACCCAACCAAAGATCAAACGACAGCTGATGGGTCTTCAATACAGCGAGAAACTCCCGTATTTTCTGATGACAAGTATCGTATAAACTTCTTCGTAGATACCGTGAATTCATTCATATTTGTAGAGTACCACTTTTGTTGGTAAATTGAGAAAAAATTATAATTCCAGGACCCAGTAAGTACTTTAACAACAAATAAATCCAAGACCGCATAGTCAGTTATAGAAGGCCTAAAAATATCAAATGTGAAACTATTCAAACGAGAAAAACAAACGTCCATATGTATGTCAAAACAAATGAATGAACAAACACCGCGACAAACGGCAACACGGAATTACGGGCTCTTGACGTATGACAGACACACAGATAATATGGCGGGGTTCATATGAAAATAGGAAGGTGTGTTTTAATTGCCAATGAGACAACTTTCAACAAGACACCGAATGACAGAAACTAACAACTATATGTCACCGCGTTGCGTTTAACAATGAGCAAAACCCACACCATAAAGTCAGCTATAGAAAGCAACGAATTGACAAATTAATGTAGTACTCACTGCCTTTTTTATGTTCAAAAAACAAATATATTACACAGCAACAAATGACAACCAATGAATTATAAGCTCCTGACTTGTGACAGGCACATGCAGAATGCGGCGGAGTGGACTAGGTTGAAGGCGCCAATCAACCCCTAACCTGGAACAGTTTTAACCTTGATTTGTTTCTCTCAATCGATTTATGACTTTTGAATAGCGGTAAACTACTGTTTTCTTTATATCTGAAATATGGTTACGAACTATTTTTATGGTCCATTTAAAGAAGTATATCTAAACAAAATCAGCATGGACGTAAGTGGATACTTATACATCTCCACAATAAAGACACTAGGTACAAATCTGAGAGTTTACTTAAACATGTTTTGGAGATAATGAAACAAAAAATGATAAAACTTACCGTCAACACGAAAGAGATACCAGCAGAGGTATCATTTTAGTCGAAAGTGTAGTAATCGCATCAGAACCTAATACCAACCATGAAGACCAAATATAATCTAAAAGAACCTTTTAATTATAGTCAAAACTAGATATGAAATCACCCCTGGTTTTCATTCCTTGGAAAAAGCTTTGCTTATGAATGTAATTTCAGAAAGCAATATTAGGCGTACATATTATTATGTTTCAATAAAATGATATCCGCATATTATTGCAGTTTTACGTAGTACATTAGTTAAATCATTTTTTCTTCGTTTTCAATTTATTAACGTTATCCAACGTCCTTTTCCACGATTCAATATATTTGAGTTGGTGAGCATGTTAAATTCAAATTTTGTTTGAAACAAATGAATGCGTTCATTTCATATACGTCAAGATAAAAGTCTTTTCTGATTTTCTTTGACAATTGCTTGTTTTCACGAAACTCAAGCACTCTAACTGATGCTAAGTGTCTCTGCATACGTATATATCACTTTAAAAGCGTATAAGATTGGATCAAATTAAAATAATATAATTTTTCTTGACACTTAGTGACAGCTCAAATTCAATATTATTGCCAACTTCTATCCAATAATGTTGATAAATGACAAGAGTAGGTCACGTAGAAACTTCAGTAGGAGTGCTCGGATGATGTTTTTCTGTTCGATTAATGTCTCTTGATGATGACGGCCTCTCTTGTGATAATTGGGTTTCCATTGAGGTTTATCCCTATACTTTGTTACAAAAACACAACACATGTACACACTAATCAAATCCTTTGTAAAAGGATTGACTAATCATCAGATAGAAACAAAACACAAACAATTGTTAGGAAAAAGTCTAAGGACAAAAACAACGGATCTAAGAGAATTAGTACTACTCACAGTTACTAAATATATAGGTCTTAGCAAATAACAAGTAATAAATATATCATTGTTTCCCATACAGACTTTTGTATGTTTTATGGGCTGTTATCTGTTTGACAATCCGTTTTTTTTTCAAATGCAAACAAAGGTTCAGAAATAGTTAATATAAAAAAGAAGATGTGGTATGATTGCCAATGAGACAACTATCCACAAAAGACCAAAATGACACAGACATTAACAACTATAGGTCACCGTACGGCCTTCAACAATGAGCAAAGCCCATACCGCTTAACACTTTTTCCCCACGAAATTTTCGACTCCATTTACAAAAAAAGAGGCGAAACCTTGGGTTTCAGTAAAGGTAATACTCAAAGATATTCAAATTGTCCTTTGGGCCAAAATTATTTTCCATCTCAACTATTGAAAATTAAATTCATGAAAGATAATATTAACTTTCATAAGCAAAAATATAACAAAAACAGACAGTTTAAATTGAGAGGAAACAACGAGAATAGGATGATCAAAACTATGAGGGTTGATTGTTCTACCTCAATGTGTATCACGACGAAAAAAGTATAACTGCATGTGTTTAATTAGAATCATACTTTAAATATGTTGATGCTTAAATTCTTAGACAGTTTTGATGGAGATAATCTTTGTGGGTGGTAAAACATATTTTCCCCGAAGCAAACACATAAAGAAGAATGCAAAAATAAATTCGTTTAAGCCGACATTTTTACTTAATTGGTTTAACCCTTGTTTCCGAAGGATTGCACATAATTCAAGATCCAGTAATAGTGGAACATGTAATCATTTATATACGAATTTAATCTTAATATTTTAGCCGGGTTTAAATATTACATTTTTGCATTAATAAATGTTCAGCTGTCACGGTTTTTATAAGTTGATTCCTGATTTGAAGGTTTATGTTATGACGGCTTTTATTAGGTAAACAAAATAACTCAGGTTTTTGATGCGTTTTGTTATTTGATTTTGCTATGTGATTATGGACTTTCCGAATTGATTTTCCTCTAAGTTCAGTATTTTTGTGAATTTACTTTTCATTAAGGAAGCAAGTTTAAAAATTGTGTATGTCATACGCTGATTTCGTCTAACAAAGACAAATCAGTGACCCTCGAATCAAAACAGTTAGAAAGTCAAATGCCGTACACATTTAAGTGTTTGAAATAGCATGATACTTTTTCTGCATATTTTCATGCAATAACAATTAGGCAACTAATTTTTACATGTTTCATATTTAGGTGTAGCAATATACAGTGTTGATTAAAATTTTGTTAATTATGACGGTGATTTTTTCAGTTTTGAACGTTAGTGCGAAAAAGGTTTCTTCTTTTTATTACTGAATAATAACAAAGACCTCAAATGTGCTTTTAATTTGTATATCAATATCAAAATTTCTGTGTAGCAACATACCAAAGCCAGAGTATTGAGTTGATACGAAATTCCATGCATAAAAATATCAGACAAATACAAAATCGACAGTTTCTGACGCTTTATAAAACTGATTGTGTTGTCATTATTCACTCAAGAAATTCACAATTTTTACGAACTTTCATATGTTTTGCTTCAAACGACATTAACCACATCCAAGGACCACCCTACTGTTCTTTGAGCGATGTTTATCTGATTCATTTACATCTTTATTAAACCTTTGGACAAGGTGAATTAAGGTCAAATATGAAATTCAACGTTATCATAAAATATCAAAATGGTCATCATTTGGTTCTTAAATGGATTGATATCAAACGCCTTACGACTAAGTTAACCAAATCTCTTCATTACAGAACATGTACATTCTCTAAAAGATGATGATTTGGTGCTTTTGTCGAACTTAAACGCTCAAGGAAACTTTTTCCCGTTCTAGAATCCAAAGGATCTTTAGCCAAAAATTGCAAACTATATTGTATCGCTAGTCACAAATATTTTCTGGATCAGGAGTGGCGGCAAAATTAAATCATGTAAAAAAACCTGTTAAACATTATTGGAAATTTGACGAATTCTGACGTTACAACACAAATTTTTACATAAATTAGGGATCAATTCGTCTTCATTTTGGTCGAAAGATGTGGCTAAAGCTAAAAGGGAAACATAACTCACAAATATAGAAACCCACAACAGGCAATTTATTTTATGCTGTGGATTCATTTATTTTCGTGGATACCAATTTTCGTGGTTTAAAGAAAACTTGCATATTCGTGGATACATGTATCTAATTTCGTGGTTTTGTCAAAGTCTGCATAAATTCCATAAGAAACGTTGTAATTCGTTGTACATTTAAATTCGTGGTTCCCCTGATCCAACGAAATCCACGAAAATTGGTATTTAACGAATATTAATGAATCCACAGTATCCTGTTAACTTGGAGGCTGTAAAATTGGTTACAAGTTAACAGTAGTCAGCACGACGCGTCTAGTTTATGTATTAACTCGCATAATTATCATTACACATAGAGTGGGGCGCACATATTCGCCGGGGACACAATTTTGCCGTTATATGATTTATCTATATAATGAAATTAATCTTATAAATATTGTTTTAAGCTGCAGTTATTTGGTTTTAAATAGATGTGAAAAAACGGCGAATATGTGTCCCACTTTGACAAAACATCAGGAAATTTCAAATAGCCTTTAATCTAACTTTTCATATGAGTTTCTTTTTTCAAAGAAACACGTTTTCAAGCTAAGCATATTTTGCTTTTGATTTTATATTCATATAAAAATATCTGTATACTTCAAAAACATAAAGACCTGAACATAAACTGCAGAAAACATGGAAAGTTATGGCGAAAATGAGCACCCACTCTATATCTATAAGTTAATGCATATGATATTCAAAAGTTGAATTTTTAGAGCCAAATAAATTAATAACCTGATTGAAAAGTAAAACACACTCGATTGTGATGATCTCATCGCATCATTTATGCCAATTCAGACATAAACACGAAACATATGGGAATACACGTTAGAAGCTTGAAGAAGTCGAGGGATTATCCTCCAGTTAAATGATTTCGCCAAAAAATTGACAAAATTTACCAACTGATAACCGAGATAATTATCGACCTCATTATTGAAGCAGAAATGAAACTATACCAAACGTTTGACGACAATCTATTTCAACTTAGCAGTTATTTTATTTACGTTGTGACAAATACAATAGAAGTGGCGTTGTAATGGCCCTTATCTATTCCGACTTTCCATTAAACAGAAAAACTTATTTCAAATCATACAAATTGTAAAACCTTTATCTATAATTTCATATTAATGACCAAAGAAAGGTCATCATGGGAAATGATAAAATGACAATACCGTTAAAAGTGAATTTATCGAGAGGATGTACAAATTATTTATTAAATTTTGTAATAGTTTAGTGATTCTCGATATGAATTTTGATATCTTTAAAACCACAAAAAGCAAAACAATAAATGATATATGTGTTGTTTTAAATTTTTTTCCCATTTGCTATCTTTTAAAAGGTTATAAACTTAAGGGAAATAAAATCATAGATATTGTGGTAGTCATCTATACTTGTAGATGTATATAATATATGTAACTCTGTTTCTACTGGTGATGGCGTACATGAATTTGAATACAGATCCATTTCCGGAAGAAAAACAGTTCTGGTACATACAATTTAATGCAGTCTTGGAATAGCTCTGCATGTAGATAAGTTTTCGTGTCATTTCACTGTGCTCTTTCATTTCTTTTCTTGTATGAGTAACCTCCTTCATGCTGTGCCTTCCCTTTTGTCAGTTTGTTTGCAGGCTTGTGTTTTGTGTTGTTTAAACTGAGTGTGTGTATTTTGTTTAAAAAGTAAAACTCACAACAAAACTATAACCCAGCATTTCGTTTGTAAAATTACTTAACCTTAAATGTCGTTGATTAATATTTTTGCATTTGCGTCCATGCAGTATTATTCTGGATAATACAATCGTAAAGCTTAGATCCGCTTGCAACTGTTAATTGAATGTTAATGATTTACATCTGTACCTTGTAAATATTGTTCACTTGGGATTTTATCTAAAGCTAGGACACGGTGTCATTGAGCTGTTAAGTTATGTTAAATTAACTGGTTTTTTTTTCTATTATAAGAATATACCTAAAATCTTTTTTTTTTTCCTTTCTAATGTTCATAGTACATGGCTTTCCATACATTTTAAAATGCTGTACATGGATGATTTTCATTGTAGGTCAATTATGAAAGTTAGCTTTATATGAATAAACAAGTGAAGTTTACAATCATTTGAGACAATTTCAATAGGAAATTATTCAACCTAAAAGAGAATAGTATTACAAAAACATGTTGTATATTGCAAACGTGTACATGACCGAGTATTTACTAACTTATACTTTGAAAGATTTTGAATATACCAAACAATTGATTGCATTTCATCAGTCTCAGATATTGTATTTTTAGATGAAACGTTTCAATTGGGTAACAGTCTTGTCTGTCCGTTTAAAAAGCATGTTTTGATAGCAACTTTTAACACTTAGTCAGAGTTTAGATCATTTGTATATCATGGTAAAGACGAAGTGTCTGTATTAATCCGCTATTACATGATGGCAATAATCACTGTTTTTAACTAGTTATTGCATTTTTAAAGGAGTACCACGGGGAATATAACCAGTAACTTCTAATGGGCCTTCTGAACGCTCATCCCCAGTGTGTTGATGCTATATAGTGTTTTATTACTAGTTTTATAGATATTTATGGGGCTTTGGCTATGATGCTAATCTTTTTTAATGGAATTTGGATTTTGTTTTGTCTCCTTATCTTTTTTTCTTTAGTCTTAAATAAAAATTACTTTTACCCGCATAAATTTGTTTTTAAACTTCATTTCAGCACGTTAAGTTTTACACTTACGAGTTCTACATAATATGAGTAAACAATAATAAAGTACCTCATATATTTCACTTTAATTAGAACTTACAATCATCAGTGACGTTTTAGACGGTGGTAAATAACAATTATACATTAGAGTCTGCATTAAACCTGCCAGGTTCTCTATACCAAGCAACGCATTGTTGACACCGTGTTATATTTTTTAAGCAATATTAATGAGAATGTTTGAAATATATTACTTACAAATTGACAAAGTGAATGAACATTTATGAGACCAGAAGATGATTATTCAAGCATTGTATTATTTTACAGTAAGAATGTAATTTCTTTAAAACAGAGGATTGAAATAGTAACAACGCATTTCCTGACTTCAAGTGTATGCCTTATTTACCAAAGTCGAGTAAATTTGATTCGCGTTTTTATATAGGTGCATATATAATCGTTACTATCAAATATATGTATAGTGCATCATAGCCGATTTGTTATTTAAGAGCTCTACAAATATGATTTCTATCTTGATTTCCTTGATTATCCGTTATTGCTAACTTCGATGCTACGGAATGAAGAGCTCTTAGTAATAAAAACTGAAAGCTCATCTTTAAAAGATCTGCTTACCCTATCGGCACCTGAGATCACCCAAAGTTTTTGTTGGGGTTCGTGTTGCTCATTCTTTAGTTCTCTATGTTGTGTCTTGTGTAATATTATTTGTCTGTCTTTTTCTTTTTTTAGCCATGACGTTGTGAGTTTATTATCGATCTATGAGTTTGAATGTCCCTCTGGTATCTTTCTCCACTCTTTTACTGACACAATCAATGACTATTGCAGATGTTCGCGCTACATTCATTTTCCTTTTATCGCAGCTGCCATCTCGTCCGAATGAACTTATCAGCATATCTAATTGTTTTATGTATGATTAAGACAGCTTATTTGTGTTCCCACTGCCTGGAGAACTCGGATCAGCTTTTCGTAAAATTGCATATTATGTCTTTGGTAGGTCAAATACGTCAACACGGCTTAAATAACATGGAACAAGACATATCACCAACATTGATACGTTTGATACATACTTATCTAGTCATATAACAGTTTGCTGATGAAACAAAGAAAAAACGCTTGTTTCTATTCAAAATGATAAAATCCAATATCACCCATGAAGTTGGACTTACTCAAGCGTGAGGCGAAAGATACCAAAAGAATACTGAAACACACAAATGGAAAACAACCAGACAACGTCATGGCAATAACGAGAATAGACCAAAAAACTGTAGTCTACAAAACACAGCAAAAAAAAAAACAAAAGAGTGAGCAACACGAACCCAACAGAAAAAGGGATTATCTGAGGTGATCGAGAGGGTAAGCATGTCCTTCTTCACGTGTGGTACCGGTAGTGTTGTACATACCAGACAACTGCGGTGATATCTTATTCCAGTAAACGTATTCCTATCGTCAAAGACGTTATCTCTGAAAGTAATATTCCTTAACGGGCAACTACTGTGGATTCCTTATTTTCCTTTGGATACAAACTTTCGTGGGTTTCGTGGGGACAGTTCAACCACGAATTCAATTGTTCAACTAATAACACATTTTCAATAGACTTTGCATACAGAGATTGGCAAAACACCCACGAATTTGCAAGTTTTAAGCAATCCACGAAAATTGATACCCCCGAAAATAAATGAATTCACAGTAACTAAAACAAAGTTTATTTTTAATTTTAAAAAATCATCTAACCACTGTCTTAAATGCTGTTTCCGTAAAAGCAACACAAACCAATCAAGGTAATAATGGAATGAAATGCAAGTTCTTAAATAGTCTACCAACAAATTAATGTTGAAAGACATTGTCAGTCTTTAATTTCAAGACGTCCATCTATTAGAAAAATTGTGGGATATTTTCAAAGACAAAGACTTAGTGTGGCCGTCTTTATTAATTCTTATCTCAGTTAATTAATGTATATAATTCGTGATGTTTAGATGTGGTTAACGAGTGCTAACTGCTACAGAAGTGAACAATGGCGTAAAACATGTCTAACATTTCACTTTAATTAGGACTTGCAGTCTCGAAAGACTCCTCAAAAGGTGTTGAACTACCATTACGCTTTCGAGTCTTAATTAAACCTGTCTGGTTTAGTATAACAAGCGACAAATTTAGGAATCCGTAATATTATTTTAAGCAATATTAATGACACTGTAAGTCCTACAACACCATTATGACAGAATTAATGAAAACTGATGAGACAAGAATATGTTTATTTAACACTTAAAGTGAAATTTACTTAAATAAAAGATGACTGAAGGAGTTGATATACACAATGCAGTGCTATGTCTTCCAGGTTATGCTATACTAGTATTTATCATAAACATATTAACATTATTAGGACCACTAAAAGAAAAACGCGTACTACATTATTTCTAAGAGTACTGCAAATACAAATCATGGGAATATCGTCACAGGTGGTTAGGTTTATATAATGTAGAAGTGCAAGATACCAAAGAGTACAAACTCATAAGTCGGAAAACAAACTGACAAAGCCTCTGAAAACGTACAAAGACAAACAACAGTCTACAAAATACAACATCAAAACTGAGCAACACGAACCCAAACATCACAGTTAATCTCATGTGTTTTGGAAGGATAGCAAATGTAGTTCCACATGTGGCACATGTCGTGTTGCTTATGTAATAAGGAACTTGGGATAAGTCTCATTCAATGCTATAACAAACATCGAAAAGGAAGTATATCGGTTTTGATTTCACGTGTTATAAAATCCAAACTTTGTAATGCAATGTAATGTCTGTGTTTTTGCAACGTTAAACATTTCCGAGTCAATCAGGTAAAACAGTTCATGTATAGCAATTTTTTTTTTTATTCCTCTCAGTATGAGTTTTAAAGTATGTCAAATGAAAAGTCTTTTCCGGATATCTCACGATCTCTTTTTAGTTTAACGTTGTTCATTTCTGACATGATGAAAATTTTCTGAAAAATAAACAACAATTTTTCATTTGATAATATTCAAATGTATCACCCACTGTGTGTAAGATGAAAAAAATCCCATGAAAATGTATTTTTCGCGATTAGAATTTCGATTGGTACCGATAAGTACAGATTACTGACAGCTAGTTCAAAGCCAATAGCAACCAATGAAAACAATCATGTATTAAACAGTACACTTTCAATATCTAATGAATTTAGATATGGTGTAAGTGTTAGAATTACCTGTAAGATAAAAACTTGATTGTAATGACATACTAAAAGTCGCGACAAAATGGTAGTGTCGGTGAAGTACATATGTCTAATATTAACTATGGTTTTAACTTCCTGATAAAAAACCTATATTTAAACTAATAAAAACAATATTCAAAAGAGTTCATTACAGTGTTGAGAAGTCAACTTTTAGAAGGCTTTTGTTCATACGAATTAATATTAATATATTTAAAATTAAAAGTTCCGCCAATTTCAGAACCAAATAGTAAAATATTCTTTATTGTAGGATCAAAAATATGTAGATTTGAATCAAGTCTCGGCATGACACTTTCCACCACACTTTTAAAATATCCTTTCAGAGCTCTATGGTATATCTTTTGATACTGCACTCGTTCAATTAGAGCATTCAAAATGCCTTGACTATATATTTCTATGTCATATACTGTCACTGACCCGATATCACTTTTCCTCCCGAATATTTAAATAGTAGTTGCCGGAACTCAATTATATAGGACGACCTCTTCAACCTGCTCTTGTTTCCAATATATACAAGTATGCAACGAAGCATGGAACAACTCAAACTTATTTATTTTACAATAGTTGGAATAACATATTTCAGTTGTTAATATTTCTTGTTTAAATAAAATTGAGAATGGAAATGGGGAAGAGATAACAACCGGACCCTAGAACAGACAACAGCAGAAGGTCACCAGTAGGTCTTCAATACAGCGAGAAACTCCCGAAATCGGAGTCGGCCTTAAGCTGGGCCCTAAACAAATATCTATACTAGTACCGTGATATTAGACGCCATACCAAACTCCAAATATACACAAGAAACTAAAATTGAAAATCATACAAGACTAACAAAGGACAGAGGCTCCTGACTTGGGACAGGCGCAAAAATGCGGCGGAGTTAAACATGTTTTTGAGATCTCAACCCTCCCCCTATACCTCTAGCCAATGTAGGAAAGTAAATACATAACAATACGCACAGTAAAATTCAGTTAAAGAGAAGTCAGAGTAAATCGTTATTTTTCATGCTTATAGTTGATATTTCAGTCCATACTCAAACGAATTCGTTCACCATCGATTCATTTCAACAGGTAAATTGCATTGTGTTGTAAATTTTTCGGCGCCTGATATGAAGGATAAAGAGGGACTTGTCCCAATATTTAAATCAATTGAATAACCCCAACACATTAAACGAAAATGCAGTAAGAAGACAATAATGACATATCACCGATATAAGAATTCCGTCTGAAACAGCTCACTTTCATTTATGAATGTTTTTTATGGCTATTTTATTTTGTTATGTAGTGTTTTGTAGTCTTTTCGTAATTTCTCGTTTTTTATTAATTTTTGCCAGTTTCGTTGACTCAGGAGCCTGTAATTCAGTGGTTGTCGTTCGTTTATGTGTTACATATTTGTTTTTCGTTCATTTTTTTTACATAAATAAGGCCGTTAGGTTTCTCGTTTGAATTGTTTTACATTGTCTTATCGGGGCCTATTATAGCTGACTATGCGGTATTGGCTTTGCTCATTGTTGAAGGCCGTACGGTGACCTTTAGTTGTTAATGTCTGTGTCATTTTGGTCTTTTGTTGTCTCATTGGCAATCATACCACATCTTCTTTTTTATATTTTGAGTTTGAATTTTCTATTTGGCATATTCAGATTTCTCTTATCAGTTTATACCATGCTGATATAAATATGATAAGCGGAAGGTTATCATTCCAGTCAGTGTTATCATTCATCCCTTCATCCGATATTAAGTTAAAGTTATGGATTAAAGTAGTTTACCATAAATTTTGTTGTTTCATCAGCTTGTGTTCATTACGATGTGAACTCAAATTATTTGCGAAATAGGGTTTGACCCAGATATCGCGGTTCACTGAAAATGTACATGTGACAGTTCGAGTGGGTCATGGTGTCGCCTTGGCACTGATTTTTAATTCCATACCATTGTGTTTAAAACAGTATGGTTATGCTTTCATATAGAGTCTAAAAAATAAACATCTTACATGTATGTACTTTTAACATCTACTTAAAAGTACACATGATAAAAATCTTCATTAAAAGACAATTCAATAATGTAACAGGATAGTAATAATTGACACACAGCTGCTCAACTTCGTGATGACTTTTATGGAAATAGTTCACAACTTATATTTTTTTGAAAAACGCCTCCAAGCCAAATTATTTACAGGTGATTAAATATAAACGTTATTAGATTTTATTCATGTTCCCTCGTGTAAAAAGAGTCTTAACGCCAATAATTGGTTTATTACCAACATGTAATGTTGTACATAGGTAATATGTTAGAAGCTGTGAGAAAAGAGGAAAAATTTGAATATCTGACAAACTAAGTGTTAGTAGTGATGCAAAAATATGTCAGCTAGTTACAGTTTTATTATGTTCTTATGTTCAAGTGATGAAGCTTGTTACCTTAATAATATATTCGTGCTTTGATGAAAGAGAATAGTTCAAAGGAACAATAAATATCAAACGTGTAAGAAATGACAATCTCTAGATATGTAACGTACTTTTCAGCTATATAACGGAAACGTTTTTGAACATCATGTGACTGTCATACAAGTGAAAAGTTTCGCGCAATAAAACCAGGTTTCAATCCACCATTTTCTAAATTTGGAAATTCCCGTACCAAGTCAGAAATATGACAGTTGTTGTCCACTCGTTTGATGTCTTTATCATTTGCATTTGCCATTTGATTAGAGACTTTCCGTTTTGAATTTTCCTCGGAGTTCAGTATTTTTGTGATTTTACTTTTTTTCGCAATTATAGCAGTTCCCGCATATATATTGTACATGAACAATTTGATTTGTTAAGATATACCATGGCATGCGTGACCAATAACTATATACTTGTTACAGGGTTGTCGTTTACCGGGTCTCTGAGGATATTGAACCAAGGAATATAAAAGGTATAACCTATACACGACAAGATGATGGTCTTGCCCATTACAGGCATTGCAAATGTGTCCCAAAACACAATGGATAGAAACTGTGTGTTGCTACTACATGTATGTCTTACTATCTTTCCCAGACACAGTTGTGAAATAGCTGAATGTGACTTGTCACCGAGGTTGGGTTTTTTTTGCGTTGTTTTATTTTTGCAATAGCAACAGAGAAAGGATACCTGTTTTCTTTTGCAATAGCAACAGAGAAGGGATACCACAAAACTAGTTTTTTTTAAATGTATTCTAGTTGTTTTTGCATTATTATTTTGTGCTATAACATTTTTGTTCAGTGTGATGGCGTCGGTTCGACTGCGAGGTCAATACACTACCACGTTTAACTGAGGAAATGCAATGCTTCACTAAACGTTAAAGGCCTTATTAAACGTTTAAGAACCATTTTTACATCTTTCCAGGGGGTTCGAAGTTTCCTAAAAGAGGACTAAATCTATGTCGTTGTTCACTATCTTAAGTTTTATATTTGTTTGGCTTTATAACTGTTTAGATATGAGCGTCACTGATGAGTCTTATAAAGACAAAACACGCGTCTGGCGTATAAAATCATAATTTCAGTACCTTGATAACTATTTACACCACTGGTCGATGCCACTGCTGGGGGACGACCCCGAGGGCATCACCAGCTCAGTAGTCAGCAATTCGGTGTTGACATGAATATTAATTATATGGTTATTTTAGTAAATTTTCTGTTGACAAAACTTTTAATTTTTCGTAAAACTAAATATTTTCTTAACCCAGGATTAGATTACCTTAGCCGTATTTGGCACAACTTTGTAGAATTTGCTCTTCAACTTTGGACTTGTTTGGCTTTATTACTATTTAGATATATGCGTCACTGATGAGTCTTATGAAGACGAAACGCGCGTCTGTCGTATTAAATTATAATCCTGGTACCTTTGATAATTATTATATGATAGCCCAAACTTCCTGGTTGACAAACTTTAACATCGAATTAATAGTTATTTAATATATTGTTTATTTAATCTTGTTAAGAATTGTATGAAATATTTTGCAACAGGACTTTAAAGCAAATGATTGTTTCCAGATTCTTGTGGAGTACCGAAGGGCCGAAAGTAAAAAAAAATAACAATTGTTTTTATTAAATATTTCAATATACAAAAACCTAACAATAATGAATGTTTAATAATTACCCTGTGTTCAATTGTTTTCTTCTATGTTCTATGTTAAATTTTGATGGGCTATTGGTTGTCTGTTAGCAACACAAGACACATTGTTAACCAATAGACCCCAAAAATAAAAGTAATTAAATGTTGTTCAATTTAATTTACCCTGTATTTGCAGAGAAAATTTGTTTCGAAGTTAACGGAAGGAGACAGCGAATGCAACCGGCTAACAATTTCAGGTAATGTTGGCCATTTTGTCCAAGAGCTATAAGAATTAATATTTCAGCATATGAAGGTTAATGAAAAGCAGAATTATTGACAGGGAAAACAATTATAAAAGTTGAATTGGCAATGTCATTTTGCATAAGGGAAGCAATTTTCCAAGCGTGCTATGAATCTATGGATCTGATCGTGAGAGACCATTGTCATTCCTCGAGAAAACCGACCGTGCAACCCTAATCGGTAGATGAGAAAACTGACCGTGCGAGACCCTAATCGGTAGACGAGAAAAACGACCGTGCGAAATTCTAATCGGTAGTCAAGAAACCCGACCGTGCGACACACGTATCGGTCGTCGAGAAAACCGACCGTACGAGACCCCAATCGGAAGACGAGAAAAACGACCGTGCGATACCCTAATCGGTAGACGAGAAAAACGACAGTGCGATACCCTAATCAGTAGACGAGAAAAACGACAGTGCGATACCCGAATCGGTAGTCGAGAAAACTGACCGTGCGACACCCTTATCGGTATTCGAGAAAACCGACCGTGGTATACCCTAATCGGTAGTCGAAAAAAATGACCGTGCGAGACTCTAATCGGTAGTCGAAATAAATGACCGTGCGAGTCCCTCATCGGTAGTCTAGAACACAGACCGTGCGACACCCTAATCGGTAGTCGAGAAAACTGACCGTGCGAGACCCTTATCGGTCATCGAGAAAACCGACCGTGCCACACCCTAATCAGTGGACGCGAAAACAGACCGTGCGACACCCTTATTAGCGGTAGTCGAGAAAACCTACCGTGCGACACCCTAATCGGTAGTCGAGAATACCGACCGTGGGAGACTCTAATCGGTTCTCGAGAAAACTGACCGTGCGACACACGTATCGGTAGTCGAAAAAAAAACGACCATGCGACACACGTATTGGTAGTCGAAAAAAACGATCGTGCGACACACGTATCGGTAGTCGAGAAAACTGACCGTGCGAGACCCTAATCGGTCGTCGAGAAAAACAGACCGTGCGAGACCCTAATCGGTATTCGAGAAAACCAACCGTGCGAGACTCTAATCGGTCGTCGAGAAAACAGACCGTGCGAAACCCTAACCGGTAGTCGAGAAAACAGACCGTGCGAAACCCTAACCGGTAGTCGAGAAAACAGACCGTGCGAGACTCTAATCGGTCGTCGCGAAAGCAGACCGTGCGAGACCCTTATCGGTAATCGAGAAAACCGACCGTGCGAGACCCTAATCGGTAGTGGAGATCACTTAATAATCTCGTAGAAGTAGACCTATCAAATGGTTGTTGTATTTGTTCTTAATTTAAAGAGGGCGTTGAACTCTCCCTGTACGAACACGAGACATTAGATATAACGAAAGTATGACCAGACCTGTATGTGTATCAATATATATAGTACAGGATGTAACAAAAGTTCACCGTACAGCCTTCGAAAAAAACCATACAATATATCTAAAAAAGGACTAATAATGGTTAAATAGACCAAAAAATAAACATACGGCCTTATCTTTTTAAGTTGTATTTCCGTGTAAAATATATCCTCAAACAAAGTATCGAAGAAATTGTCAAAAATCAGCCCTGAGCAAAAACTAAAAAGAACTTGAAAGGCCGGATAAGATAAATTTAAAACAGACCAATAGAAAAAACTAAAGAACTGATCTGTTTAAGTTTTAGATAAGTTTAAATATATCCTCTAATGTCAATTCTCGAAAGCAATGTCTATAGATATAAGAAGATGTGGTATGAGTGCAAATGAGACAACTCTCCATTCAAGTCACAATTAATAAAAGTAAACCATTATAGGTCATAGTATGGTCTTCAAAACGGAGCCTTGGAGATTCTTGGTTCACACCGAATAGTAAGCTATAAAGGTCCCCATAAATAACTTGTATAAAACCATTCAAACGTGAACATCAACGGTCTAATCTATATATAAAAAAACGAGAAACGAGAAACACTAATGAACCAAATTAAAAACGACAACTACTGAACATCAGATTCCTGACTTAGGGCAGGTGATAACAATTGCATCGTGTTTAAAGGTATTAATTGTACCAAAACATCATTTGTACATAAATTAGGCCGTTAATTTTCTCGTTTGAATTGTTTTTCATTTGTCACTTCGGGGCCTTTTATAGCTAACTATGCGGTATGGGCTTTACTGATTTTTAGAAAGCCGTACGGTGACCTATAGTTGTTAATTTTTTTATTATTTGGTCTCTTGTGGAGAGTTGTCTCATTGACAATCAAACCACATCTTCTTTTTTTTATACTTATAGCATGTTTATGTATTATTATTATATTCTAAACTGCATTAACAAAGTTTAAAACATGTATTATTATTGGCATCAGAAATCATCACGATTACACTCTTTCCATTTCTAATGAAAACATTATCGATTAAAGGACATAAATTGTAAAGTTTCATCAAGGTTAGATAGAAGTTAATGATTATTATTCTTCTTATAAGTTTTATGTTCACAATAAGTCTACTCAAAGACTAATCATGATAATAAATTTTCAAAGTACACATACAGTGCATCAAACTGACAGCGGTGTCTTGCATTTTGCTAATTACGTGGTATTTATGTTGCTTTTTAGATGTTTTGTTTGGTATTTAAGTGTTATATTTAACATCGTCATACAAGCGGAAGGTTTGGCTAGCGGGAAAGCCAGGTTCAACCCATCCTTTTTTTTCTTAAAATGTCCTGTACCAAGTCATGAAAATGACAATTGTTATCTTATAGTTTGTTTCTGTGTTTGTTGCATTGACGTATTGTTTTTTCTTATTGTGCTTCATTGTTTCTATTGTTTCGTTGTTTTTCTCTTATATATAGTTGATGTGTTTACCTCAGTTTTACCTTGTAACCCGGATTTGTTTTTTCTCAATCAATTTATTACTTTCGAACAGCGGTATACCATAATTGCCTTTATTTACAGAATGAAAAAAATATTTCATTCACTTGAAAGATATAAATTTGCTAAACACATGGTATTGAAGCTCTTATGTTGCTTTTTAGATGTTGTGTTTGGTTTTGATGTGTCAGGATAATTATTATCTTGTGGTGCATGTCCAGTTATTTCATTCATTTAAAAAAAAATTATCTTATTTAAAAGAGCTCTCCCTAAATTCTTATGGGAAATCGTTGGTTTTTAGGAATGATTTGTTTAACCGATTTGTCATATCGGTTGCTTTATCGCTGACTTTATACGGTATTGGTCTTTCTTGTTGTTGACTACTAAATGATGATTTTAAGCTTAACCACGCGTCATTTGGACCACATCTTCCCATATAAAGTAAGAAAAAGTCCCCGAAAAAAAAACAACGTCATTTTTCCTAACGTCATTTTTGTAACAAAAGAGGGACGAAATATACCAGAGGGACATCCAAACTCATAGATTGAAAATACACTGACAATCTTGTCTTTCAAGCATTTAATTCAGCTAAACCTGTTATATTCACTATTAACGAAGATTAAATTTTGCAAGTAAACCACTTATTTTGTTTATTTTTTGTTTGTTTTGCATAATCTTGATTTTAAACTGACATTTAAAAAATCCAAAGAACGTTGAAATATTGATAGAGAACATAAGTTTGTATTTGTGTTTTTTTTTATCAAATAAAATTTTAAAATGCATTATACGGTATCTTCTACTAGCATATTTATGAAACCATATTGTATTTAAGTACAAAGAAACCTTTCGTTTTTTTGTTATGGCGACAGAACTCGATTGTCGAAATGATAAGCCTCATTTCAATCTGAATCATCTCAAAGATGAAATGAAGATAATGATGTTTTCCAACAAAACTTAATAGGATCAGATGTACGAATATTCTGTTAAAAAGTATAATCACAAAAATACTGAACTCCGAGAAAAATTCAAAACGGAAAGTCCCTAATCAAATGGCAAAATCAAAAGCTCAAACACATCAAAAGAATGGATGACAACAGTCGTATCAAATGGTCATGGCGAAACAATTTCTGAAGATAAAACTTAAAACAAGGCGATATTTAACATAAACTACTTCCTTTTTTAATATGCGGCATGTTGCATCCTATTTTTATGTGAAATTGGCAGTTGTCTGCTGTATAAACTTTGTTTCGGGTATTTGATTGTCCTGATAAGACTTTGTTGTTAGCGGCAACGTCAACAGTTATTTCTGTGGAATTTATTTCCTAAATGATGAAAAATTTATTATCCAATACATTGTCCTAAAGAAACCAGAGTTAAGCTGAGGAATAAGCGTGTTGTTTATGTGAGTAATTAAGGACGTTAAAATCAATTTGACTGAATAAGAAGAAAAAAGTTTTGAGTACAAAACGAACTCAGAGTCTTTTAGACCTAGCTGAAAAAATCATCATGGTTATATGTGTAATACCTTTGATGAAACATTTCTGCAATTTAGTATATAATTTTGTTATTTTGAATACTGTTTTTTTTCTTCTTAAAATATCCTGTACCATGTCAGGAAAATGGCCATTGTTATATGATAGTTCTTTCTTGTGTGTGTTACATTTTAATGTTGTGTTTCTGTTGTGTCGTAGTTCTCCTCTTATAATTGATGTGTTTCCCTTAGTTTTAGTTTATAACCCGGATTTGTTTTTTTTCTCAATCGATTTATGAATTTCGAACAGCGGTATACTACTGTTGAGTATTGATTAGAGAAGAAGATATTACTGTCTTACGAAATAAAGGCCAGTGACTATCACATTTTGCATGAAACGTGAACATGTCAACGTATATTTTTTCTAATAATATTTGTTCCTGAGGGAAACAATATTATAATAATATATGTTCTGCGGAAATTCTGTAATGGAATGCTGTTTCAATATGTAATATATTTGTGGTTTTTTTTTCCATCCTTTACGTAATTTTTGCTTTTTACCATTCCTCGATTTATTTAGTTTTTTATTCCTTCTTTTGACATCTTCTGTCTCTTTTGACTCTTAAGATTATGTTCTTATGATATTATTGGCTGATGATAATGTGTCCGTCCATCCAGTTTCATATAAAAAAAAATGTGCTAAAGTAGTTTACCATGACATTGTTCGTCCATTAACTTTAAACTTTTTCAATTGTTCATTATGATAGATGTGAAATTATCAAAATATTTGCCAATATAGGGTTTAACCCAGATATTGCGGTATTTAACTTAAAAATGTGATGGTGTGAAATGGTTGATGTGTCCGCTTGAAACCCTTTCTTATTTCTATACCACTCTTTTAAATGAGAATGAAAACATTGGGGCAAAGAGACAACAAACTATCAAGAAACAGAAAACAACCCATGGCCACCAATGGGTCTTTAAAGCAGCAGGATATGCTTTCCAATAGTATACGAAGAAAGAAACGGCTTAAATGCATGGGTTTTGTTTTACAATGTTATCTCCACTACCAGTACAAATATCTTCTACATAATAAAACAAAAAGGAATAAATTAAAGTTCCATTATGTAACGAAAAAAAAATAATTGACATGCAGCTGTAAGGATTCCAGAAGACTTTTATTGAAATAGTTTACGAAGTACATCTTTTAGCAAAAACAGCCTTCAAGTGAAATTATCCACAGATGATTTGATAACAAAGTAATTAAACTTTTATCATGTCCTTACGTGTAAAAAGCGTCTGAAAGCCAATACTAGTAATTGTTTCATTACATACATGTAATTTGGTACGTAATGAATGTTGTAGGAGCTGCGACGTTAGGTCTCTAATTTTGTCATAGGATATAAGAGGATGAATTCTAATATCTGACAATATAGCAATGTTTATCTTTTATTGATAAATCTTTTACTGTTTTACATGTTTTAGTCTAGTAGTGATGCATCAATGCCATTGCTAAGTATAGTTTTATCATTTCTTGTTGTTTATTGGTGCAATTTGTTATTAAAAAATATGGTAGTGCCTTAATGAAAAACATTAAAGGCATGGTAGCACATATCAAATATGTAACCCATTGCGATTTCTCGATTTTTTATCGTTTCCGTGTTATCACGGAACCCGTATTAAACCTTGAATTTCTTTATTACCCACATATTCCAGGGCATGTGTTTTCAATAATAATATCTTTGCTAGAGTTTTGCCGTTTTCAAGGATACTATAAACTATTTTCATAAAACTTTTGAGTCCGGTATTTATATTTTTGACAAGTTACCTTTTTTGTGGTAGGATATCCTAGTATTCGGTCAGGTTACTTCAACGTTAAGTAAATTCAAGCTTTCAATCGATATAAAATCAGTATCAGGAGAATAACTGTTTTATGTTTTCTATACATGACAAAATGATCTGAAAAAGTGTACTGTCCGACCAAGCTGCAGTTATCTTATACTTGATGTTTACTTCTTTTGGTCGCTCTAAGTTGACTGAGTACCAGGATGTCCAAACGACAAGTAGGAAACTTGTCAAAAAATTGTATAAGCTGGTGTCAAAAGTTGGTAATATGAAAATCGTCTAATCCATGGGTTATAACAGGACTGG
This sequence comes from Mytilus galloprovincialis, assembly GCA_037788925.1. Lineage (NCBI taxonomy): Eukaryota > Metazoa > Mollusca > Bivalvia > Mytilida > Mytilidae > Mytilus > Mytilus galloprovincialis. Next base: position 28,967,461 of record CM075342.1, on the reverse strand, counting down.
TATACTATATGAAGTTGTATGCATTGGTATTATGATGATATTGGTCGTTTTCGATTTGGAGTATTTATGTGTGTCACAAAGACCACCGATGTGATCCTTTTGTTGCCTCTATGTCGTTCTCTCTTTTCCTCGACTTTATTATGACATAACTGAATGCGAATTGTCCCTTTGTTTTTTTTTAATTATTTTTCTTGCCACTAATGAAAAGAAACTTGCCACTTAACATGAGCAACACGACGGTTGCAATATGTATAGCAGGATCTGCTCACCCTTCCCGAGCAGCCGAGATCACCCCCAGTTTTTGTGGGATTCGTGTTGCTTCGTCTTTAGTTTTCTATGTTGTGTATTGTGTACTATGATAGGTCTGTTTGGTTTTTTTTTTCTTTTTAGCCACGGCGTTGTCAGTTTATTTTTGATCTATGAGTTTGAACGTCTCTCTGGTATCTTTCGTTTTTCTTTTAGAAGATCAATACTGGTTTCTAAAAAGTGTTCATGCGAATATCAATTATTTAAGACGCTGAATGAGTACAGAAGGGCAAAAATTGAGAGAGAGAGAGAGAGAGAGAGAGAGAGAGAGAGAGAGAGAGAGAGAGAGAGAAAACAATAAGTAATGATTTTTTTTCAAGATATGTACAAAAAATTTAAATTCATACTGGCAATACTTTTTAAAAATCTACCTTATGCTGTTTCTATATGTATTCGATTAAGATATTTGTATAAGTTATTATTCAACTAATTGATTTGTTCAACTCCATATGGGAAATATGAAATGTTTATTCAGAATGAGAGAAACTCGACACTTCAAAAAGTTTAAGTCACACATACGGATCAATGTGCATTTCAACTATATCAATTCTCTAACAATATAAACTAGACGACAATTCATCACTTATTTATTATTTTTACATTATAAAATGTACAGTATTTTCTGTTCGCAGTTCCTCTCCATCTGTTGTTTATATATTCGTCTTCGTATTATAAGACGCTGAATGAGAACAAACGACAGCGAACACAAAGTAATAGCAATTTAAAGTTCATACTAGCCTTTAGATCAAGGTGTAAATAAAATATCGTAGGAAGTTCACGAAAGGCAGAACTGTTGTCATTGCAGACAATTAGAAAAGTTGAAAAAAGCAAAGGAAGCAATTTTTCATGCCACTTACGAATATATTAAACCAACATTGCGAAACATCATTGTTAGTCGATATCGTTAACTTATCATATAGAAGTAGACTTCTCAAAGGTTGTGGCATTTGTAATTTAGCCTTTAAGAGAGCGTAGCACTATAATAGCAATGCTTACGCGGAAAGAAGATCACGGATATAACGAGATTGTGACTAGACGTGTGTGTGTATCAATACATCATGCTCAAGATGTAAACAACTATAGGTCACTGTAGGGCCTTTAATAATTAGCAAACTAATACAATATAATAAGCTATTAAAGACACCTGCATGATGAAATGTGAAGCAATCCTAGAGAGTAAATCAATGGCCTGATCTGTTTAAAGCTTTAATCAAATGTTAATGTATCATCAAATGGTAATGCTCGAAAGCAATGTCTAGTTTATATATATAATGTCTGATAAATATATTCAAAGCTCCTTTAACAAAGTTCAACACATTAACATTGGCATCAAAAACTAGCAAGATAAAACTGTTTCCATCTCTTATTGGATGATTTCAGTGTTTCTGTTGTTCCTTTGTTTTCCTCCTATAGTTGATGTGTTTACCTCGATTTTTGGTTTGAGACCCGGATTTGTTTTTGCTTAATCGATGTATGACTATTGAACAGCGGTATGCTACTGTTGCATTTATTTTCTAAATCTTCTTCAGCAGTGTCTGAAACAATATTGGTTAAAGGATATACTACATTAATGTTGCATCGAGGTTTAAAAAAAAGATTATGATAATTTTCCTACTTATAAGTTAAATCTTTAAAATAAGTCTACCCTCAGAACATTGACGAGCATAGGTATTTTCAAGATACACATAAAGTGCATCAAACTGTCAGCGGTATCTTGTATTTTGATAATCACACAGTATTGAAGCTCGTATGTTGCTTTTTATATGTTATGTCTGATTTGTATGTGTCGTAGGACAATTACTATTTTTTTTAACTTTTTATGGTTAAATCTTTAAAAAAAAAGTGGTTGTAAAACTTTGATCAGTTATGGTGGTACCTAACACTACAGGGAGATAACTCTGTAGAGTCAGCTAAACATTTTAATTACATTGTGTTGTAAAGGGAATATTAAGCTTCTCAGTGATCAAAATTGGTGTTTGTCAAACTGCTATATAACCAGTGTAATTTTTCTGACAAAATGGTTGGTTCAAAATTGTTAAAGGGTCAAAGTAAATACATTGTCAAATTTTTATGAAAATTAAACGAGCCAAATTAATTTTAGTGAAAGTGTTGGGTACCACCTTAAGTCGTGTCCATATGTTTTTCAAAGAGATGTTATTATATATTGTATTTCAAAATTAAGATCACCGACAATGCAGATTAAACGTACATGTCACAAAGTCTCTGAAATAAAGGACTCTTTTATGTGTAGTTTGTCAACATGCTTCATGAAAGAGGGCGAAAAATACCAGAGGGACATTCAAACTCATAAATCTTAAATAAACTGACAACGCAATGGCTAAAAAAAAAAAAGACAAACAGACAAACAATAGTACACAAAACGCTACATATAGAAAAATAAAATCTAAGCAAGACGAACCTCACCAAAAACTGTGGGTAATCTCAGGTGCTTATGAATAAATACCTACGAAAAAAAGGAAGCTTTTCATTGGTTGATGTATATCATTATTGTTCCGTTTATTGTTTGTCCATAAAAAAAAAGTTTGTTTTTTGTTGTTTTTTTATTGAATTGTTGCACATTTTAGTATGTCTGGTCTTTTAAAGCCGACTATACGGTAATTGGGTTTGCTATTTTTTTAAAGCTGCATGGTGACCTTTATTTGCATAAATCTGTGTCATTTGAACTCTGTTGAATATATTAATGTTTCATTGGTAAGCATATCACATCACCTCATTTTGTTTTATCTATAAAGGACAAAATTCAATTGTCTTTCATGATCTAAATAACACATTACAACAGTCGCTTTCATAACAAACATGTAATTCGATTCTTTCTCTTAATACCTTGAATTAGATTTTACAAACAATGAAGATTAAAATTTTAAGGTAAAACGACGTGTTTTAGGTTTTTTTTTTTTCTTTTACATTAGCTAGATTCTGAAGTTAACCAACTGTGTTTAGAACACAATGCCATTGAAATATTGATAAACAATCAAACTTTTTGTTTGTGTTTTATATCTAATATGAATCAAATTAAATTTCAAAATACATTTTAGGTTATCTTTAACGAGCATATTTGTGAAACCATACTTTATATAAAAGTAAAAAAGAAACCATTAAAAACTTGTCTTTTATAAAGACAAAACTTGATCACCGTAATGATAAGCTACTTTTAAATCTAAATCACCTTTGAGAATTAAATGCAGATAATGATTTTTTTTCCTTCAAAATTAAATAGGATCATACTATGTACGCATATTTCATGAAATTTTCAAGGCTAAACAAATATTGAAGATATAATTTAAAACACGGTGATATTTAAAATAAATTCTTCTTATTTGCAGCATGCTGTATAGTAATTTTAAGTTTCTAATTCAATAAAATTCGGCAGTGGTAAGCTTTGAATAAAGTGTTTCTCTGGGGTTTTTGATTGTCTTGGTAAGAGTTTTTATTTAGCAGCTGTTTGTATTCGAGACATTATCTTTGTGGTTTTTCAAAAAAATAATATATATATATATATTGAGAGTTTGACCAATTTATAAAAATCCCCTTTGATTATAATTTTACGGAAGCCGATAAGGGCCATTCAAAAAAAAATAATTATGTCGTAATTACGACATAGCATGTCGTAATTTCGACATAACATGTCGTTATTACGACATCGCTATGTCGTAATTTCGACTAACATGTCGTAATTACGACATCGCTATGTCGTAATTTCGACATAACATGTCGTTTAAACGACATCGCTATGTCGTTATTTCGACATATCATGTCGTTATTTCGACATATCATGTCGTTATTTCGACATATCATGTCGTAATAACGACATACCTATGTGGTTATAACGACATCGTAATAACGACATCGCTATATATAAAAGAATATGTTTTATGATTGCCAAGAGATTTAATGACATAGAAATTAACAACTATAGGTCATCATAATGCCCCCAATAATTAGAAAAGCCCTGCATAGTCAGCTTTAAAAGAGGAGGGAAAGATACCAGAGGGAGAGCCCCGAAATGTTGTGTGGCAGTGTTATTAATTAATTATTAGCTCCCTTGGTAAAACTCCAAATTTCATATTTAATGTATTTCATTGTTAAATAATTTTTATGAAGCTTAATAAGTATATATTTGTTAATTGCATAGCTTTTACTATTTGAATTCATTGGTTAAAGATTTCTATTTATATTGTAAAGTTTATTATTTGCATAGTCGCAAAATCTCTGGTTACCTTCTTTGGATACCTTCAGTGAGAAACTTAAGTATTTTATATCTTCAACATTGTACTTGTTAGATTTTATAAATATTTTGATATGAGCGTCACTATAAAGAAAAAGAAAGATATGAGCGTCATTGATGAGCCTTATGTAGACGAAACGCGCGCCTGGCGTTCAAATTATAATCCTGGTACCTTTGATAACTATTATAGATCCCATCTCATGTTTATAAGGTACCAGCCGTGGAAGGTATGTACAGCCGGACAAGGTTGATATAAACTTCTATTTGTTGGAAGAATAATACGTGGAGTATAATGAGGACTGACTTTGCAAGCCAAGCATTTCATCTCTAAATGCGGCGTCGAAGAGGGTTTTTGACTTTTTTTCAAGTTTTTTTCGGTTTTTTATAATGTTGGTTGATTCTGGTTTTGTTTGTTTTGTGATGTCATTTTATCAAAAACTACCTCGAGTTGTGGAAATCGATTTAGTAATGTTTACCCTTTAAGTTATTTCAACTAAAAATGCAGTACTGTCGCAAGCAATGTAGGAAGGAAAGATGGGACATGTATACGGTTTTCCATAATTGTTTTTATCATAGGAAGTTTAACTTTCTAGGTGCATATCATCTGTCATTGTAAAATTTCTATATCTTAATTCAACCCCAATACAAAAATAACTGACACTCAGCAAGTAAATCGAACATTTTTACCCTTGGTTAAATTTGAATAGAATTGTATTTTCCCTGGCACATATGTTGTCGAAATACACCCCTTCAATTACTTGAACCTTGGCTTGAGAATTATTTCCCAAGTCATCTATAGTGTTCAACTTCTGATATACATTTAAAAATATAGTAATGTACTCCTGGATCGTCCGCGAAAACGGCAAATATAATCCCGGGTTTTTGTTGTTTGGGATTCGTCTTTCAAATACCTCCATTTCATGCACAAGTTTATATTGACACAGGGATTACTTTCATCACGACAGTTATAACATGAATAGCAGGACAAATCGCGAAGTAAAACATTCCGTGAACTGGTAATAAGTCTTTTAATATTGGGGATTGCACCTTACTGAAGTGATGACTTTAAATGATCTATATCGGAGTACTTCCGTAACATAAATTCCGTTCGCATTTTACATTTAGAGGACTGTCTTGGTGTCTCCAATTTGTCTTTGCAAAAATTGGACGAAGTTCATGTAATGGGATTTTTTCCCCATTTCCCAATTCTTTTAAATAAATAAAAGCTATAAACGATTAAAAATTGCAAAATTTATTCTGTGTTGAATCTATGTCCCCGGACGGAGTCTATAACAACAGTATTCTTTTTTTCGGCAGCAATCATCAACCTCTTTTTCCTAATTTCATAACACGATTTGTTTTAATTATAATGAACATCTAATTGAAACTTTAGGACATGTGACGTTGGAAAGTAGCGTCTTTAGGACTTTAGACGTTTTCAGACGTTTGTACAAATTGGCTACCGTTTTTTAATGTGTGGAAGCATTTTATTCCTTTAAGACCCAAATATGTAGGTAATAAGAAAAGAATCTTGGCATTTTTTACTCTTCGTGTATTTAACTTTTGTTTTGATCAATTATAAAAAAAATACGCGTCAACTGCTTTGAAAAATAAAATATCAACTTGGACAAAATGGCTACCGTTTGAAAAACGACTGTGTAGAGAAGATATTATTGAATCAGCAATATTTGAACTCACATGAGGCAAATATTTGTACTTTTGTTTGATGTTATTATTGTCTTACTCTTTTTATTCATTTTCTGCTATATCTACTTATAAAATTCACTTTCAGTCGTTGAGTTAACGAAAAACGTCGTTGGACATTTTTCTTATTCTAGCTTAATATGCAGCCACCGAGTCAAATGTAATTTGGCAAAATAACGGCTTTAACGCCACAAAGAACCGACACATGTCGTTGTTCCTGCCAAGAATCAAGAAGATCAGAGAATAAGAAACCGGATCACTATACATAAGAGTTAAAACAGTTTTTCATAAATGCAACGTTGGACATCCGTTCTTTTTCATATAGCTTTCTTATTTTAATCGTCAAATATACTAGATATTACTTAGTATAGGATCAAGAGCTGTAAAAACATAATTTAAAACATATATTGAATTTATTTTAAAATTGGTTCGTGTTTTCTATCATTTTTATTTTGTTTTGCGGATGAAATTACGAAGATTCTGTTTTAAATCCTAGGGGTTGTAGGAACATCGTGCCAAATGTTTGAAAGTAGAAATAGAGCAATCAATACTTCAATTCACCCTTATTACAAGAAGCCATGTAGTTTGCGCTTATTTAAAGGGAGATGGAATGCTTGGCTTGTAATGCCAGTCCTCATAAAATTCCACGTATGATTCTTCCAACAAATAGAAGTTGATATCAACCTTGTCTGGCTGTACGACCCTTCCTCGGCCGGTATCTTATTGAACTTAGATGAAAGCTATAAAATATATAGGTTTCTCACTGAAGGTATCAAAGAAGGTAACCAAAGAATTTGCAACGATGCTTTTTCTTTGGTTTCATCTTCGGGGACTCGGACTTCTTTTGAACTGAATTTTAAATGTGCGTATTGTTATGCGTTTACTTTTCTACATTGGCTAGAGGTGTAGGGGGAGGGTTGAGATCTCATAAACATGTTTAACCCCGCCGCATATTTGCGCCTGTCCCAAGTCAGGAGCCTCTGGCCTTTGTTAGTCTTGTATTATTTTAATTTTAGTTTCTTGTGTTCAATTTGGTTATTAGTATGGCGTTCGTTATCACTGAATTAGTATTTAATTCGTTAGGGTGCAGCTGAAGGACGCCTCCGGGGGCGGGAATATCTCCCTACATTAAAAAAAAAACCCTCGGTGACTTTCTGCTGTTGTAGTTTCTATGGTCGGATTGTTGTCTCTTTGACACATTCCCAATTTCCATTCTCAATTTTAAATATCAAACTTTACAATATAAATAAAAATCTTTAACCAATGAATTCAAAGAGCAAAAGCTATGGAATAAACAAATATAAACTTATTAAGATTCATGAAAAGTATTTAACAATGAAATACATTAAATATGAAATTTGGAGTTTTACCAAGGGAGCTAATAATTAATTAATAACACTGTCTGCCACACAGCATTTCGGGGACTCTACCTCTGGTATCTTTCCTCCCTCTTTTATATCTGACTATGCAGGGGCTTTTCTAATTATTGGGGGTATTATGATGACCTATAGTTGTTAATTTCTGTGTCATTTAGTCTCTTGGCAATCATAATACATATTCTTTTATATATAGCTATGTCGTTATTACGACATAGCTATGTCGTTATAACCACATAGTGATGTCGTTATTACGACATGATATGTCGAAATTACGACATAGCGATGTCGTAATAACGACATGTTATGTCGAAATTACGACATAGCGATGTCGTAATAATGACATGTTATGTCGAAATTACGACATGCTATGTCGTAATTACGACATAATTAATTTTTTTTGAATGGCCCTTATCGGCTTCCGTATAATTTAAATGTTGACAAGCTACCATTTAAAAACACGTCTAATTTCAACGTTTAACAGCCTGAGAATAAGTCAAAACCTTTTTTGCATTCAAGGTTAAGAAGGTAGACATGTTTGCAGTGAGGATTTGTATATATATATATATATTTGTTCTATATATTAGATTCCGGACATTTTAAAAATTGCTTCAAAATCATACAAAGAATGACGCCGTAGAGTCTCTTTTTATTTCGGACTAGTAGACGGGGGTACGAGGTAAAAAGATTGAATTTGAATTTTCTGCTTGAGATTTATCCGTGGCGTTTAACACTTGATGCTTTTGTCGTGGCCGCAAAACTTGAGGATACGTCATCCAATTCCAACTTTGCAGTACTGTAATTTAAAATGCATGATAACCTAGCTGCGTGTGGTGTGATAAGGAAGTAACATTATTTTAATCAGGGCTGATATGAATATAACTACTTTAGTTAAGATTATTTTCCTAAAGGACTGATTTTTTGTATATGTCGTACGACAAGTTAGTATTAACCTATAGCTGTACAATGTAACCTATGGGAATAAAACAAGAGTATAAATCTCAATTACCAAAATTATACCATAGTTATGCAATAATTAACAATCTTTTTGGTTATGAAATCCACTCCTCTCTTTCCCTAAAACAACCGTATGTTAACTTAATCAATTTAAAAAAAATCCCATTAGTTTAGCTAGGGAAGTCGCGAATGGTTTACGCACAAATATCATATATAATATTATATTTGATTGAAAAAGAAGATAACAACACAAAAATGAATAAATGGACTTGCTTATCAGAAAAAATGCATATGCCAATATGTTTCTAGGATGCCATAATATTTTTTTAGAAGAACCAGGGCAGAGATCCAAAGAGTAATGACTTTTTCACCAGCACATTATCAAAACAAATTCCTTCTGCGAATTTGCTCGACTTCGTTAAACTATATATACCAAACTAATTATCTGTTCCGATTCAATGTAAACCTATTGTTTCTCGTTTTTATATAGATTAAACCGTTGGTTTCCCCGTTTGAATGGTTTTACACTAGTAATTTTTGGGGCCCTTTATAGCTTGTTGTTCGGTGTGAGGTAAGGCACCATGTAAAAGGCTGTACCTTGACCTATAATGATATACTTTTATAAATTGTTACTTGGATGGAGAGTTGTCTCATTTACATTCATATCACATTTTCCTACATTTATTCAACACAGCAGAACATTCTCTTGCAAAACAGTTTTCAGTTTGCGGACCCAGAAGGGTGTTTCTGGGTTGGACGTGTTTACCCTTCCTTCGTGTTTCACAACTAATACTTTTGTATGGAAGCATATGGTTGGAACCCTCCCCCCTTTTAAACATTGCCGGATCCGCGCTTGAACTTTGTCATCGTGTTTACATGTACTACAGGCCACACTTCATCACTATCTGTAATAGAGGTAGGTCATTTAAAGACGTATCAACCGTATCATGTACGTTGCATCTGCAGATATACCAAAAAAAAAGTATGTAATCTCGAGCTTTAATTTTATGTACTTTCAATAATGCAGATAGGCAACTGATTAATTTCTAATGCAAAAAATAACAAAACAAGTAGGACATACCGAGTTTTTTTGGAACATGTAATCCGACTTTTAAAGATATTCCGGATAGTTGGAACAGTTGACAGGCATGATAGGAGTGAATACGGTAAAATCGTTTATTTGCGTGCTAAATTTTGCTCACGTAGAACCAAATTGTTATTTGACAAATAGAGTGATACTCAGTACTGTTTTCAGTATTAAATGTACATGTATTTATATGACATCTGAAGACAACTCGTGTTTCTATTACCTCTTATGATAACATCGCAAATGAACAATAATTATTATCACTGCACTAGTATATATTTGTTTAGGGGCCAGCTGAAGGACGCCTCCGGGTGCTGGAATTTCTCGCTACATTGAAGACCTGTTGGTGACCTTCTGCAGTTGTTTTTTCTATGGTCGGGTTGTTGTCTCTTTGGCACATTCCCCATTGCCATTCTCAATTTTAATATTCAAAGTTCCTTACAGGTATATAAGTAGTACATTTGATTTTTTGTGTGTGTTTATTTATGTAAGATCTTGAAATATTTTTGAGTGCGCAAAACTTTGATTATTAAAGGATTGTGTACGATATTCATGTACCTGCCCTACATTTGCTCCTTTTTAAGGGCATGTAAAAGTAATTGATAGACCCCCTTATTATTATTTTTACAAAACACCACTATTGCAAATTTTGAAAGTGAATGTTTGATTGATTCGAACGTAAGGTGTTCTTAAGCTCGAGATCACATAATAACTTTTGATAAATCTGCAGATGCGGATACGTCAACGTATACGATACGGTTCATACGTTTGTAAATGACCGACCTCTGGACCGACCGAGAGGTCGGTCATTTTACAAACGTATCAACCGTATCGTATACGTTGACGTATCCACATCTGCAGATATATAAAAAAATATTATGTGATCCCGAGCTTATAATTTACAAAAAACATGCTTCATTAAAAAAAAAAACCCAATTGGAATCTCTTCGAAACAATCAAATATACACTTTCAATATTTGTGAAAGTGGTGTTTGTATAAAAAAAAAATAAGGGGTTCTATCAACTACTTTTACATGTCCTTAAAAAGGAGCCATGCAATGTAGGGCATGTACACGAATATCGTACACAATCCTTTAATAATCTAGTTATATAAAATATTTCAAGATTTTACATGAATAATCACACCAAAAAAAATCAAATGTACTTCTTATATACATATAAGGAACTTTGAATAATTTGTTCATTTGCAATGTTATCATAAAAGTTAATAGAAAAGTACAGAGTATAACTCTATTTGTCATGTCAAATAACAATTTGGTTCTACGTAAGCACAAGTTCATACACAAACAAACGATTGTACCGTATTAACTCCTATCAGGCCTGTAAAATGTTCCAAATATCCGGAATATCTTCAAAAGTCGGGTGACATGTTCCACAAAAACTTGATATTTCCTAATAATTTGTTTTGTAAATTTCTGCATTAGAATTTAATCAGTCGCCCATTTGCATTATTGAAAGTACATAAAATTAAAGCTTGGGATCACATACTGTTTTTTGGTATATCTGCAGATGCGGATACGTTAACGTATATGATACGGTTGATACGTTTTTAAATGACCGACCTCTATCTATACTATTAAACGAGAAGACCTCATTTTGGGTGTCGCTTCTCCTCCTTCCACAATAAATTAATCATCATGCCTCTGTGTCCTATAGGTAACATGTATAGTCGCATTTGTCATCCATTCTTATGATCATTCAGTTTGGGTTATTTTGGGATAAAAACGAAAAAGAATGCGTCCGGATATTTTCCCGTCATTGGACAAAACTTTAAGTCAGATTAGTCTTCCGGTTTGTGTTTTTCTGTACTTTGAACATACAAAGACTATGAATAAAGTATATAAATTTGCTTTGTGCTATCATTTTGAGTTCTAGCATGTATCATCCTTGCTTAACGTGTTTCAGTTTGGGTTATTTAGGGAGGAAAACGAAAATGAATAATATTTGCTATTTACTATCAATTAGTTTACAGTGGCGGATCCAGAACATGAGGGAGGGGGCTCTGACTGACCTCAACGGGGGGGGGGGGGCGTTCCTCTCATGCTTCAGTGATTCCCCATATAATCAACAATTTTTTTTCAACGAAATGGGGGGCAATCTGTTACAAAAACAGAAGGTATAAAAATCGGGGTATTTGGAAAATAGGTGGAAGGCAAAAAAAATGTGCCCAGTCCCTAAGTACCTTTGACTTTTGATACCTCTCCTGAAATTCTTCAGTCAGTATATTTTTTTTTACAGTTTACATACGCTCTATTTCCCCGCGATTTCGCGGGTGTGTTCTAGTTAATATTAAACTTAAGTGAAAATTAAAGTTAAATTTCTAGTACGCTCACTAAATCAATATTTGGCAATGTACATAATCCGGGTAGATTTCAAGGCCTCATTTTAAAACTTTTCTAGACATGTAAAGATACGGATGATGAAATCAATAAATAAAGTTGCGATCTAGGACACACGTATATTTGAGCGACCTATATTTCAACCTTTTTTCTCTCAGTCAACATACTTATTTCACCAGGTATTAACGTTGTAGACATGGAAGTTTTGGGTCTGGTAGATATACCTTCGTGGATATTCACGATTCTACTGTTCATTCTTACACTATATTTGTAAGTTTTTCTTCATAATTTTTATGCAAATAAGTTAGTTTTTTAATTGTTAATTTTATATTTAATCCATAAGATCTTTGTATTGTTTGAAATATTTAGTTATCACAAAGATTACATGTATAACAACTAAACGGTAATTCTAATACAAATACTTAGTATGTAAAATCTCGAACCGACAGTACGGGAATCTCGACTGGTATTTGAATTGACTGATTAGTTGCTTAACGTCTAGTGGCAAACATTTCATGTATGTCCAAGACGACTGTCAATGGGAAATGAGGTTTATGTTGTACAAATGATATGAATCATTAATAATTGATTTGCCTATTAAAATTGACAATTAATCTATCCCTTCATATGCCTTAAAATAAAATCATCGCCTTTGTTTTCTTTTCCCTTTTTAGTACTAGTCTCGATTACCCAGACGCATATTTAAATATAGCGTCTGGGGTGATTAACCAGACTGGTCAGATATTTATAGGGGGCGTAACAAATAATTAAATATAGAACATATCTATAAATAGCACATCCTTTATCTCCATTTTTCAGTATTCAAAAAACAACAGTAAACAGTGTAACGTTACGTGTATACGTGATTATTAAAACTGATTTTATTGTAGCTGATTCTATGTTGCCCAACTTGCAGATGGGCAATTTTAAAAGAACGATGGAAAACTGCATTTAGCAGTGATCTTTTTTCCTGAATTTTGTACACATGTAAAAACAAAATTTAAACTCGGAAAGAATTTTTTTTTCGTGGGAAAATTTGCGGGTTCATTATATAGGGAAACACTGTAGCATGACTGTATAGTGCCCTCCTTATAACAAGTTCTGGATCCACAACTGTTCGTGTATAGAGGATACCACGCTCTGCGCGCTAAGAGAGGGTTCCGTAGGTGGACCTTTGTACATAAAGCAATACAATATAACCTAATTTTCTGGCCAGTTATAATTTCTCCGACATGTATCCTGAACAGGCTATAATCAAGGATCTTTATATTTTTTGTTGTCTTGAACGTTGTCATTATTTACCACAAGATAATAACCAAGCAACACAAAATCAATCTATTTTTTTGATATTTTACACACCACGTTTAATATTTTCTTATCGTCATACTATAAAATACAAATTTTCTCTATTTTCATATTATAGCACACTACTATATTTATTCTCTATTCTTTATATTGTGTCCCATCGTTCTGAACATGTATGAAATATTTGCCACTTGACGTACAGCAACCAACAGTCGGTATATTGTATCCACGTTAGTCTGTATTCTTTATTTTTTATCCATTTTTCTTAGTTTTGTCTCATTAATCTTATTTCTGTAAATTCTTGTTATAATTTATGCTTTCCTTTTTTATATATTTTTTTAGATATCTGACGCACTTACCTTACTCGAAAAGCACACATCAAGTAATGTTTATTGAAAGAAAAACAACTCATACAAATACTAAGATTTCAATATAGAAAAACCTCCTTAACAACTTATCACTGGCAGTGAGATTACACTATGAGCCAACTCATTTTTTATTTCCCAATTTAACTGATCTTAAAATTGCAAACGTCAGAATAGTCTGAATGTTTCAACAATAATCTATATATCGCCTAATCTCTTTTGGGAAAAAAGGGACCAACCTTCACACAATACCACTTTGCCAGTCTCCGTGTCTATGAAGAAAGTTAACCAGCCATTCATGAAACCCAATTCTCTTTGAATGCATGCAAGTTTGAATCAATCACATGGTATAAAAGATGGAATGGTATTTATCCCATACTGCATGCTAACTTTAAAAAAAAATAACTGAAAAGTGTATTCTCCTACTACAAACTATTATAATATCCATCATGTGTTAAAGGGCAGCTTCACAAGAACAATAACTTCTCGTGTACATGTGAACCATTATATAAAATAAGGAGATTGGCATGATTGATTATGAGGCAACAACCCAGCAGAGTTTAAATGACATGATATTCGCAAATATAATCACTGCTCGGCCTTCAATATTTAGAAAAACTCCATACCATATAGTTAACTGAGAAGGGCCAGACATGTAAATGAGATACAGTTCAAACGTGAAATCTGTTAAATTGTTTATATGATTTTTAATTTGTTAATACAAATCTTAATTCTCTATAACCTATCTGACAACAATGTGTTTCTTGTTTTTTGTTTTAATTACTAAATATATGTCTGTGTACCTTTTTTCGCTTTGTGGTTGCTGTCAAAATAATGTTTACCCAACATTTTTGATACTGTGATTTATTTATAGAGATTGCTGCTTCAGTAATGAAATACAAATCTTTGAATCTTTTTGTTATAAAATTGAAGCTGTTTATGATACAATGAAAATTTCGAATATTATAGTTTTTTTTTTTAATTCTTCACATTTTACAAATAACATCTGTGTCCAGAAATCATCATTGGTTGTCTACAAAAGGAAGTAAATGTTAAGATCATAAAATTTATGGTCATCAGCATAGCATATATAAAAAACAAAATGTTTGGAAAAAAACATCATATAGAAATATACATTATAAAATGTCTAGGTGCAAGCTGAATCCTGCTACGGGACGATGACACGGCCCATTGGTGGCATTGTGGTGTTTCCTGCTCTTTTGTCGTGTGATGTCTCTTTGACACATTCCCTGTTTATATTCTCTATCAAAATCATGATGCATGAATTTTTATCATTGTTGAAGGCCATTCAGTTGCCTACAATTGCATACATCCACCTCATTTGAACTTGGGGTGGATAATTGTCTAATTGTTATTCATACCGCATCTTCTTATTTGTTTGATGTCAACCTTTTGGTAGTTTTATTCTCAATAATTGTTTTTGTCTACAGTATGACCTCCTAATCATGTTGATGTCTACTTTTGGTAGTTTTATTCTCAATAATTGTTTTTGTCTACAGTATGACCTCCTAATCATGTTGATGTCTACTTTTGGTAATGTATGTCATTAGGTTCATCGGTGCTGCCTCATTAACACCTCCTTATATTGATGCTGGATCTATTGTTTTACTGTCTATTGTTTTGCATAAAATCGAATTTTCATTGTTTTCCTCATGCCATAGTTTTATTTCAAAGCTTAGATAACCAATTGGTATATATTCACTGGCAACATTTGTATTCTTTTATGAACTTTTTTGAGTGTAAAAAAAATGCCTTTTAAAAGTGCAAAAAAGGATTTTTCTATTTTAAGTTGACCAGTCCAGACTTTGTTTACTAACACTTACAGTATATTTAATTACTTTTCATAACAACGTGTCCCACTTCTTATATGTTTGTAAATGCATTTGTTAAAAAACAAATCGAGCATAAATCATTTTGACCGTTTGGTGTTTGTACAAAATGGCATCTTCTAGATATACTTTGTTTTTCTTCTGCTTATGGTTTTGGATTGCGTTCTTTCCTTTAAATGTGTACAACATTGCGCATCTCTCCTATCCCCCTTTTTTTACACATATCAAGAGGCAAAGTTTTAACTACCTTATACACTACAGATAGATACAACAAACTTATCTTGGATGAAGTTCATATTTTGGCGTCATAGCACTTTCCCATCAAGTATTTATAAAGTTAAAGATACTACAAATCAACTCAAAAATGTATTTATAGCGTACACACGACTGTTCGAGTGGTCCCAGTCAGTACAAACGTTGTTATTTATTGTATAATTATTAACTTGCTTGCGTAGCACGGACACGCATGAAAGAATATAACTACATGTACTCGATGTTTCAGGTTGCATTAAAATTTATGTAACAGTTTGTAGCGGCTGGATGATCGAGACTATTGTTAGTACAGGCTTTAGCACAACGGGTATAACTGACGTGTTTGCTGACACCAGTCAGTCTGATGTTACTATCTTTATACGATCAATAAAAAGACATTCTATTTTGGGGTGGGGATATGCGGCATTTCGGGCGGAATATCCGTTTAGACCTGTTGCTAGTTCCGCGTATATTTTTTTGACTACTTTTTTTGTTGACCTAAGTTCTTCATTTTGTTGTGCAGACTTTTCCTTTTCAGCCTGTCTTTCACAAGTTCATTTTTCCCAGTTATGCCGAATAAAATAAAAATCAATATTTTTTTTTTAGAAATGAAGTCTGGAATAAATGCTTATTAGACAAAACACAAACAGAAATTATTAAACCATTTTTAGGTCAATATAACATATTCAATAAGTTCTGTACATTTCTATCGTTCGGATAATTCATTGTTACGTAATTACAACTGTACATGTATTCCGTCGTTTTCAAACAATCGATAATTTTTGCCGTATTTTAAGATTATTTAGATTTTAAATTGATATCTGCTTTATAAGACATAGTGTGACTTGTTGTTTACTCTGTATCTAAATAAATTGTAGGACAAAGGTTGAAATATAAAATGTCAGATCAAACAATTTAAAATTAGCATTTCCGTTTCAAATTTTATTATAAAGGCTCCTAAAAGGAAATTTTAAAATCTTTTAAATCTTCTTCTACTAATTCTGCTTCTTGATTTGGGAGGATCAAAAAGGGGTTCTAAACTATAATAGAATAATATAAGGAATTTGTATGTGTTGCCCATAATTTATGAAATGTAAATACATTGTAGACATGGGGCCTTCAGTTATGATCATGGCACCACGTGATCAGTCTTAAATGTCAAGGTCAATGGTCACCTTTAGATTTGACCCTTGAACATATTTTTTTTAATTACTCAAAACAGTAAAGGTATGTAAAGTTTAATGATTGTAAATGTTAAACATGACAAGACAAATTAGATCAATAAGATCTAGAATATAGGATGAGCACAAAGGGGTCAATACAGCCCTAGTATTGAGAATTATTTTTACAATATCATAGGGTGAGCCACAACAGATTATCTCCTCTCCCTGTCATTTTGAGAATGTTCAAATACATGTACTATGCAAATTAGTGAGACCTCCGACACTAAATAATATGTATGTACAATCTTCTCATATCTATATAAATTGAATAATATACAAGGTTAGCCCCCCTGGGTCATCCACACTCTCTTCTTTATCAGAATGTTCAAATATTTTGAAAAAAGTTGATATGACGACACCCCAGCATTACGTTTTCCTGTTTGTCATGTAAGGGCGATTTGAATGACAGATCATATAAGTTCCCCATGGTCGTTCCCATCCACAGCTGTTGAGAATGTTTAAATATCTTGAACATGGTCGAGATCCTAACCCAGAAACCATATAAGTTCTTGTTTGACATGTCGAAATGAATTGAATAATATATAGGGAGAGTACTAAGAAGATTTAATTTATGGGAACTTTGTTTTTATAGAATTTCAAAATTCGTGACTACATCACAATAATGTTTTGCCTCGTTTTTTTAATATGTCATTTAAACTTAAATAAAATGTAAAAGTTTTTCCACTGGTACTTGAGATTGATGTAGAAAGTAAAATAACAACAATACCATACACCAAGGAACATATTCAACGAAAAGACCCTAAACAAATAACAAAATCTAAAGCTGAAACACCTATAACTATTGAAAAACACTTGAACTGAGGCTCCCACAGGGTCTAAAACAACCTGCGACCTCTGGGCTTTTTAGAGGCGACTTCCGACCTGAGGGCCTTCTAAAAACGACCTGCGACCTGTAAAATTTGGAAAAAACAACCTCCGACTGACTTCCGTTCTCTGTGTTGGGAAAAACGACCTGCGCCCTGTACATTTCCCTTAAAAACGACCTCTCGTCGAATCTAAAAGCGACCTTGCGACCTGAGGGGGGGTACCCTGTGGGAGCCTCTGAACTGTCACATTTCCCACTTGGTACAAGTATTTCCTTATGTTGAAAATGGTGGATTAAACCAGGTTTAATAACTAGCCAACTCTCTCACTTTGATGACAGACGCTTAAAAATTATTTTACATTTTTTTAGCAAATAAAACAGACATAATAGGTAAAAATGTCGAAAATCGATGTACATCAGTCACACTTCATCACTATTTGTAATATTAAACTTTATTGAAAATTGAAGTTTAATTTCCAGTGCGCTAACTAAATCAATATTTGGCAACGTACCTGCAATCCGGGTAGATTTCAAGGCCTCATTTTAAAACTTTTCTAGACATGTAAAGTTACGGATGATGAAATCAATAAATAAAGTTGCGATCTATGACACACGTACATTTGTATATTTGAGCGACCTATATTTTAACCTTTTTTCTCTCAGTCAACATACTTATTTCACCAGCCTGAGGTATTAAATATACTTGTCAAGGGTGACGAATAGTGATTTATTTATAACGTTGTAGACATGGGAAGTTTTAGGTCTGGTAGATTTACATTCGTGGATATTCACGATTCTACTGTTCATTCTTACACTATATTTGTAAGTTTTTCAAAATTCGTGACTACATCACAATAATGTTCTGCTTCGTTTTTTTTAATATGTCCTTTAAACCTGAATAAAATGTAAAAGTTTTACACTGGTACTTGAGATTGATGTAGAAAGGAAAATAACAAAAACAATACCATACACCAAGGAAAATATTCAACGAAAAGACCCTAAACAAATGACAAAATCTAAAGCTCAAACACCTATAACTATTGAAAAAACACTTGAACTGAGGCTCCCGCAGGGTCTAAAACGACCTGCGACCTCTGGGCTTTTTAGAGGCGACTTCCAACCTGAGGGCCTTCTAAAAACGACCTGCGACCTGTAAAATTTGGAAAAAACGACCTCCGACTGACTTCCGTTCTGTGTTGGGAAAAACGACCTGCGACCTGTACATTTCCCTTAAAAACGACCTCTCGTCGAATCTAAAAGCGACCTTGCGACCTGAGGGGTACCCTGTGGGAGCCTCTGAACTGTCACATTTCCCACTTGGTACAGGTATTTCCTTATGTTGAAAATGGTGGATTAAACCAGGTTTAATAGCTAGCCAACTCTCTCACTTTGATGACAGACGCTTAAAATTTCTTTTACATATTTTTAGCAAATAAAACAGACATAATAGGTAAAAATGTTGAAATTTGAGGTACATCAGTCAACATTGAGTTATAATCCTAATCATTAAAAAAATGAAATGCAATGTGTTTTCCATCAGATACACATTATGGAAGCATACTTTATGGAGAAGGCTAGGAGTTCCAGGACCAATACCGTTCCCTATCCTTGGCAGCATTAAAGACTTGGCAGTAAAGGTAAGGTACAGGTAGTACATGCAATAGGTACTACATGCACTTGACCACAGTTAGTGTTCTTGTATTTTGAATAACGAGTGGGATAGGCTTAGCACGAAAACGTGTGTATTCTTCAAGTTGGTTATATACATAATGTCATGAAAGGTTTCTTTTTCACACAACGAACAAGTAATATTTTACAAGTTCTACTACAATAATTGTATAAATTTTGTTTTTTTGCAGTTCTTCACTTTATAAATAAAAAAGGACAAAAGAACAAAAAAAGTACAATGGTGTCATATTTATTGCATTGAAACATCTTATTTCTTCGAACAATCAGCATTATCATTTTACATTCAATTTTAGGAAAATACTTAATAATGGTTTTGATCAAAGCTAAATTTCAAAAGAAATGTCTGTATTATTGATATTGTACTGTCTTTTAGGGAGTTTCAAAAACTGACCAAGACCTTGTTCCAAAGTATGGCAGTGTAGTTGGGTACGTTTTAAATTTGATAATATTTTAAAACACGTATTACACAGTGTTAAGCAAAAGCTGCAGTTTAAAGAGCTGTTAAGCTATTTACACATTAGTATAGAATTATGCATTATATTTACACATGATTAGCTTACATATAGTGTGAGTACTTAAATCTTGCAAGTATAGTGTATACATCTCTGAGGTCGTTATCCAGAACGGGTGTATCTAATTGAAAAGCGTGAAAAAATGCAGGGTATCCAATTTAATTTAACACCATCTTGGCGTAACGGAATAATATAATGATAGAATTAGAACTTATTCAACTCAATATTGATACATCTGTTAATTATTTTTCGGGTTGAAAAATCTCAATGCAAAATATGTAACTGTTAAAAATTCAATTGATATGCAACCCCACATAACAGACCACAATTCGTCTTTTATTTTGTGGTTAAGGTTCCACTAAAGTCAAAATATAAGACACTTCATAAACATATAAACTATGCTTGTATTTTTCAACCTATAACGAATAAAGTCCTAAACTATGGGAACATATGTTCATTTAAACATACTTAACATATCCACACTGTAAAAATTGTAATTTTAAACTTGAAGTTTTTATGTTGTGGCCAAACCGGTTTTGTGGGTGAACACTAAATTTTCCAAAAAATCTGGAGGCTTGCGAGATGATGACTTAATTTGTTTAAAATTGGTATGAATGAATACTGTAACATATAATGCAGTACAAGCTAATGTTGATTTTTAAGAAAATGTATTGATTTACGAGTTTCAGTTAAATTCATGTATCTAAGTGAACGCATATCAAAGGTACAATACAGAAATTGGACAAAAATGTCATTGAAACATTTATTTGACAAATAAACACTAGCTTGTACTGCATTACATGTAACAGTATTCGTCTATAACAATTTTAAACAAATTAAGTCATCTCATAGGCCTCCAGATTTTTTGGAAAATTAGTGTTCATCCCTAAAACCGGCTTGACTACAACATAAAAATTTCAAGTTTATTTTCTATTTTTACAGTGTGGATATGTTAAGTATGTTTAAATGAACATACGTTCCCCTAGTTTGGGACTTTATTCAATATAGGTTGAAAAATACAGGCAAAGTTTAGATATTTCTGTAGTGTAATATATTTTTACTTTAGTGGAACCTTAAATGTTTCAAAATCATTGTACATACAATTATAAATTAAAATGGGGACTGTGTTATTACAGAGACAACAACACGACCAAAGAGCAAAAAACAACCTAAGACCACCAATGGGTCTTCTGCACGACGTGAAAATCGCGCACCCGGATAGTAACCGTCCATTTGCATAATGTCGATTTCTCTCCGACGCAGATACTGATCAGATGTATGTACTCATATTCATTTTGTATTACAGTGCATGTACATTTGACTCTATTTTGCAGAGTATATAACGGAACTATTCCTGTACTATTAGTTACAGATACAGATCTGATAAAAGAAATATTTGTCAAAGAATATCAAACATTTACCAATCGTGTGGTGAGTTGTAAATTGTATTTAGTCTAAGAAATGCTTTGGTTGGATACAAATGCGAGTCGTTATATTAATTAACAGCAAAAGAATAGGGCATGAAATGTACGCTTCGGAGAAACCACTAGCAAATTAAAAAGTAAATGCTTTTAAGAAAAGCTCAACGCCCCAATCAATGTTAATAGATATAAGAAGATGTGGTATGAGTGCCAATGAGACAACTATTCATCCAAATCACAATTTGAAAAAGCAAAACCATGATAGGTCAAGTACGGTCTTCAACACAGAGCATTGGCTCTCACCGAACTGTAAGCTATAACAGCCCCCAAAAACGACTAGTGTAAAATCATTTAAACGGGAAAACAAACGTCTTTAGGGTGATAAATTGTTTAATTTGTGTTGTTTATAGAGCATTTTATGTTGCAGCTGATTCTAAAGACAGATGATTTGTTGGACAGTATGATAACAGCTGCAGAAGATGACCACTGGAAGTTCATTAGAAGTACTATGACACCTACATTTACATCTGGAAAATTAAAGAATGTATGTGTCATTTCATATATTAAAATGAGCAGATGTGATAGGATTGCCATGAATGTTTAATTTCATATATTAAAAATGAGCAGATGAGGTATGATTGCCAATGAGACATGTATCCACCAGAGTTAACATGATGTGGATATCTCCAAGTCTGATCTTTGGAGTTAATGTCTGTTTAACGCTAAGTTTTATTTCATTTTTTTTTTAAACTATTTTACCCTAAATCTTCTACAGTAAATGGAAAATTATAATGTAATTCTTATAGGAATTATTCGCAATACTGTAAAATGTTATGATGAAATTGGTCACCAAACAGATGCAACAGATAAAAGGGGATTTATATATGTTGTATCGCTAGACAGTCAGGAGTCTACTTCGTCAAAATTATCTCCCCATTACGCCAGTTCATTTTCACAATCGTAGAAATGGAAGCCATTGTAGGGATGACGCGCTACCAATATTGCTCTTGGAAACCGATAAATTTATCCACATTGCACCATTACGATCCTTATATGTCAGTTGTATTTTAAAAGACAAATGTATCAACTAGCTAATGAGCATTAGTTAATAATCTTGTCTGCATTGATTCAACTTAAAACTATTGTCTGATCGGTTGTCAGGTAGAATTTTTGAAAATGCATAAACATTTAAAAAAATTGTAATTAAATATTTCGTGGAAGGGCAGACTAGATTTTTTTAGTGTATGAAGACTATAAAGCCTAGTAATCGCACACAAAAAATTAGAATTTTTCGAAGATATGCATTTTCATCATCCAACTTGAAAGACTGTCGTCAAGTACTTTCAGTAAAAAAATAGCTATTCGAACACACCTTCTCTGTTTTTGTGACTCATTAGATAGGTATTTCACATGACCCATATATTTCATCTTTTAGTACTGTGATTTTTTGTGTTATAAAGTCAACCTGTAGCTTTAATATATAAAAATGATAGAATCTGAAGCGAGACGATGTATGAAATATTCTTACTTTGTACGATATCAAGACAAAATACTCAACTCAAACACGCCCTAACATAAAAAGATGCACTCGATTTTGTCTTTTCGATACAATTGTTACCCATTTTTTGGAATTTTTTCTTCAGTCACATAATGGAAGGGCAGACACGAAAATTACTGAACTAATAGATTGATATGTTTTCCGTCCGTGGTAATTTTTTCATAAAAATCGGAGTTTATGCATTTTCTTCATCCAACTTGAAAGATACCCATGTCGTCGACTTGATATCTAATTGTTCTGCTTAACTATGTTCTAGATAAATTGAAAACTTATGCAAATGGTGTTTTTAAAATAAAACACCTCGTAATTGAGAAGAAAATTGCAATTTTGTTTGTTTCTATCAACTTTTAAAAATTTTGTCACTATAGTAAACAATACAGTAAACATTTATCGCCTTCTCTAACAAAGAGCTTCGATTCTTTTGTTCTATTTCAACCTGGTTTCCGACTGTAGAACCTTCAATTAACTAAACGATTGTACAAGTACTACCTTTACAAAAAAAGCTTGTCTGACTTCAAACATCATGTCATTTAATTGGATCACGCGTGCGGTAGAAAACGTTCTGTTATAGTATAGGTTTATTACCTCATTTACATATTTTAATACCCAAATGCAAAGCAATGGACGCCTACATAATTTGAAACAGAAGTTGGCAAATTGACTCTTATTGCTGACGTCTTAATGTCGGACAACAATGATACGAATGACACGGTGCCTATTTATGATTCTGTAAGTTTATTTTATACTATCCCATCAAACCTTTTCGGTTAATATTCTTTGTTCTGTATTCACCAGATGCTTCCGATGATACTGCGATGCTGTGATGATCTCGTAGATAATATCAATGGTAAATTAGAACAAAATGATACTGTTGAAATGACAGAGTGAGTATGGTTTATAACTGTTTCTGATTTATTGATATGAAATCCATAGATCAATTATAAGGAAATGTGGTATGATTGTAATTTAAAATGATAGCAAAAATCTCAGGACGATATAAATAAATATAGTTTAATGTAAAGCCCTAAACAATGAGCATGACCAAATGTACAATTCAAAGAAGAAAAACCAACGACGTGGTTTGTACTAATAAACAACAAACGAATAACAAACATGGCAAACACGACTGTTAATAATTTTTCAATTAATACTTTTAATCTAAATAAAGGCAACAGTAGTATACCGCTGTTCAAACTCATAAATCCATGGACAAAAAACAAAATCGGGGTAACAAACTAAAACTGAGGGAAACGCATAAATATAAGAGGAGAACGACACAACACTACAATGGAACACACACAGAAACGGACCAAGCATCAAACAAAATCCCACGAGAATAACAAATATAACATCAAAACCAAATACATGAATTTGGGATAGACAAGTACCGTGACAAGTCTTATCGCAATGTCAATTTACACTCAAAAATAAGAGAAAACAAACGACGCAACGTTAAATTGTAACACACGTAGAAACGAACTATAATATAACAATGGTCATATTCCTGACTTGGTACAGGACATTTTTAAAATATGGCGTGCACGGATATTCAGTCAACTGTGCCTGTTCTTAATTAAGATAGAAAAGCTGCTCTTATTTACATTTTTAGAACTGTTCTACCCGAAAACAAATTTTGAACCAACTTGGACTGATTTATCTTAGTTGATTCGGACAGTTGTACTCTAGCCCAGATCTAGGGTAGAACTGTTTAGAACCGTTAAATGGCAGATTATTTAGGAAGTGCAAACCAAGTGGTGTTAATAAATAGCTATTCTCATATAAAATACCAATGATATTTCAAATTATTTTATTTTTCTTCCTTTGTGAATATTTTGAATGTCATTAAAATATCCATTTCTTTTGGGTTTGTGAATATTTTGAATGTCATGAAAATATCCATTTCTTTTGGGTTTGTGAATGAAACACAAACCCAAAAGAAATGGATATTTTCATGACATTCAAAATATTCACCACAAACCCAAAAGAAATGGATATTTTAATGACATTCAAAATATTCACCACAAACCCAAAAGAAATGGATATTTTAATGACATTCAAAATATTCACACACAAACCCAAAAGAAATGGATATTTTCATGACATTCAAAATATTCACAAAGGAAGAAAAATAAAATAATTTGAAATATCATTGGTATTTTATATGAGAATAGCTATTTTTCTCTACTGGTTACCATTAACAGATCTAGCAAACTTTTTTAAGTGTAAATTAAAAATTACCATTTATAGCGAGACCTACTTATTAAAGATTATATCCTTAATTTAAAATGACAAGTCGCACAATTTAAAATGGGTGTCGCCTCCACATCAATATATTAATATGTTAACAAAGATGTCAACACATTTGCTTCAACCTAGAAATGCAACATTTAACATGAAAATGCTCCATATAGCGAGCAATAAAGAAACACTCAAAAACTTAAAACCGAACTCATGGACATTCTTTTATTAAATTAAAGCCGCATGTTCAATTGTAGTATATCAGATACACACAATATATATTTGTTTTCAAACATGTGTTGGTCACATGATGTTCATGTGTTAGATATTCACATTGTATTCTATTTTTTTCTTCAAATAATGTTTTGTTCATGTGACAAAAATACATACACATGTACATGTATATTACTATTTTTTGTAAATGTGTTGGTCATGTGTCAGATATACACATTGTATTTGAATCTTCTCAACAAATGTGTTGTTCATGTGTCAGATGTACACATTTATATATTTCAGGGTCTTTGGTGGTTTTACATTGGATGTTATTGCAAGCACTGCATTTGGTCTTCAGGTGAACTCGCAAAAAGAACCAGACAACGAGTTCGTTACCAATGCAAAGAAAACACTCACGGACGACGTTGTAAAGCCATATTTTCTAATAGTTAGTAAGTGATGTTTCTTTATAATGGTGTTCTTATAAAAAAAAAAGATATGGTATGATTGCCAGTGAGACAACTCTCCGCGAGAGACCAAATGACACTAAAATTAACAACTATAGGTCAACGTACGGCCTTATTAATTTTTCATTGAAATTTTGCAATAAATGATTATAAACATATGGTTTTAAGTTTCTTTTACTTTGAAATACGTGTTATATGATAAACTGTAATTCGCCATTTTCTTTTTGTTTTCTTAGCACAATTTACAATGGAAATATAGAATAACTTGATTTATTATTCTTTAACGCAATTATGATGTATAATACAATTTTTTAGTGATTTTTCCATTCTTGAAAAATCTGATGGGAACTTTGTTCAAGGCTCCAGTGTTCGGAGAGGGTTCGGAGGATTTTTTCAGAAATATAGTACAGCAGTTAGTAGCAGAAAGAAAGTCAAACTCCAATGTAAGTATAATTTAATCTCTGAAACAGTGGTGAAATTGCTTCGCACATTAAAGTCAACGTACATGTAGCTTATCATAGAGAACGTTACAACTTTTTCAGAGTTTGTTTCGAAGTTACAAATAGTGCTCTGTAGGTTATCCCATTCAAAAAAATAAAGTTGTTTTCCCTAACCCTACCTTTCGAGAAAATAGTTGCCTACTCAAAATATTGAATGTCTTGATGTGAAAAAGTGGGTTTTTTTTTTCATTTAGAAGAAAGGCATGAAGAGTTAAAACATCTGACTCTTCAATTGTTCTTTTTCGAAAAAAAAGAAAATGCCTAGATACCTACCCACTGGCTCTATCTTTAGTAGGCATAAGGGTTTGGGCAAACCAAAGTATTTTAAGTATAGCCTTATTGCTTTTCTAATATATTGTGAACTATCTTTCTTTATCTGGATCATGTTATACATTTTTATAATTATTTTTATTTTCATTTTGTTATGTTGTGTCACATACTATAAATATGTAGTTTTATTGCAATACATATTTGAATTGAATTGAAATATAATAAAAACATTATTAAGAAAAATACCGAACTCCAAAGAAGATTCAAAAGGAGTAACGAAATCTATAAATCTGAAAAAATCAAACGTTAGAATATAATATCAACCAACAGAACGAATGGAAAACTCTGTCACATTCCTGACTTAATCCAGACATTTTTCGAAGAACAGTGGACTTAACCTGGTTTTATAGCTAGTTACTAATTAACTACACTGTTATTGGACTAAATATGATGAAAACTGCCTATGCAATATAAGGTGTCAACTCGGCCAATACAGAATAACTCGGCCAATATAGCTTTTTTCTGTATTGGCCGAGTTCTGATCCGGTCAAAACAGGATTTCGGAACGTCTCTAGTTTTTAGATCGAAAGTCACGATAAACACAAATATATACATTGTGCAATATGTGAATAAACCGCACATATATAATAGGTTAATATGACAAAATTGGGATCCAGCAGCCAAAACAGTGTAAACATACATGTTCATCACAGACATACAACAAAACTGACTTAAACAAATAAACAACCATACAAATGAACAGTATATGACTTACATGTTATTTATACCTCATATTGAAAACATAACTAATTCATGCATCAATTGTGATTCAGCTTAGAAGTTAAAATTGCTATCTGATGATTGCTCTTTTACGACACAAATAGTATTAAGAGCACGTCCAGTAATGCACTTTGTTCTGAAATCATAGGGGTAATGAGTGAAATCAAACAGGTTGCTTCCCTTTTGATGCTTTTGTTTTGATGCTTTACTTTTCCACGACCTTTTGTTGTTATTTGTATTCGATATGCTAAATGGCTTGAAATTATGTAAACAACTTCCTTCATATTTTAATGGTAATATTTAAGTATGCTTTGCAATTACATGCACTTAATAAACAAAATTAGATAGGAAAAATTTTCTAATTTATCTGCATCTTCTTTTCAAATGATTTATTGTTTTCCATATGAGTCGTGTGCCCCAAAAGCAATACTCTTTCTCGTTTTAGAATCATTTCCGCGATTTTATTCAATTGATGTTGAACTCTCATAAAGATAAAACCAAAGAAAAAGAAAATGGGAGGATTGATGAGTTGGGAGGACTTGACTTTTCTGAATACAAAAATAGAGGTATGCAGTAATATAGCCATAAGTCCTTTAACGTGCTTTCGAGTGTGTGTACACCTACATACTAAAATAAGAAGATTGTTTATGGGATTAAAGGTCGAGGATGTACATACCTTCGGGTCACCGTACGACTTCAACAATAATCAAACTTATAGCAAATAGTAGATGTTGAAAAGATTCAGGACAGCAATATTTCAAACAATGCAACATCGAAAATTATATAAATTATCTTGTTTGTAATCAGATGTCTTCATGTACAACAAAGGTAACGTTTCAAACAAAATCTGTGTATGTAAGCAAAACTAGCAATAGGGGAAGACAATTGTGTTCCTAGAAAATAAAATATTCCCTTATTATTGAATATTTTCTAAACAGCTAGTTGTCGAAACGATTAAGGCCCTTGCTTTTATAAATAAAAAGGGTCATGAAACAGGAATCAACTCATTTCGCGGGTTTCATTTTGTTGAGACTGAAGATAACGTAGTCAGATCTATATGATGACGTATTGTATATAATGCAGCTTAAATGCATATTCTATTAATGAATTCATTGACCAATCACAGAAGGTTCAAATTAGAATTCTTATATTACTGATTTCACGTGATATCAATTCAGATGGATTTGGTGTTTCGTTTTATCTAAAAAAAAAAAAATAATTGATTGAATTAATAGGGATAGGCGAATGATACTAAAAGGACATTCAACGCCATTGGTTGAAAATAAACAGACAACGTCATGGCAAAAACAATAAATAAGACAAAAAGGCAAACAAAAGTTTACAAAAAATAACAAAATGAAACTAAAGATTGATTAACACGAACCCTACAAAAACCGTGGATCATATCAGGTGTTCTGGAAGGATATATGTAAGTTATCTATGTATTACAGATAAATGACTTCTCGAAACAATCAGAAAAAAGTATTGAACATGTATCTACGAATGAAATTTCTTATACAGATTGATTTCTATTTTTTAAGGAATGAACGAAAATGAAATATTGACGAATTCCATGGTATTTTTTGGAGCTGGCTTTGATACAACAAAGACCACTCTTTCATTTGCCGCCTATGTTTTGGCCTTACATCCCGATATGCAAGAAAGATTGTTTACTGAAATTGACAACGAACTAGGAAAGGTATGACGAATTCATTCTCATGGGACCTCGTAGTTTAAGTACTGCATCACTAGCCGAAAAACACTTATGTCGTGAATTCGAACCCCGCACATGGCAGGTGCATTCCTTTTGAACTCTTATCTTAGTTAACAAGAATTGTCAGTTTTCCTACTGAATGTCGGGGCTCTATCTGGGCACTCTGTCTTCCTCTATAAAATAAAACTGTAAGTAGCGAAAATAGCAATTGTGTTGAAAATGGCATTCAGCACAAGAAAAATCAAACATTCTTGTATAATGAAAATTTTGTATAATTGAACAATAATGGCTAGTCACACACCATGGTACGAAATACAAGCATTTATTCACGAAAGAAAATGTAGAGTATCAGTTAACAATTAAGCTGATTCCAGAAACTATGATAACAAAGAAATTGCTTTCTTGAAAAATCTACTGCAATTTTAGTCAACTACAAAATGTAAGCAATAACAAATGTTTTTATTTTTTATCTATCGGAATATGTACAAGAACTCCGTCTTCGGTATTACCAATTGAATATTGAATTTCTGCTGTTTAAAAGTATCTGTGTATAGGGTACTAAAGGGATGTTCGTGAATAAGAAGTTTCTTAACAGTCGTAAATGCTTTTTTCGTGGAGTTTCAAATGCTGTACGACATTTTTTAACAACTTTCTTTTTGTACTCTCGTTTGAGTTTTTCAATGATGTTATTCTCTATATTAGACATTATTTCTTTCCATTCTATTCTTTTCTATGGAACGCCACAGCTGTCTTATGTGGAACTCTGATATTACTTTATGTTGTTTTATTATTACTTAATGATATCTTGTCTTTACTTAGTATGGTTTTGACATTACGTAATGATGTTTTAACATAACTCAATATGGAATAGTCATTACTTAATGATATTTCGATATTACACGATATGGTTTCGTATTGACTTGATATAGTTTTGTCATTACTCAATATGGTTTTGTCATTACTCGATGTGGTTTCACCATTATTTAATATGGTTGTGTCATTAGTCAATGTGGTTTTAACATTACTTGATGTGTATGTGACTTAACGTAATGCAGCTGTTTCATTACATGATGTGGTTTTGTTATTTCGTAATGATGATTTGTCTATTCTTTATATGGTTTTGACATTGCGTAATGATGTTTCAAAATTTGACGATTTTACACTACTTGATGTGTTTGTTTCATTATTTGATGTGGTCTTGTCATTCTTTGATGTGGTCCTGTCATTCTTTGATGTGGTTATCCCATTACTTGATGAGGTAAAACCACGTGACCAATACGGAAAAAAACCTGTTCTTTTTTTTAGATAGATTGCCTTGAATGCGTGTGGCAATCCATCTAGTTAGTGTTCAAATTAAAGTTCGGGTTATTGTTTGAGTTAAACTTTGAGTTAGTTTTCGAATTCAAGTCATGCTTAAAATTAAAGTTCTAGTAAGCATTGAGTTTCGAGTTGGACTTCGAGTTTGAGTCACATTTAAAGGCAGAGTTCTAGTTACAACTTTGAATTTGAGTCACTTCTTGAGGTAGAGTTTGAGTAAGATTCGAATTTAAGTCTCATTTAGATTAATAAGGATTTCGAGTTGAAATTCGAGCTATTTTATATGTCTTTTTGAGTTCGTAATTAAATTTTCTATCCCGGAACAAGGTCTTTTGCTCGGGCTTCCGAAAAGAGGTCTCCGGGATATGCGTACTAAATAAACAATGTTGCAGTATACAAAACGCAACATATGAGTTGAATTAAAGTTAGATGTGGTGTGATTGCCAATGAGACAACCATCCACCAGAGTTTAAATGCAGTGGATGTAAGAAATAATATATAGGCAACCGTACAGCCTTCAACACTCCGTATAGTCCGCTACAAAAGGCCACCATGCACTTTAAGTTCAAATTAAAGTTCGAGTGGTTGTTCAGAGTTATTTGGTATGAAAAAGGGGAACGGCAGACAATAATAAAAATAATAAAATCCTTAAAATTTTACAGTATTTTGGACATAATTGGGATATCCCCAAACCACTTGGTCCTGTTATTTGATCCGAAGTTCTCAAATAGAAACAGTATTATAATAAATTTGTAAAATAGGCCACGGAACTCTGTGTCTCGCCTGATATTGCTGCTTTAAGTGTAAAAGCCTTATTGTGATCGGCTGTACATTGATCGTTAAAATTTAAAAAAAAAATGTTTTTTTCTGTAGATGCTTTTTCTTGATATTGAGGAAAAACTCCTATACAAGTTTTAAAACACTCCATGGAGGTAATAAATTTATCATGTCAAAATAGTTAAATTCGATTTTATTTAACTAAAACAAAACTGTATGGTTTTCAACAATGAGCAAAACCCATACCCGATAGTAAGCTATAAAAGGTCCCGATATGACACCACTTTCTACGACGTTGTTGTGTCTCACTGCCGCTACATTGATGTCGCAGGCTCGACACAAATCAAAAGACTAATACTTTTTTGTTAACAAATGAGACACTTCAAATCAACTTACACTTAAGTCACAGGAAAATCGGGGGAGGGGCTTAACCTAAGCGACAAAGCATCAATACTATAAAAATAAGAATTCTCCGAATTTTTTTTTAGCGTTAATGATCATTTGAACATATGTTCGAATATCAGTCTTTTACTATTAATCAATTGAATTCTCTGATCTACCTCGCACTAATTGAAAAATAAACTTTTTGGAATATCTGTTTCACATGTAACGACAAACATGTTCTAGTTGTCGTAACCATAATACCTTCATCTTTTACTCGAATGTGAACTTCCAAATAAAACCAAATCACTCGGTTTGTAATTTCGCGAATAACACGACGGGTGCCACACGTTGAGCAGAATCTCCTTACCTTTCTGGGGAACCCGAGATAACCCCGATGGATTTAAATTACCCAGTCATACCAATCTATTGTGTCAGCCAATTGAAACTGTTTTTAAGCCACCGCAACTTTACCGCAACTGAAAGTTGGGGGCATAGTGTTTAACCTCTGTCCGTCCGTCTTTCCGTCCCATTATGGGTATATAGTTATTCCGCATAACTCCTCCAACAGTTTGAATCCTAGGAAGTTTTCTCTTTACTGTCTGTTTGTACATATATTGAAGTTGTGCTGCATGTGGTCAGGGTTTAATTTTTATCAATATGTGCTCTTTTGGAGAAAATTGAACTTTGTCATTTTTGGGAAATTTACTTGCATAAGTAGGGCGTTTCCAGATAAATCCTCCTACAGTTTGAATGCTAGAAATTTATCATTCTGCTAGCTGTTTGTACATGTATTAAAGGTGTTCATGTGGTAAGGGTTTTTTTCTTTTTATTATTTTTCCTCTTTTGGGAGAAAAATTGAACTTTGTCCTTTTTGGGGTATAAGCGGTTAAATGAGTGGAGTGCGGGGCATCAATTTGCCTAGTTTACATTTTTTTTCTCGTGTTGTGCTGTTACACTACTGTTTCAGTCCGATGTTCGCTCACATACATGTTAAACTCCACCACGTGCACTTTCTTTATGTACCTGCCCCAAGTCAGGAGCATGAAGTTCAATTGTTGTCGTTGTATACATATGTGTCATATTTGTCTTTTTTTGTAAAATAGACCGTTAGTTTTTTCGTTTGATTTTTTTTCACATTTTCACAGTGCATGGTGGCCTTTTGTAGCTGACTATACGGAGTGTTGAAGGCTGTACGGTTGCCTATATATGATTTCTTACATCCACTGCATTTAAACTCTGGTGGATAGTTGTCTCATTGGCAATCACACCACATCTAACTTTATCTCAACTCCTATGTTGCGTTTGTATACTGCAACATTGTTTATTTAGTACGCAAAAAGGTATATAAAATAGCTCGAATTTCAACTCGAAATCTTAATTAATCTAAATGAGACTTAAATTCGAATCTTACTCAAACTCTACCTCAAGAAGTGACTCAAACTAGAACTCTGCCTTTAAATGTGACTCAAACTCGAAGTCCAACTCGAAACTCAATGCTTACTGGAACTTTAATTCTAAGCATGACTTGAATTCGAAAACTAACTCAAAGTTTAACTCAAACAGTAACCCGAACTTTAATTTGAACACTAACTAGATGGATGGCCACACGCATTCAAGGCAATCTATCTAAAAATAGAACAGTTTTTTTTCCGTATTGGTCACGTGGTTTTACCTCATCAAGTAATGGGATAACCACATCAAAGAATGACAGGACCACATCAAAGAATGACAAGACCACATCAAATAATGAAACAAACACATCAAGTAGTGTAAAATCGTCAAATTTTAAAACATCATTACGCAATGTCAAAACCATATAAAGAATAGACAAATCATCATTACGAAATAACAAAACCACATCATGTAATGAAACAACTACATTACGTTAAGTCGCATACACATTAAGTAATGTTAAAACCACATTGACTAATGACACAACCATATTAAATAATGGTGAAACCACATCGAGTAATGACAAAACCATATTGAGTTATGACAAAACTATATCAAGTCAATACGAAACCATATCGTGTAATATCGAAATATCATTAAGTAATGACTATTCCATATTGAGTTATATTAAAACATCATTACGTAATGTCAAAACCATATTAAGTAAAGACAAAATATCATTAAGTAATAATAAAACAACATATAGTAATATCAGAGTTCCACATAAGACAGCTGTGGCGTTCCATACTTTTCTGACACTAATTTTCGAAGAATATTAGGAAAAACAAAACAATCGACGAAGATACATTTGTATCCTTATATATGACACATGTGGATCAGGATCAACATTCCCTTCCAGAGCATTGAAAACATATCCGCTTTTTAGGGGGATACGAGGATAGAGGGCGTTCATGTTGCCCAATTTACAGTTTTCTATATAGCAGTTTGTGGACTTATTTGTCTATTCGACGTTTTCGTTTCCCCCTATGGCGTTGTCAATTTTTCCACTTTTGAGTTAAAAATGTCCTTTTTTATTGTCCAACTCTTTATTTTTTACAGAGTCCTCCTACCTATGATTCGCTTCCCAACATGAAGTATCTAGAGATGTTCCTAGCAGAGGTTCTTCGTCTGTATGCAGCTGTACCAAGGTATATTAATACTTCAAATGTGCGTGCTGAGAAGAATATGATCAACGTACATGTATATACCTTTCATAGTCTTATTACAAACTGAGCTCAAGATGTTATTTTTCCTCATTTAAGAGGGAATTTAAGTCGGTTGTTGTCTGCTCTTTGGTCGGGTTGTTGTCTCTTTGACATACTCCTCATTTTCATTTTCAATTTTTGTCTTGTTTCAATTTATTAAGATATGACTTTACACAACCTGGTCAAATTGGATAACTTTTAAATAAACCTTCTTCTTGTATAATAACAAACTCAAAATAAGTTCGTATATTCTTCAAAAAATTGCGCTTTCACGTAACATAATGTTATATGATTCTTCGAGGCTTAACAAAAAACATACATGTTTTTGAAAACAAATTTAATGATTCAAATGTATAGGTTTGAGCGTTCTTAATATTCGGGAAAAAAACAGTTCGGTAGCACAAAATTGTTCTGGTATTCAAACCTTTAAATGAATTGGCACCTCCTTATATAAATGAAAAAGTTAAAATTGGTAAATTTCACACATTATCAGTTCGAGTTCTGACGCATTAAAGAAGCATATTTATACTTGACAGACTAATTTCATGAAGAAAACATTTACTCGAGTGCACAAATTGATAGATTTGCTGTCAAAAATTAAACTAGTTTATAACGTGGTATTTTCGTTTATTGACAACCTTTTAACTTGTAATAATTTTACAAAGGAAAAAACCTTGTTTTATAACGTGGTATTTTCGTTTATTGACAACTTTTTAACTTGAAATAATTTAACAAAGCACAAGGTTCACTTTTGCAAAAATATGTCCTTGAAATTCATCTTCATTATTAAATAGTAAATAGGAAAACCTTGGCCACAACCAACGATCAAAATATTTTGTAACCAAAATGTGTTACAGGCAGGACAAAGAAATGGAGGACTGAGTTTTCATGCTAGCCTCCCCCATAAAAATGAAATGGTAATCCCCTTTATACAATTAAACAATTTAGTTCTGCATTGATGTACCGGATTTTCATGTGTTATGTGATCGATGTCTACTGATTGAAGCCTTTATGACGTTAGCGTCATTCTCTTTGGGTTTTTTTCACTTTGGCACCTCACATTATAAATTATGAAGACACGACACCTTTATTATGCATTATTAGAGTTGAAATGACAGTTTCGGCTCATTGTTTGCAATAAATAAACTCATCATAGATACCAGGATTTAAAATTTGTATTTTCGCCAAAAGCGCGTTTCGTCCACTGATGGGTCAATGCAGACCTAAATGGTTTAATTGTATAAAGGGGATTACCATTTCATTTTTATGGGGGAGGCTAGCATGAATATTCAGTCCTCCATTTCTTTGTCCTCCCTTTTTCCCCCAATTTTATCCTAGCTTCACCCCCGCCCCAATAAAAATAAAATGATAGCTCCCTAAATCAAATCACTGCAATATAATACAAAACATTATCCAGTAATATAAAACTCATTTGCAGGTGTGTTTGGGGTTTACACAGTAGAGAATATTTGATCAGATTTCTAGTCCACCATAGGTCAGTCATTTCTCAACCTTAGTGGTCAGTGATGCGTTTAACAGTGATAAATACTTGCAATAGATAAAATATATAAAATATGTTAATAAGTACCATTTTTACGCAGGATTAACAGACGCGCCAAAAGTGATATCACGGTGAATGGAATGTTTATACCTAAGGACACTGATGTAACTATACCAATATCTGCATTGCACAGAAATCCCAAATACTGGCCTGAACCAGAGAAATTTGATCCAGAAAGGTAAAACACTAGAAATCATAAAATCTCTTTAAATTTTACACGCTCACATATAGACATGTTATGAAATAGAAGTTTCTATCATTTAGTGAATTTGATAGATGACTTAATCCGTAATTTTTTTCCCACAAGTTTATGAATGTAAATAAAGGCAACAGTAGTATACCGGGGTTCAAAGTCGAATTACTGTTAAGATCATATTTGAATTGGTACTCGGAACATTGTAAATTCGTTAATTTTTGCGTAGTTTTGTTTTTGTAATTGATGAACAGTCTACAGTAATGCAAGATAAAGTATTGCAATTTTAGAAATGCTGCATACCAATCAATCATGCTAAATAAATTCTAAAAGGCGAATTTTTATTTATTCGCCCATCCCGTAGCAATTTTATGAAAAGATAGAAACATCGCAAAAAAATCGCATTCTCGAAATTATTCAAGCAGTAACATACATTTGTAGTAGTATGGACTAGCAGTTATGTCTCAGCTGGAGACAAAGAAAAACAATTTACAAATCCAATCTTAAAAAAAGCAGTTCTAAAGAATATAAAAAATATTTTCAGTAATTCATTGTGAAAAACTGATTCTGAATTCAGTCACTTATAAAAATCTTGAAAAGATTCCAACGAAACTTGCAGGGAATCTTTTTCACATTACACTTTTTGCAGATATTTATAGCAGTTTTTAGATTTCAATAATCATGTAGATGATGTAGGCTTGTTTAATTGGAAACTCATCCTTGGCTATTGAAGGAATCTAAAAAGAAACTTTATCAGATGTACATAGGTTGTATCTGCCTCTTGGTTTATTTTCTTGTGCTTTAATCTGTACATTTTGAAAGCAAGTATAACTTTTAATGTTCTGGTCGTTTGTGAGATTCAGCGAATACCTGAAAATATGTTAAATCTATTTCCAATGAACAGATATTGGTTATTGGTTTTGACTAATTCAAGTTTTTATATTAATAAGTAAGATTAGTCTATAATAAGATACCCCTCAAGAATAACTAATGAATATAAATATGATTACTTTGGATTTTTTCACACGGCCGTAAAACACTTGCCAAAGTGTGTAGTCCGTTTGCAACGTGTGGTTAGAATGGGGACGTTAAATCCGATGCCTCTTGGAGCGAGAGTGCCACACTTTATATGCATACAAACGCTTGCAACAACTCTTTTATTCTGAATAATTTATCCTTAGGCATTTATATCATTTTTATGTATATGCATTCAAATTCGTCTAGGTTTACAGATGAGAATAAGGCTACAAGACCTATGTACAGTTACCTTCCTTTTGGCTTGGGACCACGTGTTTGTATCGGTATGAGACTTGCTTTGATCGAAACCAAGTATGCTCTCATTTCAACGGTGCAGAATTTTAAGTTTGTAGTCGGTTCCAAAACAGAGGTAGGTGGAAACATTAATATAAACATTAGGAGATGTGGTAAAATTCTTCTAATACAACTATCCAGGAGACGAATATTTAATATCCTGGATGTGATGGGGGGGGGGGGGGGGGTAAGAGAGGGGCGATGCAGGCTAATCTTTTTCAGGATTGAACATTTTATTTTCATCTGTTGCTACGCATTCATGCTATTTTTTTATTTTCCCTTTTATACACATTCGATTCCTGCAATTTGGATTGCAGAATATTCATTTTCATTCTGTATTGACCAAAGTTAATAAATTTCAGTTTTCACAAGGCTATGTTATTCATTTTCAATACCTGCCTCCCTCAGTAAACGAATGAGTTATCATCTTATTATGCTTCGCATTCAACACCCACGGTATTGTACATGTGTCGCTTCTGGGAATGAGTTAACATGCCAAATGTTAAGGTCGGTTGAGGATATAAGGTTATACATGTGGTACGCCAGACGAATTTTGCGTCTAAACAAGACTCGTTAGGGGCGTTTGAATCAAAACAGTTTAAAGGTCAAATCATAAGGTCGGTTAAAGAGAGTGAATACTTCATCAGTGATTTGTACATAGTAACTTGTAGATATCGTTAACGTTGACATTGCTTACTTGGGACTAAAACCGTTTTTGATCCATTTGTTATGTAATACAATTTATAAAAGTTATTTCATCTTGATTTTACAGTCACTTTTCTATTTGAAAATTCTCTACATACTGTTACAAGTTTATCAACAGTATAACTGATTTTTGTTCAGTGACAAGTTCAATTCTGAGAATTGTCATGCTTGTGGCGTCAATTTAAGGCTATGTAGATATGATCAAAAGACATTATAAGGCGTCGAAAATAATTTTGTATTATCATTCTTTTGTCTATTTCTCACTGTTTACCTGACCAATG
This sequence comes from Mytilus galloprovincialis, assembly GCA_037788925.1. NCBI lineage: Eukaryota > Metazoa > Mollusca > Bivalvia > Mytilida > Mytilidae > Mytilus > Mytilus galloprovincialis. The sequence continues at coordinate 28,929,056 of CM075342.1, read as the reverse complement.
ACTTAAAATTGGTAATGGTTTACTGAAACAAGCCTCCATTAAGCCTCAGTGGAATTGAATTTAAAAATGCATTTTCCTTTAGTTGGATTCAGTAATAGAACAATCTACGATAAAAACAAAAGATGAGAAAAATGTATCATAAGTTACATGCAATATATCATTTGATTACAGATTGGACATTTTTAATGTTAAGAGTTTGTTTGAAATTGTCCTTGACACCATTATTTAACTCCATTGAACATGTTGTTATGTTTTGTTTTTTTTGTTTAGCTGAATACAGTGCACTTAGTTGATGTCTGGTCGTAATTTCGCGAAATATACCACATGGATATTTAAACTCGTAAGTCAAGAATAATCTGAAAAGCCATGGACAAAAAAATGAATGAAAAACCTGCTAATCAAAGGAAAAAGTAAAATCACAAAAATACATATCTACGAGGAAAATTGAAATCGAAAAGTCCCTAATCAAATGACAAAATCAAAAGCTCAAACATGCCAAACGAATAGATAACAACTGTCATATTCCTGACTTAATACAGACATGTTCTCATGTAGAAAACAATTGCAATGCTCTATTATTTTTTACAGATACCAATGCCTCTTGAAAAAGGTTTTATCACCAGACCACTTAATGGAATTCACCTGAAAATTGAGAAGAGATGATCCAATATTTTCATTGGAACTTGATTCAAATTGTTTAAATAATTTTAATGTTTTCATCGTAACTTGACAGACATTGTTTGAAGATTTTTATATTTTAAAATATATTGCTGCACTTGCTTTTGAGCATACTTTCAAAATATAACATTTATTTGACATAATTGACAATTGAAAAAAAAACAGTCCATACTCTTGATAGTAAGATATGATTTTGGTGTCATGTAAGTTTTCTCGATATAAAAATAAAATTTTGGTGTCATTCATATATCGTGTACATTGTTGTTCCGCATTCTTGATAGAAACATTGAATTTTGGTGTCTGACATGTTGGTCCATATTTTGATAAACAAAAAAAACAATATTTTTTTATGATAATGAATAATGACCAAAAAAAAAAAGAATACATGTTAAATGAAGAACCACCATTTATATCCTCGTGTATTACAATCCTATTTGATTTATTTATTATACTTTTGACTATTTGTCAATACAAAAGTAAAAGGAGAAATGGCAAATAAGACACATTATCTAACAAAGGAAACGGAAGTAAATAAATACAGACCAACGTGCAAAACCCATACCATATGGTGAGCGTCACAGATAATAAAGAGTAAAACGATCCAAAAGAGAAAAACTAATTGCCTGATTTAAGATAGTGCTATTTAAAGGTAAACAAGAATGCAACAATGAGAGATGACAACAAACAGCAACCATTGGTTTACTATCCTGGCAGGAATATCAAGCATGTGATAGGATTAAACATGTTTTTGAGGCGCAACTCTACAATTGTTGTTGCGGCAAAACATTAGAACTGAAAATAACTGTAAAAATAGTTTGACTCGTCATATTATTACTACGCTAAAAAAAACCACAAAATAGCTAAATGAAGTCTTACGGTCGCAACTTCACTAAACTACCCCTGCAAAACTCCTGCCAATGTATTATGTATATAATTTTTTTAAAGACATTACACCGCATGCGAAGTACGGTATAAAGGTTCAACTGGTCGAAATAGTTTTTATGCAAATTAGTGACAACTGATTAATATGTATATAAATCTCATCACAGATACCAGGATTAAAATTGTGTACGCATTCCGGACACGAAAATTCATCCGTGACGATCGAATAAAAAAATACACAAATAAAACAACAAATACAGTACGACGTTAGAGGCCACTGTGGTCCTAAAATTCCCCAAATTTTTATTAGATATACAGCTCAGGTAAAATTAAGTATTATCCTTGTGTTGAAAACATCACATTAAAATAATATGTGGTAAAAATAATATTAACAAAAAATACCGAACTCCACGGATAATTTCAAAATCAAAAGCTCTATCTTATCAAATGAAATAAATTGAAACAACTTTTAAATTCCTGACTTGTAACAGGCATTTCCCGTTATATAGACAACACCCAATATTGTGATATAAACTTAATCGCTATAAAGATAGATCAACACAACTATATTATCAAAGAAACACAAAATGACACGCTATTGAAAAAACACATAAGCATAAAAAATAAAAGACACAAATGCAAACAAAACAAGAACGTAATGGTGGAGTATATAAATACCGTATCACGTCACAATATTGCCTAAATCAAACTAAACAATAAAGGATAAAGGTATACAAAGTAAAGATACCGATCTTCAGTGAGAATTTTAAACAGAATGACCCTTAACAAATGGCAAAATCAAAGGCTAAAACACATCATACGAATGGGAAACATTTGTCATATTCATAACAATTCATAACATATGTACAACTGGTTTACGGAAATATTGATGAATTGAAAATGACGTTCACCTGTAATTTACCTGTGCACCAATCGGCGCAATGAAAGATCAAAACTTTTTAAAATCGGCGCAAATGTCAAACGTTTAATAAACATGAGTATTTTGTTACACAGTGACATAACAACAGCCCCAATTGAACTTTTCTTAACAGGAAACAAATGATAAACGTGATTAGACTGCTTAAACAATAAATCACATTTCTTGTCCATTCAACTGTAAAGCACATGTTGAGGCTAAATTCGTAAAACTGCTATTAATGTTTATGTATAAAGAGGGAACAATTAACCGTGATATACTATATATAGTAGTAAGATATAAAATCATAAAACAAAACATAGCAATTAGTTCTTATTTGCTTTCATTGATAGTAAAAAGATTTTATCAATTTCCATAAAACGACAAAGGAATGATATATCTCCTTCTTACTTTACTTTACCGGTACTTGTTAAATTTTTTATTGACTCGACATGTGCATCCAAGATAAAGAAACAGCTCACAAAATAATGGCGAAAGATACCAGAGGGACATTCAAACTCATAGATAGAAAATAAACTGACAAAGCCATGGCTTACAAAGAAAAAAACGAACAGACAAATAATAGTACACAAGACACAACATAGAAAACTAAATACTAAGCAACACGAATCCTTCAAAAACTTCTATATAAACACCACACAAATTCAAGGAACATACAACATAATAAAGTGTCTCTCAAAAATGAATAATACAATAAAACGCTTTTGAATTTTCCTCGGAGTTCAGTATTTTTGTGTTTTTACTTCAATTCAGTCATATAAAACCACTTATTAGCATTATAGATACAAAAGCATAAACCAAAAATATTAAACTCTTGGAGAAATTTTGAATAATTTCAAACAAATATTCATTTATTGTATTATTCATTTTTGTTTAATTTTGCGTTCTGAATGTGGAATTTTTTTAAAAAAATATTCTGTTTATCATGACAGTAATCTTAAAAACATCAAAGTAGTAAAAAAATCCCACGACCCGGCATCCAGTCCGGGTCCGACGTCCAGTCCGGGTCTAGGTTTCATACCAAAGTCCGGGTCCGGAGTCCGGTCCGGTCGGGGTTTCAGTGCGTACCATTCCTTGGTACATGATTTTTTTATGTAGAAAATAGTGGAATGAACCTTGTTTTATATCGATCGAAACCTCTCACCAAAAACAAACAAAAACAGGTAAAACTAACCATACGGCTTTTAACAATAAAAAATAGATAATAACCATGAAAACGATCCAAATACAAGAGCTAATGGCTTGATTTTTAGCTTAAAACATTTAAAAGAAACAGTCATGAGAGGGACAGCCTTGCTGCTAACATGGTAGCGTACTTGCCTCGAATAGGGGAGGTGGAGTTAGATTACCGGCCGGGTCAATCCAAAAACTTTTAAATTGGTATCTGCTCCTTTCCTCTTAGCGCACTAAATTTTTTAGTATGAACAAATATTTGTCACGGGGAGATTTTTTGGCAAGAATATTGTGTCTTAGTAGGGTGACTGTCTCATGTGGGCGGATACCTTGTAAACTAGAACGATTATAATCTGGATTAGCGTACCGTTCTTATACATAGTATAATACCAATGTTATTTTAACTGATCGGGCGGAGCTTACGTTTTAATTTGCATACGGACAGTCTATTTGAATATGTGTGTGATAAGGATGAAGGCCGTTATAATTAGGTCTTTCCACTTTTCTTTGGAAAGACCTATTGTTTTTCTTCTAAGGTCAAGGTCATATTCTAATTTTTGAATTTGGCTTATTTTCACTCTTTTCCACAGCTTGATAAAAGCAATAGATTGCTACTAACAGCTACTAGCTAAGTTAAAACAACTAACATAATGAAGAAAAAAAAACATTTCACCCAGTCAAATTTAACGGAACAACCCTTGAAAACAACCCAAGGAACTATTTTATATATGATCTGCTTATCAAACCATTAAACCATTCAGAAATTCTAATTCGTAAGGATCGTCAGTTTTCCTGACAAAGGTCTGTATATCTCTTTTGGCACACCACTGTATATACCAATAATAAAGAGCTGTGCCATGAACGCATGATACGCCCGTCGTTTTTTGAAATAGGCACACAACGGTCCACACAATAGAAAAGTGAATAAATTGTATGTCAGATTGGATAACGACACAAAAACGTCAGTATATGTAAAAAAAGAAGATGTGGTATGATTGATGGCCAATGAGACAACTGTCCACAAGAGACCAAAAATGACACAAACATTAATAACTATAGGTCACCGTACGGCCTTCAACAATGAGCAAAGCCCATACCGCATAGTCAGCTATAAAAGGCCCCGATATGACAATGTAAAACAATTCGAACGAGAAAACTAACGGCCTTATTTATATAAAAAAAAATGAAAGAAAGAAAAAATATAGTTTGAAAACAGCCGGCGTATATATATATATATATATATTACATCACATTCACATATGTGACGTAGTCTTAATCTACATACAAATAATAACAATGGCGTTGTCAGTTAATTTTCAATCTATGAGTTTGACTCTCCCTTTGGTATCTTTTGACCCTCTTTTGAAAGGCTCACTTTTTCTGAATATATGACATTAGGTTTATCCATGTTTCCTCGTCAAACTACATCAAACAAACCATTTACATACAAACTTTAGAAAAGTAAATACTTTATTGCAAGATTATTTTTTACTTAAAAAAATCTATTCTACATAAAAATATGCACTAAAATAAAGTACGAAAATATACAGAAACAAGTATGTCTTGTATTGAATATGTATATAGTATGACAATACCTTATAAAAATATAAAAACATGAAATCATTTAAAATAAGTACTTTATATGTTTAACGTGCGATACGAATGATTATTGCACACTTTTTTATGTCCGATACAACTGGTTCTTGCACAAATCTGTTTTCTCACATTAAAAGTAAAATGAAACTTGTGTAGTAAATACAAACAATGTACTTAAGGATGGATGCATTTATATTGCTTAAGCGAACGTTGTCCAAAACGTAGAATATTATATTGCACTAGCAATAGCTCTATTACTGCAAATCATCTGAGTTGACAAAACACCATGTGTAGCAAACGATTTTGCATTATGGTATTGCGATAATTTAATATATTGCACGCTTACTTTTACCTTTTAAATGGAATATTTTACTTGTATATTAAATATATATGTATTGCATATAATAGCACATAACAAACATTTAAGCCGAATGACCATTTATAAGTTTTCTGTGCCCATGGATGTGTTCGTCATCTGTTGATTTCTCCATTAACTCCTCTACTTCTGGTATTATTGTTTTCTCTAACTTACTAACTGGTTTCTGTTTAAGATCTTGTCTATTTCTCGCACACATGAAAGCAAGGAACGAGAATACAGTTGCTACCAACTTCACACCTAAATCTAATGCATGACGTCGATATCTAAAATCTACTAAATCGTACAAAGCGCATGCGCCCGTTCCGCCACAACTTGAATTCCATAATCGGCAACATGTATCAACTACTTTTCCTACTATTACCGGACCTGGAAACCAACCTTTGAAATAAGAGAAAAGAATAACATTAAGCTGATATCACAGAGATTGGAATGCAAACTACCATTCAACATGTGAAAAAATGCAGAACGTGAACATGGAAAATATATATGAAAAAAAAGTAAAATCACAAAAATACTGAACTTTGAGGAAAATTAAAAAAGGAAAGTCCATAATCCAATGGCAAATCACAAGGTTAAACATAATGTTTACGTCATTTGGTCTCTGGTGGAGAGTGGATTGGCAAACACACAATATATTCTTATTTTCATACTCTGCTTTGTACTTCATAGATACACTGTATCATATTTAAACAAAGAGATCACATTCATGTCGCCTGTCAGGACTCCTAGTCGATCAGTCTTTGCATTTACTTTTAAATGACGCGCGTGGTGGAGAAGCATTATATACAAGTGGCAACTCCAGTATAATAAAAAATACAGAAAAATATTATGTTTACCCAATACTGTGGCTAATAAAGATCTGAATGCAAGTGCCATGGCTTTATCCTTGTCATCCACACATCTGAAAATTCATTTGAAAATTGAGAGAGGAAGATCATGTAAGAATAATTGAGATAGTTGTATGGTGTCATCTATAAGACTATAGAGTTTGAAGCATATGTTTAGCATTCTTTTCATATAATTGATTTTTAGATGTAACAAATCTTCTGATTTGCTGAAACGTTTTTGTCTATCATCTCATTGACATAATTTTGTCATATAACCGTGACGTTGTCAGTGTTTTTCATGATTTACTCCTACAAAATGGATTTAAAATTAAATTATAAGGAAGGAATGTTATATTTTGCTGTCTTTTAGAATATGACATATGACCTAAAAAATGTGGTTCACACTTGTAAATTTCATTCAGTGTAAACCACGATTTTAATGTTTTTTCTTCATATAGTAGACAAAAAAAATATTACAGTCATTCCTGAAATGGCTTTTAAATAATTTTTGTTTTCATTAATATATTTTTTGTTTAAAAAGCTTAACATTTTCAGAAAAAACATAGGATTTGCAACTCCAGGAATAGATTACTTTAGCTTAATTGTGCAACCATTTTCATAATTATGGGTCCTTAATGTTCATCTGCTTCGTTCTTTATTCGGCATTTCCAACTTTTTACTTTTTATTTTAACGTCACTGATGATTTTTCTTTGGAGGAAACTCGCGTCTGGGGTTCAAGCTTTTAAACCAGGTATCTTTGATTTGTGTTTTAATATTTACTTGTTCACTTTTAGTGCATGATGTGTGTATGTGTTGCGCATGTTGTTTCACAGACGCGTTTATCACATATACCATTTTTTTCTTCGTGCTGTTTTATTTTATGTTATACATTATCAGGCATATGATCCCTATAGTAATCGAGATACATGTTTGTAATATATCTATATGAATAAAAGGTGATACACATAGATCAGAAAGCAACCCAACAAAAGGGGCTAACAGTAAAGCATGTATGGTGTTTGTCATTGAAAATTATGTCATCAATACTAAAAATAATTTTATATAGATAAGATCCTTATTTAACGGATAACAACAAGAGATAATTCAAGGTGGTACCAAACACCTTAACTTAAAATTAATTTAGCTCGTTTAATTTTCATAAAACTTTATCAAAATATATACTTTAAACCGTTGACAAAATATAAAAATTTCAATAAACTTTAACCACACAATTAATCCGAAAAGAAATCATTGGATATATAACAGTTTTAAAAACACTAATTTTGACCATTGAGAAGCTTAAAGTCATAAGAAACCTCAAATTAAAAAAAATAATGCATATTTTTTTTTATAACTCAATGGATAGTTTTCATTATAAAACTTATGTACATATACTTTTTTCTGAAGAAAATTCTTTAATTTGTTCATATTTAGAAGAACTTTACTTTATTTTAATTGCTTCCTTCCAGGAAGGAATTCCCCGACATATTTTCCATATGCAAAGTGACCTTAGTGTGACCCATCTCGTAAAAATTCGGTGATCGCAATACGCATGGATGTCCTTTAAATAAACTATTATCTGATTGTACATGTTAAACACGTGCTCAATATCCATCCATTTTTGTTGATTGTTGACAACAGGTGACAATCGTTAAACTTCGGCTTCAAAACACGAAGTTTAATTACCTGCCATATTTTCACAATAACACTGACTGATTGAAAAAAAAAATTGACGATTACTAGTAAACGAAAATTATGCGGAAAAAAAATGATAAAATCGTGCACAGAAGACTAAGTTTATGATGTTTGTATGCATTGGTTCAAGAATTGGAATAACATTATTTTTCACCAGTCACTCGTTTCATATGACTTTAATATTTCCTTAACAATAGAACGTGACAAAGTATTCACTTAATTTTAACAGAGTTATCTCAGTGTAGTGTTATGGACCACCTTAAGGTTTTAATAAAAAAATATGATAATGAAATTGTGCCATTGAATATCGCAAAGTATAGGATCAATTTAAGTCAACGACGAAATTATTTTCAGGGATAACAGAACAATCAGGACGAAAACAGGCTGGAAAAAAATCGAAGACACTTTCTGTTCACAGACTTTGTTTTTCTTCTTTCTAGTCATCTTTGTAGCAATATATTTTTTTTTTACAATTTTGTTCATGTTTTCATAAAAGAGAGTAGGTTTGAAAAATTCACAGATTCTCATTCACGTTACTATTGTACATGGGAATGCCACGGACAGTTCTTAAAGTTAGTTTGTTAACAGGTTTTTTTTATCGGTCAACTATGTGTTAAATACGTTTTTGAATTGAAATTTGTTGCATTTAAATGTTAAGGTAAAAAAAATCTATTTTTGGTGAATATATATTTATTGAGCTTCAATAAATCAATTTCATTTTATAACATAGTAGCTTACAATTGCTACAAAAAGGATGGAAAAAGTTTTAATATTTAGATAACAGTGAAAGAAAAAAAAACCTACCTCATCACAAATATATATTCAGGCATGAGAGCTATTGTCTGCGACAAAGCAAACACAAATACCAGTGATATATAAACATACAGCATATCGCAATCTGGTTTACAAAGTCCTGGTGTAGCAGTGGCGCCTTCTCCGATACATTTACACTCAGCGTATCCCTGGAAAAGACATTTATACATAAGATTAATAAATTGTCAGTGCTGTGTTGCAGATTTAATGGATTTTCGTCTTTTATAGCACACACCAGAATATGTTCTGTTAACATCAGTAACTTGAGCTGTGCATGTGGTACTTAACACAGGGATTGTGTATGCTTCTAGTGAAAGTGATGAGTTTATACTCTGTATTGCCTATGGCTAACTCAATAATGGGTGAACATCAGTTGTATGTAAAACTTTCCTGCCAGTAAAAAGCCTCTATAGTTGTAAATTTCTGTGTCATTTTGGTCTCTTGTGGAGAGTTGTCTCATTGGCAATCCTACCACATCTTATTTTTTATATCTACACTATCAAAGACTTCTAAAGTGCCTCCACGCGACAGTACATAGTTAAATTGACTACATTTTCCCATGTGCATATATAGAAGAACTCGGAGCAACAAGGGCCCGAGAGATGCAGTGGGTAGGCCAAATTAAACGGTGTTTGGACATGTCCTAGCGCTCATTATCCTTGTCACAGCTATGGATCAAATAATATCATTGCCTTGTGATTGGATTTTTGAATCAAAGGCTATGGAAGTGAATTCAAACACAAAAGATGGTAGATGAAACTCGTTAGCAACAGCAATCTTATAGAGGGTGGAAACCTTACATTAAAGATGCTAGTCCTCCGGGCCCAGGGGTGAAACGTACATGAAGGGTTTATCACCCTGCCTTGGGGGGATCTTGATTACAGAAACGACCACATATTTAAACAAATACTTTTTTGAATTTTCGACTTTACAATTACATATTTACACCGTCAATTTTGAAACTTTTTTTCATGTAGCAATACTACCATACTTGGCAGAGTCTTGCACCGCCAGTCAACAGTAATTCTGATATGAATAATCATAATGAACAACTGCTGTTTTACCCCAAATCACAAACCTGTCCTGACCCTTTCAATTCAGATAATTTGGATTGTACGAAAAGTCAGCTGAAGTAGCTTTAGGATTGAATCTTCGAAAAAATATAATGCAACCCCGACCGAATGACGCGAAGGACATTTACGGTTTATTTGTCTACGAGTAATATAAGCTTACGTCTAAATTATGTTCCATACACCCAGCTTGACAATACGAAAAATAGTTCCGGTTGTCCGAACCACACACAGGAAAATAAGTATCCTTGTTACAATTACAGTCTTCGATACAAGTTGTTAAATTGACATTGCTACAAAAAAGGAACATGAAATATTAATGTTGTTATGTATTTTACATACATGAAAATGTTGTGATCAGCTTGATTTTCGCGTACCGTGTCATTTAGACCGGTTTACGCACAGTAATATAATGATGTTACTTGCTATATATTAAGTGCTACTCAAGTCCAGTTTGAAATTAGAGATTTAATATCTGAAGATCGAAATTCAATCACTGAATTTCGATCTTCAAAATTCAAAATGCCACCTTAATTTAAAATGAACTAAAAGTCACATATTCAAAACAAGCCAGTCAGAAGAAAGCTAATAGAGTTGTTAAAGCTTTGAGGTAAAATGTAAAATAACGAAAGTACCGAACTCCAAATAAAATTCAAAACGGAAAGTCCCTTACCAAATGGCAAAATCGAAAGATTTTTTAATGTAATGTTAATATAATGTTTTTCATACGACGTACACACAGCAACGATTATGACATCCGTTTGAGATGAGCCGGCAATACGACACGAAAAATAAAAAAATCAGATTACTATCCTCAATGATCCTATCTTTAATGCCCTATCATTGTCCGAAAAGTCTCATGGATCGGTAGTGTTCCGAAAAAATCGGTCCGATTTTGTCTAGTCAGATTACAATATGTTTCAGATGAAAATATTTAACAATGTTGTGTGTTGTCTGGAAAACAGTGATTTATGGTGTTTGATTGTCCCTTTCGTTTCATCTGAGTGTTTTTGCGACGTACAACGGAACCGGATAATTCATTGTGGATTCTGGATTTTGAGCAACAATCTTGGTACTGCAACAATAAATAGTGAAAGTGTAAATAACAAATGATATACCACAATGAAAACAAAAACAAAACAGAACGTAAAAGTCTACCTTTTTGTGTTGTATCCAATTATTTCTGGGTTATCGCATCCAACAAAAAATCCAATTAGTGGAGCGAAACTTGTAGTGGCTGTCAAAATCAGTGCTAATTTCATGCATGCATACGGGGTCATTCGAAATTTGTATACAATGAATCCACCAATGAATGTCCCAAGTGAAGCAGAGCAGATATTAAGACCACCTAAAAATTAATGTTGCAGTTCGTTTAAATCATCAGTGTTTTTGGTCACAATGAATTTGAAAAAGAAATGCAACAGGTTCAGAGCAATGACTATCCTATATCGTAAAATAAAAATTGTATTCTAAGCGTGCTTTATTTATTGTTTACCTAAAAGATATGTTTCATTTAGCAGAAGAGGGTATTAAATAAACTCATCATAGATATATGGCTTAAGATAGTGTATTCTAGACGCGAGTTTCGTTAACTAAAGAACCACCAGGGATAGACGCATCAAAAACTTTCAAAACGTAAAATAAGGTACAAGATTGAAGACCAAAATTTTCGAGATGTTTTGTTGTCTCATACAGCTAAGGTATGTTATTCCTGGGGGTCGAACATCCTTAGTATCTCTAAATTAATTAGACAAGAGACAAGTGGAACTACATTTATTTATCCATCGGTATGTTTATTTATTTGAGAACCGAACCAATCAAATTACTTTTTTACTTTTATGTAAATTGAATAAAAATATCCTTGAACGTTGATAAGAAACCCAATGAATATATCTCATTACTTATAAGTGCACCAAAAATAAATGTTGTGATTTACCTTGTTCTTTAAATGGTTCATATATAATTCAATCACGATGTGTACATCTAGCCTGTTATATGGCCTTAAAGTAGATAAGGTGTCTTTTTCTTAGCGCCTCTTTATATTTCGAAAACCTAAGGATTTTCATATCCGAGGCATAGATTACCTTAGCCGTATTTGGCACAACTTTTGGAAATTTTGGATTCTTTATGCTCTTCAAATTTGTACTTGTTGGCTTTATAACTATTTTGATATGAGCGTCACTGATGAGACTTATGTAGACGAAACACGCGTCTGGCGTACTAAATTATAATCCTGGTACCTTTGATAACTATTAAATGCAACAATGCTTTTTTGGTTGAAAAATATTTTACCAAGTATTATTAGATTGACAACAGAAACTATTTAACCCTTTATAACCCATACAAAATGACTGTGATTTCGCTTATTTCAATTCTTTATAACGAAAAAACTAAATCCGTTACCCAGCTGTGAAATCGAAATTTGAAAATACATTGACACAGAAGTCGTTTATAGAAGTTTAAAAATCTATCGTCGAATACTTAGAAACCCCACCTAACTTTTAAAATAATGTCTTTTTGTATTTAAATTCTAAAACTTTTGTATTCTCCTTTTAATGGTTTTCATGGCTCTGATATCTACTTTTACAGTAAATCATATTTTAGTCACAGTCAGGCACTGGTACATGTTAACTGAATCGCCCTCATCTTTTTATTTATGTTCATTAAATTTTTCGTTGAATAATAAATTGTAAATGCACTTATAACTTTTCAATGAGAATTGTTGTATGTAATATGATTTGCTCGTTTGTAAAAAAAAATAAAATTCTACCATCTCTTTTTAAATAAAGGCAACAGTAGTATACCGCTGTTAGAAATTCATAAATCGATAGAGAAAAAACAAATCCGAGTTGCAAACTAAAACTGAGCGAAACGCATCAAATATAAGAGAACTACGACACAACAGAAATACAACATTAAAATGTAACGCACACAGAAACGAACTATAATATAACAATGGCCATTTCCCTGACTTGGTACAGGGCATTTTAAGATTAAAATGGTGGATTGAACCTGGTTTTGTGGCATGCCAAACCTCCCGCTCTAATGGCAATGTTAATTATAACATTACAATGACAACATTACATGACAGGACTACAATACAAATAAATGGGAGAAAATATAGGACAGAGTTACAAACGATTAATAGCCAACAAAAGGTACCTGGTTAAAAATTTAATACGCCAGACGCGCGCTACGTCCACACAAGACTAACCAGCGACGCCCAGATGAAAAAAGTTTGAAAGCCAAAACAAGTACAAAGCTGAATAGCACCGAGGACCAAAAGTTCCAAAAAGTTGTGACCAACACGGCCAGGGTCATCAACCTGGGACAAAAACATCCTTTTATTTATAAAACAGCTACGAAAGGATAATATGAGGAAATACCTCTTCTTCTATTAAGTTTTTACACCTAACCTTTTGTGCTGTAGACTAGTGTCCGTAAAACCATTACTTAACTTGATATCACCTTTCGTAATACAGGCGGGAGGATATGAAAACTATAGAATTAATTATTTCTTTTGATGTGCTTTGGTTTTGTCAAATGAAAACGGAATTTCCGATTTGAGTTTTTCTTGGAGTTCGGAATTTTTGTTATTTAACTTTTTACTATTATATCTGTATTGTTAATGGCATAACTATGCGAAGATCCTATTTAATTTGTTTATTTAAACAAGTTTCTTGGATGATATGTATGCTTTGGATAATCAAGAATTCTTGATTTATATTTGATTTTAACCAAGCAAACTCCCATTGAATGGATTTAATATTAACAGCAATAATTGCTATTTTCTACATTTCCATTTCATACGGGACACTCATAAAAAAAGAGACAATTTTTCGTCCCATATTGTTATTTGTTTTCTTTCCTTCTTAAAATGTGTGGATGTTTTACAACGCGTTCGCTATGTCCGTTTACCAGTGTCATCGTTTTAAATTCAAATGAACGAATTCTATGGAAAAGGCATAAATAATTGAGGTTGAATCTTTACTAAATTCTTTTTTAGATACAAAAATTAAGCATGGCTGTATTTGTACAAATTTATTAAAATATGGACATTACATCGGAATGTTTACGGTAATGTGGTTTATAGATCATATTAGTTTAGTACGATCATTGTTAACACATTGGCCCTTTAAAAACATTTGTTCTAAGGTTGTCAAGTTAACACCCCAGTAAAATCTTTGAATATTTTTTTATCGGTATTGTGATTGGTTTTGTTTTTAATAAATCAATTATATTGCCTACATGTGTTACTTGTGTGCTGGTACAATGTATACTACTGTTGCAGGTTAAGAGAATAGTTGAGTGTAGGTAAACATGTTTAACTCCGCAATTGCTATGGTGCTGCCTGTCCAATGTCAATATTGCTATCGTTTTCATACACGTATATTTGATTTTTGTTTATAACTTGATCATTAATCATTTATTTTCGTTGCGGTTTTTTTTTTTTCGTCTGAATTGTTTCACGTTTCGTCAAGTCGTGGCTTTTATTATGAACTTACCAGTATTAATTTTGCTCATTTTTAACGGTCATAAGGTGACCTAGATCTCTACTTTCATCCATATCATTTGGACTCTGATGGATAGTTGTTTTATTGGCAATCTTACCACACCTCATTAGATGCTTTTCCAGTAAAAGGAAGACAACTCATTTTGTAAATTTAAAGTCGCCAATTATAAAAATTAACACTCGCTTCTGGACATTTGTCGCACATTACGCATAAAATTTATGCTATATCGCTTCTCTATTGAAAAAATAATACAAACAATTAATGAAAGTATATTATCAGCAGAACATATTATAAAACTTATTAAAGAGGGTGATTCTTCATAAAAAAAATAGAAGGATTAACAAGCATTTCTGGCGTTTTGGGTACATTTATTTTCAAACGTCTTATATTTTAATTCTTTTAACAATACCAAAAAGAAGCTTTTCTGAGAATAAAAACAATATTTTAACATCAGCCTTGGTGAAAATATAGTTATTCAGTTCGTATTTAATCAGATAAACTTACCCATTAATAAGTTAGCATGCCACGTGGGTATAGTAAACTGTGTTTCCAAAAACTTTGGCATGAAAGAAATCATACCCGATACAAAGAACATTTGTAAACAACTGCCCAGGATAGAAAAGGTGAAACACCCGTTCCTAAATAGACGTAGTACAGTGCTTATAAATCCTACAATAAATACAGAAACATTTCAGATATCCTTTAAATGATAATTAATAGTCAATATTATAGGGTACGTGAAGGAGGTATCATGACTCTCTTGCATTGAATACGTCAGCTGTAAAAATAAACCAGAATTCTCAATGAGACAACGCCTATTGATACAGTTGATAATCAAACGATATCTAGAAGTCAACATACAGTTTTCAATAGCAGACATGTGTCAAAACGAATTATTTCAAGTTCTAAATCGCAATGAAAAAAAAATACGTGAGACGATTTAAATTCATTTTCTGCATAACAGACAAGGCATACCGAAGCTTTATTTGGAGAATAGACCACAGAATTACAGATAATTTGATACTTCATGTTATTCAACTGTTCAATTGCTCAAACATAATTTAGTTGGCAAAGCTAGGTTTTTTTAAAGCATTTTTAATACGGTCATTATGCAATATGTAAATCTACGTGTATTTAATAATGTAATAAAATAGAGCAG
Organism: Mytilus galloprovincialis; assembly: GCA_037788925.1. NCBI lineage: Eukaryota > Metazoa > Mollusca > Bivalvia > Mytilida > Mytilidae > Mytilus > Mytilus galloprovincialis. Next base: position 28,913,332 of record CM075342.1, on the reverse strand, counting down.
GATCTGCTTACCCTTTCAACATCTGGGAAAACACGAACCCCAGGTTTTTGATGGGTTCGCTTGCTCAGTGTTTACTTTTCTCTTGGTCTTTCACTATTTTTACATTGGCGTTGTCAGCTTATTTTTAACATATGAGTTTGTGTGTCCTTTAGGTAACTTTCGCCTCTCTTTCACAAGTATAATTATATGACAGTTCTATATAAAAAAAAAAAAAAAGATGATGTTTCAAAGCAAATTTTAACAAACCTTTCATATGACTGAGAAATTTAACATTTTCCTTTGGTTCGGTTTTTATTACTTCCTTATTTGATTGGAAGTGCTTTGGAAAACAAAACAACGGCAAAGATATCACTATGCTAATAATTCCAAAAATGAGGAAGCCTAACCACCATGCACCTATCCAGCGTGGGTCCCTTGTTGTAATGGTAACATCTGAAATAAATATTATAAATTTATTCTTTATGGGCGAACAATTAAAACATTTGGGTGAAAGTCATTTTTCATTTATGTTGAAATATGTTGAAAATTGGCTTCGGCGTACGAAAGAATTATATAAAGATTCGTGTATGCAAATTCTAGTCACGTGACATACTTGTTATGTTAAAATTGGGTGGGGATAATTACCAACAAGCATGTGTCCATGGTACACGCATGCCCAACTTGCACTATCATTTTCTGGGATCAGTGGACCATGAAAATTCTGATTTGGCAATAAGATTAGAAAGGTCATACCACAGGGAACATGTGTACTAAGATTCAAGTTGATTGAACTTCAACTTCATCAAAAACTACCTTGATCAAAATATTTCACCAAAATCTTTAACCTACAGCGGAACAGACGGACGGATGAACGGACGGACGTACAAACCAAAAACCATAAAAATTGTAACAGATACTCTCGACCTTGAAAGTACTTGGAATGAACCAGAAATTGCATTAATTTTACGACCAGGTCATCTACTATTCTTGGTCATAGAGATGTCTGTTTTTATTGGATTTGTTACTTTCGGATACTCCCTTGTATTTTGTGTACCATTTAATATGTAAAAGTCTACATGGCCCTTTGTCTTTATAGGTGTTATTGAATTTAACAGATACTTTCATGAACTTACATTCAGCACCAAATAAAAGATGAAGGAGACATATATAAACACGAACACCCATGTCATCTAAACTTTGGTGGATATTTGTCTAGTTTGCATTATTACCGACGTTTCGCATGGAGTGTTCAGTTTAACTATGGTAAAGTTACGCACAATATTCAGTTTATCTATGGTTAGGTTACGTACAGTGTTCAGTTTAACTATGGTTTAACTTAGGTTATGTTCAGTTTAATATATACTGCTCAGTTTAACTCTGGTTTTATTACGAACAGTATTCAGTTTAACTACTGTAACGTGTAACCAGGCGTTTATATCCCAAACGTCCGTTCCAGTCAATACTTGGATCCAAGTTGTCCACAAACAATACGGTAATACTAAAAACTACAGCTATCTACTTTATTCACAATGAACCAAAATATATACACGGGCTCCTTGTCGATACAAAGTACGTATGAACTCTTATATATACAAGTTTATACAATATAACAGCCTGTCCTCCTAATGGGACGTTATGTCACTATAAGACAATGTGGCTGGTACAGCTTGTCCTCCGAATGGGACAGTCTGTTACTACTAGACAGTGCAGTCTGGTACAACTTGTCCTCTGATCGGACAGTCTGTCACTACCAGACAGTGCGGGCTGGTACAACTTGTCCTCCGAGTGGGACAGTCTGCCTTGTCAATCCAATCAACTCGTACGTTTACTTTGTACCCGGTACAAAGTGTCCTCTAAATATTAAAGCTCTTTCAGCCCTTAATATTACCGACGTACGCTCTGTTGACTTATGATGGCTCATCGTCAGCCAACCGACAGCCTCAAGTGCCGTTTCTCACTCTCTTATATACCCGTGGTCGATACCACTAGTTCCTTGATAGGGGTGTTCTCTATATGTTACCCTTACGGAGCATAGAGAGTCCTTTACGATCACCCCTATAACTTTCGACCTGACCACTAACTTTCCCGCCAAACGTCTAAATCTGCCTAACTCTTTCTCTAGCGTAAACCATGCATTTCTAAACTAAGATTCTACTCAACTGTACCCTTAACGACAAATAAACATTACACTACAGTCACGTTTCAGTTTATGTGGAATGAGTGTCAATGAGACAACTCTCCATCCAATTCAAAATTTGAAAAAAGTAAACCTTTATAGGTCAAAGTACATAAATTTTTCAGTTTAACGATGATTAGGTCGCATGCAGTGTTCAGTTTAACTCTATGATTAGGTTAGGTACTGTGCTCAGTTTAACTATGGTAACGTAACGCGACTTTCTAATTTTAAGCTTTTTCTTAAATTGACACTAATAAGACGACTAGATTAAATCTTTTTTACAAAATAATGTTTTTTTTCTCTCATTAAAATCTTAAATAAATCAAAGTATATATTCAAGTATTGAATTTCACAAAAAGTATAAATTATTTTACGATTCGTATTCTCTGAAAGCATCAAATTTCCGTTGTCACAATTATCTATGTGAAGACATTAATTTCAAGTGGAAACAGCCGGTACCAAAACATGTTTATACATAAAAAAAAGTATCATATGAAATAAAAATATTGACTTTTATTGACTTTTGATAGGCAAACCACCATGTTATAGACTTCAACTAGTTTTAATTACTCTAAAATCTGTCCCTGTTATCGCATTTTTTTTCTTGTGTTTGCTTTATTTGTTTTCTATTTTTTTCATTTAAACGAGCGAAGCCAAAATATCATGTACCTTCTAATGTAACGTATATATTACTAAAAACTGCTCCTAAGGCAAATGCCAGTGCTGGTCCAAATATACCAACAGTAATGATTATACCTAAAAAAAAAAACAAGCACACACTGTACATAATTTTATGAACATACATTGGATACAAAATGTACAAGGTCAAATAAATGAATATTAAGCATACAAATTATATTCCAAATAAAATAAAATGTATAATGTTCAGAAAGATAAACGTGCTCAAAGTCATGAGGGCCCTCATGGGGTTTTTGATTATGTGATTACTTGGCCGTTTTTTTAATGATTATTTGATTATTAAGCCAAATATTTCATGATTATTTGATTACCTAGGACTGTATTTTTAGTTTATGATTATTTGATTACTATAGATAAGCAAATATTTAATGATTATGTGATTATATTAGCAAAAAAATGGTGATTATGTGATTACTAGGACCCCCCCATGAGGGGCCTCAGTCATGATGATACCACACTTAGGGTAAAACACATCCGTTCGGTCTCCATTGATTTAAAATAAAAACCTTTTTTTTTATGGCCCCTCAACGAAGTTGTCGGTGCCATATAGTTTTACCCTTGTCCGTAATTTCGAAATTCCGAAATTCCGAAATTCCGTAATTCAGTAATTCCGTTATTCCAAAATTCCGTCATTCTGTCATTCCGCAACAAACTATTATACGGAGATTTTTTCTTAACGCCTTCAGATATTGGGCTGATTTTTGGTATATAAGTTAACAATGATGAGTTACAGATTAAGTTTAAGTTTCGTTCTGCTCCGCTAATTTTTGCCGAAATTACGGGCTTTGGACTTTGATAAATTGTTGGAAATCACAGTTATACAGACTTTTTTTCTAAATTATTTCAGATATTGGGATGATTTTTGGTATGTGAGTTAATGAAGATATGTTACAGATCAAATTAAAGTTTTTTTTCCGCTCGGCTAGTTTTTGCCGAAATTACGGGCTTTGGACTTTGATAAATTATTGAAAATCACAGTTTTAGAGACTTTTTTTCTAAACGCTTTCAGATATTGGGCTGATTTTTGGTAGGTGAGTTACTCATGATGAGTTACATATCAAGTTTAAGCTTCGTTCCGCTCCGCTAATTTTTGCCAAAATTAAGGGTTTACAACTTTGAAAATTGTTGAAAATCACAGTTATACAGACTTTTTTTCTATACGCCTCCAGATTTTGAGCTGATCTTTGATACGTGAGACTACCATCATGTTTGTGTCCACATGTGTAATTGAAATTGCAGATTTTTCAACTTTTTGAGACGGGGCCATTCGTGTCGCTTTGACACATCTAGTTTTGCAATGGTTTTTTTCTTTTTATTATACGAGTTTGGACATAAACGATCATAATCAGTTACTGCTCTGTTAAACAATTTGTCCAACGAGTCTCTATATTGCATACATACAAGAGTTGATCTCTGCATGTCAAGAAACCAATTTTTAATTCATGTTCACTGATATATGAACTCAAAGGATGCTTCTCAATTAGTAGTTAGTTCACTGAAAATTTAAAGAAAAATACATAAGTCCTTTGTTAACCTCATCAAAATCATGCACCAAGAGATGAATGGATTGCGGGATCGTTGATTGCTTAACGTCCAGTTTCATTTCATACCTTTAATAATTTTTGCCAGACATTCGGAATCCTCTGTTTTATCAATGTACTGTATTTTAAAAATGTTGCCCGCTAACCCCTACTTTTATTTTCATAATTTTATTACACATGGATTTAAAAGCTATATTTTTAAAATATTTAATAAAAATAATTCTTGTTCTTTTCATAGTTTTTGAAACAAAAAGCATTCAATGTTAAAAGTATGAAAAATCTACAGAGAACCATTTCCCACCAAATGTTCAATAGCTTACATCTTGACAACAAGCATACGGATCCTTATTTTTTTCATCAATTTATGTCCTTAATAAGTTTATTTGTATACTTTCAATTTAGAACAGTCTTTTAAAAAGCTCGTCAGTTTTGAACAGAAAGGCGAACATCCTTTATTTGTTAACTTACCAAGATACATAGATGTTTTCCTTTTCTCAACATTTTCATCAACGTAGTACGAAACATAGGGCGTCCTTGGAGACTTCCCAATACCTTGCAATATCATACCAATAGCTATGATAACCATAGCAACAGGGGTAAATGCTGTTGCTGTACCTACAGCTTTAGGAGCCTCGCTTTCACACTGGTCTGCATCGTATGACGATAAATTCTTAAGATTGCACAATTGTAAAGAATCTGTTTGCTCAAAACTTGTTCTATTTGTTGTTTCTGTTCTACTACCCTGACTCGGCATAAGAAAATATGCAAAGGAACACAAAATGCCGGCAAATCCATAAAGTACTGTTGATATACCTAGTGCAAGTGGGATATGAGCAGTTGTTGCTCTATAGCTCACAAATAGTGTCAACAACAAGAAACCAATGTCATTACAACTTAACAGAAATCCACTTTGTGAACTATTAAAGCCAAATTGTTTTTCTAGGGTTGTTATCTGCGAACTTATATAAATTGACAAGGTGGATGTTGTCAAACTGGATAAACTGTAGATGCCCGTAAAACAAGCTATGGTCGCACAATACTGGAGACTTTTTGGTTGACACCTGCCGATCCCACATTTATCAGATTGTGTATTCATTTCTGGAAAAGAAAGTTTGTGATGAAATTTCAAGTTGCATACATTATATTGTAATTTGTACGAAATAAACGGATGTACTGCGGTGTTCACACAGTACCGATTATTGCTCCCGTTTGAGATCAGATGTGCGCTAAGACACTAAAAGTGAAAAAGTCGGATTACTATCCTCATTGATTTGGAATGTCCTAACATTGTCTTAACGATGTCGTTGAGTTGGTAACAGTTGTCGTTGTTTGAAGTCTGCCATAATTATTTTCATTCATTGTATTGAGAATTATGAAATTCCGTTGGATTACTCTTATGCCTTTGTTTCATATTTTGTTATCTTTATGCCTTGATAACTTAGTATTGGTTTTGCTCACTTTTAAGGCCGTACGGTGACCTGTAGTTTTAACAGACAGTTTGTGTTATAGGCAATCATACCACATATCCGTATATTTATGCAAGTATTTGCCGAGTATCAAGATCAAAGTGTCAACCTACGTCCTTATTCGAATATACGGTGACAAATAAATGACTGATTATATTTGGAATTAAAAAAACACAGTCACGTGTATGCCATACTAGCACCCCCCTCCCCCCCCCCCCCCCCCACAACACACATACAAACACAAACACTTACCTTGTTTATATTCTTCGTTCATATGAACTCGTGTAGTATGGCTATATACGACGTACCAGCTAATTTAAGTACATACTATTCATTCAAAGTAAATAGATATAATATACCTTTACAAAATTTAAAAGGCTATTGTGCAAACAAAAAGCTACCATATCTTGTAAATATACATGGACTTAAAACGTGTTTACCTGTGAACACGTGTTATTATGTCTTTTAATCTAAATTAAATTAGATTTCCACTTAAAATGATTGAACTTAATATATATCTTTGCTGAAAAAGGAGAACTATAAAACTCGTATATATTTATATACACTATTTGAGGTCCGTAAATGACCTGTTTCAGGTAATATTTCTGTCCCTATTCAAAATACCCTTACTATTACCAATAGCAGTCCGAATTTCTCGGACTTTCATCCCGGACGGCCACAATTACAGAAACTACCTATTGTATTTCTTGTTAATTTGTTCTGGTTCTTAAGATGCATGAACTATTTGCCACTGGACGTTACACAGCCAACGAACAAGCAAATATGTTATAAATCGTCTTATGTTAAAGGTGACATAATCAATGTTTGTCGGTTATAATATTGATAAAGAGTTATTACGTCATCACAATCGTACATTGAAGACTGTTTTATTGTGATTATTTATAAATACTAATACATTTTTCAACTTTTGTTAATTAACGATAATACAATAATATCTCATTTTATGAAACGAACTTTTCAGTGTTAACATTTTCTCTAATACAGAAATAAGATGATAAGTAAGATTGCCAATCAGCCTTGAAAAATATGCACCAAAAACCATATGAAATATAGAAGTTAATAGCTTTAAATCTCACTGTACGGTTTCCTACAATAAGCAAAATCCTTACTGCACAATGACTGTTACACCACTGAGTGCACGAAAGGAACAAATAATAGGTTAAAGTCATAACAAACGAGTGACCGGTGGAAAATAATGCTATTCCAATTCTTGAACCAATGCATACAAACATCATAAACTTAGTCTTCTGTGCACGATTTTATCCTTTTTTCGCATAAATTTTTGTATAATCGTCAATCTTATTTTCCAATCAGTCAGTGTTGTTGTGAAAATATGGCAGGTAATTAAAGTTCGTGTTTTGAAACCGAAGTTTAACGATTGTTACCTGTTTGTCAACAATCAACAAAAAGCAGGGATATTGAGCACGTGTTTAACATGTACATAGAAATAATAGTGCATTGACTTGACATATCAACGATATAAGGATGACGCTTAGAAACGAAGAAATGCGAGGCTTTGCCGAGCTTTTTCCCCGTTGCAGGCCGAATCCTTATATCATTGATGTGTCAAGTCAATGCACTATTATTGTCTTTATACTGCAATCTAAAAAAAAAAATCAATAGATAATTGTTGTTTAATGTGTTAACGTTGTTATTTGATTTAAATATTGGAAAACTTCACCCTTTTATAAAAAGGCCTCATATCATGCAGGAGGAGAAATATACAACACCATGAAATGTACATATCAAACCTGGTGAACGAATTTGTTTGAGAATGAACTAACTATCAACAATAAGCATAAAACATAATGATTTTCAGTTGCAACCCAAAATATTTAAAACCAGTGTAATATGTTGTTTTTTTTTTAATTGCAAAAGAAATAAGTTTGAGTCGTTGTATACATTGGAAACAAGAACAGGTTGAATAGGTCGTATGAATAGAACGAGTGCAGTATAAAATCAGATAATAGTTTTTTAAGGACATTAATGCGTATTGCGATCACCGGATTTTTGCGAGATGGGTCACACTGAGGTCACTTTGCATACGGAAAATATGTCGGGGAGTTGCTCCTGGAAGGAAGCAATGAAAATAAAGTAAACTTCTTCTAAGTATGAACAAATTAAAGAATTGTCTTCAGAAAAAAGTATATGTACATAAGTTTTATAATGAAAACTATCAATTGAGTTACAAAAAAACATATGCATTATTGTTTTTAATTTGAGGTTTCTTATGACTTTAAATAGTAATCACTTATAAATGATTACCGATTTTTCAATCTTTCGTATTTGAACAATTATACAATATTTCATTTTACGAAATAGACTTTTCAACGTTATTATTTGCCCCCATAATTTGTTTTCAAAGGGAACAATCATTTTACTTCAAGTAGGGGGAGGGGGTATTTTTTTTTTTTTTTTTTAAATATTCTAATCCTAAATTCTAAATGTTCGCGCGTAAAAAAAACCTGACTCAAAGAAAACGCCTTAACCATACCTCCTCTTCTTTTTTTAAAACTTAAATGATTGCTCCCTAATATCAATAAACCGCGTCTCCAGTTTTATTGTATTTTTTGTTGTAAGTTTCCATAGTTTCTGTCTCGCTAATATTTACCGCCGTCACTGTCCTATAATGAGTTAACTATATGTATTTTCTTTCCCTTTGAACAACTGATATTTACTGAGGCCAATCAACGAAGTAATTTTTTTTTTCAAAAGTCATGAAATCACATATTTGCATAAACAAAATACATTGGACGTTTTATTTCATATTCCAAGAGAAAAAAATGCATTTAATAACAGATATTTACTAAAACCAATTGAACATCAAGTTTACATGTAAAAGCAAGTGCACGTACACGTATAGCGGGGTGAATGTCCACGTTTTTTCCCGGTGAATATGCTAATCTCTCCAAAATCCTTTTGATATAGATAATCCTAACAAAATAGAACCAATATATATATATATATATATACATATCCTAATAATTATACATATACATAGATATAGGAAGATTTGGTATGAGTGCCAATGAGACAACTTTCCATCCAAGTAACAATTTGTAAAAGTAAACCATTAAAGTTCAAGGTACGGCCTTCAACACGGAGCCTTGGCTCACACCGAACAGCAAGCTATAAAGGGCTCTAAAAATTACTAGTGTAAAACCATTCAAACGGGGAAACCAACGGTCTAAACTATATAAAAAAAACGAGAAACACTTATGAACCACATAAACAGAGGACAACCACTAATTAAGACATATTAGTTGTGGTAAAAACATTCGATTTCTAGCAAGTTGTTGTCCCTTCATGCACACATTAATTATATATGCTGAGTGCCCCTCTTTTTGAAATAAGAACATTAATAAAATTGATGTCTATTTTACAGACTAGCCACAATGGAATAATGTTAGGTTGAACCATATATATATTTAATAAAAAAAGTTGTGAACAATAAAATAATAAACTGCTTCGCTGAGCGCAGCTGGATACGACCGCAGAGGTCCAACCCTGAACAGTTGGGGCAAAAATGGACACAATATTCAAGCTTGATACAGGCCTGAATTTGGATTGTAATTAAATATTTGACATATTACAGGTTTCTGAATAAAAGTAGTCAAAGAACTTGAAATTGGTTATATGAATTGAATTTATATTCCATTAAAGATCTCTTGCTGTTTTGCAATGCACTGTGCTGTTGCACAATACTTAGTAAATCTGTTGTCAGACTATAAACAAATACAGTTCAATTTTTTATCAATGTCATATTTGAAATTTATGAAAATCAAAAGGGAGATTACATCAATAGCTATAAATTATTCACCAAAGTTTCATGAGAACTGCTGAAAGCATTTTTTAGTTATTGTCCAAAAACTGGAAAACCGTCCCTTTTTAATTAAGAAAACCCCAGAACTCAGAAATGTACTATCTAAATTGTATAAAAGTCTAAACGGAGCTTACATCAACAGATATAAACAATTCACCAAAGTATCACGAGAACTACTGAAAGCATGTTTTAGTTATTGTCATAAAAGTGGAAAGTCCCACCTTTTTTATGAATAAAACTCTGTAACTCGGAAACGTAAAATCTAAAATTTATAAAAATCGAAAGGAAGCTCGTGTTTATAGATATAAACAATTCACTAAAATTTATTGCAAATTGGTGAAAGAATTCTTGAGTTATTGTCGGAAAACTGGAAAATCCCCCCTCTTTTGTTTATCATAATATATAAAATGGGTTAAAAAAAAATCGCTAAGATGGGCATTGACAATTTTAATTTTCGCTAAAATGAGTTAAAAATCAGGCGCTAAAATGGGTTCTACTTAGGCGCTAAAATGTCCTCCGCCGCACTGAACATCAGATTCCACTAAGGACAGGTGCAAACAATATGCAGTGGAATGAAATGTTTCAACGGTACCAAACCTTCTCCCTTTTCTGAAACAATAGTATAAGATCACAACATAAAAAGACACACTATAAAATATAAATATATGTACACATTTTATAATTTCAATCGACCACATATTCTTTTCTTTATTTTGAAAGAAAAGAATGCAATTGCGTACATACTTCAGTTTATTTTTATTGACAAAAACGCTATTACGTTGAAGTACTTGTAATTAATCGATGTTATGACTTTGTTTTCCTTGATTTTATCAGTTATTTTTGTCTTAACGAATGTTTTATCCAATTTCTTTTTCTTTGTTACGATTTTCAGATTTAACGCGTAATCAATTTTCCACCAGCTGTTGTTCAAAAGAGTTTAAAATTAATATATAAACCAAAGTTTGTTTTAGTTGTTTTAATGACCTATCTTATTTTGTTAAAAAAAATGTATTTCAAATTAAAAAAAATATATTCGTGTACTTTAAAACGAAATTGTTCAGTACTAGTATAGGTGTCACACCACCAATTACTCCCTCAAATTTAGAACGTCTGTGAAAGTAGGCCTACTCGGACAAAAAATAGTGCATTTGATGTCATTGTTTACTTAAACTACCCAACAAATTTGCAGAAATGAAACTTTTGATGAAAGAAAAATATATTAAGACCATTTTGAGCCCAAATTAACTTGTCTATGAGTTGACATTAAAATTTGAGGATTAATGCGCTCCATAGTATACTAATTTAAGATTTCAAGAAAACCAGGGGTTATTTTTAGTGGTACATCAGTTAGGAAGGTCTCTTCTTTCTTATATGGAACTAGCAAAGAAATTTGTTTTTGTCCCGGCCGATAAAGCTGCTAATAATATTATCATTGTTTGACGTAAATTTTACATAGAGGTTCTGAAAAAAGAAATCACCAATTCACCAACATTCCAACTGACTCCATTTTCAGAAAACGACATCTGTAACAAACATAAATTTTTAGCTACCGCTTACAAGCAGAGCCAAATACAATGAAAGTCCCAACTATGTACTGGCTTCCGAAGCTACACAAAACACCTTACAAATATAGATTTATTTCGTCTTCAAGCCATTGTTCCACTACTAAATTGTCTATTCTTCTTACCAGCACACTTGGTACAATTAAAAACCTGATAATAAATTGTTTAAATAAGGCCTTCGAAAATAGTGGAATTAATTACTTTTGGAGTGTCAAGAACTCGTTGGAAGTACTTGATAAATTGCATGCTTATATTGGTGATTTTAAATCTGTTCAAAGTTTTGATTTTCTACCCTGTATACCACATTGCCTCACATTCTCATTAAGAAAAAATTCACACACCTAATTAAATGGGCATTTAAAAAGTCAGAATGTGAATATATATGTTCAAACTCTTTTAGGTCATTTTTTAGTAGCAATAAACAAAAAAACTATGTCAATTGGACATGCTTTGATACTATATATGCCCTTGAATTTTTACTAGATAACATTTTTGTTCGCTTTGAGGATTCCGTATATCGTCAGATTATCGGAATTCCAATGGGGACTAACTGTGCACCACTTATTGCGGACCTGTTTTTGTATTGCTATGAGTTACAATTTATGACAAAAATAAGCAAAGACCCATCGAAACAACATCTGATAAACAAATTTAATAATACTTTTAGATATTTGGATGATATTTTGGCTCTCAATAATGACGACTTCAGTATGTATATTAAAGAAATTTATCCTGTTGAACTTACTTTAAATAAAGCTAATACTAACAATGACCACTGCCCTTTCCTCGATCTTGATATCTATATCACTAACGGAAAGCTGAATACTAAAATTTATGATAAAAGAGAAGATTTTTCATTTCCTATCGTTAATTATCCATTTTTAGATGGTGGCGTTCCCTTGTCACCATCTTACGGTGTTTATATATCTCAACTTGTACGATTCGCTCGTGTATGTAACAATGTTTTAGATTTTAACGAGATAAATTTATGTATTACTGAAAAATTATTACACCAGGGTTTTCGATATCACAAACTAGTCAAAACATTTACTAAATTTTATCATCGGTATAAGGACATCATTCGTAAATATAGCTCAACATGCAGACTTCTTATACGTTCAGGTATTTCACATCCAATTTTTTATGGAAATATTCTTTATAAAGCACAAAGGTGTCAGTATTCACCTCAAAAAGTAACAAAACCTTTGAATAGACTTATTAAGAAGGGATATAGTTACGGTACTATTGTCAGGTCATTAAAGATTGCATATTTTGGCGTTAATATTGATTCACTTATAGAGTCTTTGCATCGGAACTAAACACATTTATTAAAAAAACCAGATGTTGGCATGACACGGGTTATGTTCTTCTCATATATGTTATGATGGTATGATACTAAACCCCTAACGGGAAGGATTGTGCCTGATGTTCATATGATGAAATCATAATCTTTCAGTCAGTTTAATTGAAGTCTGGAGCTGGCATGTCAGTTAACTGCTAGTAGTCTGTTGTTATTTATGTATTATTGTCATTTTGTTTATTTTCTTTGGTTACATCTTCTGACATCAGACTCGGACTTCTCTTGAACTGAATTTTAATGTGCGTATTGTTATGCGTTTACTTTTCTACATTGGCTAGAGGTATAGGGGGAGGGTTGAGATCTCACAAACATGTTTAACCCCGCCGCATTTTTGCGCCTGTCCCAAGTCAGGAGCCTCTGGCCTTTGTTAGTCTTGTATTATTTTAATTTTAGTTTCTTGTGTACAATTTGGAAATTAGTATGGCGTTCATTATCACTGAACTAGTATATATTTGTTTAGGGGCCAGTTGAAGGACGCCTCCGGGTGCGGGAATTTCTCGCTACATTGAAGACCTGTTGGTGACCTTCTGCTGTTGTTTTTTTCTATGGTCGGGTTGTTGTCTCTTTGGCACATTCCCCATTTCCATTCTCAATTTTATTAAAGGTATGCTGAAAATTGGCATGAAAAAAGGTGATACCTGTACGATTCAGGACATACCTGGTTTGTAAGAGGTTAAACTTAAGATAAAAAAATTAGAACGCTATGAAAATTGCAAAATTTGGTTGAACAGATAGGGACTTTTAATTGGTGGTCTGACACCTATATGGCCCTTATAGCTTTCTGTTGCATGGTTGTCGTTTGTTGGTGTGGTTAATAGGTGCTTCTCGTCTTCGCGTTATATATGTTAGATTAGACCGAGGCGGTTCTTGTTTGAATAGTTTTACACTAGTTATTTTTGGGCCCTTTATAGTTTGTTGTTCGGTAAGAGTCAAGTCTCCGTATTTAAGGCCTTACTTTGACGTATAATGGTTAACTTTTAACATTGTGACTTGGATGGAGAGTTATCTCATTTTCATCCATACCTATTTCCTTTATTTATCGTGTACTGACAGTATATTAAGATCATTTGTTTTTAATATTAAATTGAAAGTTCCTGATTTAGATAGCGTCGGATTCATTTCATTTATAAAGTTTTTTTCCTCATCCCACTATTATTTTTGTCATTCTTTCATTAAAGTAAATGTCCAGTTTAACTAGTTAATACATTACAGAACAAAAATGAGGGATAGGGATCCTTCATTTTTGTATTTTTTCTGTATTTTTCTATATTCTTTACATTATTTCCCATGATTCTGTATCCTTCATATTTTAGCACCATTTTTTATTCTTTATTATGAAGGAGAGCCGTGGTGTAGTGGTTAGTGCATTGGACTACCAACACAAAGGTTACTGGTTCGACCAATACATGGTAAAATACTGTATCACCACTCGACCAAAATCAGCCCTCGGTACCTTCGGCCCTTGGGACTGTTGTTGGTTTCTCGTGGGCATACAGCATGCGATACGGATTTAGCCATGTATTATTCTATATATATAATGATAATAAGTTTATATGTACCAATAATAAGATTGTTTTCAAAATATCAATGAGTTACACAATATATAAAATACACAATGTTAAACATAATATGAAATGCAAAATACAAGTACAGAATGATATAATTTTAAAACACAATATATGAGAACACATAATTTATACATGCAATTAAATTCTAAGGTTTCTGCTGATTTCAAAAAAATACCTAAATTATTTAGTTCTTTAAGCATACAAACGACAACAGTGTACAAAAATACTCACATTAAACTAAAGAGTGATCAACACCAACCAATCAAAAATCTGTAATGATATCAGGTGCTACAAAGGCTAAGCATCACTGGTAACACAGTCGTAATGATTATGGCATATATAATTGAATTGTACAAGACTGTCATAAAAAAAATGGGGGAGGTTAGCCAGCTATAGAACCAGGTTTAATGCACAATTTTCTATATAGGATGCCTGTTCCAAGTCGGGAATATGACAGTTGTTTTCTTTTATTTTGATGTGCTTATGCTTTTCAATTTTGGATTCGTTAAGGGTCTTTTCGTTTTTAATTTTCCTTGGAGTTCGGTATTTCTGTTATTTTCCTTTTTTTTTTGGCTAGTTGTTTGGGGCAAATTTGGTGACTAGTATGCAACATTTTAGGAAAAGAAGACTGATCTTGAGGCTATGATAACCAAATCATGATGTCTTCTAGAAAACTTTTCATTTTCCCGATGAGACACTTGATACAATACCTTTTATACCTCTCAATCAAGAAACACTTGGTTCGGTAGCCGATAACTTTCAATCTAGTGAATTGTGATTAAGAACCCGTGGTACATTAGCTTATAACTTTCAATCAAGGAAATCATGATTAAGAACCCTGGGTTCAAAAGCATATAGCTCTCAAGGAAGGCAATATTATTATACGAAAAACAAATTTGAATGTCGTATATATACAGACGATGCTGACGTGTTGTACATTGAAATGGAAAGTAATTTACAGTTGTTATCCATTTGTTTGATGTGTTTGAGCTTCTGACTTTGCCTTTTAATAAGGGTTTTAGCGTTTCGAATTTTCCCTGGAGTTCAGTATTTTTGTGATTTAACTTTTTTCATAAGTTGATATTACATTTTCGATGAAACTTAAGACCTCAATCTTCCCAATTTCTAGATGTAAGTCATATGCATTAATAATAGACTTGAGTATCTTTTATTTCAAGTTCGATCGATGGGATAGTTCTAAAAGTTTTAAACTTTGAATTGTTTGATGAAAGAAAATCATCTGCATTGACCAATACGAAGTTAAGGATAATATAAGTTTTTTTGTATTCTCCCAAAGAAGCTCCAGCCTCATATCACTTTAATGAAAATAGATGCTCCCTATGATTTTACACAGGGGAAAGTACAAACATTTTCCATCTAAGAAACCTGCCTTAGCAAGCAAAATTCAGTTTGAGACTAGTACCATTAGCCATATATTACGTCATCGTTATACTTCTTTACATGTGGTTTGCATAATCCTTCTGTAATTGAACGGCAGCTGTATCGATGATGTATAAATTCCTAGACGAAAGAAGTATTTGTGAGAGAACCTAGCTAGAGAGCGGATGTTATCATTTTATATAGGAAAGTTTTAAACGACGGCTTTATGATGTTCAATTGTAAACGTACCGTGAAAACATTTCTGGAGATTTTAGAACTTGCAATACAATGTTATATCGCACATTGTGAGTCACACTGAGGTAAGGGCGCCAAAGTATCTTTATGACATGTCCTAATGATTTGTCTTAGTGTATGTTATATACAATTCATGACATAAAACATAAATAATTGTTTTCGCAATAGTGCCAGTTATATTTAGGTGGTGCTTCACTTTTGGCGGACTGTAAAGTCTCCGCTTGATTGTATAATAAAAGCATAACAAAAATTTTTATACGTTTCGGCCATTATGGTCTTTTTCGTTGTAATAAATTACAGTATTAAAATAATTACATCGCTTGGATACATTACGTAACAAGTTCTATTGTGACGCTCATTTGCCGCGTTTTTCTCTTGTGATTTATGAATATTTTTATGATCGTTTGTACAAAGTGTTACATAATTTAAACGTAATGTATCCAATTAATGTAAATAAACTCATCATAGATATCAGGACTAAATTTTGTGTATACGCCAGACGCGCCTTTCGTCTACAAAAGACTCATCAGTGACGCTCGAATCCAAAAAAAGTTTAAAAGGCCAAATAAAGTACGAAGTTGAAGAGCATTGAGGACCAAAATTCCTAAAAGTTTTGCCAAGTCAAGCTACGGCAATCTATGCCTGAGGTAGAAAAGCCTTAGTATTTCAAAAATTCTAAATTTTGTAAACAGTTAATTTATAAATATAACCATATCAATTTTAATTCATGTCAGCACAAAAATGACTACTGGGCTGGTGATACCCTCGGGGAAATAAATAATGTTGTTTAATGTTGTAAATGAAATTTCTGTCATGTAATAAAGAATTGAAGGAGACAAAACAAAATGCCTTTTTTAATAAAAAAAAATTCAGGATATGTAAAAAAAGAAATATTTCTTACCCAATGTAGATATGTTTAGCCTCGAAAAGTTGTGCTTCCCACGGTCGATATCCTCATATTACAAGATAAGATAAGATATTGTTATTGCAATTAATATACTGCTTAGAACATTACTTAGTAAGATTGAAAAAAAGAAAATAGAATATATATAACCAAACTTGAATGTTCAATTATCAAATTTCCATTAGAAACTGGTCGATGGCATAACATTCCAAAAAGAGGAAAGATTATGTACTTTGTGCAAAATTTTGTATTGGAAATCAGTTGCCTTACTTTATATTTGTATGTATCAATGACAAGGTTAAAAGAATAAGACGTGATTATATTGTTAACCCTTCAGAATATAAAATGAAAGGTTTGGTGTCTTTATATAATGTAAAAGTCTTGAAAAACTTTTTTTTATCAAAAAACTTATGAACTATCTATTACTATCAATATATTATCACTACTTACATGTAATCGACTGGCGATCCTAAATCCCATTATTATAGCTCTGAATGATTATCACCTGTTATGCATGTGTATATTTGTGTACAGAGAATTAGATATAATGAACTATGTATGTATATTTCTTTCTATCTTTTTCACTATTGTAAATTATTATTTGTATCAGTTGTCTGCCTCTTGTAACAGTGTATACTGTCTAGAGTGTTAATAAAGTTCTAAGTTCTAAGATAACATAAAGAGAATATATACAAATTCCTAACTGGGGACATATACTTAAATAGTGTGATGGGGTTGAAGATGTTTGTGAGCGCTCTACACTCACAAAACTTGAGAAAGGGTTGTACAGCACAAAATAAAAACAACCTATCAAAAACCAGTTTCAATTTTCCTTCATCAAACGATTATTAAGACAAAAAACTTCAAACATAAAAACAAGTCACAAAATATCAACATAAGAGTACTCGTAGTTAATGAACGATAATTTATAGTCAACGAATATTTAAATCATGTTATATCTGACCAAAGATTGCACGTTAGTGCAAATATATTCTAATATTGAGGTTTAATGATTTCACACAATTGAATTGTTTTTAATTTTATACGTAGCCGACAACAGCATAGTGTATATGCAGACAAGTAACAATCAAACTAATTTTGTGAAAGATTTATATAACTTATTTTATTCAGTTTTAATGAATTATGAGAGTTTATCTCGGGTCTTCTCCTTCAATGTATTTTGTTTTACAAATTGAGAATTGTTTGATCTTATTGGAGTGTACTTGTGTGCGTGTATTTGTGCGAAGAGTCCTGCAATTTAGAATTTTAGATTGATGCTTTGTAATTTTTGTGTTATATTAATGTTTGCGTTATAGATTTGTGCAGTTTAGAAGATAGACTACTTGCTTTTTCATGCTTCTTGAAAAACAATTTCAGGGGGAGCTTAATTAATATATAGCTGCTGTTTGGTTCCACCTTCCAGGCTGTTGGATTGGTACACAACTTAAAAATATGAAAGACTTAAAAGAAAAACAAGAGTGTGGATATTGGGGTCGTTATGATAGAATTCAGGGTCGCTGGAAAAATGCTTCCTTGGTGGTTACTTTAGATTCCTTTCCTTTGCGTAACGATTTATTCCTTCAATAATCGATTGATTGTTGAAGTTACACTCGTAATGTTATTAATGGTCAGTACAAATGCGATGATAACTGCCACTTTGATAGATATCTAAATCGATGAAAAAAGTAAAATCATAAAAATACTAAACTCCGAAGAAAATTCAAATCCAAAAAAGTCTCTAATCAAATGGCAGATCAAACGACAAAACACATCAACAGAAGGGACAACTGTCATATTCCTGCCTTGGTACATCCATTTTCAAATGTAAAAGATGGTGGATTAAACCTACTTTTATAGCGATAAACCTCTCAAATAAATGACAGTCGCATCAAATTCCATGGAGGACTAGATTGTGGAGTTATGACTTAAAAAGGTGAGATAAAAAATATTTATCTATCCGTTTTTAAACAGGGGTAACACAACTGGCCCTTTAGGAGCAGCTCAGTTAACCATTAGCGGGGTTTGTGTTGCTAAGTTTTAATATTATTGAGTAGTTTTTATTCAACTGTTGGTTAGCGTAATTGTTTTTCTTGTATTTTGACCAAGATGTTCAATGATATTTTTTTTCTTCAGTTTATGGTTTTAATTGCCCTTTTGATTTTTAGCAGTTTTGTTACTAAAAACTGCTAAAAAGACAGCTTCATCCGTACCGTACGAGTAATACGATATTATGTTTCAATTGATTATGTCACATTTGTAAGATCAGATATAAGTTATGTAGTGATTTATTGACATTGTCATTTCGACAACCACCCAGATCTATAACCTCTTATGTTTGTGAAATATTGAATTTTGTTTTTCAACCAGATGTTAATTGCTCAATTACAAGGGTATGTATTTTACGTAAAACCATCTTTTAAGTTGTCCATTTCTTGAAACAGCAGTCATATTTGGTTTTTCAATATGAAAGAGTTTTTCAGTTGGCGACTCGTACCGTCGGCTATATTCTGCGTCAGTGTAATAATTCTTTACATGTTGGTTGCTTACGGAGATAGTGTTTATCCCATTTTAGTTACAAATTTGGATGTATCAGCAAAACCATACACAAACGGAACTTATATTTCTACAAAATATTACACCACTCAGGGGATAACATACATAAAAACGGAGTCTTTTATGAGCACGGAATCTTTAATTACGAAGTCTAACAGAAATATTGAAAATGTTCTTTCAAACAGAAGTGTTCTGAGCCTTACGGACGCCGAATTGAAACAGATCAAAAGAACCTGGTATAATTCTCCTATTGTTGTAATGAAATATAAATTGATATTCTTTTGGAACGAAAAATCAGGCTGCAGTTTCTGGAAAAGTCTCCTTCAATTTATACAAGGATTGAACCATGATGATGTACATAATCCTTATGTAAACGGACTGAAGTATCTTATTAACTTTGAAGATAAAGATATTGTATCAATGATGTATAATGATTCCTGGACGAAAGCAGTATTTGTGAGAGAACCTAGAGAGCGGATATTATCATCTTTTCTAGATAAAGGTTTAAACGACGGCTTTATGATGATCAATTGTAAACGTACTGTGAAAACATTTTCGGAATTTTTAGAACTTGCAAAACAATGTCCAAATGCACATTGGGAATCACAGGTGAGGGCGCCAAAGTATTTCTATAAAAACATAATGATTGGGAAAATGGCTGATATATCTACCTTTACAGAAAAGTTGTTAACAAAAATCGGAGCATGGAATGAGACAGTGAAATATTGGCTCGATTCTAAAGATAATGAAAAAAAATCTCGGTCACATGCTCAAAATGCAGGG
The DNA here is from genome assembly GCA_037788925.1 of Mytilus galloprovincialis. NCBI lineage: Eukaryota > Metazoa > Mollusca > Bivalvia > Mytilida > Mytilidae > Mytilus > Mytilus galloprovincialis. Next base: position 28,893,262 of record CM075342.1, on the reverse strand, counting down.
GACAAATTGTTACAATATTACAACAATACGAAATTACAGGATGTGATTTTTAAAATGTTCGAAGATGATTATAATGTTTTTAACTTCGAAAAAAAATACTTTGATTTTAATAAAAATGGCGATAAACGTTTAACGTGAATCACTGTATACTCTAGGTTCAATTTAATGTCATCATAAATACAGTCAGTGTATACACTACAAATGATGTATAAGTTATAAATATAGCTGACTATATGGTATGAGTTTTGTTGGCTCCCTTACCGTGCCTTATTACTGTTTTCTCCACGTCATTTGAACTCCGATGGGTAGTGGTTTCTTTAGAAAAAATAACAAATCTCCTTATTTTTATCGAAAGTGAAAATATTTGTTTGGCAAAATACATAATGAGACTCACAAAAGGGGGAAATTATTTTTTGTCCAAAACTAGAGGCTTTAAAGTGTCTGTGCATATTAACAAAGGACACAGATGGATTCATGACAAAATTGTGTGTTGGTGATGGTGATGTGTTTGTAGATCTTACTTTACTGAACATTCTTGCTGCTTACAATTATATCTATGTATTATGAAGTTGGCCAAGTAGTTAGTGGAAAATATTTTGTAAAAATTTACAAAAATTATGAAAAATGTTAAAAACTTAGTATAAAGGGCAATAACTCTTTAAGGGGTCAATTGACCATTTTGGTCATGTTGACTTATTTTAAGGCCTAAATTTTGGTGTACATTATTGCTTTTTACAGTTTATCTCAATTTATAATAATAGTCAAGATAATAACAAAATGCTTCTATTTTTTTTAAATTACCAATTCAGGGGCAGCAACCCAATAACGGGTTGCCTAAATGGTGTGAACATTTCAGGGCAGATAGATTTTGACCTAATGAACAATTTGATTCTGATGATTTTTTTTATTTGGGGTTTCATGGTTACTTAATCTTGTACACAGGTTAAATAAGGGGAGAAATTTGATTGGTTAACTTCCAGTGATAGTTATTTTCTTATATGCAATGAAATGTTCTGTGAAGTTTTTTCTATAGTACTGGACAGGATAAAACTTCACTTTTGCCAAGTATTTCTTTATTTGAACAAAGATAAATTCTGCACATTTTTTTGAAAAATGCAAATTCAACAAAGACTAATAGGAGAAAATCAAAGGTGGTATTACACCTGATATGGGAAGCTGTACATGCACCTTTGACCTTGTGAGTACTCTAATGTATTAAAATTTCTTGCTATTTAAGTGAAATATTACAAAAAAATAAATATTCTGAGTGGATTGAGTCTCCAAAACACATTTTATGAGAAAATTTACTTGAAATAGGACTCTGCCATGAATATTCAGTTGACAGAACAAGCCATACTTGGTATTTTGGGGATTTTTTTTCTCCTTATTTCTTATATTCCGCTCTGAAAGAACATTTTCCTAGGAAATACTTTAATAAATATATAGTTATAAGAAAATGAAATTATTTGTAGTGCTGTAACACAGATTATTCACTAAAAGAGAAGCATTTTATGTCCCTCTCTTGAACGCGGCGTAAATGTAACTTTTACGTAAGGACTTATTGAAACCTGCTTGGAGACAGTAAATTTTGATGTGGATTGACCATTCTGCTTTAATACTTCAATTTCTAATTTTTTATAACATTTCTATGATAAATGAGTGAAACTTACCCCATTAATTTAATTTATCTGCCTGAAGAGTTTAAACTATGAGGAAATGAAAAGTATAAATTGATCTAAAGAGACCTTTTAAAGAAGACAAAGAAGTCAATTTGAGGTATTTATCTTCCTTATATCATCTTGTGTATCATATTCAACTGTTTGTAGGCAGATGAGATAAATATTTGATCATTTATTGGTCCACACTATATTTTATCTTGATGCGGCTTGGTTTGGATTTGTCGAAGAAATTTTGCTCGAATCGCTGTAGATGTCATCTTTCATTAAACTAGATTTTTCTCAAACTATTGAACTGATTATGACAAAACTTGACAGGAATGCTTGAAATAATCAGTATTACAAAGAAAAAAGTCACATTCAGTTTATTAATCAGTAATGTCTTCTTTATGTGTAATATTACCAAATCATGGTACGTCGAAGCCGGTTGTATACGAAAATAGGTTCAAAAAAATATTCCCTTAAATTTGACAGTTGTAGGTAAATAAAGGCAACAGTAGTATACGGATGTTCAAAACTCATAATTCGTTGGAAAACAAAAACTAATTCGGGTCACAAACCAAAACCGAGGGAAACGCATTAAATATAAGAGGAGAATGACGACACAACATTAAAATGTAACACACACAGAAACGAACAAAGCATTAGACAAAATCCGATGAGAATAACAAATATGACATAAAAACTAAATACATGAATTTGGGATGGAAAAGTACCGTGACACGTCTTATAATAATAAGAATTCACACTCAAATATAAGAGGAAACAAACGACAAAAAAGAAACACAACGTTAAAATGTAACACACACAGAAACCAACTATAATATAACAATTAAAAACCAATTTTTCAGAGAACAATTGAAGGTCTTTCCACCAGTTAATATCTATTTTGATATTAAAATATTAAAAATCAGTCTAAAATGTCAGTTCATATGGCTTTATGATGTATAGATATGAATTAAAAGCAAAGGTCAAAAACTAGAACGTCAAATTAACCTATGACCTTGATCTCAATTTCAAGGTCACAAACTGAGGATCTCAAATCAAAAGACCCTAGGTCTCTAATATGTATGGTTAATAAGTTATATCACTTTACACATAATTTTAGATATGATAGGAGCAAAAACTCCCATTCATTGTCTACGCACCTTTTCAACTAAAATTATTAAGTTACGACATGTCGCAACTAGCAATTTAGTCAAAATAATTTGTTGATATCTTATATGGTTTCTGGAAATGAGTGGAAATAAGCCTAATTCAAAAATTAGAATAAGACCTTGACCTTTGACCTTGACCTATTTTTTTATTTTTTTGGACCAAGGACATCAAATCAAAAGATCCTAGGTCTCTATCACTTATGGTGTTCCAGTTTAAAATACATTTCAAAATTTCGAATACAAAAGGGGAAATAACTCTCATATGGAGCGTTCATATTGCTTCGGTCGAAATTGGACAAATCATGCGAAGGATATAATGAGCAATTTCATAAAATAAATTTGTTGTAATCTTTTACGGTTGCGAAGGAGTCGTGGACACAAGGAAAACAGTGTTTGGGGAGATAACTCCTACAAAGAAAAGGATTCGGTTACACAGGGTAAATTTCAAAAGCGCACAAACTGTTTGATATCATATACTAGAGACATGTATACTAAAGAGATGCGCGACTTGTAAATCTCGCTGACTTCACGCGTGTAAACTCGTACCCATCATCCTCTAATCATATGATAACGAGATAAGCGGTAGTCTAGACAATCGATAAATAATCACTCGGAACACCCCGTTATTTTTCTTTGTTTTAAGGACCAGGACAAAGACCTTCAGAATTAAAATCTTGTATTGTAAACAAATTCGCAGGTGAATGATAATGACAATGTTTACATGTAGCATTAATCGGTCTGTTAATTAGGGGGTCCCATGTTTAGGTGTGTATATTGAAAATTATTACCTTTACAGGAAATTACTGTGTAATGTCAAAGATGTCAGCAAGCGAATTTCCCCTTTTAAAATTAACTTTCATCTCAATATTTATATCTATATTAAAATTGATGCTTGGTGGTTGTTGTCTTATTCACGATGTCCAAGACAGATTTTTTATCATGGGACGACGATTTAGATTTAGATATATTGTGAGGGGAATACACAGATACTGACCCAATTGTAGATAGTGACGACGACTTTGTTCTAGAGACAGTTGTGCACCCCCCAAAAAAGGTCAAGGGAATTAACAAGAGTTTAAGTGCAGATGGAACTGCTACTGATGGTTACAAATGTCCTGACTGTGACAAGATTCTGAAATCTATCTCTGGGTTCCGTGGACACACTTCAAGACAACATGGAAAACAATTGAAAGGTAATTTAGGCGAAAATGTTTTTTTTCTTCATCTTTTTAACAAGGACGCATTTGTTTTAGAAAAAAATTATGCTCCAAAAATGAATGAAAAATGTTTTTAGTTTTTCAAGTTTTTATAAATAATGTTAAAGAGAAGGGAAAAAAAACATTAAAATGTTTTTAAATCTGATAATAGAAATTTATTTTTAAAACACAATTAAAGGAAAACGTAATTATTTATAAATTTATTTAAATAATATGAAACAAGAAAGTTTTTTTTATAAATTCGATCTTTTTAAAAAGAAATAAACCATTTTCCAAAAAATAACTGAAATAAGTCCAAAATATTATGAAAACATTTAATGAAAATTATTTTTTTTTAAACAAAGGGAAAATATATATAATTATTTGTATTAAAGTACTTACATTTTTAAATATAAAAGAACAAAAATTAAATGAGATTTTGAATCTAGTAAATGTGTATTTCAGTTTACAATGATCATTTGTAATAAGCAGAGGCCTTATAATCTTGATTTGCCATTGGTTTGTGAATAAATCAAACACTTGACAACAAAAATAAAAAATATGCGTTTTATACATTTTACTCCGATGGTCAATTGAAATTTTAATGAATATATTATATGTGTATCCTTCAATCATTGGCAAATTGTGTTCTATAATAAACACACTGGTAAGTACAAATGTATCAAATACCTCATGCAATCAATATTTCTGACCCCTGCTGTCAATATGTATGTAATATTTGCCACTGGAAATCATCCAAATCAATAATCATGAACCAATTTTTTTACTTTTCAGCAACAGACCACAAGGCTAATAAACCAGACGTACTTGTACATGTACAGGAGAAAGAAAATACACACTCTTCAACTCCCCAGATATCCATAGATGAGATTTTTCCGAATGCATACCTGTCAACATTTAAAGGCCTTGAAGATGACCCTATGATAGCTTTATTTTGATCAACAGATTTTTTGCCCATTCTTCATGTATCAAAGCATAAGCCAAAAGTTGAGGAATTCTTTTTCATTGCATTCTGTGCCATATTCAAAGACAATGCAAGCATCACCATTGAAGCTGACAGGGAAACCATTTTTTCAAGTTTTCACCGCATACGTTTAAGCGACACTTTACAGACTGGTGGTATCACCCTCTTTCAATCGCTTGGTTTTATGGACTGCTCAGTCATAACAAACTTTGTACAGACATTTCTGCTCGAATTGATGAATCAAGTCCTAAAGGAACACTTATCCAAAAAAATTACGCAAACACAAGCCTTTGACAACTCTCGTACAGATAATGACCAGAAAATATTGTTTTATATTGCTGGGTTCATTATTCAGGCACTCCATAAGAGATACAATAAACTGAAAGTATCAAGTCTTAAAGAAGAAAAGTTATTGTGTGTTCAAAGTTTGCAAGAATCATCAGATACCAAGACATTTCTAAGTAAATTTAAATCATGGACAGTTAAGAAAGATCGTGGTGGTCTCAAGTTTCCAACTGATAATTTTTATCTTCTGGTCCGTCACATGGAGATTATTGTAAGACAGAGTGTAAATTTGGATAATTTAAGTGCATCTTCTCTCTGTAAAGACTCACTAAAAGAAAAGATTATGGATGCATTCATGGTGAAGCACTATGCCTCTGAGCTTTTTCCAGCCAGTGGCAATACTTTGTGTTTAATGGAGGACATTGTAAATGTGTTTTTAACTGTTCGTGGAAATGCAGTGAGTAAACTTCATCGCAGAAAACTTGCTAAAAGCAACAAACATAATGCCAAAAAGCCTTCCAAGCCTTCAAGTAGTTTACGACAAGTGCTTAAACCTAAAGTTACTAATTAGATAAACTTTTATAGTCATATCAATTGATCAACAATTTAATTTATGTTAAATATTGACAATCATATGTATACTAGCTATAAGTTGTGTAGCAGGAACTATTCTGCGTTTTTAAACAATGTTAAAGTGGTTGGTGATTGAAAAAGTATTGTTTCTTGTTTTATTAAAACATCTCTATGTTTGAAATTTGATCCTAATTGTTTATGTATCGTGGCAAATTTCTTGTGAAAATATGAATAATTCCCAATAAATCAGTATACATGTATGATTACTGTAAATTCAGATAAAAGTGTAGTTCTTTTCTGTCAAGATTATCAGGTTTCATTACACGAAAACTATACTGGAATAATAGCACTAGAATTATTTAAAACAAAAAACTTGAATACAATGAAAACTGAAATGTCCATGTATATGAAGATGTATGGGGTTCACCAATAAGACAGCAACCAAGCAAATAAAATATACAAACATTAAGATTTATCCATACATATATATGTAGTGTTCAACCATACAGTATGATACCAAAAGGACAATTAAATTCTTAAATTGAAGTTACAATGTACTATACAAAGCCATGGCCCATTTAGCCCTGAATTAAAGCTTGATACAAGAGTAAGCTTATGCTCTATGTTGAAGGTCTTACTGTTATCCTATAATTGCTAATACATCAACCATATTTTGTCATTAAGAATTTTCTCATTGTCATTCATACCCGTTCTTATGTGTCTTATTTTACAAAAGCACACCACCATGCTTCCCTCATCATGAGCAAAACCTATTCAGTCTACAGGAAAGTATTTTGCAAAACTAAAAATAGGTAAAACACAAACACAAATGTAAATAAATTGATAAATTTACTTTTTGATAACACTGATAAACATTTATATAAACATACATAGAAAATATATATACATGTATATGAAAATTATACATCATGAACGGCACCATTTAGAAGTGAAATACAACAGAGTTAAATTATCCAATCCCTTTTACATCATTGATGTAACTATAAAAAAATATCTTCTAACTTCTATTTCTTTCGAACGATGTTGGGAACAGTATTGCAGGATTGCATTATATATTAATGGGTTAAATTGAGACATGTGAACTAACACCTTTTAGCAGAATATGTAGGTAGAGTAATCTAAATTAATGTTTAATTCTGACAGTATTGCTCTGATAAGCAGATAATATGTTTAAAAAAATATTATGTACATCATTTGATTATAAATACAATATAGTGAATTATATACATTTGTATACATGTAAAGTATACATATTTTCTTGAGCAAAACACTTATTTAACAAGGTCATCTTCAGTTTTCTCTTCAAGACAAAAAATGAATTTTTAGCCACCCCATAAAGACCTGCCTTAAAGAATTATTGAACAAATTGTTCCAATTTTAAAGATTTTTTCCTGAATTGTATGCTTATCTCATACATGCATTGAACATATGTTGGTGGGCACTAAAAAAATCTTTCCTACCAGATCTTAAAAGCATGTGAAGGCGCGTGCCATCAACCATAATTTTTTTCATGGTGGCATAAAAAAAGGGGGGGGTATTTGGATTTAATATAAGTCCTCATTCACGTAACAGTATTGAAGGTTGACTGAATATTGGAGTATTACATTGATAAAAAATATTTGTCCAAATTTTAAACAATATTAAAACATATTACACATAATCAATTTTACCAAAAGACAGTTAGAACATAATTGCACGGCGACGTGGCAATTTAGTATTGTCAATAACTCTGTTTATGTTGCCTCTTTGAGTATTTCCACGCTTTGGTGCTAATGCTTGGGCTCCTATTGTTCTTATTTGGGTCATTATATTTCTTACTTCATACACTGTTGGGTTGTTGTTGGCTTCAGTTTTGTGTCGTAAATGTCCAAAGTGTTGCTCCAGAGGGTCCTGATTGAAATTGTGTGTGAGTACAAATGGAGCACCTTCATTCAGGAGAAATTCTGTGCATTCTGTAATGGAATTCACACTTATTTGCAACCCTTGCAATGTCTAGTAACTTAGCTGCATCCCAGCTTGCTGTGATTTAGTGAAATGACCTTGACGATTTACCACAGAATCTTTCCATGTGCTCAAATAGTTCATGAAATCTGTCTTCAGCCAGTTTAAGCGCACATCTTGTAGGTTGCGGTAAGGATCCAGATTTGGGTTCCTTTTATTGCGACCCTCAAATAGACTACGGACGTTCATACAATCAAAAAATTTGTTCATGTTACGGATAAAATTTACTGTCTCTGACACTTGCTCATCATACAGTTCCTCAAGAGCATTTGCAACTGTGTCGCTTAAAATTTGAGCTGCTAAGTTAACCTTCATGTAGCTAAAAGCTGTCATGTCAATATGGCCTCGAGTCAATTTTGGACATGGATTGTACAAATCCAGTTCACAATGTTCCTCGAACAGTCTAACCAAATGTAACCAGGAAATGTCTTTTCCATCTTTCCACAAACGTCTTGTATTTTTGTGAGACTGCGAATTACTGAAGCAATTCCTGGTGGTTTTCAGTAGATGGGGAACATCAGACACAAAGTATAAATTTCTACTGGTATCGTGCGGATTAACAGTGTAGTACACCAGTTCATTATTTAATCTATGCAAGTTAAAAAATCTTCTGTTTGGTGAAGCACCGTCACACGTGAGGAAAAGTACTTTCAATTTAACAAAACTTTCCAATATCTGTACTGCTTTCCATATAATTGGATATAGGAAGTCTGCTGTAATGCTGGTCGTTGCAAAAGCAGCAAAGGGAAACTTAAGAGAAGTTGTCACACCTCTAACCATTAAAACCAACATAAACTTAGCAAGTTTTGATGACGTATTGTTTGTTACCTTTTCAATTTCAAGAATTTGGTTGCCCACAGAATCAAGGTCTACATAGCCAACAAGTTCTCCTGTATTCTTGTCATATACAAGGTCTTCTTTAACTTTTACTTCATCAAACAATAAACCAACATACGACTTCCACTGTTCATCAAACAGTCCCATCTTGGCCGCCTCCTCCTTCAGCATCTTTACAACATCTGTCTGGAAACCAGTAGCACTTTTAATATAATGTGAGTAATCAAATAATGTTCTGGTGCTAGGTAAATTTATAAAGCCTGCCTCTCTCACTGCATCATACGCCTTACTAGACTTTTGTCGGATAAAAAGACACCAGCGAATAATCATTGGATGCCATCGCATTCCATTACCAGACCCGTTAAACTTCATCTGTTGCTCCCAGAATAGTCTTTGAAAGGAATTCTCATTCGGATATGCCTTGTATACTTCTTCCTGACAAGTAGCCATCAAATCTTTAACTTCATTGTTTTGCATTTCACCAAGTGTGACACCTTTCTGAAGAATGTCTCTTTCAACTGTTCGTTTCATCTTTGAAATTTCACTGTCTAGTGTCTGAATATGTTTCTTTTGTTGTTGCAGTTTATTGGTTAACATTTCCCTTGACATGTCTTTGTTTTTATAAGTTGAATGCATAAGATTTGAACCTTGGTTTTGTCTGTTTTCTGCCTGTTGGTTGAGACGTTGTTTTCTTAACTTCAAAGACTTCCTATACTGTGAGCATGTCTTACAACGGTTATGTTGCACAAGCAAACAACAAGATGATGATCGTATTGTTGAATGGTAGGTGAATGCTCCAATAGATGCACAAAAGTCACCCTCTCTGTATGCAACAATGCCAGGTGAACTTTGATGACTGATACCTGCACCGACTACTGTCACATCTTGAAATTCTTCATCTGGATTTCCTATACAAACATTGTATGTTGAAAGTTTATTCAGAAGCAATACTACAGCTTTAGCAGAGGTGAAACTTGATGGCATTCCTTCCCATATCTCGTGGTCAGCTGACACAGTGATCTGATGTATAATTATATTTACTTTAAAGTTTCTACAAATGTTAATAGCAGATTTAATGACAATTTTTCCAGAGTTGTTGTAAAATGATAGGATCTGAATATCACTACTTGTAGAGTTCAATATATACGGTGCAGGTAAACTACATCTTAATGCTTCATAAAGTATCTCATATGTACCTGGTGATGTTTCTATTTCACATTGTCCTTGCACTGTTGTCATTTGTAGATGGCAATCACTATGTCTATACACATCACTTAAAATTATTCCACTAACATTAGAACACATGTCTACCTCATTGCTGCATAATGTCTGACCATTGTTTTCTGTGTCAATAGTGTTCATAACTTCAGCCATTATCGAATGTTCATAATGTGCACTTGCAGCTGTAGCTTTTTCACCATCTGAATAGTCATCAGATTCAGGGTGGGTACAATAGCTGTGGTCCAAATAAGGGTACTCTGTATCTGAATTAACATTTGATTTATGTCGTTTATCTTTATAGCCTTTCCTTCTCTGGGCGATGGGTCTTTTTTTTTTGGCATTCTGAAATTATATGAAAAAATTATTAAAGACTTAGTTCACAGACTTCAATCAACATCATCGCATGACACTTTTTTTCTTCAAATGACCATAACTTGTATATATATCAGATATTCTGTAGATATGATACAATACATGTACATTGAATGTAAAACATTGTCTTATTCAAAATGTTCCATTGTCCTGGGCAATCCCATTTTGTAAAAGGACATGGTACTATAACAAGCATTCATTACAGCATGGCAAAACATAGTCATACATGTTAACTCTAGTATATAACATAAATATCAAATCAGTATCTTTAAGTATGACGAAAAAAGAATGGAAAACTGATTATTAGAGTGCATTTTCTACTCAAGGGACCCTAACTCTGGACAAAAACAACAAAGAGAACAAAATTCAAATTTGAACTGTAACTTGTCAGGCTAAAAACTATATACCAAATAACAAATCAATATCTTAAAGCATGAATAAAAAAAGAGTGGAAAACTGACTTGCAAGATGGACAGACAGAGTGCAACCTTAAGTCCCCTTAGAATTGGGCAGTGAGTAACAAAAAAAATGGAAAGAGTGCATGGATAAAATTTAAACAATTCTCTTAGTTTCATGAAAAATCCTAATCCTCATAATTAGTCCAGGACCAAAGTACATGTCCTTTAAAAAGTTTGTAAGGTCCTGTCTATGCATGCTATGCTAATTTTGTAATACTTTCCTAAGAAAAACTTTAAGAATCATCAATTCCTTCATGTAAATGCCAAACCCTTATATATTATTTCTATGACGGTTCCTAGCATAAGATAGTAATGGCCTGTCAGTTGAGCCTCTTAAGTCACAAATTACATTGTAAAACCTCAGACAGTGGAAGTATAAAAAAAAACTATTTAAAAAAATAAGAGATTTTTTTTAAAACTGCTAGAAAGTCAAGCAAATGTATTATAGTTGATGTTATTAGTCAAATTTAAATCTTACTGCAGTAAACATGGTAAGAAGAAAGTAGAGGAATTCCATTCATGATTTTACCTTTACTTGTCCAGGTCATATATATGTAATTGTTTAAAATGGAGTTTTATGGGTTTACTTCAATGTAAAAATTAAAAAATGGCCAAAATATTAGAAGGTAGGACAGAAAGTCACGGACAAAAAGTCACAATTCAGTTTTTAGATTATTTTTCTTTGAACAAGAAAAAAATAATTTTGAAATATAATTTAAGTTTTTTCTTGAACTTATATATAATTATGTGTAAACAACTTTGAAATTAAAATTTATTCAACAAATATCAATAATGATCGAATAATTGTTATGAAAACAAAATGTCAAAGTGGCTTGGTACTTAATTTTAATGGTTTAATGGTGCATGTATGTCTCCGCAATTGCAAAAAGATATTTCCTTCTTCAAACAAGAAAATTCATAACATTTATAATGCATAACAATTTGACAAGATATGTTGGGCTACTTTGAACTGTGATAAAAAATTTCAAGTTCTAACACCAGGGATTCACACTACCTTGTTTATGGTGTTAATTATTAAACTAGAAAGACTTCATCAATTTGTTAACAACAGGTGACATTTCTGCATGTCAAAGTGGTTTAATTACATGTGTTAAAACTTATTAAGAGGAAGGATCATAAAGCTACTGATTACCAACATGTTTGATCTTTACTTCATGTACCTTACAGGATGTTTACTTATTAATAGGTGTCAAATTATAAACAGTTTTATTACCATGATCAAGATTTTTGAATTACCAACATTAAGACCCAATGGAGCTTAACAACAAGAACATTATTAAGAACTGATTAGCATGTGTTTAGTAATTTAATTATCATTGCTTTAATTTTCAAATAAAAGAACATTATGACTCTGATTATGTCAATATTTTAAAATTTAAAACAGTATGTGAAAATGTTCTTAAAGTTACATTTGATGAATAAATAGACATGGTGTAATCTTGATCAGACAACAACGTACTAAGAACACAAAAATATTTTTCTTTAAATATGCTTCTTTCAGATGAGCATGTAAAAATGTATGCTTATACTGTTATAAACTCAAAGATTATATACCATAAATAAAAAAAGACTGTCAGTCAGCACGCTTAGCCACTAGTTCGATGCCCCAGACTAGTAAAATTTTATTAGGACTAGTAAGTTTTTGCGAAACTTTGTTTGGCCCAATAAGAAAAATGTCAGAGTATTGATCGTCAAACTAGTAGTTGAAAAAGTTTTTGGTGCAGACTGGACTGTTAATAAATATATCTCTCTCGGCGAGAGCAGTCCTAAGAACTAAGCCTCCAAGAGCAAAGAGATATTAAAACAATTTCTTAAAATATTTTACAGTTTCATATGTGTGGATATAAATCCTCACTCAAAATGTGTGAAGAGCATTTTTTGTTGCTAAATACTTGATGTATACTTGATACCGTTCAGTGACCTATAGTAGTTAATTTCTGTGTCGTTCGGTCTCTTGTGGAGAGTTGTTTCATTGTAAAAAATGTATTTATACATAGAACTGCCAAACTTTCAGAAGAGTAGCAGTTACAAAAAATCTTAATGTTATAAGGTCTATAACAATATGGTCAATCTGATAAAAAGAAAATATCACAGACCTAACTTTGATCACCTGGCAAAGCAGTTTTGTATTTAACAAGTTACATTTTAAATCTTCTACATGTGACCTGCTTTAAAAAGCAAGGTATGTGCATTTGTATAAATATAATAAAATGCTCGCTTTTAGTGTCCAGCGTTAAATTCTGCATGCATATTCAGGACAAAATCAAATTAAAAAGATACAATAAACAGGATCTGTAATAGAGCTCAAGAAGGATTGGAAATTTTGACAGACAATGTAAATTCATATTATATGAGGGTAAAGGTAGAAACGTAATTGAAACATGTGCATGTTTATATTTTCTCTGTAGCTTTATATATGATTTGTGAGTTTTGTGAGAACAAATATCTCTATTTTTCAATACTGATCCACAAGACATGCAAGACAAAAGTAGTAGTAGTACAATGAACAAATTGAGCCTTGAAACAATACTTTGCAATAAATATATGATTGACCAAATTAAAGTAGACAGAGCTTTTATTTAAAAAAAAAATAATATTGTTACTAATAAAAGGAGGATTGAAGGGTTTCGACTTATGGAGCTACATCATGTTTAATAACATTTGTCTTAAGTGTACATGTACATACTTTAATATATATATCATATGTCTTATTTGCTTTTTAATATTAAAATCCTGAATCAATATGGATCGTTCATGAAAAGATGCTGTTGGGTCTTCGATGCTAGTATTTAAAGTCATGTATGTAATAAAAAGATGTTGTATGTTTGGGAATCAGACAACTCTCCACCAGGGACCAAATGACTTAGCGATAGACAGCAAGTTGCCACATTGCTTTCAACACCGAGCAAAACCCAAGCTGCTTACCAAGGAAGTATATAGAATTTTAGTTACAAACGATACAATGTATGTCTGCAAGCTTGATAAGACAAAAAATGACCAATCCATAATTAATGCATCATTAAACATATTTATCTGCAAAACAATTAAACAAAAATACAAATTTGTTATAAAGCATGCATACCTGATATGAATCTGGGATCTTAAAGCAATAGCAGATGTGGAAAAATAAAGGTGAATAAAAAGGGGGAGGGAGTAAAGAACCATGATTTATATACATGTATTTTGAATAGACATATCTGTCTTTGTCACAATGTAAGATATCAAGAATCCTATATAAACAATGTTTTAAGGTGATATTTTATTCAGAATGAGAATTCAGTAGGACGACATTGTGCTAAATAGTGACCCCGAGAAGCCATTTTGAGACCATTCAAGTCGTTTTTTTATCAAACGATAATTTTATTCAGGAGTATCCCAGTCCAAATATAATAGGAGAAAACGTTTTATAAACCTTATATGTCATTGTTTAAACAAGCACAACCTCGAAATATTGCTTAGTTTTATTTATTTTTGTTCCAAAAGTCGGGAGCCTTATCGAGTACTGAACCTAAAATTTGGGGTTCTTGAATCGGGATATAAATTCGCCTATAATTTGATTAAATATTACTAAAGAAGGCTAAAAATAACAAATAAACTATGCCTCTATATAAATTTAAGTTATTCTTACCTGAATTGTGTTGATATAGGTTGTATTTAATTATAATTTGGTTGTTTTCTGTACGTTATAGCTGTTTGTAAATAATCAATATGGCGGATAGTTTGGCGGATTTTCTACTCTCGAGAAATCTCGTGCACACGCGTGAAGTTGACCGCTGGGTAATAGCCGTAACGATAAGTTGTCAATCTCTGTATTTATATGTCTCTGCATATACCAAATATCTAAGCGACATATTGCGAAACAAATATTTATCGCAAGAACAAAATTAGGCGGAAGAAAAAAAAATAATCAGAAGAAAAACAATAGGTCTTTCCACAGAAAAGTGGAAAGACCTAATTATTCTAAAAATTTTTGCAGTGAAACATTGCTGTGTCATAAACATATGTCTTGGGTATTTCAAAGCACCAATATTTTTTTATTTGGGGTTTCTATAGAATATTTTGTAAACTTGAGGTTACATGATTACTAAATCTTGTACACAGGTAAAATAATGGGAGAAATTTGATTGGTTAACTTCCAGTGATTGTTATTTTCTTATATACTATGAAATATTATGTGAATTTTTTTCTATAGTACTGGACAGGATAAAACTTCACTCATGCCAAGTATATCTTTATTTGAAACAAAGGTAAATTCTGAATAATTTTTGAAAAGTGCAAATTTAACAAAGACTAATAGGAGAAAATCAATGGTGGTATTACACATTAAGCCTGGTACCTGTGATAACTTTTAATTGAAAAAATTATCAGGCAAAGAAATATATAAATTTACGTGCATGGATGAGTTTCTGGGTATGAAGAATTGCACAATTATAGAAATTCTGTCCCCATCTTAAAAAACACATATACGACACTGCCAACACCATAAATGATCAACAATAAAAGACGTACACAGATGACAAATTACACGAGACTATCAATTGACCCTTCGTTGCCGCCATTTCAATTAAATGGTTTTTTTTTACAATTGAAGAATTTTTTACTATTGCACTTTAATGACCTTGTCCACCTTTAATGTTTGTCCATCTGATGAGTTAAGTCTTTTTCAACTGATTTTTATAGTTCGTTCTTATGTTGTACTGTTATACAACTGTCCCAGGTTAGGGGAGGGTTGGGATCCCGCTAACATGTTTAACCCCGCCCACATTATTTATGTATGTGCCTGTCCCAAGTCAGGAGCCTGTAAGTCAGTGGTTGTCGTTTGTAATTATGTGTAACATACTTGTTTTTCGTTAATTTTTTTATATAAATAAGGCCGTTAGTTTTCTCGTTTGAATTGTTTTACATTGTCTTATCGGGGCCTTTTATAGCTGACTATGCGGTATGGGCTTTGCTCATTGTTGAAGGCCGTACGGTGACCTATAGTTGTTAATGTCTGTGTCGTTTTGGTCTCTTGTGGACAGTTGTCTCATTGGCAATCAAACCACATCTTCTTTTTTATATTGATCAATTTATTCTTTTGAAAACTGCTATTAAGACTATAATAACTAGAAAAAAAATTAAACAGCTGAAATGAATGATTACAAACGCGGAAAAATTAAATCAAAAGACGACAATATCAATTGATTAAAGATCAATACAATTTTTTGTATCCTTATATCCTTATTTTGAAGTTCATGAAATAGAACGCATGAGTAAAACATATTTAAACGTGGTTGTGAATTTCACCACTGTATCGATTGTGATACGAAATTTGTCCACTTATGGATCTACCACTGTATCGAGTGTAATACGATATTTATTTACGTGTAACAGACAAATTTCAATTTTAAAACGCGAGGATAGTCGAGCTTTTAAATACTAAAATTTACATGTCGGGAATGGGTCAATATCGTCTTGCACATGATTTGGTGGAAGAATCTGTTTCTCTAACAATTTTAAAACGATATGCAAACCCTCAATCCTTCTTTTCAAATGATGTGCAAATAGATGTGTTCATTCTTTGTGACGTCATAAATCACCCTTGTCAAGACTTTGTTATAAGAAATTCAGTGCAAAGCAAGAAATTTGACATCATAATCGAATTTTGACCATTAAGGGTTGAGATCGAACGAAACACACGTTGAATGGATAAAAATAATCAAAAGGTCAAGAAAAAGACACTTCGTAAAAGAAATAGAGAAATTTAAAATTATATAAAGTCTTTGATTGATTGTATAATAAAAGTTTAACAAAAATTCCCATTCGTTTAGGCCATTATGGTCTTTTTCGTTGTTATATATAACAACATTAAAACAATTACGTCGCTTGAATACATTACGTAACAAGTTCTATTTTGACGTTCATTTGCCGCGTTTTTCTCTTGTGAGTTATAAATATGTTTAGAATAATTCTAATGTAATATCGTTTGTAACGTCTATCTTGATTGGACAACGTCATTTATTGTCATGCCATCAATTCACAATGACACTTACGCGCGAGCGCAAACAATGTATGACATATTTTAAATGTATGTTTAACGATGTTTTCTATAAGTTTCATTAGAATAGAGATAACAATATGGTTTTCTAGGGACAACGATCGCTTTAAATTTTCCCAGCATTAGGTTGGCCTTTTGTGTACCTAAGGCAGGTGAAGGAAGTCAAATTAGGAGCGCTGTGATTGGATGTAAGGGTACAATATATTTTTTATTTATCTATGAATAGCTGTAGTGTGTATATTTACAATATAAATTTTGAAACCTGTTAAAATATATTCTAGAGAATTATTCGAAAAGACTTGCAAAATTTGATAAATTTGGTTAAAAATGACGGTGAACATGGATAACATTAACAAGCTCCGTTGGAAGTTGGTCATGATACTATTTGGCTTTAATTTTTAAAACAGAATAATAAAGTACTAACACAACATATAACTGTTTTGTCCAGGTTTTTATCTTAAAAAGTGGTAAATTTAGAAAATGTTAATATTGTCGCCTATGGCAGAATAAATAGTACCGTTTTCCCTATAATGAAGATAGCAAGGGAATTCAAAGTCAATCAAACTTCAATTCTTTTATACTTTTTTGAAGCTTTTGATTAGAACATTTGATTTTTATCACAAAGAATAGAAAATTTTCACTGAGAATAATACTGTGTTGAGAAAAGTGCTGAGTCATCATGATAGGTCAAATTGATTGGTAATGATATAACACTTTATTCTAGGATGTCAATATTAACTATATTGTATAAAATGCACCATATTATAGTTCTTTTGTATTTGATTTCACCTTTCGCAATGATTTTTTTCAAATGAAACACCAGAATTGAAGTCGCGACAAGTATTTTTTACTGAAATGTTTGCCTCTTTTTGCCGAGTAACTCCCTAAATGTATTACTTGGTATTTCTGTAAACATAATCTATTAAAATGGGAAATTGTCTGGTTTAGTTTGTTCTGTTTATGGAATTAGGCAATATTTGGTCACAATGGAAGCATTTTCAGTGTAAGAATTGTTCATCTAAGAAAAAAAGAGGCCCACTTGAGGCTAAATTTACATAGAATTTATACTCTCCTGTGTAAACAATTGTTCACGTTCTAAATAATTCATGCAGCAAATTTTTCAAAAGTGCTTCATTTTGTAGTTTCTTTCTTTCATTATATTAGACATAAATACTTTTTCTTTTCCTACTGTTTGAAAGGACTTTTGTTGGAAATGACATAATTCAGCTTTTTCATTGATTAATACAGGCAACAAAGGCAACTTTACAGCTGAGTATTTTGCATATTTAATGTTTAAAGTGTCTAAAATCTTTGTGTTCATCATCTCAAAACAGAATAATAGATTTTATAACAAGCTCTGAAATTGTTAACCACAATATGACATATACTAAAGCATGGAATAGAGATTAGTATGAAAAACTTGAATTTGTGCATTTGTTGTAGATTTTTGATAAAATGAATACAAATTGAATGGAACTGTCCATTTTATCTGTTTAAATGGAACGATTTCTCATTCTTTTTAAAAAAGATCAGATATGATTGGATACCAGTTGTTTATTAAGGCTTTTCTGAAAGAAGTACAGAATGAGGTAAACCAGCATGTAGGGGTGGGCACATAAAATGATCTATGTTTCTTTAAGTAATGGGAACATACAAGTATTCATTATAGCCAAGGTTTTCACAATAGCCCAGTATTGAATTATTAATGTCATAAGAATTCTTTATATCTTTACGTCACAGTAAACTGAAGATAGCATAGCAAAGGAAATCAAAGTCAGTCAGACTTCAATTCTTTTATACTTTTTTGAAGCTTTTGATTAATACATTTGATTTTTATCACAAAGAATAGAAAATTTTCACTGAGAATAATACTGTGTTGAGAAAAGTGCTGAGTCATCATGATAGGTCAAATTGATTGGTAATGATATAAAACTTTATTCTAGGATGTCAATATTAACTATATTGTTTAAAATGCACCATATGATAGTTCTTTTGTATTTGATTTCACCGTTCGCAATTATTTTTTCAATTGGAAACACCAGAATTCAAGTCGCGACAAGTATTTTTTACTGAAATGTTTGCCTTTTTTGCTGCGTAAGTCGCTTAATGTATTACTTGGGTATTTCTGTAAACATAATCTATTAAAATGGGAAATTGTCTGGTTTAGTTTGTTCTGTTTATGGAATTAGGCAATATTTGGTCACAATGGAAGCATTTTCAGTGTAAGAATTGTTCATCTAAGAAAACAAGAGGCCCACTTGAGCTAAATTTACATAGAATTTATACTCTCCTGTGTAAACAATTGTTCACATTCTAAATAATTCATGCAGCAAAATTTTTCAAAAGTGCTTCATTTTGTAGTTTCTTTCTTTCATTATATTAGCCATAAATAATTTTTCTTTTCCAACTGTTTAAACGGACTTTTGTTGGAAATTAATACTCCCAAGGGACATAATTCAGCTTTTTCGTTGATTAATACAGGCAACAAAGGCAACTTTACAGCTGAGTATTTTGCATATTTAATGTTTAAAGTGTCTAAAATCTTTGTTTTCATCATCTCAAGACAGAATAATAGATTTTATAACAAGCTCTGAAATTTTTAACCACAATATGGCATATACTAAAGCATGGAATGGAGATTAGTATGAAAAATCTTGAATTTGTGCATTTGTTGTAAATTTTTTATAAAATGAATACAAATTGAATGGAAATGTCCATTTTATCTGTTTAATTGGAACCATTTAGCATTCTTTTTAAATAAGATATGATTGGATACCGGTTGTTTATTAAGGCTTTTCTGAAAGAAGTAGAGAATGAGGTAAACCAGCATGTAGGGGTGGGCACATAAAATGATCTATGTTTCTTTAAGTAATGGGGACATACAAGTATTCATTATAGCCAAGGTTTTCACAAATAGCCCAGTATTGCATTAATAATGTCATTAGAATTCTTTATATCTTTACGTCACAGTATAGGGAAAACGGTAGTATTAAATTTTCCCAGCATTAGGTTGGCCTTTTGTGTACCCAAGGCAGGTGAAGGAAATCAAATTAGGAGCGCTGTAATTGGATGTAAGGGTACAATATATTTTTTATTTATCTATGAATAACTGCAGTGTGTATATTTACAATATAAATTTTGAAACCTGTTGAAATATATTCTATATAATTATTCGAAAAGACTTGCAAAATTTGATAAATTTGGTACAAAATGACGGTGGGCATGGATTACATTAACAAGCTCCGTTGGAAGTTAGTCATGCTACTATAAATATATTCGGCTTTAGTTTTGAAAACAGAATAATAAAGTACTAACACAACATATAACTGTTTTATCAAAGTTTTTATCTTAAAAAGTGGTAAATTTAGAAAATGTTAATATTGTCGCCTATGGCAGAATAAATAGTACCGTTTTCCGTCTAACGTGTCGCCAGTTAACTTAATTTGTGACCATCAATTCTCCAATTGATGCCGTCTGAGGTTAAAATTCAATACAGTTATCTCCTAAATTAAAGGATACTTTACCTCTGGTATCTTTCGTAACTCTTTAATAAAAAAAAATCAGGATATGTAAAAAAAAATAATTCTTAACTCATGTAGATATGTTCAACCTCTTAAAGTTATGCTTCCCTCGGGCGATGTCCTCGGATTATGAGAAACGATAATATAAGATAGTATATTAATATTATACGATTTTTATTTGGTAAACAAATAGTCATACCTCTCTAAAGGCAAGTGAAATATATTAAAGAATTTATTTTAACACGATCATATTGTTTTTTACTGAAAAATTAAATAGGCAATAACCCAAAGAGAATAGTCATACGTACATGTTTTGAAATGTTTTATCTTATTAATTGCGTCTGTTTTTGTAAAGAACATTCTTTTATTTTCTTAAAATTTATTAAATTTTAGAATGTTGTTTTGCCATTTTTGTGTTGTTTAAAGATTTTGTTTTAGATTTTTGCATCTTTTCAAGATAGATTGCTTCAGGCGTCCCGCAAAACCAATTTCCAGGAAAAGCTTATCTATTGAATGTTTGCTATAATTCAAGTACTGGATAAAAATAAGGATATGAATCAACGACAACCACTGATAATCAGGCTCTTAACTTGGAACATATACTTTAAGAGTGTAATGGGGTTAAAGATATTTGTCAGCGCTGTACACTCACAAAACCTGAGACAGGGTTGTAACAGCAGAACATAAGAACAAATTATAAAAAACAGTGTTTCAATTTTCCTTCATAAAAAGACTATTAGGAGGAACAAAAACCTCCAAACATAAAAACAATAATCCTAAAATATCGACATAAAAGTACTCGTAGTTAAAGAACGCTAGTTCACAGTCAACGAATATATAAATCATATTCTTCAAGATCAAAGATAGCACGTTAGTGCAAATATATTCTAATATTGAGATTTAATGATTTCACACAATTAAATTGTTTTAAATTTTATTCGTAGCCGTCAACTGCATAGTGTATATGCAGATTATTAACATTCAGCGCAATTTTGTGAAAGATTTATATCATTTATTTTATTCAGTTTTAAACGAATTATGAGAGTTTATCTCGGGTCTTCTCCTTCAATGTATTTTGTTTTACAAGTTGAGAATTGTTTGATCTTATTGGAGTACACTTCAATGCGTGTGTATGTGTGAAGTCATGAAATATCGAATTAAAAAAAAATGCTTTGTAATTTTTGTGTTATATTAATGTTTGTTTTATAGATTTTTGGAGCTTAAAAGATAGAATACTTGCTTTTTCATGCTTCCTCAAAAACAATTTTAGGGGAGCTTAATCAATATATAGCTGCCGTTTGGTTCCACCATCCAGTCTGTTGGATTGGTAAAAAAACTTACAAATATGAAAGACTTACACGAAAAACAGACGTATTGATATTGGGGTCATTATGATAAAATTCAAGGTCTCTGAAAGGAAATAATATTCTGGAAAAATGCTTTCTTGATGGTTACTTTAGTTTCCTTTCCTTTGCGAAACGATTGATTGTTGAAGTTACACTCGTAAGGTTTTTAATGGTCAGTCATATGCAGTTATAAATGCCTCTTTGATGATGTCCAGATCGATGAAAAAAGTAAAATCACAAAACCAAATGAACTCCGAGGAAAATTCAAAATGGAAAGTCCCTAATCAAATGGCAAAATCAAACGACAAAACACATCAAAAGAATAGACAACACCTGTCAAATTCCTATCTTGGTACAGCAATTTTCAAATGTAAAAAATGGTGGATTGACCCTGGTTTTATAGCGCTAAACCTCTCACTTGTATGACAGTCGCATCAAATTGCATGAACGACCAGATTGTGGAGTTATAACTTTAAAAGGTGAGATAAAAGATATTTATGTATCCATTTTTCAACAGTGGTATCACAATGGGTGAGTAATTGAGCAGGATCTACTGGCTATTTAGGAGCATCTCAGTTAACCATTAGCTGGGTTTGTATTACTAAGTTTTAAGATTATTAAGAAGTCTTTATTTAACTGTCGGTTAGCTAAATTGCTTTTTCTTGTATTTGACCAAGACGTTCAATGCTATTTTTTTCTTTAGCGTATGGTTTTTTTTTGCACTTTTTGTTTTTTTCCGCAGTTTTGATACTAGCAATTGATAAACAAAAAGACTAAAAAAGACAGCTTTATCCCTACCTCGTAACACGTAATACTATATTATGTTTCAATTGATTATGTCACATTTGTAAGTTCGGATACATAACTTATGTAGGATTTATTGACATTGGGATTGCAAAAACCACCTATATCTTTAACCTCTTATTTTTGTGAAATATTCACAAAGGGTGTGTATATTACGTAAAACCAACTTTTAAGATGTCCATTTATTGAAATAGCAGTCATATTTGTTTTTAAGTATGAAAAAGTTTTTCAGTTGGCGACTCCTACCGTCAGCCATATTTTGCGGCATTATAATAATTCTTTACAAGTGGGTTGCATATGGAGACAGTGTTTATCCAATTTCAATAATTAATTTGGATATATCAGAAAAGTCAAACACAAATGGAACATACATTTCTACAAAATATTACACCACTCGGGAGATAACATATATAAAAACGAAGTCGTTTGTGAGAACGGTATCTGTGAACACGAAGTCTAACAGAAATATTGAAAATGTTCTTTCAAACAGCAGTGTTCCGAGCCTGACGGACGCCGAATTGAAACAGATCAAAAGAACCTGGTATAATTCTCCTATTGTAGTAATGAAATATAAATTGATATTCTTTTGGAACGAAAAATCAGGCTGCAGTTTCTGGAAAAGTCTCCTTCAATTTATACAGGGATTGCAACATGATGATATACATAATCCTTATGTAAATGGACTGAGGTATCTTATTAACTTTGAAGATAAAGATATTGTATCAATGATGTATAATGATTCCTGGACGAAAGCAGTATTTGTGAGAGAACCTAGAGAGCGGATATTATCATCTTATCTAGAAAAAGGTTTGAACAACGGGTCTATGATGGACATGTGTAAACGTACCGTGAAAACATTTTCGGAATTTTTAGAACTTACCAGACAATGTCACAATCCACATTGGGAATCTCAGGTAAGGGCGCCAATGTATTTCTATAAGAAAATGATGATTGGGAAAATGAAAGATATATCTACATTTACGGAAAAGTTGTTAACAAAAATCGGAGCATGGAATGAGACAGTGAAATATTGGCTCGATTCTAAAGATAGTGAAAAAAAGTCGCGGTCACATGCTCAAAACGCAGGGGACAAATTATTACAATATTACAACAATACGAAATTACAAGATGTGATTTTTGAAATGTTCAAAGATGATTATAATGTTTTTAATTTTGAACGGAAATACTTTGATTTCATTAAAAATGGTGATAAAACGTGAAACACTGTGACGTTGCTTCTCAATTGGTAACGTCAAGATTTGACATTTTTACGCCGATTATTGAGGATATTCTTTATTTCGTTGGCAGTTTTTTTGCACATCAATATGGATACTTGTTTATGTTTGGTTGTACTGAATATGCATGAAAGACAATTTCCATTTTAATTTAATTTAAAAAGTTTGCCGGGAATAACAAGTTAAATGAGTCTAACTCATAAGGTATAATTTACTTTTTTTCCTTCAATTCAATTTTATTGTCAATAAACATTTACAATGTTTGTTGCAATTCAAGTTTAAACAAACAAACAATAAAACAAAACAAAACAGTATGTACATATACTGTTAAACAACAACATAAAAATCATAAGTGATAAATTTCAAGTATTACAATATTCAGTAGCCATGTTACAATGAAATATATGCCCTCAGTTCTAATAACCTTTCAAAAAGAAGCAAATAATTTTTACATGACACGGGGTTTTGTTCATCTGGGAAATGAATGAAATGTTCATCATCGTATTGTGTATCAATATATAGTTTTTTTCTGATATTTTCGTTTACTTTGCAATTACGAATAAAATTAAATTCAGCTTCGAAGACTCTGCAGGTTTTAAACTGTCTTCGTTCTCGGGGAAATTTGATGCAACGACCATTTGTTATTTTAATACCATGATTTCTCGGAATTGACACAATTACTTGCGTAACTGTTTACTCCTGATTCAATTTAATGTTATAATAGATACAGTCAGTGTATATACTACGAATGATGTATAATTAATAAATATTTATGTTTACATAAACTATTATTAACAATGTATCTCAACTGGTATCGGATACTATCTTTCTGTTAATGGCGATATCTATCCAGTTATAGGTATTGAGAAAAACTAGATAGGCCAAAATCCTCAATTAATTGAAGCATTTTATGTATATTGCTATTATCCTGTAAGTTACACCCGGCACTTTAAACTTTTGTTCCAACATAGATCTCGA
Organism: Mytilus galloprovincialis; assembly: GCA_037788925.1. Taxonomy (NCBI): domain Eukaryota; kingdom Metazoa; phylum Mollusca; class Bivalvia; order Mytilida; family Mytilidae; genus Mytilus; species Mytilus galloprovincialis. Next base: position 28,868,538 of record CM075342.1, on the reverse strand, counting down.
AGAGGAGCAAACATGAACTGATACTCTTAAAGACAATCCATATTATCGCTTGCTCAAGATATAAGCGGGGTAGCAGGAGATTTTATTTGTACAAGTACAAATAATACAAACACATTATTATTTGTGCATTTGTGAACATGTTATTTGTATTATAGTTGGCTGATTGTAGGAGGAAGGTTTTTATTGTCATGTGAAGTACTCACTTATCACGACTTTGCCTCATTTCATGGATCCAGATTAGTTGTGTGGACAAGTCCGTATCGCGGATTCGTTAAGCTTTAGAATAACTGTGTTGTTATGATTGTAAGGTGTACATGTTTTACTTCTGCCAGGTTTTAAATAACATTGTCCTCATTATCATGCATCATTTGGCAATGTTCGTTTTATGTTGTTTGGCCTTTTATACCTGTATGCTATAGCGACACGGTATTTGGTGTATGCTGTACGTGTCTGTCTGCATGTTCAATATATGACGCCAATTGTATTTAATATATTGAATGATAGTAAGATGTCTATGTCTGTCTGTCGGTCAGGGTTCATGTAATTTTGACCTTATGTTCCAAATTAATTGACCAAACCTAACTTCTGAAACTGACATTATCAAGATGCTTGATTTCTTGATTGACAACATATTTGTTACGTTCAAATGACATGTTTTTCAACAGACTGTCGACATTCCAATGGGAACAAAGTGTGTCCCTCTTCTTGCCGACGTGTTTCTTTATTATTATGAGGCTGACTTCATACAGGAACTTCTTAGACAAAACGATAAGAAGTTAGCTATATACTTTAACTCTACTTTCCGCTATATAGATAATGTTCTTTCACTAAATAATTCAAAATTCGGTGACTATTTTGAACGCATCTATCCCATCGAACTATAGATAAAGGATACAACAAATACAGTTAAGTCGGCCTCATATCTTGATTTAGATCTAGAAATTGACAATGAGGGTCGGTTGAAAACAAAACTTTACGACAAAAGAGATGATTTCAGTTTTCCAATTGTGAAATTTCCATTACTAAGTAGCAACATTCCAGCAGCACCTGCATACGGTATATATATCTCCCAATTGATACAATAGTCCCGTGCTTGCATTTCCTATCATGATTTTCTTGATAGAGGGTTGTTGCCCACAAGGAAGCTATTAAATCAAGAGTTCCAAATGGTGAAGTTGAAATCATCACTTCGTAACTTTTACGGACGCCATCACGAGTTGGTTGACCGTTTTGGAATAACCATTTCACAAACGATATCGGATATGTTCCTACGTCGTAACTACAATCCCCTTGCCTTTCATGAATGTGACCTACCGAATTAGACTATTTTATCGCATTTATTATCACATAAGCAACACGACGCGTGCTACATGTGGAGCAGGATCTGCTTACCCTTCCAGAGCACCTGAGATCACCCCTAGTTTTTGGTGGGGTTTGTTTGATTTATTCTTTAGTTTTCTATGTTGTGTCATTTGTACTATTGTTTGTCTGGTTGTCTTCTTCATTTTAAGCCATAGTGTTGTCAGTTTATTTTCGATTTATGAGTTTGACTGTCAGTCTGGTATCGTTCGTCCCTCTTTTACTTTTGTCAGTTTCTAAGGTACTGTGAGGATCGGAACACCTATATGTGTTGTACGGGATGTTTGTAGAGATCTGTATGGCATGTTTCACCTTACCTTGACCTCTTTTCATGAACCATTGACAATCTTAAGCGTATTTGAGACTTCTAGTAAAACCCTTAGTATTACAGACGTTGAACAAATATATACTATCATAACTAAAGCAGACGAGACATTTCAGCATTTGCGCTCTGGTATTCTGTATTCTGTAGTATATAGTTATCTGATTGGAAATCAATTCACATCAGCTACGCTGTATATAAAGATAATATATTTTGGTTGAAACGTTGCATACCCATATTATTGGCTAAATAGTGGCGGTCTATCTGAATTGTACTAGATCGATTCTCAGAGCTGAATTTGTCACACTGATTAAGACACGTTTTTAGTTGTTTGGTTTTTTTTTAAATTTCGATGTAAAGTGTTGAATTAAAAAAACAAATTGGCTATAATGTTTATTCCTATCAAAATAGTTACAGATTTCAACCAGAAGCAGGTATATAAAATGGTAAAAGAAATATTGATTTCTGATTACTAGTATTAAGTCTGGTCACGCATTATCTTTCAAAATCAAAATAATGCGTTGCATGGTCTTTCACGATCAAGTTTGATGAAAATTCAACAAAATTCAAGGTTTTCGTAAACAAATTCACGCTTGTAAGGGAAGAACATACTTTTATTTTACTGTACTATCAGATGCACCAAAGATTAAATTTCAACTTTATCATGATATGTTTAAATATTACCATTATAGGTACAAAAATCGTGTTTTTTCTAATAATTTCCATAGACACGCATTGCACCTTTTGTGTTTTTTCGTAAAATACTGCATATTTTTTTTATCTTATTGTACAGTAATGTTGAGGAAGTAGAACCATTTTGACAGACATATTTTTTTGTTCGGATTTGTTCCGCATTTTGAAAATTAAGCGATTTTTTCACAGATTCTGACCTAGAATTTACATGAAAATTCTTTCACGATCCGGCACCAGAGCTTTCACGATCGTCTCGCAATACTTGACCACCGTTAGATATTCTTTCACGATCATTTCTCTCGTTAAACCGATTGACACCCGACAATTCACCATCTTCTACATAAGACAATGCCTATACCTAGTCAGTCTTATGACAGTTGTTTTCCATTCGTTGGATGTGTTATAGCTTATGATTTTTTTATTTTTTTTAAGGAATTTCCTTTTTATATTTCATTGGGGTTCGGTATTTTTTGTTATTTTACATTTTTTATCCATGTAATGTTTAATTTAACTAATTAAAATCATAAGTAAAACATGTCTATTAGATTGCGTCTTCGCATAGTTCTGAAAAAAAAAAAAAAAATCTTGACCGCAATCGATCACTTACCACCGTGGCTGTACAATCAACTTGCAAATAGGTATATACGTTATTGGTCTTTAATATCAGATGTTCAATAATAAGGCCATGATAAGTTAATGTCCTACTTATTTTTAAAAAAAATCAGTTTTCCTAACTTGGTACTGTAATTTTAAAATAAGACATTAACTCGATGAATGGGAGTTGTTTTTCGCTCGTACCGTTAGTTGGTACCAATTGATTTGAAGGGTTTTATGTACTTCTCTTTTTTTGAATAATTTTTAAGCTCGATATTTTTAATTGTTAAACTTGTTTCGATATTGGATTTATCGTTCAAACGCTCTATTGTAAGTAACAGGCGACGCAATATGTTAGTAATGACCACGGTGGAAACCAATTTAATTCGCTAGCTTAAAGGGGCACTACATGTAGCTACGAGATACATAAACAAATATTTGTGTTTTTTCAATCATTTATGAAAGTGAAATAGTGAAATAATAATTGGCTGAAAGCAGCCAGTATGGTTCAATTTTGTCATAATGAGCTAAGAAACATCGATGATGAATTATTCATTTGCAAGTGAAAAATACGACCTTTTTGAATCCGTATTCATGTGAACTTCAATTTAAACCCTTAGTTAGAGATATATGAAGATGTGGTATCAGTGTCAATGAGACAACTCTCCATCCAAGTCACAAATTATAAAAGTTAACCACTATAGGTCAAGGTACGGTCTTCAACACGGAGCCTTGGCTCACACCGAACAGCAAGTTATTAAGGGCCCAAGAAATTACAAGTGTAAAACCAACGCATGATTGATGCGTGTAATGCTATTAAAAGAAAATAATGTCAACATTGAAAGTGAAAAAAAAATGTAAATCATTTGATTGCCTGATTCGATCAACAACAAAACAATTTTTATACAGGTAATATCAAAAATAAAGGCAACAGTAGTATACCGCTGTTCAAACTCATAAATCCATGGACAAAAAACAAAATCGGGGTAACAAACTAAAACTGAGAGAAACGCATTAAACACTACAATGTAACACACACAGAAACGGACCAAGCATCAGACAAAATCCCACAAGAATAACAAATATAACATCAAAACCAAATACATGAATTTGGAATAGACAAGTACCGTGACACGTCTTATCGCAATGTGAATTTACACTCAAAAATAAGAGAAAACAAACGACGCAACGTTAAAATGTAACACACACAGAAACGAACTATAATATAACAATGGCCATATTCCTGACTTGGTACAGGACATTTTTAAAGGAAAAAAATGTGGGTTGAACCTGGTTTTGTGGCATGCCAAACCTCCCTCTTTTATAGCCATGTGAAATATAACATTAAAATGACAACTCAACACCACAGGACTACAATATAAATAAATTGGAGAACACAATTGACAAAGAAACACACGAACAACAGCCAACAAAAGGCAACAAGTTCAAAATTTTAATACGCCAGAAGTGCATTTTGTTCACACAAGATGTACTAGTGACGCCCAGATACCAAAGTTTGAAAGCCGAAACAAGAACAAAGTCGAACAGCATCGAGGACCAAAAGATCAAAAAAGTTGTGCCAAAAACGGCCACGGTTTTCTGTTAGTTACCAGAACATCCCTATTATTTAGAATAATTTATACTTTTGCATACAGTAAATTTATAAAAGATGTACATGAAGTATTAACTAATTACAGGAAACAACTGAAATACATTACATAACCAGACATTTGCAACACAAAATGTAGACACATCCGAATAAGTTTAAACCTCAACGCCAAGTGACGTCATATTTGAAATTGTAAAAAACGACAAAAAAATGACGTCATTTGAATTTGTAAAACAGATCATAAAAAAATGAAAAATGACGTCACATTTGAATGAATAAGATAGAATTAGGATTGATTTAAGATTATATTTGAACTAAATACTGATATTGCATTTAATAACAATGCACATTTCAATACTTATTAATAGCAAACTAAGGTAGCAATTAACTATATTATAAAGCTATGTCCGGTTTGTTTTGAATCTAACTTCAAACGTAAAATATCGTACTGATTACGTTGAACAAAATCAAATCTAATAAATGAATGCGGTGATTAATTTTCTTTACCATAACACATAAATATAATAGAAAAGACGTTAACACATTTGACAAAATCCGATGAGAATTACAAATAAAACATTAAACATTTAAACTAAATACATGAATTTGGGATAGACAAGTATCGTAACACGTCCTATAGCAATGCAAATTCACACTCAGCAAAACAGTCACAATCGGGAATAAGTCACGTTTGGTAATTAAAAGATAAGACGACATAATGACAAACCACAATCTAAAATGTGGTAAAAATGTCCTTGGCTAGTTTGGTCAAAGACACATCGTATGGATCCACCAATTCGTGGTGGTGTCAATAAAATTTACGGAGTGTCAATTTTAATCTGTCCTCTTCATAACTTTGTTGGAGCAGTTTCTGCGTAAGGGGCACACTCCTGTATATGAAGTCCATATAGTGTGAACAAGCACGAGAATAACACATCAATTGTGATATATAAACACCATACGAAGGGGCAGAGGGTATGTTACTGCTGAGAAATGGGAAATTGATAATTGGGAAGTTGAAATCGTCCCGTTTATCATAGATTTTCGTGTGAAGTCGTCCATCTACGTCAATATTGAGGAAAAGATCAAGGTATGAAGCAGTCCTTCTAGTATCAGTAGTATCCTTAATTTCAAGTTCACTGGGATATATGAGATGTAGATATTGGCTGAAATATGGGTTATTCAATGATAGAACATCATCAATATATCGGAAAGTAAAATTAAAGAATTTCCCAAGGTGCTTTTTCTTTTTGTCTTTTAGAAGGTTCTGAATTAATTCTGCTTCATACGAGTACAAAACGTAATCAGCCAGCAGGGGTGAACAATTAGTACCCATTGGAATACCGACTGTCTGTTGAAATATAAATCCTCCAAACTCAACAAATATATAGTCGATCAAAAAGTCCAGCATTATGATAATATCATCTTCAGTATATTTTGTGGATGATTCAGTGTGATTCTTCACAAAATATGAATTATTGTAACCCAAAACAAGAAATTTGTATCTACGATTCCAATTTTTATAGAAAAAGCTCTGTTTTATGAGATGGTGAAGTCGATCTTTCAACTTAGCATGGGGAGTAGTAGTATATAGCGTAGAAAAATCAAGAGTTTTTATGTTGCTGCAAAATTGCAAAGATTGTGATCGAAGGTTAAGCAGTAGATCTTTCGAATTTTTGAGAATCCACATCTGGTTAACACCACTGGTAAAATATATCTCCTCACAATATTTTTGAAGCCCATCTTTAACTGTAGAAAGAATAGTAGTCATTACTTTAGAAAGATGTTTAGTCGAACATTTTGAAGACCCAGCAATGTATCGTTCTTTATATGGAGTTTTGTGTAATTTAGGTATCCAGTATAATGAAGGCAAGTTTTCTTCGTTTTCTTTGATGTTGATACCAAAAGAAAGAAGGACAGATTTATGATTTTGTAAAATTTCGTCCTTGGTAAATGATGTTAAAGAATATGTAGGATTACCAGCAGTTTTATCAATTCCTAGCTCTGAAGTGAGACATTGCAAATAATGTTTTTTAACATAGGAAGACAATATTATTGGAGGCTTTATCTGCTGGAACAACGACATGTTTGTCATGCAAAGAGGATAAAGCATCCACAACCTCCAGATTCTTGAAAGGGTTAGAAACTCTAGTACTCATATTACATCATAGTTTTTGTATGCTCCTCTGAATGCATGATCGAATAGCTTTGATCCATTCAGACAAAGTGTCCAGTTCTGGTTCGTCTGGTTCGCGCTTTATCCATTTTCTTGCAGTCCTCAACTGTATCCATCAGTAACTTGAAATTCTTTTTCCAGTTGATGGGCTGGGGGATTCTATATTTTGGTCCCTTGGCTAACAACTCTCTTAGTTGTTCATTGGTGACGATGCCAAGGTCACCAGTAATAATATGACCATTTGGACTGTAATTGTATTGTGACGATGCACATGAGCAATCCGGAGGCTTGGATTTTGTATCTTTGAGGTTAAAAGCCTCTAAAACTCTCTTGTGGTTGAAAATCTTGGATGCAATAGACTTTGTGTAAGTATAAGAAATAACAGGTGTAGCTTTATTTTTGAAGTAAAAAGGTATAGTTTTTTGTACAGATTTTTGATGGAAAATATTGCTAATATTTACAGCATCTAAACCTTCATTGGCGAATTCTACCTTAAAAAAATAACGTTTTTCCTCACTATTGGATGTAGTCGATACGGGTTTGAATAGTCTATGGTTAGCAATGTCCATGCACTACAAAAGTCAAAAAGTCTGAAAAGACCAGTTTTTGTCTGAATTTGCATGAATTTTTACTCGACATTCTTAATTTGTCAGAATATTTTTTAAAAGTTCTTGACATAGTATGAATTTGTCTAATAAGGTTCTTGATTTTTCTTGACAAGTGTCTTGACAGTATGAACATTGTCTTAAAATTTCTCGACACTTCCTGTATCATCTGATAAGAGTCTGAATTAGTCTTGACCAATTCTTGACTGTCTTAAATTTGTCTTTATCTGTCTTGACATATTCTTGACATTCTTAATAATGTCTCGATCTGTCTTGACATATTCTTGACATTCTTAATAATGTCTTAATATGTCTTGACATATTCTTGACATTCTTAATAATGTCTGAATATGTGTCGACACATTCTTGACAGTCCTAAATATGTCTTGACACTATCTCAACAGTACATGCAGTATAAATTTCGCCTTAAAATGTGAACAGACTTATTCTGTACTGTTTATGACATTATATTGCTGTTATATACTTATTATGGCTTAACTAAACTTTGAAGAATCAAGGATTAATTTGGTATAGTAAGATACCTTTTTGGTGCAACTAAGTTGGAATGCCCTTAATAACCCCCCATGTAGAAGATTAATTTTAACATTTATTTTTATTAATTCATCTTTTTGGTTTGTGTGGCTAAAAAAAAGAGGGGGGGGGGGGGCTTTCGTGAAGGTCAAAGAATTTGTTCCCATCTTGATTCAAAAACCTTATTCATTTTTTAGGACAACCAAAAAACATTGTTTTATTCCAATTTGAGTGTTGATTTTTATGATTTTTTAACAAAAATAAATATTTGGGATAACTCCTTCCATAAAAGAAAAAAAAAAGTTTAGATCTATATTATGCATGTCTGTTTGAGATCCATTTCATAAGACCAATGATTTCTATAGAAATGGACCCATTATAAATACATTTTTTTTTATTATTCCTGGAATAGATAATACTTTTCTTTTAATCTTTGGGAAATATTCAAATTTTATTTTATGTTAAAATAATTAACGTCATAATTTTGATGAAGAAAATCAATTACACTTCAATTTTTTTTTTTATCAAAATGATACTTTTCATTTTCATATATGAACAAACTTTTTAAATTGTAGTGGCATGGTCGGTCAACTTATAAGTTGTATGGCTTTTTACAGGTAAAGCAGTAATTTCTATTTGACAGTTGTGTACTCTGGGGTGTGGAATACCTTAATTTTATGGGGAACATCCTGTCCATGTGTCATACTTAATATATATTCCAACAGATGACATTACACAAATTTTTCCCCTGTTAAATGAATGATTTGTATATCATCATAATTTTATATTTATATAAACCACATTTTGGTACAATAATTACTTACCATTTAAAAATTGAATATTATGAATATAGAATGAAATATGTCTACAGTATGATTGGTTTTAATCATTTAATTTATAAGATTTAGGAATCAAAATTTGTAATTATTTAAAAACCCAATTTTAAATTGTTTTATATCAACACAACCACATTTAAATTATTTTATACATTAAATTGCATAGCCATATTTGCATTTGTAAAGATATTTATATACCCAAATTTTCAATTATTTCACATGCCCAATTTTTATTTTTGAAGTGTAACTTGAAACAACAGTATATCATATAAAGAGAAATAAAGATAAAAGTTATATCATGAATATTGGTTATGATTTGTAAAACTCAGAACTGTCAAGCAAATTTAAGGCACAATTCAAAATGTTCAGAATATGTCAAGCCATACTGAGAAAAAAAAAGAATGTCGAGAACATGTCGAGAAATTTCAAGACAGTATTTAAAAGTCAAGAATTTGTCAAGAAATTTTAAGACCATATTCAGAATGTCAAGAACATGTCAAGTAAATTTCAAACAAATTTGATATAAATGAGAATTTGTCAAGAAAAATTAAGACACAAGTCAAACTTTTGGAGAATGTCGAGTAAAAGCTTATGCAAATTAAGACAAAAACTGGTCTTTTCAGACTTTCAGACTTTAGTAGTGATGATAATTGCAACTAATATATACAAAACAGAACGAGAATCAGTAACGGAAGTATTTTGGGCATCTTGAAATAGTAAAGAAAGTTTTGACAATGAAATGGAGTATAATTTAGTTCTAATATGATGAATTCCTGAAATTTACTTTTGACCTTGAGCTTGATATTGAATAAACATAGAAAGATTCATTTGCACGAGGTCCATATATCTATTTATGTCTATGTTTATATCGTGTTATGAATCGTCGGTTATTTGCGACTGTTGTCACTGGCTAGTCTTGTGTGGACGAAACGCACGTCTGGCGCATTAAATATAAACCTGGTACCTTTTGTTAGCTATTATTCGCGTGTTTCTCTGTCTTTATATGTTCTCCCATTTATCTGTATTGTAGTCCTGTCATGTAATATTGTCATTTTAATGTTATATTTAACATTGCCATAAAAGCGGTATGTTTGTCATGCCACAAAACCAGGTTCAACCCACCATTTTAAGACTTTTTTACTTAAAATGTCCTGTACCAAGTCAGGAAAATGGCCATTGTTATATTATAGTTCGTTTCTGTATGTGTTACATTTTAATGTTGTGTTTTTGTCGGTGTTCTCCTCTTATATTTGATGTGTTTCCCTCAGTTTAGTTTGTAACCCGGATTTTTTTTTTTTTTTTTCTCAATCGATTTATGAGTTTCGAACAGCGGTATACTACGGTTGCCTTTATCTAATCAATTAGCTGTTGAACCTACTTTAACCTGGAACTTTAAAACGTTTACTGTTAACGGGAAAATGATTTTCAGTTGAGAATATGCATAAATACACATACATGTAAGACGTTCAATGTATGAGCTATTGCAATTATGTCCACTTCTTGAAATTAATAAAAATAAATATACGAAACATCATAAATGATTAACAATATAAGACGTACACAGATGACAAATCACACGAGACTATCAATTGACTCTTCGTTGCAGTCATTGCAATTATTCAATGGCGTGGTTTTTTCAATTATAGTATTTCTATTATTGCACCTAAATCATCGTGACCAATCTAAACTTTTGCAAATTACCTCAGTACTTAGAAAAAATTGGATACAGCTGAAGTAAATGATCACAAAGGCGGGAAAAAACAAATCAGACGACGACACTGTCAATTGATTACAGATCATTTACATTTTTAATTTTAGATATTTCTTACCTGAGATCTATTGAATTAACATATGCCAAGCTCCACACAAATGAATCTTGATTTATCTAGACTGAAGGTCAAGACATAGATCGTAGGATTAAAACGTAAAAAGACTTGATGGTAAATAATTCTATAAATCAAGATATATATACATTTTGTATACTTTGACTGTATCTTGTATTAATGTGTAGGATTCTTTACAATAGATATTTCAGCTGATCTGTACCAAATCCATTTCTATGTCTTATATATCATGTACTGTATTACGACGCTAGATTGAAACTGACGAGGAAAGGTAACAACCGGCCACCGAAAGTTTTAATATTTTGTGAAGCCTATGTGGCCGAGTGGTTTAGTTTGTTGGATACAGTTCAAGGCGATTTGGTGTCACGATATCTCAGAATCAGGAGTTCGAATCCCGGCGAAAGAAGAACAAAAAGTTAGCGAAAGCAAATTTATAGATTTAACATTGTTGGGCTGATGTTTAGACGAATTATATACTAGATATATATATATACTATATAAATCATATAGATATATATATATACTATATAAATCATATAGATATATATATATACTATATATACATATTTCGTCTTAAATTTAACTACGATGTTTTTTAGTTTCTTCTCATCGGGATTCGAACCATCGCTTCTGTGACATCATGGAAACACCGCCTGCACCGTGTCTAACGCCTTAGACCATTCGACCAACTAAGCTACATAAAAATATAGTAATTGATTGTCGATTTTATGCATTTCCTCGTCTGATTTATATATAGCCGATAGGGAAAATCTGCGTATGCTTATAACGTAAAAATGGATTCGGAAGATATTGCTTATAGTAATATAAAATGCAGTTATACCTAGTTGTATCTAGTAATTAAAGTTGTAACATTCAACACAACTTAAAAGTTTAAATGCATTAGACATAGCTCACAATGTTTTGAAGTTTATGCGAGATCATTTGTTGATCGTAATAGCTGTTTTTCTACGCCTGCAGCTATACTGGTAATTGATTATTTTGATATGACAATAATATCTGTTTTTACTGTGGAACTGTGGTATTCGAAATGTATATTCAAACTCAAAGTTGTCTTTTTTATCATGATAATTAGACAGGAAAAATATCATAGAAAGTTAAAATATTGATATCTTACTGATAATGATGTTAAACAAATTTCGAGTACTGAGTTTGGCCGATAAATATGTTCCATAACTGTACAGAAACAAGTCTGATATTGTATGGAGTGCAATTGGTGCCGACTGGAAGACATACAAACTACAAATAAATTTACTTGCCGAAACGTCTACCCATAATGTCAAGGAGAAAATTAACGGAGTATATATCTCTCAGTTGATACGATATTCAAGAAACGTATCTCCTATATTGAGGTCCTTGGTTAGGAACATGTCCGAAATGATCTGTGAAACGGATTAGCATATATCCGATATGATCTGCGAAACGGATTAGAAAAATTGACAATTAAGTTGAAATTATATAGTGGTTTTGTTAAGTTATACACGGTATTTATTTTCAAATTTGGCTATGTATAAACTTGTAGGAAATATACGGAAGATATAAGAGCATACAATATATTTCCTAATTATTATTTTTACGATATTGTCATATCGTTATGCGATTTTGACGATTTAATGTTTAGTGTTTGCTTTATTTTCGAGTGTTTACTTTTACCTCTATATAGACGCCATATAATCCAAAATAAAACTACAACCAAAATAAACCTATTCACAATATTCAATAACTGTCAACTTACTCGTCTGTAAAGCTTTTAAAGGGATTATTTCAACTTCACCGTTGTTATAACTTCCTTGTGGGCAGCAACCTAACTACAATCACATTCCCTTTTCCCGAATGTGATTTACCGAAATGAGACTTATTACCGGGTTTGAACTTACGTGAGCAACACGACGGATGCCACATGTGGAGCAAGATCTGCTTACAATTCCGGAGCACCTTAATCAAACCCCAGTTTGATCCGGGTTCGTGTTGATCAGTCTTACTTTTCTATATGTTGTCTCTTGCGTACTATTGTTTGTCTTTTTGTCTTTTTCCCTTTAAAATATGGTGTTGTCAGTTTATTTCCGACCTAAGTTTTTGAATGTCCCACTTTCATTTTTCGCATAATTTTATCATCTTTAAACTTGTTTGTATTTTGTCTAATTATAAGTCATAACTGCAAATTCTAACTTAATTTTATTATTCACGAGTAGTCTTTGTTCAACAGTTGGTTAACTTAGTTTTTTTTTTTTTTTGTTTTTTTTTTCTATTTTAGCATTATTGTTAAAAGATGGAAAAAAATCAGCTAAAAGTTTTAATTGCCCTTTTTTCGACAACAATTAATAAGAAGACAGCTGATAGTCGAATTGATTCATACCTCAAACCAGTAAAACGATATTATGTTTCAATTGATTATGTCACATTTGTAAGTTCAGATATAGGTTATGTAGGATTTATTGACATTGTCATTTCGACAACCATCTAGATCTATAGCCTTTTCATGCTTGTAAAATATTGAATACTCATCTTTTTCAACCAGATGTTAATTGATCAATTACAAGGGTTTGTATATTACGTCATTTAAGATGGTAATTTCTTGAAAAAGCAGTCAAATTTGGTTTTTGTTTTAAATATGAAAAAGTTTTTCAGTTGGCGACTCGTACCGTCGGCTATATTTTGCAGCATTGTTCTAATCCTTTACATGTTGGTTGCATATGGAGACAGTGTTTATTCAAGTTCAATAATTAATTTGGATATATCAGAAAAGTCAAACACAAATGGAACAAATATTTCTACAAAATATTACACCACTCAGAAGATAACATACATAAAAACGAAGTCGTTTGTGAGCACGGTATCTGTGAACACAAAATCTAACAGAAATATTGAAAATGTTCTTTCAAACAGAAGTGTTCCGAGCCTTACAGACGCCGAATTGAAACAGATCAAAAGAACCTGGTATAATTCTCCTATTGTAGTAATGAAATATAGGTTGATATTCTTTTGGAACGAAAAATTAGGCTGCAGTTTCTGGAAAAGTCTCCTTCAATTTATACAGGGATTGTAACATGATGATATACACAATCCTTATGTAAATGGACTGAGGTATCTTATTAAATTTCAAAATAAAGATATTGTATCAATGATGTATAATGATTCCTGGACGAAAGCAGTATTTGTGAGAGAACCTAGAGAGCGGATACTATCATCTTATCTAGATAAAGGTTTGAACAACGGATCTATGATGGACATTTGTAAACGTACCGTGAAAACATTTTCGGAATTTTTAGAACTTACCAGACAATGTCACAATCCACATTGGGAATCTCAGGTAAGGGCGCCAAAGTATTTCTATAAGAAAATGATGATTGGGAAAATGGGAGATATGTCTACCTTTACGGAAAAGTTGTTAACAAAAATCGGAGCCTGGAATGAGACAGTGAAATATTGGCTCGATTCTAAAGATAGTAAAAAAAAATCGCGGTCACATGCTCAAAACGCAAGGGGAAAGTTGTTACAGTATTACAATAATACGGAATTACAAGATGTGATTTTTGAAATGTTCGAAGATGATTATAGTGTTTTTAACTTTGAACGGAAATACTTTGATTTCAATAAAAATGATGATAAAACGTGAAATACTGTGACGATACGCTCGATATTGCTTCTCAATTGGTAACGTCAAGATTTGACGTTTTACGCCGATTATTGAGGATATCTTTAATTGCACTGGCAGTTTTTGTTTTGCACATCAATATGTATACTTCTTAATGTTTGGTTGTACTGAATATGCAGGAAAGACTATTTCCATTTTGCTTTTATAAAAAAAAGTTTGTCGGGAATGACAAGTTAAACGAGTCTTACTTATAAGGTATAATTTACTTTTTTCCTTCAATTCAATTGTATTGCCAATAAACATTTACAATGTGTGTGGCAATACAAGTTTAAACAAACACTAGAACACACCCGCGAAATCGCGGGCATTCAGAGCGTAGTATGTAAAGTGTTATTGGAAGAATTTTGTAAAATATTGAATGACTGAAGAATTTCAGCAAAAGTATCATAAGTCATAGGTTATTGGGGACAGGAAAATGTTTTTTTTTTAACCCTCCTCCTTTATTTCCAAAATTCCCAATTTTTGGTTTTCTATCAATTTCAATATGAACATACATTTAGTATGTTATGAACATTTAAGTAAGGAGCCTGTAATTCAGTGGTTGTTGTTTGTTTATGTGTTACATACTTGTTTTTCGTTCATTTTTTTAACATAAATAAGGCCGCTAGTTTTCTCGTTTGAATTGTTTTACATTGTTATTTCGGGGCCTTTTAAAGCTAAGCATGCGGTGTGGGCTTTGCTTGTTGTTGAAGGCCGTACGGTGACCTATAGTTGTTAATTTCTGTGTCATTTTGGTCTCTTGTGGAGAGTTGTCAACATGGCAATCATACCACATCTTCTTTTTTTTAATCAATGAATTTTGCAATTGTAAAAGATTTAATGACTGGAGAATTTCAGAAAAGGTATCAGAAGTTCATATGAATAATTTTAGAGCTTATCTGTATATTATGAACATTTATTACCGAGTGCATTACTGTATAAATAAAGTGTATTTACTTTCAATTCTAAGTTTTCTAATCGATTCATGGTGGTCATATATATAGTATACAGACCCTTAATAAACTCTGTGACCGCCGTGGATAGTAAACTTGAAAATGATAGCAGATTATAGAATTCTAAAAATACACTTTATTCGTTCAAAGTATACAGAAAAACGCAAACCGGAAATCTAATCTGACTTAAAATTTTGTGCAATGACGGGACAATATCCGGATGCCTTTTTTCTCGTTTTTCTCCCAAAATAACTCAATCTGAATAGTCATATGAGTGGATGACAAATGCGACTATGCACTGTACCTATAGGACACAGAGGCGTGTTGATTAATTTATTGTGGAAAGAAAAGAAGCGACACACAAAATGAGGTCTTCTCGTTTAATAGTATAGATGCAAACAATAAAACGAAACAAAACAGTATGTACATATACTGTTAAACAACAACATAAAAATCATAAGTGATAAATATTAAATATTTCAATATTCAATAGCCATGTTACAATGAAATATATGCTCTCAGTTTCAATAACTTTTCAAAGAGAAGCCAATAATTCTTACATGAAGCGGTGTTTTGTACATCTGGGAAATGAATGAAATATTCATCATCTTATTGTGTATCCTTATATAGTTTTTTTTTCTGATATTTTCGTTTACATTGTAATTACGAATAAAATTAAATTCATCTGTGAAGACTTTGCAAGTTTTAAATAGTCTTCGTTCTCGGGGAACTTTGATGCAACGACCATTTTTGATTTTAATACCATGATTTCACGGAATGGACGCAATAACGTGCGTAACGGATGTGCACTCCTGATTCAATTTAATGTTTTAATAGATACAGTCAGTGTATATACTACAAATGGTGTATAAGTAATAAATATAGCTGACTATATGGTATAAGTTTTCTTATCGTTGGCTCCCTTACTGCGCCTTATTACTGTTTTCTCAACGTCATTTGAACTGGATATTGTTTTTTTAGATATAATTCTTTATTCGCAAAACAGACAAAAACCAATTTTGGTTATGGCAAATACATTGACAAAACAAACATAATCAAACATAAGGTAAAGTCGACAATATTATCAGAGATATGATAAAAACAGTTATTGTTCTCCTTTCCTCAGTTCTAATGACTCTTTAATAAAAGAAACAACTGCTTTTACATCATTTGGTGTTGATGGATTTAGTATAATCACGAGTTTATCAGTAGAAATAAGTGTATTAAAATTTACATATTTTTGTATATAATATTTTAGAAAGATTTGTCTTTTATTTTTATTTATTTTACAGTTAAAGAAAAAATGGAATTCATCGTCTAAGATATTACATATTTTACATTTTCCTTCATTTCGTGGTATTTTGGTATATCGTCCAGTTTCTATTAAGAGACCATGATCGCTTATTCTAGATTTGGTTAACATTTTTCTTGTTTCTTTACTTGGGTGCGATAGGTAGTATTTCATTTGGTTATTTATATTAGATTTAAGAAATTTATATAGATATATTTTATTATTTTCGTTTAAGTTATTTATTTTATCATCAATAAGAGTTTGATAATAGTTAATATAACCATGTTTTTTAGAAGTAATAACAAATCTCCTTATTTTTAATTTTATTTTTAAATATACATTGAGAATCTCAGGTAAGGGCGCCAAAGTTATTTCTATAAGAAAATGATGAATGGGAAAATGAAAGATATATAGATATAGGAAGATGTGGTGTGAGTGCCAATGAGTCAACTCTCCATCCAAATAACAATTTAAAAAAGGTAAACCATTATAGGTCTATGTACGGCCTTCAACACGGAGCCTTGGCTCACACCAAACAACAAATATCTACATTTACGGGAAAATTGTTAACAAAAATCGGAACATGGAATGAGACAGTGAAATATTGGCTCGATTCTAAAGATAGTGAAAAAAAAATCGCGGTCACATGCTCAAAACGCAGGGGAAAAGTTGTTACAGTATTACAACAATACAAAATTACAAGATGTGATTTTTGAAATGTTCAAAGATGATTATAATGGTTTTAACTTTGAACTGAAATACTTTGATTTCAATAAAAATGGTGATAAAACGTGAAACACTGTGACGTTAGGCTCAATATTGCTTCTCAATTGTTAACGTCAAGATTTTACTTTTTACGCCGATTATTTAGGATATTTTTTATTTCGCTGGCCGTTTTTTTTTTTTTTTTTTTTGCACATCAATATGAATACTTCTTAATGTTTGGTTGTACTGAATATGCATGAAAGACAATTTCCATTTTGCATTAATTAAAACAGTTTTTCGGGAATTAAAAGTTAAATGAGTCTTGGTATAATTTACTTTTTTTCCTTCAATTCAGTTTTATTGTCAATAAACATTTACAATGTTTGTGGTAATTCAAGTTTAAACAAACAATAAAACAAAACAAAACAAAACCTATACTGTTAAACAACAACATAAAAATCATAAGTGATAAATTTTAAATATTACAATACTCAATAGCCATGTTACAATGTACATCTGGGAAAAGAATGAAATGGTCATCATCTTATTGTGTATCATTATATAGTTGTTTTTTTTTCTAATATTTTCGTTTACTTTGCAATTACGAATGACAGGAAATTCATCTTCACAGACTTTGCAGGTTTTGAACAGTCTTCGTTCTCGGGGGACTTTGATGCAACGACCATTTTTTATTTCAATACCATGATTTCACGGAATTGACACAACAACGTGCGTAACGTCTGTGTTCTCCTGGTTCAATTTAATGTTATAATAGATACAGTCAGTGTATATACTACGAATGATGTATAAGTAATAAATATCTATGTTTACATAAACTATTAATAACAATGTATCTCAACTGGTATCTGATATTATCTTTCTGTTAATGGCGATATCTATCCAGTATCGACTGTCATACAAATGAGAAGTAAAGCTCACTATTTAACACGATATAATCCACCATTAGACAATGCCTATACCTAGTCAGTCTTATGACAGTTGTTTGACATTCGTTTGATGTGTTATAGCTGAGGATTTTTTTATTTGTTTAGGGAATTTCCGTTTTGAAATTCATTTGGGTTCGGTATTTTTGTTATTTTGCATTCTCTATCCATGTAATTTAAACAACTAAAATCATAAGTAAAACATGCCAACATTAATGTCTATTAGATTGCGTCTTCGCATAGTTATGAAAAACAAAATCTAGACCGCAATCAATCACTTACCACCGAGGCTGTTCAATCATATTGCAAAAAGGTCTATACGTTATTGGTCTCTAATAACTGATGTTCAATAATAAGGCCATGATATTTGAATAAATGTCTTACTTATTTTTAAAAAAAATCAGTTTTCCTAACTTGATACTGTAATTTTAAAATAAGGCATTAACTCGGATGTACGGGAGTTGTTTTTCGCTCGTATCGTTAGTTTGTACCAATTGATGTTAAGGGTTTTATATACTTCTCTTTTTTTTAATTCACTTTGAAGCTCGGTGTGTTTAATTGTTAAAATTGTTTCGATATTGTTCAAACGTTCAAACGCTCTACTGGTAGTAACAGGCGACGCAATATGTAAGTAATGACCACTGTGGAAACCAATTTAATGTGCTAGCTTAAAGGGGCAATAGCTACGAGATACATAAAAAAAATGTGTGTTTGTTAAATCATTAATGAAAGTGACATAGTGAAAAAAATAATTCGCTAATAGCAGCCAGTATGGTTCAATTTTGTTATTATGAGCTAAGAAACATCGATGATGAATTATTCATTTGCAAGTGAAAAATTCGACCTTTTTGAATCCGTATTCATGTGAACTTCAATTTAAACCCTTAGTTAGAGATATATGAAGATGTGGTATCAGTGTCAGTGAGACAACTCTCCATTCAAGTCACAAATTATAAAAGTTAACCATTATAGGTTAAGGTACGGTCTTCAACACGGAGCCTTGGTCTCACACCGAACAGCAAGTTATTAAGGGCCCAAATAATTACAAGTGTTAAACCATTCAAACAGGAAAAACAGCGCATGATTGATGCGTGTTATGCTATTAAAAGAAAAGAATGTCAACATTGAAAGTGAAACAAATGTAAATCATTTTATTGACTGATTCGATCAACAAGAAAATATTTTTTTATACAGGTAATATCAAAAATTTACTTTTGACCTTGAGATTGAAATTTAACAAACATAGAAAACTCCATTTGCACGAGGTCCATATATCTATTTATGTCTATGTTTATATCGTGTCATGAATCGTCAGCTGTTTTCGAGGTCATCTCAATATTTAATTAAATGGCGTCTAGACTAGAATACACACGAAATAAAGCTACATACCTTTAAATCGTTTATTTTAGATTTTTTTTTTTTAATTTAGATAAATGTTTTACATTGTTATAAATCTAATATGAGAATTTGAGTCAAATTGGTGAAAATAAATTTGACAGCTAGTGCCCCTTAAATAGCAGATTTGTGTCTATTATTATTGTGTTAGTTGTGTTTGTGCCTCGTATCAACCTATTGAGCAAACCAACTGCTATTGATTTTTGCAGTTTGGTCTTTTTTTTTTACTTATCTTAGGTGGGAAGTTGGGCGCATACAAACATACTTAGCTCACTGTCATCATATGACTTTCCCAAGGCAAGCCTTTGTAGTACAATAGTTATCGATGCTTTATGTTGTTCGTTTTTTTCTTCTTCTAAAAAATCAGTGGTTTTTAAGTTTGAATTGTTTCACATTTTGTCATGACGAGGCGCTTTTGTAGCTAACTAAACTATATGAATATTTGTTTATGATTGATAACTGTTAAATATTAATAACACAATCTTCAACTTTGTACTTGTTTTAGCTTTCGAACTTTTTTCATCTGAGCGTCACTGGTTAGTCTTGTGTGGTCGAAACGCACGTCTGGCGCATTAAATTTTAAACCTGGTACCTTTTGTTAGCTATTATTCGCGTGTTTCTCTGTCTTTATGTTCTCCCATTTATTTGTATTGTAGTCCTATTATGTAATGTTGTCATTTTAATGTTATATTTAACATTGCCATAAAGCGGTAGGTTTGGCATGCCATAAAACCAGGTTCAACCCACCATTTTAAGATTTTTTTACTTAACATTTCCTGTACCAAGTCAGGAAAATGGCCATTGTTATATTATAGTTCGTTTCTGTATGTGTTACATTTTAATGTTGTTTTTCTGTTGTGTCGTTGTTCTCCTCTTATATTTGATGTGTTTCCCTCAGTTTTAGTTTGTAACCCGGATTTTTTTTTCTCTCAATCGATTTATGAGTTTCGAACAGCGGTATAATACTGTTTCCTTTATCTTATCAATTTTAGCTGTTGAACCTACTTCAACCTGAAGCTTTAAAACGTTAACTGTTAACGGGAAAATAATTTTCAGTTGAGAATATGCATAAATACACATACATGTAAGACTTTCAGTGTATGATCTATTGTAATTATGTCCCCTTCTTGAAATTGATAAAAATAAATATACGAAACATCATAAATGATCAACAATATAAGACGTACACAGATGACAAATCACACGAGACTATCAATTGACTCTTCGTTGCAGTCATTGCAATTATTTAATGGCCAGGGTTTTTTTTTAGTTATAGTATTTCTGTTATTGCTATTAAGACCTCGATACTTAGAAAACATTGGAAACAGCTGAAGTAAATGATCATAAAGGCGGGGGAAAAACAAATCAGACGACGACACTGTCAATTGATTACAGATCATTTACATTTTTAATTTAAGATATTTCTTACCTGAGAACTATTGGATTAACAAATGCCAAGCTCCACACAAATGATTCTTGATTTCTCTAGACTAAAGGTCAAGAAATAGATCGTAGGATTAAAACGTGAAAAGACATGATGGTAAATAATTCTATAAATCAAGATATTTATATACATTTTGTATACTTTGACTGTATCTAGCATTAATGTTTAGGATTCTTTACACTAGATATTTCAACTGATCTGTAACAAATCCATTTCCATGTCTTATATGTCATGTACTGTATTACGACGCTAGATTGAAACTGACGAGGAAAGGTAACACCCGGCCACCGAAAGTTTTAATATTTTGTGAAGCCTAGGTGGTCGAGTGATCTAGCGTGTTGGATACAATTCAATGCGATTTGGTGTCACGATATCTCAGTAGCATGAGTTCGAATCCCGGCGAGGAAAGAACAAATGTTTGCGAAAGCAAATTTACAGATTTAACATTTTTGGGCTGATGTTTAGACGAATTATATACTATATAAATCATCTAGATATAAACTAGTCTAAATTGAAAACTACGTTCAAACCTATGATTGCGTTGAATAAAAATCGCAATTTTTATACGTGTGCATGTAAAACAAATTTCGATGTGGAAGGATCTAAATACAGCACAAACAACATTTTCCAAAGGACCAAAAAAGTGAAAAAGTATATTTAAACAAAATCCATTTGGCTAACAGGTCGAACAACTGATGTTCTTTAACCCTGCTGACAGCCATTGGCGATTGCCAAATAAAATTGATCACGAGATGTAACAAAATGGATCTTAATATAAATTTAATACTAAACAGCAAACAATATACTTATGGCCAGGATGTAATGCAACAAACACAAAGTGTCAATATTTTTTTTGTACACCAGATCTAGATTTCGACAATATATGTCTCTTCAGTGATGTTAAGGATCGAAACGGTATTTGGAGGGCCATATAATTTACCTTCAATTAAAGATAGACTCTTGAATTTTAAGAGTCAATATAGGATGAACGGATCATATAAACCGGAGGGAAAATATGATACAAGCCAAAACGAAAAAATACAAACAAGTCTAAATTGAAAACTACGTTCAAACCTATGATTGCGTTGGATAAAAACCGCAATTTTTATACGTGTGCATGTAAAACAAATGTCGTTGTAGAAGGATCTAAATACAGCACAAACAACATTTTCCAAAGGATCAAAAAAGTGAAAAGGTATATTTAAACAAAACGCATTTGACTAACAGGTCGAACAACTGATGTTCTTTAACCCTGTTGACTGTCATTGGCGATTGCCAAATAAAATTTATCACGAGATGTAACAAAATGAATCTTAATATAAATTTAATACTAAACAGAAATCAATCAACTTGTGGCCAATATGTTATGCCACAAACACAAAGTGTCAATGTTTATTTTGTACACCAGATCTAGATTTCGACAATATATGTCTCTTCAGTGATGTTAGGGATCGAAACCTAGATATATATATATATATATATATACTATATACATATTTCGTCTAAAATTTAGCACTTCGATTTTTTTTCAGTTTCATCTCGTCGGGATTCGCACCATTTCTTCTGTGACATCATGACAACACCGCCTGCACCGTGTCCAACGCCTTAGACCATTCGGCCAACTAGGCCACATTAAAACAAAACATTTGATTGTCGATTTTATGTATTTCCTCGTCTGATTTATATATAGCCGATAGGAAAAATCTGCGTATGCTTATAACGTAAAAATGGATTTGGAAGATATTACTTATATTAATATAAAATGCAGTTATACCTAGTTGTATCTAGTAATTAAAGTTGTAAAATTCAACACAACATAAGTTTAAATGCATCAGACATAGCTCACAATGTTTATATGAGATCATTTGTTGATCGTAATAGCTGTTTTTCTACGCCAGCAGATATACTGGTAATTAATCATTTTGATATGACAATAATATCTGTTTTTACTGTGAAACTGTGGTATTCGAAACGTATATTCAAACTCAAAGTTGTTTTTTTATAATGATAATTAGACAGGAAAAATATAAGAGAAAATTAAAATATTGATATCTTACTGATAATGATGTTAAACAAATTTCGATTACTGAGTTTGGCCGATAAATATGTTCCATAACCGTACAGAAACAAGTCTGATATTTTATGGAGTGCAATTGGTGCCGACTGGAAGACATACAACATACAAATAAATTAAATTGCCGAAACGTCTACTCATAATGTCAAGGAGAAAATTAACGGAGTATATATCTCTCAGTTGATACGATATTCAAGAACGTATCTCCTATATTGAGGTCCTTGATAGTTAGGAACATGACCGAGATGATCTGTGAAACGGATGAGAATATATCAGATATGATCTGCGCAACGGATTAGAAAAATTGACAATTAAGTTGAAATTATATACTGGTTTTGTTAAGTTATACACGGTATTTATTTGCAAATTTGGCTATGTATAAACTTGTAGGAAATATACGGAAGATATAATAGCATACAATATATTTCCTAATTATTATTTTTACGATATTGTCGTATCGTTATGCGATTTTTACGATTTTGTCATATCGTTATGCGATTTTTACGATATTGTCATATCGTTATGCGATTTTTACGATATTGTCATATCGTTATGCGATTTTGACGATTCAATGTTTAGTGTTTGCTTTATTTTCGAGTGTTTACTTTTACCTCTATATAGACGCCATATAATCCAAAATAAAACTACAACCAAAATAAACCTATTCACAATATTCAATAACTGTCAACTTACTCGTCTGTAAAGCTTTTAAAAGGATTATTTCAACTTCACTGTTGTTATAACTTCCTTGTGGGCAGCAACCTAACTACAATCACATTCCCTTTTCCCGAATGTGATTTACCGAAATGAGACTTATTACCGGGTTTGAACATACGTGAGCAACACGACGGATGCCACATGTGGAGCAAGATCTGCTTACAATTCCGGAGCACCTTAATCAAACCCCAGTTTGATCCGGGTTCGTGTTGATCAGTCTTAGTTTTCTATATGTTGTCTCTTGCGTACTATTGTTTGTCTTTTTGTCTTTTTCCCTTTAAAATATGGTGTTGTCAGTTTATTTCCGACCTAAGTTTTTGAATGTCCCACTTTCATTTTTCGCATAATTTTATCATCTTTAAACTTGTTTGTATTTTGTCTAATTATAAGTCATAACTGCAAATTCTGACTTAATTTTATTATTCACGAGCAGTCTTTGTTCAACAGTTGGTTAACTTAGTTTTTTTTTTTTTGTTTTTTTTTCTATTTTAGCATTATTGTTAAAAGATGGAAAAAAATCAGCTAAAAGTTTTAATTGCCCTTTTTTCGACAACAATTAATAAGAAGACAGCTGATAGTCTAAGTTCGAATTGATTCATACCTCAAACCAGTAAAACGATATTATGTTTCAATTGATTATGTCACATTTGTAAGTTCAGATATAGGTTATGTAGGATTTATTGACATTGTCATTTCGACAACCATCTAGATCTATAGCCTTTTCATGCTTGTAAAATATTGAATACTCATCTTTTTCAACCAGATGTTAATTGATCAATTACAAGGGTTTGTATATTACGTCATTTAAGATGGTAATTTCTTGAAAAAGCAGTCAAATATGGTTTTTGTTTTAAATATGAAAAAGTTTTTCAGTTGGCGACTCGTACCGTCGGCTATATTTTGCAGCATTGTTCTAATTCTTTACATGTTGGTTGCATATGGAGACAGTGTTTATTCAATTTCAATAATTAATTTGGATATATCAGAAAAGTCAAACACAAATGGAACAAATATTTCTACAAAATATTACACCACTCAGAAGATAACATACATAAAAACGAAGTCGTTTGTGAGCACGGTATCTGTGAACACAAAATCTAACAGAAATATTGAAAATGTTCTTTCAAACAGAAGTGTTCCGAGCCTTACAGACGCAGAATTGAAACAGATCAAAAGAACCTGGTATAATTCTCCTATTGTAGTAATGAAATATAGGTTGATATTCTTTTGGAACGAAAAATCAGGCTGCAGTTTCTGGAAAAGTCTCCTTCAATACATACAGGGACTGAAGCGTGACGATATGCATAACCCTTATGTAAATGGGTTGAAGTATCTTATAAATTTTGAAGATAACGATATTATATCGATGATGTATAATGATTCCTGGACAAAAGCAGTTTTTGTGAGAGAACCTAGAGAGCGGATGTTATCATCTTATCTAGATAAAGGTTTGAACGACGGCTTTATAATGGTCAATTGTAAACGTACCGTTAAAACATTTTCGGAATTTTTGGAACTTGCAAAACAATGTCCCAACGCACATTGGGAATCACAGGTGAGGGCGCCAAAGTATTTCTATAAGAAAATGATGATTGGGAAAATGGCAGATATATCTACCTTTACAGAAAAGTTGTTAACAAAAATCGGAGCATGGAATGAGACAGTGAAAAGTTGGCTCCATTCTAAAGATAGTGAAAAAAAATCGCGGTCACATGCTCAAAACGCAGGGGACAAATTGTTACAATATTACAACAATACGAAATTACAAGATGTGATTTTTGAAATGTTCGAAGATGATTATAATGTGTTTAACTTTGAAAGGAAATACTTTGATTTCAACAAAAATGTCGACAAGGCGGTAAACACTGTTATCTCTTGATTTCTTATAGCGTGATAGATACAATATATATACTACAAATGATGTATAACTAATACTAATAAAAAGACGATTTACCAGTAGAATGATCCTTCCCTTATTTCACTCTTAAATTTGCATGAGCTGTCAAATTGATGTCCACCGATTTGACTCAAATTATCATATCTGATGTATAATATATTATACATGTAACGTAAATACAAAATGCAAAAAAAGACGATGATACATCAGCATTTCGTGTCTTGTTTTATCTTGATGCCATCTGTTCCGGGAACACATGTTACAGTTATTGTCTTTTGATTTTCTTACGTTTGATTTGATAAGTCTTTCTTGGAGCTTGTTTAAATTAACCGTGGTGTACTACAACTACAAACAAAGGTATTTCAGGGTTTCTATGTTGTTGTCATTTTGACAAATGTGGCATTTTCCATTTGATATCTTCATTTCTTTTAATCTTTCTTCGGTATATAAAATAGTGTGCATAGATCTCAATTGAAATTCTTTCACATTATTTTCAATTTTCAACTGTTTTAATCCCGACCACATATTTTCTCGAGGTATATAGTTTCCGTATATTTCCTCCCACTAATTTTAATACCGTACGAATATATTTTAGTTTTAACTTTGATGGTTTTATTGTTTGGTTGATTAAGTTAAGAACCTCAAAGTCATTAGATATCTTTCATTTCATTTCATCAATATGCAAATTATGGTTTCCACGAGATATCAAAATTTGCACGAAATCTTTTGGAATTGCCTGTTTGATCTAAGAAAATTCGGAAATACAATTTCTCCGATCAATAAACCTCCTATAAATTTCATTACAGCTAATTTAATCTGTAGTTTCTGAATTCCAAATGTCCATGATAGTTGTGATATAGCTTTTTAAAAAAGAAGTGTATAACAATGGTTTATTTTTGAACAGAAAAGAAGAGTTTCCAAATATTCTCGTCTTTAACAATATCCCTGTTATTTAACAGTGTGTCAATATTCTGAATCAAACATGACCAAGTATTTATAATTTTCTGATAAAATCGTAGTAATTAGTTCATATCTAAACCATTAAAACTGAACATTTACATACAAAAAAGGTATCTTTATATTTTTCATCTTTGTCTTTATATATACTCCATAGTGTGGACAGTATGTTACTTGCAATGTGTTTGTATACCCTTTCAAAACTATGTCCTCATGTTTTGCCTCAAATGGCAAGAAGGGAGTGAAACTATACTGTAAAAAAACCTTTGGGCCATGAATTTTAACGTAAAATAGTGATTGAGTTCAGCTAAAATATATAAAAATTATTCTGATTTCGGAGGCTGTCAGAAGAATTCAAGACCCCCTCAACATTACATTGTTTTGAGTTAGAGCTAATAAAATTTTCTCTAATTTTGATAGAGCTGGTCCAAAAGGTAGTACACTACACTGTAAAAATATAATTGAGAAAGCTCAGCTTGGACTTTGGAAATTTTCATGTATTGTCTAAACAAAAATATACTAGTAAATAACTGTGCTCTCGGGCCATATGATGAACCTTCGAGATAACCATTCCACTACTCTGACTGTCATACAACCCGATATAAACATAATTTAAGTATAAATAGATAGCAACCACGAACGATTGGGGTTTTCTAGGTCTGTTTGATTTCATCTTATAGGTTTAATATATGTTCTTCCTCGCTTTTATCACAAGTGTTATTTGCTTTGATCAAATCAGTCAAAAGAATGATTCACCCTTGTTTCTCTTGACATTTTTTTTCATTTTAATAACCGAGCACGCCTTTTTCATGCGTAACTAGTCTCCAGCTGAGGAATTCAGTTGAAGTTCCCATGAAAACGGATTCACATGCGGTCTTATCATTTACTTGCTGGTAAATTATACATCAGCGATATTTTTTTAATCTTTCCTAATTTTTGACAAGTTTACCTGTTATGGCTGTCTTTCTCACACACTGTTGTCAATATTATTGAATAATATTCGACTGTCTTACAGGTGATATGTATAGCTAGATATAAAACCAGGTTTAATTCATTTTCTTCATAAGAAAATCCCTGTACCAAGTCAGGAATATGGAAGTTGTATTCCATTCGTTTAATGTGTTTGGACTTTTGTTTTTGCTATTTCATAAACATTTCTGCTTTGAATTTACCAGCGCGTTCGGTATTATTTTCTATTTTACTTTTTGACAAATTTTGACTTAACTAACTGCTTGTAATGAAATTCTATTTCAAAGTTCCGCTGGTGAACTTTTCTTTAAATTACTTGTTGCTCTTATCTGTTTGACGATAAACAGACAATCGTATTTCTTCTTTTCGAATGATTTGCAAAAAAAGTGTCCTTTCTTAGTGCCGTCATCGGGCATGGTCACCTTTTTTATGACGTCACTATAGGAAATTCAGAGGGAAGTAAGAAAAGTTGATGTCTCAATTGAATTTTGACCAATAAAGAGCTGATATCAAACAAACCACACGTTAGTTAAATATAGATTTCATCACTGCATGAAGTGTGATACGATACTTCTCCATTCGAAAAAGTTAAATTTTCATATATAAAGAACGAGGCTTTAAAATTAAACTGTTGAAAGTGGGGAAATATCGTATTACACGATTTATAGTGGTAGAATCTGTTTCTCTAATGATTTTTAGACGATATCTAAACAAATATTATTCTTCCTTTGCAAAGATTTTCTGGAAGTTATGGTTTTTGTATGTGACGTCATCAGGCATGGTCGCCTCTTTTGTTTTTTGAGATGGGAAATATTTTTATCCCACCGGTCGAGAAATTTGAAAAAGGCCATGAAAATTGGAGAAATTAAACTAATCATCAGTTCAGGAAAAGGATAAATTTGGTAAGAATTAGACAAATAAAAATAATCAATGTGTCATGAAAAAGATTAATTTGGACAAGAAATAAAGAATTGCTTATACGTCATTTCAACTCTGATGGATAATTGTTTCAATCATTAGCAGTCATACAAAATCTACCTAATTTTATGCAAAAGTGAAAATAAATTTTAGCAAAAAAGACATAAGCTAGACCCACAAAAAGTGAAAATTAAAGAATATTGCATTAGATAAAGATCCTCCTGCTGTTTGATTAAAGTTATTTATAGATAATCGATGGTTCTTCAAACGAGAGGGTGTTGATAAACATCCTCAATTATAAAACATCATTGTTATCTGCTTATCGCTGTTTTCCCATAAAGTGGTTGGTGTTTACTTCGACAACAGCATGTATACTCTTATGTTTTATTAAAGTTTTTAAAATCTCTAGCGAGACGCATGATATGAAAAATTATAGATATCGATTAACGATAAAACGTTAAAGTAAATGATCGGAGTAGTAATAATATTGGGGGTGGGGGTTCACTGCTGCTTTCTATACTATGTTTTAGTTGCTGCGTGTGTTCTTTAAGGTGGACTTAGTTAGCGACAACAAAACTTTTATTTACGTCATAAAAATATCAGATATTTGAACAAATAATATAGGTAAATAATTTAATCTTGGATGTAACGCGTCTTCTGATTGGCTGACAGCTCTTACACATAATTTTGTCATGTGACCGTGATGTCACCAACGTTTTTTCATGATTTACTCTGGCTTAAAGTGGAATTTAGAATTAGAAATAAATTATAAGTAATGACTGTAATATATTTTCTGTCGATTCGAAATAACTTCAAAAAATGTGGTGCGCACTTGAAAATGACCTGCTACGCAGGTTATTCAGTGTGCGCCACATTGTTGATGTTAGAAAAATATTACAGTTATTCCTTAAATAGAAAAAAAATAGTATCAATACGTTTATATAATTTACTTCAAATAATCTAATCCGTTCTCCAGCTTTACAGTTTAACCCTCGTCACGACGGGAAGATTGAAAGAAGGGTATCGATCAGGATAATAATAAGAAGAAAGGTTCTACATAGAAAATATGCCTGTACCAATCAGGAATATGACAGTTGTTATCCATTCGTTTGATGTATTTGGGCTATTGATTTTGCCTTTTGATTAGGGACTTTCCAATATGAATTTTCCTCGGCGTTCGGTATTTTTGTGATTCTACTTTTTGTTACACACTGAAACTATATGTGTGTCCCTATCTGTTGTCATAGTGATTCATCTTTGCACCTATTCGTCCTTTAAATGCCCAAGTCAGTGACCTCACCTAGTATGGGATCTAACCCACCCCTCCCGCACGTGAAACCAGCAAGCTACCACAGATGACGTTAAATCGTATAACAAAAAGCAATATTCACAATTTATCAGTCTTCAGAATAAGGCCAAGTTAAGTTACAAATGTTCTGCTTATTTTAGAAAAATCGGTGTTTAAAACATGGTACTTTAATTTTAATTAAGTCTTTTGCTGGCATTTCAATATTAAACTATCGTTTG
The DNA here is from genome assembly GCA_037788925.1 of Mytilus galloprovincialis. Lineage (NCBI taxonomy): Eukaryota > Metazoa > Mollusca > Bivalvia > Mytilida > Mytilidae > Mytilus > Mytilus galloprovincialis. Next base: position 28,838,526 of record CM075342.1, on the reverse strand, counting down.
GGAAGGTAATCTAATTTTTAAGCTGAATTACACCAAAAAAATTAAAAAGCGATTGGTGTATATGGGTGTATTTAGACTATCTTTTTGCGTATATAAGCATGACAGCCATGATGATACGGTTCACAATTTGTTACATAATTATAACTTGTTTCCTTCAGAAAACCGAAGGGGTTAGTCTTTTAGGGAACGACCATTTAACTCCCAGTGTTTTTTTTTCTTTCTTAAAACAATATTCTGATCTCCAATTTGATAAAAAGAATATTCTGGTCAAGCAAATGACAAAAATAATATTCTGAATGTAAATCCCATCTACATTATAGTGTTAGATTTTGAAAAAAAATATTTGATTGACCGCTTCGAAAAACTAAATAAATTTCTGACATAGACCCCCCCCCCTTTTTTTTAAAAGTTAAATTGTTGCTTCCTTACAGGTATGTGGTCTGTTCATGTCATTTTAGGATTGTGTGTCATCTTTGACCTATGATGTCTTTGTATTGTCAAAAACTTTTTGTGGTCTCGGACCATATGACTAACACAACAAACGAATGGAAAACAACGTATCATATTCCTCATTTGGTACAATCATTTATTATTTCCTCACGTAGAAAATGTTAGACTATATCTGGTTTTATAATTAGCTAAACCTCTCACTAATACGACAGTCGCATAACATTCCGTTAAATTAACAACGACAGTTCCGCTAAATAACATACCGATTTGATTAGTTTACATGACGACAAGACTCTCAAACATACAATAAACTCGTCAGCGACGCTCGAATAAAAAAAAAACATATTTTAATTTTTTAAACTATATAAGTTATTCAGTGTCCACCACATTTTTGATGTTATTGCATCATATACAGAAAAAATATAAGTCATTCCTTAAAAAGAAGCCTTCTGAACTGCAATCAACATAAATGATAAATAATTCAAAACCTACGCAAATACAAGTGACAAATGACAATAGACTAATTTTGGGTATTTTCGCTATTATCTTTTTAAAAATTACCTTAATCAAATTTTGAAAGTGTTTTTACAAATTCTTAGTTATACTTTAATAACTAGAGGAAAAAATTGAAACAGCTGTAGTAAATGATTATAAGGGCGGTGAAAACAAATCAGACGATGCCACTGTCAATTGATTATAGATAGATCATTTACATTTTTGTGTTTAAAGAAATGTTCATCTTTCGTAAATTTTACAGTCGCCATCACAAGTTGATCGATCGTTATGGACTATTTGTTTCTTAGATGATAGCAGATATGATCCAAATGTCGTAACTACAATCCCGTCCATGAATGTGACCTATATATTTAGACTTATTACGGGGCTTGTTCTAACATGAACAACACTATGGATGACACATGTTGAGCAGGATTCGCTTCTCCTTCGGAGCTTCTGCATTCACCCCCAGTTTTTGGTGGGGTTCGTGTTGCTCAGTTTTTAGTTTTATATGTTGTGTGTACTACTGTTTGTCTGTTTGTCTTTTTCTTTTTTAACCATTGCGTTGTGAGTTTATTATCACTTCTTCTTTAATTCATGGAGAAAATTAAAAGTTGGTCCATAAAATCATTTATATAAATATATAAAACAACAAGTAAAACACAGTAGAAATGTGCAATAGTTTATATGTTTTATGTAAAATTATACTCCAATAGCATCGCATTCTCTTGATGATTAATATTCTTTTACAGTAATTATTGAAATGAAATCTTATATTTTTATTTCATTTAGAATAATGGCAGGTAATATATGATACAGATACATGCATAATTTTCCTTTTAGCAGAGTGCACTCAAAAATGCTGTATTTCCGAATCGTAACAAAAATTGAGTTATCTCGCTTTGCACATCCATCGGTATGCTGTTAAACTTATGTCAATAGTTCGATCGCACGCTCCCATGAACATTGAGGTTGGAAAGTGATCGTTTTAGATTTTAATTTTCTGCTGTGTAAACCGATAGTTTAATACCTCAATTTGAACACCTTCTATGATGTTATTACTGTTCTCAATCGGAAGTTTGAACGAATAAGAAGAGGTAAATACGCATATGAACAACGCCATCGTCATTTACTGATTTAGTTGTCTAATTGGCAATCATAATTATGACGTCTTATTTTAATACAATTCTTTTCTATAAAAACCACTTTAAACGGGTTGGTACCGAACATGTACTGAACATTTTTTTCATTCACACATTATTATATCAGAGACATATAATACATTATTATGTACAATGTATTATACATAGCTTTATTGCAAAATTACACCCATAAGGCAGCAACCATTTGATTTTCGGGGGGGGGGGGGGGGGGCTATGGATTTTTTTTGAAAAAAAAATTTGTTTCCAGTTTTGGGAGAAAAAAATTATTTGTTTCTGATCCGGAGAAAAAAAAATTGTTTGTTTCACCCTCAGCTGCCACTATATGTAAAGCTATAATTGAAAGAAAAAAATTGTTTTCGACTCCTCGCCAAAAAAATAGACTGTTTTTCGCAAAAATAGACTGTTTCTAAGGCGAAAAAAAAAGTTTGTCCAGAAAAAAAATCCATAGCTCAAATGGTTGCTGCCTAAGGGTCAAGCAATACAAACAAACATTTATACATTTTAAACACAATGCAATACAATGAAATACAATACAATATTATAGAACATATTTTAAGAGTTCAAATTATAAATTGACCCCTCAGTTCTAAAGACTGCTTAATGAAGACTCCAATATGATAAACAAGTTCAGGGATGGGGTTTAGAATGTGTTTTAGTTTATTAATTGTATCAAGATGTTGAAATAATGGTACATATTCTGTCTCTATTTATAAATATCAATTTATGATAAAAAAAATCAATTAGTAAATTTTTAAATCTAGTCAATGCATAGATTTGTTTTGCTTTGTTTTTGTTTTTGTTTTTAGTGTTTTTTTTTTTTTTTTAATGTTTGCAGTTAAAAAAAACATGACATTTGCTGTCTTCCACGACTTAGTTAACTCGTTGTGACGACTTGGCTTAACTTACTGTAGCTCGATGTTCCATGCTATTTACACAACAAAATAAAATATTCAGGACTACTATTGGACAACAGAAAATAATTTTTTAAAAATGTAAAAATAAAAGGTAGATAACTGGTCATAAATTTGTAATTTAACACAATTTTTATTACCTCGCTTTGCATATACTGTCGACATTAACTGCAAATCAGGTCATTTAGTGTTGGTTATTCTTATTATATAATAAAAAAACTGTTAAAAGCATAAATATATCCGTTTATCAGGGTTATGTGAATCTTACATTAGTTTTTTGGTGGGGTTCGTGTTGTTTATTCTTTAGTTTTCTATGTTGTGTCATGTGTGCTGTTGTTTGTTTGTCTTTTTCATTTTTAGCCATGGCGTTGTTAGTTTGTTTTAGATTTATGAGTTTAACTGTCCCTTTGGTATCTTTCGTCCTTCTTTTACATTGTATCTAAATGCTTTATATATTGTATTTCTGTATTTTCATAAAAAAAAATTAAGATACTATTTGTTGACCATTACATGTATAATACTGGTTTGATTATCGAAATTCAAAATACTTGAAAACTAGGTCTGCAGGTTGGGGTGCATTTCTGCGTGAGAAAGCATTACTGGAGTACATGTTAATGAACAAACCAACAGGGAAATAAAGAACAGGCATGGCATTTTCTATGCTATCAATATGATGTATTGATTTTGTCAAGATTTCTCAGAGAATTGATGTTCTAATTTTATCGAAAAATTGTGTTTATTCAAGTTTGACATCAATATCACAATAGACCTGCTATCAAGTATAATACTTATAAAGTAATAATTCAAACGATCGAGAATATTTCACATATAAAATTGAGAATTGAAATGGGGAATGTGTCAAAGAGATAACAGCCGCCCAAGAAGCAGAAAACAGACGAAGGCAACCAATGGGTCTTCATCGCACCGAGAAAATCCCGCACCGGGAAGCGTGTTTCAGCTGGCCCCTAAACAAAATGTTGTACTAGTTCCAATATAAACAATTATGAATAAGTTGTCGAAAATGTAAAATTCATTTGTTCGAGCTTAAAATTCCACATGTGGAGCAGTATTTGCTTATCCTTCCGTAACACCTAAAATTACCCCCTGTGTTGGTCGGTTCGTGTTGCTCGGTTTTTAGTTTTTCTATTTTGTGTATTTTGTACTGTTATATGTGTTATCGTCTTTTACCATGGCATTGTCAGTTTGTAGACGACTTGTGATTTGGTATATTTCGCCTCTCTCTCAAGAGCCAAATTCTTGGGATATTTTGACGGATATAATAGTCTCTTTCCGAAGCAGTCAGAATGTTTTCGATTTGTACCGTTTGATTTGCATAACTATCAAATACCATCGGCAAGATCATCGGCGGCATCGGCGATCTGTTATGTGATTAGGGAAACGGGCGTATTGCATTTCCGCTAATTTTTCAAATTCCCAATACTACGTTTCCGCAAATTTTAAGTATACGTTTGCGCAATTTGTATTTATTACTTTTCGGGAAATTTACCTGGTAATATTAATAGCCGATGCTCCATCTAACGATAAATGCATGAAGTTTGCCGATTATATATTGGAATTTTACATAGATGGCAATTCGAGATTTCCACCAACCATTTTGGGCATCACCTCCTGACCCCGAGGAAAAGAGAACAACGAATGGTGCCGAGTCTTTTCATGCCACCTGAACGAACAGTTTTTCGCTAGCCATCACATGTTGGCTACAAATATTCAGCCACAACTGACTCATGAACTCATATCAAGATATATCAGATTAGTGCTGACTTTTGAACATTACGTTTTCATACATTTTAATGATGAATTTTACATGTTATGATGACCTTTAACTTAATAAATATTTATTTTTTATTATGGCTTTGCTTTCGACAGGTATTCCTTAATTATTTGCGGAAAAGTAATAATTTTTTTTTCTCGGAATAGTTACTTTTTTTCCGGAAAAGTAAGATATTTATTTGCGGAAACGTAATCTTTTTTTTCAGGAAACGTCATCTTTTTTTTCCGGAAAAGTAATGTCAATTTGCGGAAACGTAAAACGTTGAGGGAAACATTCTATCATTTTTGATGTTCGAAATTCCGCCTCCGATGTTTTAGTCTTCGTGGTGTACAGCAGGTAAACAAATTTAAAAAAAAACAAATTTTAGAGAAAACGATGATACTATTTAGAATTTTTTTCCCAAAAGAACTCCCCAGAACAGAGCATAATAACTAGTGGTAAATTTCCAATACAAATAATTGTGTACGAATGTCTTATGAATTCAGAACGCCGCCGTCCATGCAGTTTCGCCGATTAACTTTTTATTAGTAGGTCTATATATAGTTTCGTTTTGTTTTGTTTTCTAAAGTGCAGGATTTCGGATTAAATCAATAGTTTAAAATTAACTCGTGTTACTGAGGTATTTTTAAACATTAACAATAGTATTACATTTGTCAAGGACATTGAAACCAAAACAGGCCATTTGTTGTTCCAAAATATTTGTCAAATTCAATACGATTTTATTACATCTTCTTTGTTTATTTTGAAAACATAAAAATAGACGGAACTGTCACACAACGAAAATGATCAACAACACAAGACCTAGAACATATGTCAAATGGCAGAAACCACCAATCGACACCAAAGCAGGAGTTGACCTTAGTGGTATCGCTTACTTATAATATTAAAAAACAATTTTATTATGAGCAGTATACAGATCTCCAAAAAATACATGTATATGATTGAAACTCAGTAAAAAAAAATAGTAGTATAGTAGTATTTTGCGGAGGGTGGGGTGGGGGGGGGGGGGGGGGGTCATTATAGTAAGATACTGACTCTTATACTACTGAGTATATTATAATTGTTTTTATCATTATTTTTATTACTATTGTCAAAAAATATTATTATTATATAATTTACTAATATCAGTTACCTTCTTATATCGCAAAATAAACTAAACCCGTTATTGGTTGTAGCAATGCAGAGAAATTAATTGTTGTAAAATTATCATCATTATTACTGTATTGCATTCCCTTTTGACAAAATCGTTTTGAAACTTTATATAGATATCAGAAGATGTTGTATGAGTGCCAATGAGACAACTCTCCATCCAAATCACAATGTATATAAATAAAGCTGTTTATGTCAAAGTGCGGTCTTCAGCATGGAGCTTCACTCTATGTAAAAGTCGATACACTGCTACAACATCAGATACGTCGGTTTTTTTTTCAAAATTAAGCCGTGATGATAGACTAAGCCATCATATTTCACATTCAGCCGACAACTGGCTAGTTTTGAAGAAGAAAAAAATACGTGCAATGCAATCACGGGCGGTATAACATATACAGTAACTTTTCCCACGATTTTTGTCTAATCATTGCTGTGACGTCACAACAGGTTCTTGCCAAAAAACTTATCAAGATGTCGCCAGAACATAGCTTCAATCAATAAAACGATATTTTTAATGATATGATAGATAATACAGAATACATATCACATTAAATCATACACCCAGGCGCGTGTCTTGTCAAATAACTGTAGTCATACTGACAAAGTGGTGGTAATCCAACGGATCATTAAAATATGACTAGCATGTGGGTGACTTGTCAAGTGGCTTGCTTTTAATATCAAACCTATTACTTACTGTGTATATTAAATACCTAGCGTGGGAATCGGGCTCGTCTGCTGCTTAGTTAAAAGTCTGTGGCGACCAGTTTGGATGGATGCTATAATATTACACAGGCAACATTTGCTCACATGAATTTCACATGAATCTCACATAAAATTCACGTGAATTGAGATTCACATGAATTTCACATGAACTTTTGCAAATTTAGTTTGGTACTTTTTATGATTCAAATTTAAAAGTTTAAATCTTATTTGAATTATGTTATTTTACAAATTCACGTGAATTTCACATGACAAAAAATCATGTGATTTTCATATGAGTTTCACATGAAACTCACGTGATCTGTTTTCACGTGAGTTTCACGTACAAGCTCGTTTGAGGTGAAATTCAAATTCACATATATCTAAATTCACGTGAAATTGATGGGAACGAAATTTGCCTCTGTACAAGAATAAATTTTAAACTTATGTACAGTCAAACCTGCAAAATATATCGCCTAGTGAATATCGTCTGCCTTTAATATAGTTATAGGTCTTGCGACCAGTATGAAAGGATGCTATAATACTACAAGAATCAAGGCATGTACATGTATAAAAACGATAATTCTTGCTTTTAATATCAAACCTATTACTTACTGTGTATATCAAATACCAAGCGTGGGAATCGGGCTCGTCTGCTGCTTGTAGTTAAAGGTCTGCATGGCGACCAGTTTGGGAAGATGCTATAATACTACAAGAATAAATTTTAACATATGTACAGTCAAACCTGCAAAAAATGTCGCCTAGTTAATATCGTCTGCCTGGGAATCGAGCTGTGCTAGCAAATATCGTCTGCCTTATAGTTAAAGGTCTGGCGACCATTTTGTATAAGGATGTTATGATACTACAAGAATAAATTTTTAACAGATAAACAGTAAGACCTGCAAAAAAAAAATGTCGCCTAGTGAAAATAGTCTGCCTTATAGTTGAAGGTCTTGCGGCCAGTTTGAAAGGATGCTATACTACTACAAGAATCAAGGCATATACATGTATATTATTAATTCGTATATTTTAACAAATTTGATTCGTTTAGGGATAGTCACATGTTAAACTATATTTTCGAAGGTAGAGAGAAAACGGCGGATAGCAAAACGCATATTGACCTGCAAAAAGCATATTGCACGGTTATTTTTAGAATATCTAAAAACCAATACACTTTGTGACGTCATGTAATGAATTTCAGGATATTGTTTAACGTTTTGAAACACATGATATCTGTGATCGATTATTTGACGAAAAAAATCTTCGAATACATAAGATGTCATAAAAAAAGTAAATGAAATAAAAACTAATATGTTGTTATTGTCAAGAAGACAATGTAATATCTATAAAATTCCAACAAACTTAAATGACGATTTTGATACAAATATGGTCAGAAATTAATAATATAACAAATATAGCCTTTGTATGAGGTCAATACAGGATATATCGACCCAAAGAAGTATATCGACCTCGGACTTCGTCCTCAGTCAATATACTTCTTTCAGGTCAATATATCCTTGTATCGACCTCATACAAAGGCTATATTTGTATAATAAAAACGATTTGTCTTGCTTTTAATATCAAACCTATTACTTACTGTGTATATTTAATGCCAAGCGTGGAATCAGGCTGTGCTTGTGAATATCGTCTGCATTAAAGTTAAAGGTGTGAGTGACGACTAGTTTGGAAGTATGTTATAATACGTTAACGAACAAATTAAAACATATGTACAGTCAAACCTACAATAAATGTAGCCTCTTTCAAGCCAAAACATTCCAGGCAGGTCATATTCATTTTTTGCAGCTGTAGTAATAACTATTCCTTTTAACCCTCAAATCAAACTGTCAACAACTCTAGTCATCGTAGGGCATTCAACAATGGGTAAAACCATTAACGTAAGTTATATAAAGGTCCCCGAATAGACATTAGTTATAGTTAGATCTCCAACGGTAAACCTAATTTGGGTCGGGGAGAAGAAAAAATATATTCGTTTAAATGTTTGGGCTAATATGCATAAAATTACTTTTAGAAATCCAACCGTAGTTCTTATTTATTGTAAGGCATGTAGAAAAATCTGGAAGTTTGGAATAAATCCTCACTTAAGTAGTTTATGCATATCTGCCCAGCCTCGCCAAAGGGTTAAAGTAAAGATTGCAAAATGCATAAACTTAAAAATTAATGCAATGTAAATGATTACGTCTTTGGTGATCAAGAATGTTGTAAATAACCCACTTACCATTTGATATTCTGATATACAATGGGGGAAAATATGGTTATCTGGTGTGATTGACAATGATTTATTGGTGATTACTCTACACCGCATCAGCGGAAAAAAAACTATATGTGGAGAGTTGTCTCATTGGCAATCAAACCACATCTTCTTATTTCTATATAATTATAAAGTGCGGCGAAGATTGCCAGACGAGACAGCTATATATCTAAAATAGTCCAAATGACGTGTCGGTCACTATATACGTCCTTCAAACTAGTTGCTCTTTTTTTTTCTTCTAAAAGTTGAACCAATTAAACATAAAAATGTTGCTTCTTGTGGCGACTATATACAAGTAAATAATTAAAGAGGTTTGTAACAAACACCATTATAATATTTTCTCAAGTATACTATCAATTATCGGCTAAATAGGGGCACGCGTGCCTGTATATATTTACTTATATAAAAAAACAGAAGTCTTTCCCACGATATACCGTCTAACACATCTGATAATGGTTTTACAAGATCTGGTGTGCTTATTATCAAGAGATAAGTACAGGCTTTTCACAGTATACAAACAAAGGATTCTTTCTGATAGAAATTAAATACGATCACTTGATCTTTCAACCTAAATATATATTGTTGCATTTCAAATTGTTCTGATGTTTTGATAGAATGACAAATTGCATTCGATGTTTTATGGTATTTTGTACCTGTTTTAAATTTTCTTATCATTTAGTTTCTCATGTTTCTTCTAACAAACGACGACTTATTATCAAGTCCGCGCTTGGTTCCTATCAACATTGAGAGGTGTTGTAAACCAACGATTTCAACTTCAGAAAATCAAGAAGACCATGTTCATCTTAATTTTATACAGAAATTGAAAGCAAATATAGCAAGTCATTTTTTGTTGTATTTTCTTTCTTCCATAAAAATGTCATGCCTATGTATCGATGCCTAGAAAACAGATGGCCGTTCGTTAACTTCTAGATTAATTTTCTTTTGTTTGTGTCAATGGGTGTCTGTCTATTGGATTATATACCCAAACATATCCTTTCGTGTCAATCGTGAAGTGGTTCTGATATAAGTCCTGGTTAAATAAATAAAGTTGAGAATGGACATGGGGAATGTGTCAAAGAGACAACAACCCGACCAAAGAGCAGAGAACAGCCAAAGACCACCAATGGATCTTCAATGCAGCAGGAAAATCCTGCACCTGGAGGCGTGCTTCAGCTAACCCCTAACAAAAAAATGTATACTAGTTCAGTGATAATGAACGTCACATTAAACTCCGAAATATATATAAAAGAAACTAAAATTAAAAACCATAAAAGACTAGCAAAGACCAGAGGCTCCTGACTTTGGTCAGGCGCATAAATGCGGCGGGGTTAAACATGATTTTTGAAATCTCAACCCTCTCTCTATACCTCTATTTATTGTAGCAAAATAAACATACAACAATACGCTTTTTTTTCTTTTTTTACGTAGATTTAAATGAATTATTAATTCCAAAGACTCAATTTTAGGCTCTCCCTTGACACCATTTGCAAGTATGATATTGAGAACCGATGATAGTCCCTCGGGAGGTACGATAAATGGTTGGCCCGTGTTAAGAGAGAGCCAGATCTCTTGCACGTAAAAGACACCTTTGTGGAAAGGGATAAATATAAGTTTCAATAACTTGTTTCCCAACCGACATTTAATTAATATGTTTAACTTAAAGAATTATTCTTTAAATATATTTTGTTCTTTGACACGTAACTTTGAATAAGCAGGTGATCGCTTTGCTTTTGGCTGTTACAGTTAACATTGTTGATCTGCATTGTATCTTTATAGAGATTTTCTTAATGTTGGAAAATGATTTTAATATATTGCGCATGCTGTTATAACTGATCAACTGCTGCTTGCCTCAAAGATATTACTTAAGGAAGATCGCTTGTCATGTTTTTGGATTTTTCTCAGATTTTCGGAATCCTCTGAATCCATTTGAATGCCTTAAAAACATTTGCCCATTGACCCCCATTTTTCTGTTTATTTCCGGCCAAAATTTCAATTGGTAATATCTCGAAAAAAGCAGATTGACCTTTTTATTTGTTTTGCTCTTTTGATTCCTTTATTCATCCCCTATCAATATTAACTAGTGTTTTGAAAAGTTAATTATTTTGAAACTGAGAAGCGAACTCCCTTAATGCAATATGATAAATATGAAATTAACAATTATCTATAAGTGGATATATGTTTCTAACATTATTTTTAGTTCAGTAAGCAGACACTTACAAAGTTAAAATACATATGAAGTGTACTACATGTTTACATCGTCATTTTCTTGTCAACATACCGGCGTCGTTAAAATTTAGGACATGTCCATTTGATTATAATAAACGTGATATGTTGGTACATGACGTGAACTGGGGCAAAAGATGACACTACATCAATTACTGGTATACATATTTGTGCTTCAATTGTCATGTTTGCTTATTTCTGCAAAAGTGTTCAAACTAGGACAAGAAGCCAGTGTTGTTTACAAATGGACAAAACTTGATTTCAATTGGACTCACACTGATGTTAAACAAGATTCAATCCGTAATGGTACATTCATTGTTGCAAATAATGTTATAACTGGTATCAAAGTTTATTCACGGAGAATTTTTGTCACAGTTCCAAGATGGAAACCAGGTGTGCCATCAACCTTGAACGAAGTAATGAATACAACCTTGACAAGCGACGATCGTGCAATTCTTAATCCTTTTCCTACATGGGGCATGCAAAAGATTGGGGACTGTGACGCTTTTCAATATGTTCAAAGTATGGAAATTGACCCAAATACAGGATACATGTGGATAATCGATACCGGAAGTGCCCGTGGTGGGACGACACAATGCAATGCGAAAATTGTAATTTATGATCTGAAATCGGATTACATTGTACGGAATCATTCATTTCCTGAAAATATTGTCTCAAAGGGCACGAATTTCCTTAATGATATAGTAATCGATTATGTTAACGGTAAACCCAGATTTGCATATATTTCCGACACTGGACAAGTTCCGAAGATAGTGGTGTATGATTATGAAATTGACGAATCCTATTTCTTCAACCACAAGTCCATGTATCCAGAAAACGGTTACATGACTATTAGTTCTAAAAATGATGAACAAAGGAATTTTACAACACCTATAGATGGGATAGCCATGTCACCTGACTTTCAATATGTATACTATTGTGCATTAGCAGATCGAAATCTCTACAGAATCCCAACGGAAGTACTCCGAGGGAGAGGCAACTTTTCTCAATCTTATCAGCATGTAGGTATGTCAATAATTATAAGTTATCTCCCTTTATATATGTATACCTGTGGTAGGGAGCTACCATTTGCTTTCTAGGAGGGAGCTAGGATAACATTTGAAAAAAAGGCAGGACATGAGTTTTTGAATAGAAAAAAGTTAGGATGAGCATCTTTGCAAAAAGAAAAGTACGGAAGCGTATTAGCGCCACACATTTTTTTTTTTTTTTTTTTTTTATTTTTCTTCCTATGTTTGCGTTATAACGCAAACCTTTGCGTTACAACGCAAACCTTTGCGTTACAACGCAAACCTTTGCGTTACAACGCAAACCTTGTAAAGCAAACCTTTGCGTTATAACGCAAACATTTGTTTTATCTTATTTCTTATTCAAGATCCAAAGGAAACCGTAGTTATTAATGGAGGAGGCTGTATATATTAAAATTTATCACCTTTGTAGTAATTGCAAAGTAAAATGCTTGAATAATTAGATTATATTAATGACTAATAATGAGCAGAATAATATAAGAAGATGTGGTATGAGTGCCAATAAGAAAACTCTCCATCTAAGTCACTATGCGTAAAAGTAAACCATCATAGGCCGAATTACGGTCTTCGACACGGAGCATTGGCTCACACTGAACAACAAACTATAAAGGTCCCCAAAAACGATATCCATGTTTCTACTAGAAAATTGAGTAAATTGAAGTTATACCTAAGAAAAAAAACAACCCTGGTAATATAGCTATAACCGAATATAAATATACTTCCAAAGTAAGCTCTCGTTTGAGAACTGTGTAAAGTAGGTTAGATTCAAACAAGCTACCCTTTGGCAATAAATGTATAGAATGAAGATGTTTTATTAATAAAATTATGTTCTCTCTATTCAAATTGCTACCCAAGCATCTTAAAAATACTTCATTATATTGAAATGAAAATTCAATGACTTTCTATCAAAGAATCTTGATCATATTCTGAGATTTAAAAAAAATGTTTCCTTATTAATAATTCATTTTAAAGCAGAAAGATCATTTTGTCTATTTGACTTGGAGGTTGGTTTCACAATTGTATGACATTATTTTTGATCTTTCAATTTTAATATGACTATATACTAAACTATATCTATTTTCTTGTTAAATTATATACTTTTCTGATGCACAAATCAGTCTTAATTTATGTATAATTGCACTTCAATTATTCCATTATTCCTATGCATATTTATTATAATGATTTGGCCTTGTATGTATGTTTCTTTTTTTATCTACTAGTAAATCACATCCGAAATGAATGACAGACGGACATATATACAAAACTTAATGAATAATTGAAATCAAGATATTTGTGTTATAACGCAAAGGTTTGCGTTATATCGCAAAGGTTTGCGTTGTAACGCAAAGGTTTGCGTTATAACGCAAAGGTTTGCGTTATAACGCAAACATAGGAAGAAAAATTAAAAAAAAAATGTGTGGCGCTAATACGTTTCCGTAGAAAAGGCAGGATTACAATTAATGTAAAAACGAAGTCAGGAATTAAACTAATAAAAAAAATGCAGGACCGAATAGAGTGGGAAATAAAAAGGACAGAGATTACAACTTAAAAAATGCAGAACATATTTTTTTTATTCTAGCGCCACTATAAAATTCAAACGGTAGCTCCCTTATGCCAATGTTTAAGTTGATGCCACAACGAATTCCTCTGAAACTTTTAGAGCATTAATTCTGACGGGGAACCTTTGTTCACATCGATTTAAAATCTTGAAATAGCAACATTCTTACAAGTCAGGATAATCCCGGATTTTAACGAATAAATTATCACTCAACAAGTAATCCTTTTCAAATTCAAATGTATTTCTAATCACATTAATATACGTACAAGAAAGAACAGTTTGCAATGTGTTCTCTGCTTTTGCTTTCTTTTGCTAAACGTTTTGGGTTCTTTTTCTTGTTCTTTTTTTTTTCTTTTTCTTTTGGGTTTGTGTCTGTGAATTTACTACTGTTGATGGTTGCTTTTTTTTTCATGGCAAAACATTGGCTTTCGATTGTTGCACATCGAATATGATAATGATCAAAATATAAAAAAAATATATTGTTGTTTTGTTTTTTAATTTTCACAAACGTATCCGGTACATTTAGTAATTTTAAAGTTATTTTATATTGGGACTGTTGAATTATGGACAAATATACGGAACTAATTAAAACGATCACAGTAAATGCTGCTCACATTTTGATAATCCTTCCAAATGTCAAATCAGATCTATAAAGTTTTTTTTTTTATATTCGCAAGACGTTTTCGGTCTCATATTTAAGCAATAATTAAAAAAATATTCGAAAAAATTCAGAAATTATATTATAATTCTTTACATAAACTTAAAAATTGTATATAAATTAACTTGTTTTGTAGGACGAAAGAGTTCGCCGTCAGACGGAATGGTTTTCAGTCAGAAAGGACTGTATGTAGGGGCATTGACTAATGATATGGTTTACAAACAAAGCCTCGAAAGTTTACAAGGGGAAAGCAACTTGACAGAAACTCCGCTGTTTGCTCAGCCGATGGAATCATTAGAATGGGTCGATACTTTTTCCATAGACGAAGATGGCAATTTGTGGTTTGTTGCCAACAGTCTAGTGCGCTTTTTTACAAACACCATGAGGTTTAAATACACTGACCATGCAAATGTGCGAATTTGGAAAGTCAATATTGGAGAAAATGGTTATCTGTGGAGAGACACAAATATGGCATCAAGACAGCAACTCCCTTATCCTATCCTGATTTTGATAATGGTCTTACTGATTAAATTTGTAATTGCTTTATAATATTGAAGTCGCCAAAATTGGGATTCTGTTTTCGCACCTTGTTTAACTCTGTTTTCAGTTCATGCGATATCAGATTATAAATTTAAAACATGTTAAATTGTGCAAGATTTCTTCATATGGGTTTATTTACCCACGGAGAAGAATGTGGGATTCTTTAAAGACTTTTAAGACTATTTTTTCGAAGATGTTGAAAGGTATACGACTAGTATATCATGATGGTATTAGGTTCAACAACAAAAAATCAAGATATGTCATAAGGCAACTACTAAATATTTCCAGAAATATGGCAGGCAATTTAAAATGTGGGGGAGTTATATTTATATAAAGAAGATTTGGTATATAATTGCCAAAGAGACAAATCTCCACAAGACACCAAATAACACAAGAACACGGCCTTTAACAATAAACCAAAGCCCATACCGTATAGTCAACTATAAAAGGTCCAGAAATGACAAATGAAAACAATTCAAAAAAGAAAACTAACGACCTTTACTTATGTTCAAAATAATAAACTAAGAACAAACATGTAACACAGCAACAAACGACAACCACTGAATTACAGGATCATGACTTGCAATTGGGATATGCACATTCAGAATTAGGCGAGGTTAAACTACTTTGAAGACGCCAACTTACCAGGGACAGGGGTTTTACAGTACAGCAAAACGTCAATGACAGAGAAAAGCATGGCCTTTTGCTATTTGCTATGCAAAGATAGTCTAGTTTTTGATAACTCAATTTTGTCCCTTATTAATGTCGTTCATTATAAAAGCAAAATATATAATACATTGAGAACATACACATTCATATCTTCATAAATGGAAAATCTTTGGTTGTGTCATATGTATATTAAACTAAATACGAAATCTTATTATTTTGGAAAATTATTTTTGGAATGTCGGATGAACAAGGTTAACCCTTAATGTCCCTTACGGCAGAGGAATTCACACCAACAAGAAAAGCTTTCAATCAAAAATAATTCCAACCCTGTATGATCCAAGGATCGCACTGAGTTTTATTCCGCCATGCAGAAAAATGTGAACCTGTAAAAAATCAGTGTCATTACAAATTGTGTAATGTAAACTATGCACATATAAGCAGCAAGGAAATTACAGATAAGATCAAAACAAGAAAAACATGCGCACAGCAGTTCTAATGAAGTGTCAATAATTGGACATGTGACTTACAAAAAACAGACGTATCATAGAAAGTTTATTACACAGAATAACAACAAATTAAAGACCATGGTTTGTGGTCAGAATGTTGAACACGATTAGAATATATTCAGCACTCCAAACTGATATTGTTACATATGTGTACATATGAAGGCCACAATCATCCTCTAATAATCAAATAATTTGTGCGTTAAAAAAACACTTTTTAAATTATGCCCGAAGCGTCTTTCGATAAAACATAAAAAAAAACTTCAAATAAAACACAGCACCGAACCATGACAGAAACAAAATATTAATTAAATATATATCTCCTTTTAAATTGTTGTCACTTTTTAAATTGTGCCCGAAGCGTCTTTCGATAAAACATTAAAAAAAAACTTTAAATAAAACACAGCACCAAACCATGACAGAAACAAAATATTCGTTAAATATATATCTCCTTTTAAATTGTTGTCAGTTCCACTTTTGCAGAATTTACTTATTCAATATTCAATACAGTCGTATCAACTGACCTTTTTTGTAAGATTGTTTTAATGTCGTATCATATGAATGCTTAAAAGACATCGATGTCACTATTACAAATTTACCTAACGGTGATTTGCAAAATACTATTATCGAGTGTTTGTGGTGTTTGTGAAGTTTGATACTAATTTCTAGATTAAACCTTCATCGGTGATGTGAACAGTCAAAAGTTTGTAAACACGTGAAATAATATGAAACTAATAGCCTACCAAAAGGTGAATATTGCCTGTCGAAGTTACTATATCTAAATTCCATCGTATATATTTACAAATGTATGTACTAGATTGACAATTTTCAAAATTTCTTTGAATTTTGATTTACCAACGACATTATCGCCGTGAGCATCAGGCTTTGATTGTCTGCAGCTCTTTCGAAATTCATTGACAGAATTGAACCAAACGTTTGCATGTCATGAAGAAATGCATAACATTTTACAATTTTGACTTGATTGATGTTTTTTTCAGTTTTGTGTTTCCAATACCAATATATGGACTAAGCCGTTTTCTGTTAATAGCAGCTATACAAAATTCCACCAAACTAAACAATTTCATTTTCGAGATATGAAGTGTTGCGCATGCTAATCCTTTTTTTTTCTGAATGATTAATGGGGTTTGCCATATCAAAAAAAGGACTTCGCCATTTCTGCTTTTACTATTCGCAGACAACAGCCAACGTCTCCGGCCTTGGCATTCGCACATTTTATTAGGGAGCTACCATCTGATTTTTATGGGGGGGGGGGGGGGGGGGGTTGGCTAGGATGAAAAATTGTGTCCTGCCTTTTTTTTTAGTTGTAATCTCTGTCCTGCCTTTTTATTTTTCACTCTATTCAGTCCTGACTTTTTTAACCTAAATTGTCATCCTGACTTTATTTTGCAAGTGTCTCATCCTGCCTTTTTTTTTACTCAAAACTCCTGTCCTGCCTATTTTTTTTAGATTTCATCCTAGCCTCCCCATAAAAATCTAATGGTAGCTCCCTTGGGTATCTTTATATTCAATTGATTAATTTCACAATTAAGTGATTACACATTGGTTGAAAATCGTTATATTTAATTAAATGTGCAAATGTCACTTTAAACCAATTTAATATGCATGACTGTCGGTAATAAAATTTTGTAATCTACTTCTTATCATTAAAGTGAAACGCTTAATTGTTCATTAGCTCAAAATTCGTTCAATGTTATCAGAATTGTGACACGGGTCGCTCAGTGATATGCGCAATGGCTATAATTTATGTTGCGTGATAGTATGGCACATCCGTATTCTATTGGTATCTAAGTACTCTTCAACCGTTACAGACTCTGTTTACTAACTACCTTCTTATTGAAAGGTTAATTTTGCTACAAAGTATACATTTGGTAATCACCGCTCCATTCTCTTTTCCTTGAAAAGAAATCAATAAATATATCCAACTGAAAGATTTGAGTATCGGTTACAGATGTAGAGCCAGCCTTTTATGATAAAAAAAAAGGTGGGATTCCTAACCCAGGATAAAGGGGGGGGTTCCAATTATATGTTCCCATTCATATGAAAAATAATGATAAATTCACGCAATTTGATTGAATGAAAATGTTCAAGTATGTTTGTAAGGGGCCATTTGACATTCGGGAGGGGGGGAGATTTTGATAATAAATAACTGACTTGCAATGTATTGACAAAAAATAACTCAGCAGGTCTAATCGAAAGTATGAGATGGCACCAGATTCTTCATAAATTCATCTTTTATTTCCCCAAAAACAAAATCGGGAAATACTTCCCAAATTTTTTAATAATAACTGTATAAATATCATTTAAATATACTCGAAATGTCTGAAAATTGGTTTCATTTAACTTGAGGTATATTGTTTCAGGAACACTTACGTCACTTTTATTACAGGGCCGTAACTACATTGAGGCAAATGCCTAATGTAGGAAATTTCAAAACCAAACACTTGTCTCCATATAAAATTGTGTTCACCGTGGGTGCATTGCAGGAAGCAAGTTGTATTTTCCTTCAGACGTAGCACCTGATTTTTCTTGATCAATGTTTCTTATTTATTCGTCTTTTGTGCGTTGATTGTCCTTCTGTATTCTGTTAGTGTTGCATTCATTTTGTAATTTAGTAATTTTGTTATCAATTTGTAAAAAAAACAGCAGCCACAGATTTAACTTCATATATATGTGAACTACATTTTTGCTTTATCATGCATATTGATCTTCTGAGGTTGTTCCTGGAAACTTAAGTCTTACACTGAATCTATACATTTTGATATGAAACCAAAATATTGTCAAAAAATTATTAAAACAGAAATTGCATTTTCAAATTCAGAAAGGGTCTGGGGAACACCCAGAAAGAATAATTTTGCATCATTTGTTCTAAAGCTTCTTGGGCCTTCAGCGGTTCCAAAACTCTTGAAAAAAAATTTGCCTCGCTTCGCTCGGCGAAACATGATTGCCATTACTTTTAAAAGAGTCTAGTTACAACCAAACTTTAATACTGTGTATGTATGCAATACATGTACATGTATATGCATTTGGCAATATAGAAGATTGATTTCTGCAGAAAATGATGACTTATTCAGATTAAATGGTACAATGACTTGACTTTATACACATGTTCTATTTATAATAAACAAATAATTTTAAAATGTATGTTTTCGAATATTATAAATATAGTTGTGAAAATAAACAATCAGTACCTTGCTTTAATGAAAAGGAAAAATCTTGCTTCAATAGTGCAGAAAATAGATAATCTGTCCTCTTAGTTTATAAAAATAAATAACCGATCCAAAACAAATCCTCCTCCCCCTCCCCCCGGAATATCAAGTGGTCGTCCCCTCAGTAAACTTTTGTATTACAAAAAAACAAATATCAACAAATGTAACCTGAAATAATTTGGTAAAAAGGAAAAATAAAAATAATTCGTGATTATGTATGTTTGTATCTATCTTCAGGAAATTGGTTTATAAAAATAACATGTGGTATGATTGACAATGAGACTGGCAACTTTTCACAAGAGATCGTTTGGTTTTCTCGTTTGAATGGTTTTACAATATTTTGGGGCCCTTTATAGCTTTCTGTTTGGTGTGAGCCAATGGTCCGTGTTGAAGACCGTTCCTTGACCTATATATAATGGTTTACTTTTATAAATTGTGACTTGGATAAAGAGTTGTCACATTGGCACTCACACAACATCTTCCTATATCTATATATACCACATCTGTTAACACAACTATAATAGGTCACCGTGTGGCCTTCAATAATGAACAAAGCCAATACTGCATAGTCAGCTATAAAAGGCCTCGAAATGACAAATGTAAAATTAACAGCCAAAAACTTAACGAAAAACAAATATGTAACACAGAAACAAACGACAACAGCGAGACTTGGGACAGGCACATATATATAAAATGTGGCGGGGGTAAACATGCAAGCATGATCCTTTTTACCTATCCTCCTATGATTTTGTTTTAAATTCAACTATCGTTAAGAAGTCGCAGTCAACCATATATGTGGGTACGTAGTGCCTAAATTCTGTCTGAGACAGAGTTGATTTCGTTTTAATCATATGTCTCTTTGACTGTTATTTTTCTTTTATACATCCTTGGCATTAATATCATGTATTCTGCCTTGAGCTTTCCTATAGAATGTAAATCGTGCAGAAAAAAAACGCTTCGGACGCATAGAGATTCAAGTATTCTACAACACATTGTCCAACCGACATCAGTATCTAGAATTGATATGGCTGAATTATTGCTTCACATCAAACTTAGTCTGGTCTCAAATTGTCCCACATAAGAGAATTTTTCATTAAAATGTATGCTTGGTTTTGCATGCTTTCTACCAACTATTCTTTTCTTCATTAGTTTGGGTAAAATACCTTTGTCATACGCCTAAAAATGTGTCTTACAGTCAAATTGGTTTTTTTTTTCATGCTGAACGAACCTTTATATATGTGGGTGCCATATATGTATAGGTATTATTATAATTATCATTTTAAAAATTAATATTGTTTCTTTTGTTTTTCTTTACAATAGTAATCAATGATAGAGTTATCACCAACTTCAAAAAACAACTCCCTTTTTTCCGTTTTGCAAAATAGCTGTTTTTGGAAGGTGTACACATCACTAACATTTGGCGCGATTTTCCACGTCTAAGGATTTTCATTGCAAGTTTTGAAACTATTCTTAAACAATGAGATTGAAATTTTCAAAACATAGAACATACAACAAAAGTAGCATTTATATTTCATATCTATATAAGTATAAACTAACTTCATCAAAAGTTTATTTCAATATTATTAAATCTTAAAACGGTTATTTTCCTAGTGTTGAGGACATCTGAAAAACCAGATATAATAATTTTGGATTATAGAATTTTATTGACGGCCATAATTGTAACTCATACTATTCTCTACTTTCCACTTTTGTTTTCTGGTTTACTGCATGCACTACAAATTCTGGAAACAGAAGGTCAGTATTAATTGTTTATCTGTTGTGTTATAACATGTATAATGGGATTTATTGAAAGGAGGTTTTATTATTTTTGTTTTAAGTCTCAACTGTACTTTTGAATGCAGTGTGAATTCAATGTCTCGTATTAATGTCATTAAAGAAAAACTAATGGGCCTTCAAATTCATTATATTTTATATTAATTTACCTTAGATTTATTACTCATTGTATTAATATTTGTCTCTGGATTTATTTATATTTTGCCGGGAGAACAATTCTTTTCTTGATTAAAAGTATTCTTGTAAGAATATGTATCCGCAAATATACGAGTATCCTCATTAATATTCGCGCCAATTTATAACGATTATCAAACCACGGGTCTGCTAATGGTGTAATTTGATTTGCCGTGTCATATTAATTCGGCATGGTCACTTAGGTGAAATATGATAAGTTTTGATGTGCACGTGTTTTGGAACATAATTAGGAGATATGATCATATTAACATTATTTATTTTATCTCGGTACTTATCTTGATATTACACTGATTTCATCATTACCAGACGACATTTCCATAAGACATTCATCGAACGATTTCCATTTTCTTTATAATTTGGTCTTCTGTTTATTATAAGCCGTGAGTGACATTAATTTTCAGGAATTTTTCCGCCAGTATCAGAATATAATATGAAATAGCAAATGTATAACTAATAAAGAAGAAAGGCGAAAGATACCAGTGGAACATTCTAACTCATATCGAAAATAAACTGACAACGCCATGGCTAAAAAACAGTTCGAAGTTTGCAACAACAACAAAATACTCTCTCTCTCTCTATCTCATTATTTCATAATCTTTCTTTTATTCATTACAAAATATTCAGCAAAAATAAACTTTTTATTGAACCATTACTCGCTGCGTTATCTGAATGTTCCTTAAAGGCTTCAGAAAAAGAATGTGTACTTCCCGCAAATCAGGAATTGAAAACGAGTTTCGTTTAGTGATGAAACGCAAACTGAACTTAATATGAAACTGAATCTATTTAAAATAAAGAAGCAATAATTTTGATGTTATAAAATTTGTATGATGGGGAAATCAAATGAAAACAAGTTTTAAAATATAATGCGTCCAAATCGCTTTTCTAGATTTATATTTTATCAGAACACTCACAGCCAAGTATTTGATAGCCAACCCAATCTCGGCGCGTTTCATTTGCATGAACAATTTCGTACCGGTGTCGTGACAAAACGTATTATACTTTTATGCAAATAAATTAAATTTCAAAATAAAAAAAAAGTAAATATGTCAAGTGAAATAGAAAAGTGTGCGACCAGGCTGTGTGATAGCCAGTTATTCAAGTAAAGAAATGTAAGGACAGTTGTGTAGATGTTTTAATGACAAATGCTACAAAGAATGAAAGCTATAACTTTGTGCCAACTATTTAGTTAAAATTTGCAGCACAAGTGAGTCTATATTACCGCAAAAAAATGGACGACTGCACCAAATAAAAGACTAAAACAGACAATTTAAGAAAGGCAAAACAAAGGATTATATAGTATACATATTTTCATACATCTTTCCTGTTCGTTCATTTTCAGATAGATTACTAACTTCCACGTCCACTTGTATTTTTGTCCATCTGATGAGTTAAGCCTTTTTCAACTGATTTTTATAGTTCGTTCTTATAATGTACTGTTACACCACTGTCCCAGGTTAGGGGAGGGTTGGGATCCCGCTAACATGTTTAACCCCGCCATATCATTTATGTATGTGCCTGTTCCAAGTCAGGAGCCTGTAATTCAGTGGTTGTCGTTTGTTTATGTGTTACATATTTGTTTTTCGTTCATTTTTTTTACATAAATAAGGCCGTTAGTTTTCTCGTTTGAATTGTTTTACATTGTCTTATCGGGGGCTTTTATAGCTCACTATGCGATATTGGCTTTGCTCATTGTTAAAGGCCGTACGGTGACCTATAGTTGTTAATGTCTGTGTCATTTTGGTCTTTTGTGGATAGTTGTCTCATTGGCAATCATACCACATCTTCTTTTTTATATTCACTTTTATTTTCTTATTCAAGGTTGGAGTGTTTTTCATCCGCAAGCAGTTTATAAAGTCTACTCTTTCTATTAATTTTATAATATTAGAAACCTTTTTCTATTTCTAAACTTAGTGTTAAAGCATTGAAGCATTTTCTCATAAAAAGTCCTTGAAAACTAAATAAAATTCTATATCCAAGCAAGTTATGTTTAGCAGATAATGATGACGAATTTTCCCATCTCAAGAAAACCCAGTATACTATATAAATACAGTGAATTATGAATTACAGATGACCCGAGTCACATCATCAACACGCTGTTGGAGTGATTTACACGTGCATTTGCACGTACATCTGATATCAAGAATGAACACAAAACAGACCAACTTCTGTAAAATAATATCTGTCAATTTGTAACAAACGCCTGTCAGTTTCTGTCATACAAATGAGATTATTTATGATAATTATACGAAATGGCAGAAATTTATCCACAAAATATAGCGATGAAAGTAAACCTATGCATGATAAAATATCAATTTGTAAATACTTTAATCCAGACTTTGAAAACTAATAAACAATGGAGGTACATACGCTATATTTATCAAGATTTATCTATTTCTTTTTGCAATTGAGACACGTGAAAAATGCATCTATTCGCGTATTCGTGTTATTTTATTTTTTAATTTTCAAATAAAATTGGTTTTACGCGGCATGATTACATCTTTTATTATAAATATGTGAAACAAGTACATTAAATTATTTGGTCTTAAAGAACTTGTAAAAGAGTACAAAAGAGAATAAATATTAAATACCAAAACATGCATCTATTCACGTATTCGTGTTATTTCATTTTTTAAATTTAACTTTCAAATAAAATTGGTTTGAAACGGCATATTCACATCTTTCATTATAAATATGTGAAACAAGTACTTTAAACACTGAGTTATTTGATGATCTAAAAGAAATTGTAAAAGCGTACAAAACATAAATATATCAAACACTGAAAGTTAAATTTGATTTTAATTCGTTTGATATCCAGATTAAGTCCATGAATATTGCAAATGTTCCTTTATTTTTTAATATACATTTAAAAATTTTAACTGAATTGTTTTTTTTATTTTTTAATATGTTCTGCATATTATTCGGTACTTTTTTCTATGGTAATATTCTGTCATATATAGGACATTTTCTATGGTAATATTCTGTCATATATAGGAGAATATAGTTCCAGATTTCACCAAAATGTCTGATGAGGAAAAATTTGTATTTATGTTTACTTTTAATGAGTATGACGTAACTAAAATTATTGTCAAAGGAGTTAATGATTTATATGTATTAAGAAACAGCCTAGCTGATAAGAAAAACTAGTGGATGTAAAAAGATGATGAATATTTTGTATTTTCTTATAGTATTTGTAATGATATATTTTATAACAATTGCATTAATATGAATGTTTGTACTTGTACTTTCAAATTTGCAAAGGTATCACCTCCTCCAAAACATTTAAATATATAGTCTTATCAGAATATAATTGTGTTTAAATTTAGATATTATATGTTTGTAATGATTATCATGTTTGTCGACTCTTGGTAACAATCCAATATTTGGATTTTACACCAATAAGATGATTTGATTTGATTTGATTTGATATAATTTTGTTAATCGAATGATTGTTTGTTGCTTAACGTCCAGTGGCAAATATGTCATGCATGTTCAAACAAAAACAAATCAATGGTAAATACAACAGGTACTAACCTATAAATTAAGTTTTCTATAATAATATTATGTCATATTTGTTTTAATTGATTGGTTGTTGGTTATTTAACGTCCAGTGGCAAATATATCATGCATGTTCGGGACGAGAACAAATCAACAATAAATACAAAAGGTACTAAGAAAAATAATTTACTTTTACTATGGTAATATTCTGTCATATTTGTTTTTATTGATTGGTTGATCAGTGGTTATTTAACGTCCAGTGGCAAATATGTCATGCATGTTCGGGACGAGAACAAATTAACAATTAATACAATAGATACTAAAACAATAATTTCCTTTTTCAATAGTAATATTCTGTAATAATTGTTTTAATTGATTGATTTTTTGGTTATTCAATGTCCAGTGGCAAATATGTCATGCATGTTTAGGACGATATTGACATTAATATAATAGGTACTAAGAAAAATAATTTACTTTTTCTATAGTAATATTATATTTTATTTCTTTTTATTGACTGGTTGTTGGTTATTTAACGTCCAGTTGCATATATGTCATGTATGATCGGGACGAAAACACATGAACAATAAATATAATAGGTACTAAGGTGGGTCCTGTAATGGAGGCACGTTGCATTTGCGCCAATTTTGACAAAATTCAATCTTCATTTGCGCCACAAGGTTATATTGTATTTGCGTCAAAAATCAGCAGTAATGGGGTGGTGGCTTCCGGTTAGAAAATTAAAAATACAAAAATAATGCGGCTTACAAAGAGAAGTATAACATTTGTACATTCAACTATCTGCAAAAATTTATCGTTCAATTTTAGGAATTTTAAACAGACGTAATAAACCGACGTGGAGAAAGTCGTACTTCTTTTGATGACCACAACTCTTTGATTATGATATCTAAATTGTTCTAATGTCCATCGGAGTGTTACAACCAATCAATTTTATTCTTTCAACAGTTATCTTAATAAGCACCATGGAATTTGGGGAACGCTGATAGACCAATTCCCGGATGTGCAAGAAGCACGTCGGGAATTACAATTTCAAAAGACAATGATTGGCGGAAAGATGAGCTAACTTAATTACGTCTCAAGCCTCCCTTTGATCAAGGGGTCATCAATTTTATATCAAGTCACAAAAATTCATCCAATGCTTTTACGACATTGTTAAGAATTTGGATTTACAATGTCGGCTGCTGTGATTGTGACATGTAAATTTTACGGCAATTTCTTGGTCGTTTGTTGCGACCCTTTGCCCCTTGTCAATGAAACAATTAAAACATTAGGTGATGAAATTTTATATTGAGTAACGGAAAGATGAAAGAGGGTAACACTTTCTTTAATAAGACAAGATATTAAGATGTCAATGTTTTGATCGGTCACAGTGACTTCCCCTTGATCTGAGTGATTTATGAACATGAAGTAATTTAGACATATGATTGCATTGCGCGTGTTCTTTTAATTTCCTTACTTCCTTTTTTATTTTATTATTGATTCGTTTATATCTTTCTAAAAAAGTAGACCTGCACATTCATTAAGACAAAATTATCAACAACAAAGAACGAACATTTAACTTTGAGGAAGGGTTATGTATTTCTTTCATTCTCTGAAATTAAATTTGGTTCCACTCACGCATAGAATTATTTTTATTTTGTCCTGCAATACTCACACATGTTTCTAAAAATCTTAGCCAACTAAGTAATGGCAAACCTTCAATCAGATAACTCATCGTTTTTGTTCTCCCTGATAAAAAATTTGTTTTTCTATAAACCTGTTAGAGAGACGCAATATTGTTTTAGGAAAAACCCTAACTACCAACCCTCTCAGAGTTTATAAAATATTGTATACCAAAACAGAAAATGCGTTCTTTGATATTTTGCATACACTGCACAAGTTCTTCAAGTGTATTGCTCAACGAACTTTGTAGAAACGTTTCCCTCGAAACAATTCTCACTGAAAACAAACAGATATTGTTTCATCAGAAAAGGCATTCCTGTTTACAAGTGGTCACTTTGAACATTTGAGGTTTTGTTATGGTAACTGAAAAATATCTTTGAAATTAATATCATAAATTATCAAATTTTAACGATGTGTGACTGTGAATTTTGCTGGACAGGATATATGCCTTGTAATTGTCGAGCGAATGCTTTCAAGTATAAATCATTATGATCGGTATGTTTATCTCTTAAAAAACGAACGGTCAAATGAGCGGTTTCGGTTAATTATAAAAATTATCACAAGAAATTAAGTGAAATGATTGAAATTACCCAATTCTTAAGGAAAGTTTTAAAAAGTGGCAAGTTTTGTATCATTATTTTTTTTCACTTAATGAAAACATATTCTGCGATTGAGCAAAACTAATTATAAAAGTCATGAATTCTAAATTCATTTTATCAAATTCATTTATATGTTTAATTCCTCATAAATTTCATATATATGCATTCATGTAAATAAATTCATGTATTTTTTAAAAAGGTAAATCACTTGAACAAAAATCTCTTAATTTGACTAAAATATTTTCGAAAAAAACACTTTTTGGAATTATCAAAGCTCAAAGCATTGATAGGAGGTCCTCCCGTTTTATAATATAATTATCATTGAAAATCTAAAGATCTTATTATAAATGCATCTATTTTAAATCGTTTAATTTGTACTTTGAATTGAAGTACGTAATTTTAAACTGTAACGTGTGGACTATTATTACTATGTATTAAAGTAAGTGATTTTAACTGTTACATGTATTTTTAAATCCGACTATTATTACATTATTTTAATGACTCATCAGACATGAATTTTTGACTGCTTAAGCTTGTTGGTATATCTACTACTTGAAACAGTAAACTAGGGAGAAAAACTACTAAATCAGATTTTCATGCACGATTTGAAGGGTGGAGGATTTAGTCTTATTGAGTGTTTAAATGTAAATATAAATACTATCTTGTCTATATCGGGTGTGTTAATCGTCGATATTGTTAACACATTGACAAAATTTAATCGGATAATCAGAATTTTGCGGAGCTCGGATTATCATTGGTGCGAGGTCAGATCTAGTATGACTTTATTTAATGCATCTTTGACCCATTGAAATGCAGCAGTTTAGATTAAAAATACACAATAACGTGCTAGACATACAAATATTAAGTGCTGAGACTTTTTTATTGTGTGGTAAGTATCTTTGATGCACTCGGGTGCATTCGATTATTTATCTCAAGCTGCAGTAAATGGGACCCGATTTCAATCTAATTTCAATCAGATTTGAACAATCGACAAAGTTTATACTTCGAATCTTAATCATTATTGTTTAGAAGATAACAATTTTATTATTCATGAATCATCGACGGCAAATTTTATTTTTATGGGAAAAAATAAAATGCTTAGCTTTATAAGTACATTTGTATGTCTTGTGTCGGGGAAGTTCACACAAGTTAATGCATTATTGTATTATGATTTTCCACTTGTATCAAGAGTGATTTCCTACTTTCACATATATTTTAAGAACTTAAACTATACATGTATATATTGTTAATGCAGAAAGGCGTTCACCGCAATCTTTTGTTTAATACCATGCAGTTATTAAATTTTAAGAACGTGCACTACAATAAAAGTCATGACACATTTGAAAATTATATCTGTAGCGATAACAGATAAGTTCTTACAACTGACAAAATAACATATCAAAAAATGTATACATGTCGTGTACATTTTATGTTTTGTACAGGTTATTACTTGTACAAAATCACTTTTATGGTGCCATCAAACAAGTAAACATTATCTGTACAAATATAATTGTACCAGTAATTACTTGTACAATTTTTGTTGAGAAAAAGATAATAACTTGTACAACACAATATCTTTGAGTTGTATGTGCTTCTATTTTTGTAAAAAAATGTTTTATTGAAAAACTCCTTTCTTTGAGTTAATAAATCTTGGCTGTTTTTGTCAATTATCGGGTATATTTTCTTTTACTGTTTTCTCATAAGTATTTATTGGTTTGTTTATTTTTTCTTGTAACAGAGTGTGTGTGTTTTTGAAATCTAGGTTGTGTTTGTTTTTCTTTTCTTTTTCGAATGTATATTCTGAACTAAACGGGGGGTTTTTTTTTTGGGGGGGGGGGGTGTTGCATGGGATATACAAGTACCCAGCCACGTACACTCTGTGTATTATTTCTGATTGTATCCATCTGATGAGTTCAGCCTTTGTCAACTGATTCTTATAGTTCGTTCTTATGTTGTAATGTTACACCACTGTCACAGGGAAGGGAGGGTTTGGATCCCGCCAACATGTTAAACACGCCACATTAAGCATGTGCCTGTCATTAAGTGGTTGTCGTTTGTCGATGTGTTAGGGTTTTTTTTCGTTCATTTTTGTACATTAATAAGGCCGTTAGTTCTCTCGTTTAAATTGTTTTACATTTGCCATTCAATCAGGACCTTTTAAAGCTGACTGTGCTGTATGGGATTTGCTCATTGTTGAAGGCCGTGTGGTGACCTATGGTTTTTAATTTCTGTGTCAATTGGGCTCTTGTGGAGAGTTGTCTCATTGGCAATTATATCGCATCTGCTATTTTATATTAATAGTATTATTGAAATGTTAGAAGATTTCAGACAAACTAAGAACGCAGAGTAACAACAAAATCAGGCTAGCATGAGACCTTGAATAAATTCAGCTTAACAGCTTCTTAAATACGGACTACTGGTGCAAAGTGACAAAGTAGTTAAAAGCAAAAATAAAATAAAACCCTTCTACATTTTTTTTTCAAAAATCAATCATGATAAAAAGTCAAATGTATACGTAATAACATATTTAGGAATTAATGGTATAGCCTAATGGATCAAATAACCTATTTGATTGCACAAGACAAGGAAGCATGATATCTGGAATTACACAATAAGTTCGAAAAAAACAAAATCTCAATAATAAATGCAGACAGTAATTTTTATATTTACAGTACTGCTAAATTCAAAACACCATTCTTTCATAAGAAATATCTTTGACGTGCTGTCTTTTAGAACTTTTAAAATTTGGCTTCTTTTACATAACTAATATTCTCTCTGCACTATCTGACGCATGTGTAAGCGAATTATTAGAGTTAGATATTTCTTGTTTTTTTTTTTCTACACTGTTTTCCATCTTTACACTTAAATTTTGAGTTGTTTTTTTAAGTTTTGCTACTATATTTGTTATTCAAAAAGGACACATATGTTGAAAGTTTATTACTTTATGTCTAAGTCATAAATCATTTGTTTTAAGGGAATCAATTTCTTAGGAACATCAAATATAATATTTGTACAAGTTATAATCTTTTTCTCAGTAAAAATTGTACTAGTAATTACTTGTACAATTGTATTTGTACAAGTAATAACTTGTATGATGGCTTCATACAAGTAATTACTTGTATAAAATGTTTGTACAAGTAATAACCTGTACAAAATAATAATATGTACACGACATATACAACATGAGTATGTACATCAACATGTTGTCCAGTATACAAGTGGAACAAAACATAAAGGAATACAGCATAACACAGTATAGACAAAATACACACAAAATAAAAGCATAGAAATAGATTGCAACATCAGTAACAGCATTACTAGAAAAAAACTTTATAAATAGCAAATTCCACAATTTTTTTTTATTCCCATTGAATAAAAGCAGTCTGAGCAAAACTCGATTTAATTAAAATATTGATATCTGAAATCAGAGATCAATATTTTAATTAGATTGAACAAGACTAAATTCAGTCAAAAAGCAAATCTGAATACACATCAAAACATTTTATTTAGCAGGAAGCAGGAACCAAATCAGCATGAACGGTAGCAATGGTTGGTATTTGCGTGCATTACAAATTGCATTTTTGTCCTCGGCAGCAGCTATTTATGCATTTGTCAAACTGATCACAATTTTGACAATACGCGAGCCTCATCTTATCATGAGATACGCACTCGTGCTACCAACTCAGGATAACTATGTGGTTCAGTTAAGCATACCTTCAATGAAAAGCATTCAATGATTAACAGGATTTGTGATTACGGAAAATAACGAAATAGGAATAAAAAGGCCTTACATTATTGATTAATGTATGCGCATCCAACAAGTTTTAATAAAAAAAAACGAGAAGAAGAATTTTAATTTTCATTAGTTTTTAACCAATAATACGTAAAAATAAACAATACGTATTTAGATCTGTTACTAAAAAAAATATGTGTAATGTGGCACGGTAATGTGTAATAACATGCGACCTCTTAGAATATGATTATTATCACTGGAACAGAACTAATTATAAAAAACTTATCCAACAAAACTGTAGTAATCATCATACATTTTGCATACATGTATATAAATATGCTATGTAAAAATTGTAATGCTGTATAGATGTTTTGGTACAAGTTAGTGTTTTGTGAACCGCTTAACATAAATGGATGATGCATTTTAGAAAAAAAAACTTATCAACTGGTGCAAAAAGGTGTGTGTGTTAAAAAACTTATAACTTGTACAAAAGCCCTGTAGAAATTACATGTGTATAATATGAACAAAATCGCATCTTGTACACAGCATATATATTATAACAAAGCGCACTTCTCTGAATTAA
Organism: Mytilus galloprovincialis; assembly: GCA_037788925.1. NCBI lineage: Eukaryota > Metazoa > Mollusca > Bivalvia > Mytilida > Mytilidae > Mytilus > Mytilus galloprovincialis. Next base: position 28,807,095 of record CM075342.1, on the reverse strand, counting down.
TTCAATTTTATACGTGAAGTTGTGTTTTACTGCAAAAAGGCAAAGTTCGAGAGCACAGATCTGAACAGAAAAAAAAAATATGCCATCTCATTGTATTTATTTTGGTATTAAGTGGGTTACATGTATCATTATTATTATTATTATTATTTTATAATTATTACTTATAACTATTATTTTTTAAAAATCCTATTATTGCTGTTAAATTCGTGTCTTATCATTCATTATTACAATGACAAAGAAAAAAAGGTAGAGCATATATTCTATAAAACAAATTTATTATTTCTACCGCTAAATGACCATCGGTTCAATTATTTTTCAAAATGTGTCAACAACCTGTCAAATTTTAATTATGTAATTTTAGTACTTATACAGGTGTATATGTAACAGAAATCTAAAAAAAAATACGTGACAACTATAACATTGTCGTAAAATTTTCACACGTTTAAAATAGGTTGTAATTGTATAAATATAATTAGAGCCACTTACACAATGCTATTTTTCTATTAAAGTGTAGTATTATCGAATTATTCGTCAGATTATAGTACTTGTAAGAGCAGGGGTGAGGACCACCAATAGTTATTCGCACCACGAGGTCACAAAAAACGGAAGTCGGATTACGGTAAAATTTCACGCCTTGAATGACGAACGTGTGAACATGGTCAAATCTGGAGTACAATTTCCGATATTACTCTCTTATTTTAAGTGAAACAATTAAAATTGTTCATGTCATTAAGTTGATAGATCGTGAAAGAAAGTACGACACTTTTTGCTTTAATATAATCAATGAAAAAGTGTTTAGCTTTCAATCCGGTTTAAACAAGAGGGGGGGGGGGAGTCGGAGGGGTCCTGATCCCGAAATCCCGGAACATGAAATCCCGAAGTCCCGAATTTAAAGAAATTAAAATCTTGACATCCCGAAATTCGAATAAAGATTTCCCGATCCCGAGAGGATCAATACCTAAATCCCGAGCTAAAAACACCCGATTCTGGAGTCCCGATAAATGCCCATCACCCCCTCAAACAAGGACCCCAGGTGTAATCAAAAATAAATTTGTGCTTCGAATCTTAAAGAATAAAACAATTCACCAAGATGTAAGTTATTAATTTTTTTACTTCAGATTTCATCCAATTAACCTAGAAGGCATTAATTAAATGTGAATCGTTTTCAAATTGATATTTGGTCAACATGTTTTCGTAAGTCAAAAGAATCGGATAAAAACACTTCGAAAAAAGTTGACAAATACTTCAAATAAAGATCATTAAAATGATTGTCACCACGATAAAGGGAAAAACAGTCCTGTTAATGGCGAGCTTACTTTAATCGCCGGATATTTGCCAGGTGAAACATGGTGTCAGTCGATAAATGCTAAAAAGCAACTTGCACGTGCAATGATTTTCAGACCGTCCCACTTCCTGTTGTTTGCAGCCAGGTGAAGGGTTGGGCAATTTATGGCGCGCGAGACAGGTCGTATGTCATCCTCCCCCGCCATTCTTCTTAAACGTGTAATTTTTCAATTGATCTAGAATTTTACATAATAGAAAAACGACATAATGAGATACGAAAGCCTTTAGCTATTTTTTTTTTAGATTAATTTCTGTAATATGCGTAAAAGTGCACCGAAAGTAGAATGGACTTATTAATTCTACAAAGGAAATTAAATAAAACGTTTTTCATCTTTTTGCACAGATTTGATAACATAGAATTTCACAATATGAAAAAATTCTAACATATAATAGTTGTTTAAAAGTGAGACTGTAATAAATATGTTCACATTTATTTTTATTTATTTATTAAAAGATATTAAATTGCTTCAAGTGGCTAATTTTATGTTATTAATTTTGTCTCAATAAAACCAGAGTCAGTTAAAATTTCAAAAGTGCGAAAAAAATGTACTGACGAAAAAGAGATTTTCAGAATTACGTATATTTAGTTGTTTATTTAAAATTATAAATATGCAAATATCAAGTGGTCAGTTTAAAGTGATCTGCTTTTATGTCATGTTTGTTATTCATCTCATGTACATATTATTAGTGTCAAATCAATTGCATACGCCTTGTGGCATTGTGTCAAAATATTTAAATATCAAATGACCTAAGCTTATACTAATTTGCCAAATAATGTAAAATAATATTTCTGTTGAGTCAGACTGCTATTTAACGGAATGTTTTCAAATACCCCTTAGGGAATCTGCAAGAATATTATTTACTTTAAATAGAAAATAAATAATATGTTTGACAGATTTGTTTACCTACAATCTAAGAACTGAAAACTCTAATTCAATTGCACAGGCACTTGTATCAATTGATCTTTCAAAGACCTTTTTGTATTCATTATCTAAAATTAGAAGCAGGTGGCAGCGAAAATTTTCTCATGAAGTTAATATGCAATGTACATTCATTTACTCTCGATTAAAGTTTAAACTTCCCACTTGAAGTATTTTCCCACGAGCCGATACAAAAAAGATATTACATTCCTCCACAAACAGGGAGCATTTATGATAAGGCGGCCACGAGCCCGCCGTAAACAAGTATTGTAAGCGATTCGGTTATCACGCTTCGTATTTACACAATAATTAAGACCAAAGAAAGGCGGAGTTTTCCCACAAAACTGTATAATCATTATGGCACGTGGCCCTATTTAGATTACAACCGATAAACCACTTGATTGACATACCGTTACATCCATATTGAAGTGGTACTTATCAATAGCCAATCAGATCGTTCGATAGCTCAATACCTGGTCATTTCCCGCGAATTAAGTCAATTGTGATTGGTCGTATGCTGAGGCATCTTACCGTGGGAATCTAAGGGTAAATAGCTTCACACCAACATTGAACCACATGTTGACATAGTATAAGTGTGGTTCTCAATTGATTAATTTTACACTTGTTGATAGCCCGTCTAACTGTAAGGATCACTACAAATATATAAAACTGGACAAATATGTTTGAAATGGACATTCACGATAGAGAGAATAATTCAATGGAAGAAAAACTGTCAAGAAAGGTAAGATAAATTATCAAAATGATCTTTTTTATTTATTATTTCATTAATTTTAAACATTTTAAATTTTATTTTTGTATTTTTATATTTTAATGAATAACAACATTGTATTTGAAAGGTATATCTGATGAAGTTCATTGCAATTTGCTAATAGTTTGTCGTTAATTCCTAATGTTCATTTTCTGCCTTTGGTTGTTCGTGACTGTTTGAAAATTATTTAAAATGTTTCTATTTCACTTTTCAGAGTAAAAAGCCACTGATGGAAAAAAGACGAAGAGCTAGGATTAATAACTGCTTACTTCAGCTCAAGTCACTAGTCTTACAAGCAATGAAGAAAGATGTAAGTTAATATGATAATTAAGTTATAGCTGTACATTTATTTTGAACAATTTAAAATATTAAAGTTATAAAATCATTAAAGATAATGATTTTTTACCTTTTTCATGAAACTTCTGGACCATACTGGTAAACCACCGATTAAACCATCTGAACAAGCCTGAATATGTTATAAATAATCAGAAAGATCAGAAAAATTAAATTAAGTTCGTGTAAACGCAGGATCAGTTTTCAGTGGAATAATGAATAATTTCTATTTTGGACAATTATTTCAGTGTCCAACTTTTGACAGCTGGCTTTTTCATTTAAACACTCCACAATAACTTCACAATTGTCATTAAGCTTTAAATGTTGCAATTTAAGATGCATTATTATAATTGTCTTTTTTTCCCATATTTTAGGCTACACATTATTCAAAACTAGAGAAAGCTGACATTTTGGAAATGACCGTGAAATATCTTCGTTCGATGCAACGACGACAGATTACCTCTGCCATGGCTGCCGATCCAACTGTTGCCGCAAAATATAGTCTCGGATACGCTGAATGTGCGAGTGAAGTCGCGCGATATCTCGGTGCTAGTCAAGGTATTAACGACAATGTAAGAAATCGTGTGATGAATCATATTTCTGGCTGTACTCAAGGCTCAACTACAGGACCTGTAAATAACGGACAAATACCTCTACAACCTTTACATGTGCAAATTCCACAGAACGGACATGACGTCATGTCATTACCTTCGGAACGTCTGCTTATACAGTTTCCCGAACAAACCAGTGACTATACACATCAGCATAGTGCATATTCCGTGCCGCATTCAGACTACCGTTCCGAGTCAAAAACATTTGAACCAGTTTTATTACAAAATGGACATATGATGACGCCACACTCAAAACAAAATGGGTTATCTTCGCATCATCTGAAATGTGATGTGTATTCAAATCAAAGCAAATTTATGGACCTCATTCGAGACTCGAGATTAGACAATAAAAGTGCTCTGTCTGAACCTATTTGTTTTAAAATGGAAATGTCTCGCCACCGATCTAGTCCTTCAACTTCATCTTCTTTAAGTACATTGAAAGATGAACCAGTATGGCGACCTTGGTAACCGCAATAATAACTCGATTTTTATATTAAAACTCGATCTTTACATCGAAACTCGATTTTTACATCGAGACTTTGAAGTGCTTTAAAAACATTTATATTTTTGTTATGATATTGTGATGTTTACTGCTGAAATAAATAACATTAAATATGTGGCGGCATTATTTGCCCCAGAAACTTACAAATGTGTATTGTAATTTGTATACCTCTATTTTGCAACTGTAACCATATAGTCCTATCGTTTACGACTTGAACCATTGAAAAAGTTACTAAAAAGTTCTGATTTGAATAAATTCAAACGTCATTAAGCATGAGACCCAACCAAACAAAAGATTCTGCAAAAAATGTTTTGATAAGTAGTTTTCAGCAATTTTTGGAGATTAACCCCGCCATTTGGACTGGAGGCTTCTATTAACTTTGTGGATCATTAATGACCGTAGTCTTCCCCCTAACCCTACACCCCGACTAATATATACTTTGTTCAGAGTATATATTATACAATTTTCAAGAGTTAACAATACCAAACGAACTTTATGAGCTCTGAAGTTAAGTAAATTCGTATTAACCCATTCAGAAAAATGAATCGTGAAAAGGCCTTGCCAATAGCAATTGTAAATCAGGTGGCGATATTCACTAATGAACCTCAAAATCTGAACGGGTAATACATGTGTGTCACAAATGTTATAAAGAGGGACCAATACATTCCCAGAAAAACCTGCACATGGCTTTACTTGAAAGATATGCGGACACTTATAATCTCATTCCGTATCTGACTATCAACTTGTATAAAGTAGGCTCAGTAACTGTTAGGCTGGCTGAAAAGGCTAGCTATTCCCATATTATCATGACATCCATTGCGTCGAAGAGTAATTTATAAGCAAATATAAACGCAATTGCGTATCCTGTTTTGTACACACTTCACAATTAATAGCTAAGAAATCAATGAGAGTGACTGGCAGCGGTCCAGAAAACGAAGAATAAACCTGAGAATGGAAATGGGGAATGTGTCAAAGGGATAACAGCCCAACAAAAGAGCTCAAAACAGACGTTTATCATTATAATCATTGCGCTCAAACGCTCTTATTGGAAGGAGGTATGGTATGATCGCCAATGAGACAGCTTTCCACCATAGTGAAAATAGAATGGATGTAGTGGCAACTGTACGATCTTCAACAATGAGTAGAACACATACTATATAGTCTGCTGGAATGGTCCCCAACATGCTTAATATGAAATAATCCAATTGAAAAAACTAACAGACTAATCTATACAAAAATTAATAGATAAACAAATATGGCAACCAGAATTAACCTCGCGTATTGTAACTTCTTGCGTACAAATGTATATATAAAAATGATTAGTTCCTTTTTCTGCAAGGATTCATTAAATGATGATTCCACAACGCACCATTCTACACGTAGGCTCTATCATGAAGAGAATATGAGAATACATGTGTTAATCTTGATAAAAAAAACTATGGGCAAAAGGTCTCTATGTCTTTTGATAATTGGGGAGTAATCTAACAGTTGTTTTTATAATAAAAAGTCAAAAGAACGGAACTCGTTTCAAAATAACAAAATTACAATCTAATGCAAACAATGAAAGGGGTGTAAGTTTTGTATATCCTAGAAATGCAATCGTTGAATTAATAATATTCAAACGATAAACAATATAGGTTGTGAGATATTGCCAACAGATATGTGTCAATCGTATTTGATGGTTAAGAATTTGAGAGTTGTCTCCCTTACACCAAATGTGAGATCTCTGAATCAGCCGGAATTTAAAACGTGAGTAATATAGTTAACAAAATATACAACGTGCGTTTTCCTGGGATTTTAAGGCTATATAGATAATACTGAAAAAAACTGACGCGAATGGAATACAAATTTTTGACTTGCCGACCAGTGCAGATGGTTCAAATATTGATTTTAATTTAAATTATTGCGGCAAATTGATTTTACGAAGTAAAAGACACACGGCAACGATTGGCAGCTGTAAGTATGTCATATGGCCTTGACCTATACATTTATTGGTAATAGCACATGCCTGATTCGTTTGACGCTGAACTTTTTATTTCCAATAGAGGACCAATAATGGACAATCTCTGTTCAAATGCGGATTACATAAATAATAAATATAAATGATCTTTCAATTAAGGAGTAATGTTAGAAATAGACCAATTTTATTTCGAATGGTGAAATGTAGCGAATGGTTAAATGTAGAACGGAACTCGTTTCACTAAAAACAATATACATTAATATTCTTACTTCGGCATTATGATTTCATTCTAATTTTTGAGTTCCCAAAATAACTGTTACCTAAAATACCTTGAAACCAGAAGAAAGTTCTTTTTCAAAATATAAAATGGAAATTAACTCAACACGGAACGGCAACCCTGGTCCGAGATTGATATGACGTCTAACGACCTTTTTGAGAAGACTCCTGCAAACTGTGCTGCGATAAAATTAAAAGAAGAAAAGAAAACGCTTTCCTGATCTGCATTAACTTCAGGAACCCACTACAAATCAAAACCTTGTGACAGAACACATTAATTCATTTTATTGAGAGTTTTTCAACTTCAGAATTTTTCTGCTTTTAACACAGCAGGAGAAATTTATTTACTTGGAATTTTGACGTGTACAGATTAACATGATAAGATTGGGTCAATACTCTTTGTCACATAAATTTTACAACATCACAATGTTTTGCGATTTGCAAAATCGTCTTCCCACGTGCGTGAATACCTCCAAATTGAAAACCATGTAATCGTCAATTAATCAAACCGACAAACAAAACATCAGAGAATTGACATAAAAGACTTGTTTTACATTTATCATGTTTCAACATAAAGGTTAAAGTTTTCTTGTGTCTGGTAATTTTGTAACGACTTGGTAGGTACTATGTTTTAACTTCGAATGTTCGATCAAAGATAAATGCACATTTACTTTACATTACAATAGAAAGCCGATTATTCATATCCAAAAAAAAAGTATTGACAAAAAGCCATACAGATGCGACTGCATCAATACACTTCAGGACAGTATAACTATATAATGATTATTATCGCTATTTTGTGCATTTTTCCTTTGATCTTTTTTTTGTGATAATTTTCATATCATGCTACTTGCTTGAGATGGAAAATTATCGCAAGAAACTAAGCAGGCACGTGGCGTTGCTAACGAAATTGACATGAAATTGACAACGTCGTCATAGGTAAAATAGCGATAAACAGATTATCATTGATCATCTCAACTCGATTGCCTTTCTCGCTTTCGCCGTCCCGGCTCAAGCAAGAATATCAATCTCGTTGAGATGATCAACGATAATCTATAAATCTTGTATGCCATGAATTACTATATGATTTGCAGGGGCTGATCCAGCCATTTTTAAAAGTGGGTTCAAATGCAGGATAAACTGGGGTTCTAACCATTTTCCCCAATTCAAAGACATTGATCGTCAAAAAAGGTGGTTCCAACCTCCGAAACCCCGCCACTGATTTGGTGGATTTAGTTCGGTATCATTATGCCTCTTTTTTAAATTGTCATAATGATTGCTTTCGTTAATATGTCATCAAGACGTAAAATTGATCTCTCCGGTAAAAAATACGATTATTTTGTTACTATAATATGGAAAAGTTTTTTTGTATGTTTTTCAAAAATTCTTGTTTATTGGCACCGGTTTATCGACTACATGTAACTACATATTTTACTAACAAGGGATGGGACGATGTAGGTACAACATATTTGTGTACAGCTGTAGCAACAGGGTCTATATTCAGGTAATTCGGAATCCTTATGGTGTAATCAAAATGACTCTATAGATTAAAGGTATCGACTTACTTTGATGCTGGTTTATGCATTTATGTTAAAGATAATTGTATAATTAAATTAAAATTCTTTTTCTGAAATTACCAAGCAGATCTTAATTCTTTTTGAATATGTATTTAAAACGTATGGGTAAAACTTTTTTTAAATCAGATTTGTTTCTGGAAAAAAAAAACAATAAGCTTTTGTTGCTATTATATGCCAAATCGGATATTTAGTTTGTTGCGACCAATTTTAATCATTGCAATTTCCACCGTTCTTAAGCCACAAAATAATGACATCTGCAAATAGTAGAGCTGTCACCAACAATTCAGAAGATATAACAAAACTGCCTTAAAATTTAATAATAAGGTCTACACGACGTACGGCCGGACTTTGATCGTGTTAGTCGATAGTCCTAAAGTTAGTCCCCTGTGTAGACTTATCATTGTTTCAATCCTCAAATGAAATATTTACTCTATACAGGATCAAAAGGTAGACAATATGCACGTGCCATTAAATGAAATGCACACCACAGTAAAGCATGCGTAATGAAATTTAACAAATCTCCCGAGATTTCACAGGAGATTATAAATGTATCAGTTCGTACAGCCGTGTGTTTTCTCAAGAAGTCAAATTGTTTTTGATCCGTCAAATATCGTAAATTAAGCGATAAAATTAGTTGCATGCGTTCTGAGTAAACAACGGCAGTATGCATTATTCAATCAAATATATAGAGCGTAGCATTACTTTTTGTCGAACATGAACTTGAGAGGCGAATTAATGAAGTGGAATTGAGAATATTGAGTTACTGCCCTTTAACTGTGTTTTATGTAATAGATAGATATAGGAAGATGTGGTGTGAGTGCCAAATAACAATTTTAAATTAGTAAACCATTAAAGGTCAATGTTTATAAAACTGAAGCGCACAAGTCTCCATTTACCACATAAATATTATATCATTACAAACAGTTATACCCCCCCCCCCCAAAAAAAAAAAAACACACAGAAGAATAAACAGCAAACAAACATACAAGACCAAGTAATACAGTAGCCGATATTAGAACATAGGCCACTATTCTTTATTAATGGGTAGTAGTCGTGACACCCTAATTTTTATGAAAAAATCTCACCATCTTTACCTTTTTAATGAATTTATACCGAATACGCCTCATCAATCTTAAAATAAATAGATATTTATATACTTCCTGCGAGATTAAAAAAAAACTTGACATTAAAAGCTCAACTGAGAACGGTAGCTGTAACAAAACAGACTCACTGAATATATTATTTTCTGTACTTTGCTACACTTCAGTTATTATTTTCATATAAGAATAAAGCTAAGTTTTAATTTATTTTTCACTTTCTTCAAGATTGTTTGGATTAAAGAAGACTTTAACTCGTATTCAAATTTTGGACAATATTCTCATATTTTATTAGAACAAAATCTCAGAAAATGTTTGTGGCCAACATACATGTATATGTATTTAGGCGTTTACCTTTCAAGGTCTATAAATGACCGGGTCGTATTTCATTCATGACACCGTAATATATGCCATACAAATTTAATTGAATGTATTCAAGACATATATTTACATAGTTTAGATACGCAAATAAGTACTTAATTCTGAATAAACATCGTTAAATTTATAACGGTCTTTCACAATTTAATTTTGCAACATGTTTGCCGTAAACAAATTACTGTAATAAGCTTAATCTGACATTCAAATCTAAACAAATTTAAAAATTTTTAACAATGCTTTAAACAATTAAATACTCCATTATTGTGACAGCGGAGTTATGTGACACGTGCTTCCTTACAAAATTTCGATACTCGTCCAGATGTCGCTTGCGGTATGGTGGACATACCTATACATAGACTACCTTCACCACAAAAGAGCTGACCTCTGTCATGGTTGACACGCCAGTAACGCGGACCTCTCGGGCGTCATTGACTGTTTTACCTGCAGTGTTAACGGTGTCATAAACAGGTGTTTTATATTATTGATTTGATACTAAATCTTAAGATATTGTGAAAGGTTTAACAGTTAGATTTGTCACCTGGACCAATATTGATAGCGTTGATTTACTTAATCTGACGAAAATTGAATGACAGTGTCGTATCGTCGGCTTAGGCAGCAACCATTTGATTTTCTGGGGGGGGGGGGGGGGGGGGGGGGGGCTGAGGGTGTAACAAACAATTTCTTTTTTTCAGAATTCAAAACAAATTATTTTTTTCTCCAAAAACTGGAAACAAACTTTTTTTGAAAAGTAATAAAACACATTGTTTTTGCGATTCAAGACTGTAAAAACGTTATTAAGTAGTTCTTCGATAACATACATATTTTTTTATATTTTAGACGTCACTTCTTCTATTCTGGTTCCAATCACCTATAGTATCGGTACCACACTATTCAACGGGCGCTCTGAGCTTGCATGGTCAGATAATCAGATTTTGAGGGTCTGCTTGGTTCTTACTTTGATTCGACTGATGGGTAAATCATCGTCAATCAACATTGCAGTCGTCCGTTTTTCGAATCCTTATATCGGAAGAATGGTTAGGTTTCGAAAATTACTTGATGCATGTGCTTGCAACAAATGAGGTATATGTATTTGTTATTGGCATGCCAAAATCGTTATTCAAATATTAGAGGAATTCCGAATAGACGGCAGGAACTATTTTTGTGCAAAATCAATTTCTAGGAGTTTTGCAAAACATGTATAATAATGCGTGCGATGTGTATAAATATATAAAAAGAGACGATTGGTCCAAGCACGTATCTAATGTTGTTTCCCCCCTCCTTTAATATACTTTTTGGCAAAGGTTATGGTTATACATATACTGTTGTTCACCCTTTACGCTGTAATCTTAATTGCCCAAAGCACAACCCGTTGTACGATTTAATTTAAAAGATCCCTAGACATTGATGAGTATGGTGTAACGGAGAAACGGTGCAGTGGAGAATAGTGTAGTGTACTATGTTGCAATGGGTAAGGGTGTGTATTGCACGTTTTGGAATTGTGTACCATGCGACTAGGAATAGTGTATATTGCGATTGGTGATGGTGTACAGTGTGATTTGAAATGGTGTGTCGCGCGGCTGGGAATGGTGTATTATGCGATTGGGAATGGTGTATCGTACTTATGGGAATGTTGTGTCGTGCGATTGGGAATGGTGTGTCGTACTTTTGGGAATGATGTATAGTAATTTTTGGAATGGTGTATCATGCGATTGGGAATTGTGTATCGTACTTTAAGGAATAGTGTATCGTACTTTTGGGATAGTTGTATCGTGCGATTGCGAATGGTGTATCGTACTTTTGGGAATGGCGTATCGTACTTTTGGGAATGGTGTATCGTACTTTTGGGAATGGTGTATCGTACTTTTGGGAATTGAGTATCGTACTTTTAAGAATGGTGTATCGTGCGATTAAGAAAGGTGAATTTTCAAGCAGGACTTTCTAATCTGTCAGTGAAACAAAGACAATTTGTCGTACTCATTTCCGAGCTATTAAGTTTTGACAAATTATCATATAATTTCTAATGACGGAAGTACTAGCAGTGACCATATGTTAGATAAATGATCATACTTAAGGTTTATGTACCGTTGTAGATTCAAAGGTCTTAAGATATTTAAAGCAGACGTTTATGGCCGTATGTATAGTTAAAAAATATTGTTAAATATGACGCCTCGGTAGAGAAAACTTTGATCAAGGAACACCTACATCGCTAGTGAAAAATTAGTTCGCGTTTTATAGGCGGTAACAAAGGCCTAAGTAATTTTCATCTTTTTGACGAAAATTGATTCAAATTAATTCCAATAATCAAATTGAAATTAAATTCCGAAAGCCATTAGATGGTAACAGTTCGTATCACTAAGTTTTTTTAATGTATAGTTTACTTTGTGGTGGTCAAAAGTTCCTATCATTGTCCAGCTGTCATTTCGGGGTGTTTCTAGAGATGCCGTGACCCACGTATATACACGTGTTGTGTCACTTCTGTGACAAAATTACAAAAAGGTAAACTGATACAATCGGGTTTGATGAGCCGTGTTTTGTCATCTTATTGTTATTTTAGAAGATAATTTGTTTCTTCTGTGTCATGCCTAGATAAAATAAGGAAAATGAATTTCACAAAAAGTTGTCCTGGTTGAAATTCTAAACTTGTCAAAAAGTGTTCCTATATGTCAAATTAAAACTCCTGAAATTAAATCTACTGAGCATAATGTCAACTTAACGACATTTTCATACCTGATCTCTGAACAATGTTTTTTTCTTTTCAATTTCAGATGCTCATATAAAACTTCATTTAGACAGTGTTACAAAAACCTATTCTAATTACAAAATAAGATGCAATTTTCATTTCTTTCGGGTATATCTTGTCCAAATACACTGAAATTTTCCAATGAATTTAACCTGGTCGTTAGTATGATTAACACCGGTGGTCTTTAGTAAAGCTTGACAGATTACATTAGGTTAACCAGTAGCAAATATTTCAAGCATATAAAGAATGAAATAATGGCTAGCAGCATGCATTTGTGAAATTGTAAATATTTTTTATAAGTTTGACGAGATAAAAAGTTGTAAATGTAGACTGCTACATGTTAGAAAAGCACGATGGTAGGCTAAATCATTTTGTTCTGCAACAACTCTATATAGAACAGTTCTCTCACTGTAGTATCAAAGCAAGCGTATTTGAGCGTGCAAAGAATGTGATTATATCCTAATTTCTTTTATTTGAGGATGTTCGCTCCTCTGTTTCAAAAAAACAAACTGTTCACAGACTGTTATAAATTAATTGATAGTTTATAAATAACGGAGCTTAAAAAGCAGAAAAAAAGTTATAGGTCTTTGCCCTTGTTTTTGTGATATCATCATTTGAAAATTTGGCGGTAAATTATTCTCTTTAATTTTTTCATGTATTTAACAATTAATTTGGCTCCATTTTCTCAAAAAAACTATGAAAGAATAACAAGGATTTCATAACTTAACTTAACTTAATGTAATAAGATCATAAAAAGAAAAAAAGAGGGGTTATTTGGCAAATATTTATTGGCACTACACTGTATAAATGATGTTTAGAGTCTAAACATAATCTTAAACGCGATTTTTTTTCTCACTTGCCCACATGTTTAACCCTAAACATGTTCTACTCTTTGTACAAATTAATTTTGTTGCACCATAATACTTTCACATAAGAACATGTTCAACACTGTAGAATATGTTTAGCCTCTCTGCGTTCCTTCCCTAAACATGTTAAACCATGTTCCAATCTTAAACATGGTTAGCCTTCATTATGTTCCAATCCTAAACATGTTTAGCCTCCTTTAAGTTCCCATTCTAAACATGTTTAGCCTCCTTTAAGTTTCCATCCTAAAAATGATTATTCTCCATTATGTTTCAATACTAAACATGTTAAGCCTCCTTTAAGACCCTATACTAAACACGTTTAGCCTCCTTTAAGTTCCCATCCTAAACATGTGTAGCCTCCTTTAAGTTCCCATCCTAAACATGTTTAGCCTCCTTTAAGTTCCCCCTTCTAAACATGTTTAGCCTCCTTTAAGTTCTCCTTCCTAAATATGTTAAGCCTCCCTTAAGTTCCCATTCTAAACATGTTTAGCCTCCTTTAAGTTCCCATCCTAAACATGTGTAGCCTCCTTTAAGTTCCCATCCTAAACATGTGTAGCCTCCTTTAAGATCCCATCCTAAACATGTTTAGCCTCCTTTAAGTTCCCCTTTCTAAACATGTTTAGCCTCCTTTAAGTTCTCCTTCCTAAACATGTTAAGCCTCCTTTAAGTTTCCATTCTAAACATGTTAAGCTTTCTTTAAGTTCCCATCCTAAACATGTTTAGCCTCCTTTATGTTCCAATCCTAAACATGTTAAGCCTCCATTAAGTTCCCATCCTAAACATGTTAAGCCTCTTTTAAGTTCCCATTTAAACATGTTTAGCCTCCTTTAAGTTCACATTCTAAACATGTTTAGCCTTCTTTAAGTTCCCATCCTAAACATGTTTAGCGGGCATATTTGTACTGAAGTACTGGCAGTAAATAATTATGTGACAAGAGTCACTCCATCAATCATCAAAGACAATAAAATAATTCCAATTAAAATAACTTCGAATCTGATCTACTGTCGACGTCTTACATTACATTGGAATCTTTGAATGTGCAAGCAGTCGCAACCTGAAACATATTAAAACAATCCACAAAGTATCATGCATAAAATACCTCATATTCAATTCCACAGAAATTAATGATACACATGTATCATTTTCTGTCTGATTGGTTCAATAGCCTTGAATAGCGTATTTCTTTAACTGATTTAAATAGTAAAAATAAAAACGGCATTTTCTGCATGGTTCTATATTGACAACACTGAACGATCTGAAATGAAGAGTAATTATTAGTTACCAAAATGTGGTTAAATGTTGGGGTTTTTCTCCATTAGTGCAATAGTATGGTCCAGTTTATAAAAAGTATATAGTGTTTTATTCTTCGTATTTTCAAAATGTATGTATAGTCACATTACAACTTTTTGTTCTAAACAATTATATTGATTTGGATGAGATTAAAATACATATAAAATTTCAAATTGAATTCATTCAACATGAAAATAATGTAGTTTTGGATGTCACACGTTTTCTGATAGGCTCACATTTTTTTTGTCTATCGATCAGCTCATATACATGATTTTGTCATGTGACCGTGACGTCATAAAAGTTTTTGCATGGTTTACCCCTTAAAAAGGGAATTTAGAATATCATTTTAAATGAAAGGAGTTGTATAGAAGTGTCATGTGTCACATAGTCACGTAAAATGGATAGAGTTGCGCCACTTTATACACATAATAACATATTCATATGCCACTAGAAATTGAAATGGGAGTTTTTCCTTCTGTTGACTCTTTGCAATATGAAAACCTCCATTTGATTGGTTATATCAAAGGCATTTGTCTCAGAAAAAAATGTCATATATACCTTAATATAATTAAGGTATATATGAAAAAAAATTCTGAGACAAGTGCCTGTGGGTTATATGCATTATCTTTATCACTATTCAGATATATATTTCAGACTGCAAGTCGGAATCCCTGAAAATTCTCCAAAAAAAATACCATAATCAAAAATCTGTTAATGAAATCGACCTCTGTATAATATATTGCACCTAACATTTGCATTTCTTCAAAACATTTTAAACTGTCAATAATATCGGCATGCAATTCCACGTTGAAATCTTTTGTACACACATTTGATTTTTAAATAATCTTTTGGGATACGCTTTTATTCAAAGGCATATGTGATAACCATAACACCAAATTCATTTGCTTGCTACGAACATTTTATTCATACCTGTACCAATTTTTTTCTTCTGTATTCGCGGTTATTACGTTTGTCCATATCAGTGACAATTAATTTTGATAATATCCGGGTTTATTAATGTATGTCCATATCTAGTATGACAATTATTTTTCTCCAAATCCGTGATAATTAATTTTGTCAATATCCGTAGCAATCAATTTTTGTCCATATCCGTGAGAATATCAATTTCAGTTTCAACCACAATCGAAAGAGAGACGGCTCATAGACTATTTCATATACTCAAAATCATGTGTATTTTAGTAAAAAAAAAGTGGTAGATATATATCATATTTGAACTGTTTCGGTTCTCATACGTTTGTTCTTCCTTGGCTTTAAAATGTTTAGCCTAATGAGTCCCTTTTGAGAGTAAATCCAGAAAAGCGCTTCCGACGTTTTTAAGTGTTATTTTTATTTTTTATATGAAGGTAACTATGTTGACCATGTAATGCTTGGTTTTGTTGGGTTGTTGTCTTATTGACATATACTCACTATCTTTACAATAAAGTCATGGTCAAAATCGTTTGTATATAGGTTCTATACTAATCAATATTTCACTTTGTAAACATTTCAAGTCTTTGATGCTTAAGCATGTATATAATTTTAATATATTTTTTTGTTGAAAATTCACTACCCTGTATTATTATAATCCATTCATGTTACGTCGAAACTCAAGGATATCAGAATTTAAATTAAAAATGAAGATGCCTCATTAAAAATTATATAATGTAAGGTTCATTTGAAGAAAAATGAAAATATTTTCCCACACTGTAATCGACAAGGCAGACCCAGTTGCTTCGCTCCAGAAAATCTGTTTTTATTAAGTTAATTTATTAAAAACATTTGTAAATAAAGATGAAAGGTCGTTCATGATGCCTTAAATTTTTATCACTTTGTACATGATCTGTCATTGACATGAACAGATTAAAATTTAAGGGGGTGGAATTAAAACGGGTAGTTGAAAACAATTTATTGATGAGCTTTTGAATGACGAAAACACGTGTTCTTTTCGATCATAATTTTCGTGCTGATTATAAGGAGATACTAACATGAACAGGTTTTATTGTTATTCGAAGACCAACTGAGTGTGAAAGAAAATTAGGAATGTCTTGTCCAAACATGCACTTTCTGCTTCTATACAATCCAATATCAATCAACTGGCATTTTCAAACGTAACCCCTTTGATAGGTTTTGAATTTATTTTGATAGGTGTCCGACCAGTACTATCAAAGTTTGCAAATTAATATTATATTAGTCATTTTTTTTATTTTTTTTAAACCAAAATAACTGGTGAAAATCTTCCAAAGTTGTATGACAATACTAGTTAGAAACTAAACTGACACTATTGTAAATAATTAAAGAAACCTGTAGCATTCGTACCAAAATGTAAAATCACAAAATACTGAACTCCGAAGAAAATTCAAAACGGAAGGTCCTTAATCAAATGCAAAGTCAAAAGCTCAAACACATCAACACATCAAACGAATGGATAACAACTGTCATATTCCTAGCTTGGTTCGGGCATTTTCTTTGGTAGAAAATGGTGGGTTATACCTTATTGTATAGCTAGAACTCTAGAGAAATCGATTAAAAATAAGTTCGAATGATTCTGGTCAAATTGTACATGTACCGAGGAGGACCCAGAACATTTAAAAATTAGATTCCAGTAAAACCCACGGAAAAATAATAGGGATCCGAGAAACAAAAATAAGACAAGTGCTCCAAAATCAAACTGTCTGCCACAAGGATGAGTAGGGGCTTGATTCCTATGATACCTATGAAATTGTGATAGCCAGAGAGATATTTCCCAACTAAACCAAAAAAAGAACAACTATAGGTAACACACAGGGTGTATATGTTGCTTTTATGATTATACTGCAGTAATAATGAACATTGAGGTAATGATAGGAAGTCATATATGAAGATTAAATAGTAAACACTGAATTATACTTAGAGTAACCTTTTTAAACCGGAGTTATCGAACTTTAATCTATGTTTGTAAGGTGTTGTTCACATATTTTAAGTATATGTTAGGCCTTAGACTGCTTTTTAATTTGTAATATATATAAGTATATTTGTACCAGCCACCAAGAAATAAAAACACTTACACAAATAAAAAAAACCAACTTAAATAACCAAAACATGCAAACTGTTCGACGCCAATTTGTAACATCAACATCCTTCGTGTTTAATAACAGCTTTATCTTGCATTCAACATGTAATTTTATGTATTATTTTGAACAAACTTGAGATTTAAATTAGGACATTCATATGTCTAAAGTTCAATTTACCATTACGGTATTTCGAACATCGAAATACAATGCATCTATAGCCTAATGTCATAAAATCAGTTATACTTATAGGGTGTTTATTGGAAGGTTACAGACCTCAAGGACCTTTGTTGAGCATTTTTATAACTCGCCGTTGATGAAGCCGGAAACGCAGGATGATTATTCCACTAATGTTAATCTGGCTTGCAATTATATTCTACATTTGTCTACGTCTGACAAGTGATTGGCTTTTTTCAGGGCACGGAAGACGAACTTCTCCAATCTTGTAGGTCTACTATTCAAAATATACTAACACTTACAGACCACGTAGTTCCATTTCCAGATATATTTTGGTTCAAGCTGGGGTGACAAGCAGTGCTTTATGTGTTTTCAACAACAATCGGTAAGAGGAACCACACTCCAGTAAATAAGAACGCTATATATAGATTTGTAAGTGAAAATACATAAATTCAGTTCTAGTCTACAACAAAATTACAATTAATTTCAGAGGCGGATTTAGGCCCCCCCCCCCTTTTTTGGGAAAAAATTTGGTTGCTTATATAGGGAATCACTGAAGCGTTACGGGAGCGGGCCCCCTCTTAGGTCAGTCAGTGGGCCCCCACTTATGAAAATTTCTGGATCCGCCACTGAATTTGCATTAGAAAAGTTGACAAACCATGGGCAGCAGCCAAGGACGTGGTGATTTGACTAGCTCTGAATCGAATGAACACAACATCATATATCTGACATAATTGCACTGCATGTAAGAGTAAGTCGATTCTTTAGGCATTCTGTTACTCACATTTCTCATTGCATGATAGTATCACATGCAAAAAGAATCAATCATTATTCGTTTTGCATTGGTTAAGGATTACTATGTTTACATATAATCACAGACATTATGTATAAACACGTGGACTTATTATGATTTTTTTAAAAGTAGTACCATTTAGTTCAAATAAAGACAAGGACAAATAAAATAATATGTGTGCTTCCTATTACCTCTTTGAAAAAATAGGGTTGATAGGTAGGGAATGGTTTTTATTTGTCATTTTTTGGATCACCGGGAGACAAATTCTGACTTTAACATTGGTTATTAAAAATGACCAAGAAAACTTTTCTAAACTTGAAATAGAGGATAGGTAGAGAAATAGGAAACATATAGATTTTTTATTTGGCCCGATATATGTGGGCGTTTTTCAATAAAAACGTACTTTCTTGTCCCAGCCACTTTAAAAAAAATGTGTTTGATCTTTGCAAGTATTTTTTTGTGCAGTCAGTACATTGAATTAGATATAACATTTTTAAGCAAAGAAACAGTTTATTTTTTAGAGGGATTGATAAGATATTGATTCCTGAATGGTCCAAAACAACCAAAATGGCATGTCCCTAGACCGCCTGTTCAACATTCATACTCTCAAATATCGTAAAAAAATATAGAAATAAATATTAATTTTACTTAATATAAGTTCTTTAATAATTCAAAAGTATGTTTAGAGCCAACATATTTTAATAAACAGCTTTTAACATAGGATTTTTTATTTTAGAAGGTGTGTCCCTAACACAATGTCCACTACGAAACGAAGTCATTAAAACTTGCTTATAAACAGTTTTATAAAATCAATGTAATTTTTTGTTTGCAAGAGATATAAACATTAGGGTCTTACAAAAGAAGTGATGCTTTTATAACGGCAATTAAACTGTTGGTAAGAAAAATTGAGCACATCAAATGGACCAGAGTGATACCGTATTTTTGTAAATGTCCACTACGAAACGGGTCAAATCTCCTGCAGTAACTGGTTTTAAAATTATGAAAAAAATATCAGTGTACAGCTTAATAACGCTTTGATGAATACAGTCAGTCTTGTTACTATTGCAATATTGGGGTTGTGAGAAAAAAATAAAACATATGAATACGTCCCCTACGAAACGGTCCCCTACGAAACAAGTTTGGGAGAAAAAAGTTTCGTAGTGGACACTACCACTACCATGCAGTCTTTTTTTACTCTTTTTTCAATTATATTCGTGCAAAGCAAATAACAAAGGTTAGTTTCATGTAATTTTTATTATGTTTTTATTAACATAGAATAGGGTTGATGTCAACTACGAAACTTTTTGTCCACTACGAAACGGTTTTGTCAACTACGAAACGTATCAAAATGTCCACTACGTAACATGAGTTGTACCTTCATATGTGAACTACTGTCTAATCGTTATCGATAAAAAATGGTTCTCCAATTCAGAAAAAAATTAGATTTTTCTAGTATATAAAGTAAACAAACTGGAATGTCTATAGGAAACATTTAAAATTGCTAAAATATGTGTGTTTAGAAGCAGTTTCGTAGGGGACAAAAGTCCCCTACGAAACAGTACACAAATTATGAAAATAATATAATTTTAAAGAGTATTTAAGATTGCACTTTTTGTTTACAAACAGGTCTATAATAGAGGTATTCAAAATAACTCTTGAAAATAAATTTTAGACTAGTTGATTTTCCATTTTTTTTTTAGGTCTGAAAGGAACGCTTTTATTGAAAAACGCCCATGTATGCATTTATAGGGTTTCTTTTTGATGCGTATATACCATGAAGTTCAAATATAGACAATGCAGTATGACTTTCCAGGGTATCTATTTGGTGCGTGATAAAATAAAACAAAATGTATGGATTCTATCAAGCGCTCTTGTCAAATAAGATAAGGATCCATGATATCATTGACAAATCTATATTACAACATGACATGTGAAATCATGTGTTCATTTATTTACATAAATCGATTGACATGTTACATCTTGTTCATCGAATATCACTTTATTACAATAGTGCAAATAGGACAAAAAACCTCATCATAGATACCAGGATGAAAGTTTTCATTTGCGGCAGACGCACGTTTCGTCTACAAAAGACCCATCAGTGATGCTCGAATAAGAAAAAAATGTTAAAAAGACCAAATAAAAAACGAAATTGAAAGCGTCGAGGAACTAATATCCCTACAAATTTTGCCAAATACAGCTAAGGTTATTATAATAGTGCAAATAGGACAACATTGTCTTATGCCCTAAAAAATTAGAAAGACATTAGAAAATTATTTAATGGTTAAACTTCTATTACTTTCAGTTTCGTTTTTGATAATAAATTTAATGAGTTTTTTCACTATTATTATTTCGGAGGGATTTACAAAGTTTTGTATCAAATGATAGTAAAGTTAGAAAGTTTTGTACTTACTAATAAAAAAAAGTTTTAATGTGTTTTTTAACCATAAATGTATACCACGCAATTTTGACAATCTTCAACTTAATAGTTTTATCTATCCCCAAAAATCTTGGATTAATATTATCAATTGTATTTTTCTTTGATTTATTAATTACTTTTATTAAAAAAAAGTTTTTGTTTCATTTACATTTTAGCAGTCCAAATAAATCATGAAACATCTTATCTATAAAATAAAAATGCAAATATATATTTGAACATTAAGAAACACTAAATGACGCTGAGAAGATAATGGTACCATCACACATGATTACCAAAAAAGTTCTTTTGTATTGAAAATATATCTATTAAAGTTAGAAAAACTTTTTTTTTTCTCATTTGACACGTTTAACATTATTTTCACACAAAAAAATGAACATACATTACCCTTTTTTATGTTTTATTTCAACTTATAAATTAAAACAAGAGTTAACAAGGCGAACCCCACCCCCTGTTTTTACTTATCTTTTTGTCGCGTGTTCAGAAAACCCCAATCAAGGTCATCTATCTTCACAAATGACATAATAAGACATTTAAAATCATCCACGTGTGGTTTAAAGATGGGATATATTTTCCTAACAGGTGAGTTGAAATGAACATTTACAATTAATCTTTGTGTATCATAGTCCTTTTCATTTCTTTTCTTTAGGCATTTTCCCACGATTTCATACAAAGACATATCGTCACAGCGTATACAGCTAACCACTTAAAAATTCTTAAATATGATAAGGTGGTCGCGAGACTCAGATATAAATCTTTGTGTAAACTTTTAATATGAATCACCTGAGCTCGACATTTTATTAACTTTACCTACACTTTTGTTTGAAAGTAAGGGGCGGAGTTTTCCCACAGTTTTGGAAGATCGTTATCAAATCTGATGGCCACGTGTACTTGTTTAAACAAATATAACTCATCTTTTGATTGACAGCACCGTGTCGTGATGGTGTCCTCAGGTAATATTTAGAAATGACATAAAAATCATATGTGATTTACAATCAGTATATTATGACATATAACGAGGTTCCTTTAAGGTATTAAAAACAATGTCATGACCCATTTATTAACACCGTTAGATACGATCATAGTGCAAACATCACATTTATGTAAATCATTAATTTCAACATTGAAAAATTCCTTCAAGTTTACTTTGCACAAAAACAATTTTAGTAAATACCCCTCTCATACCTTTTCACTTATTTCACACAACCCTTATAATTGTTGCACTTTGGATCCATTACCCGAATTTTTCCCGTCTTTTGAAATTTTAACCTTTAATTTTTCCAATATGATATGTTTCATTTTCTGTTTTTATTAAAAATCGTTCCCACGGTCTTAAGTTTCTTTTAAAAAAAGAATAAAGTCATAAATTAAAAAAAGATGTTCAACTGTTTACAAAGATAATGCACCAAGAAGAAGATCCAAAACATTTTGATCTTCAAGATATCGGTCAATAAATGAAAACATAATTCGTATAAAAATAGTTCTTGTAATTTGTTAATTTATGTGAATGTTAGGTATCTTTTAGTATAAATGGCTTCTAAAAAATTGCAAAAATTATGCCATATTTAATTTGTTTTCTAGAAGTAGTTAGTTGTGATGATCTACATTTTCACTCCTCTGCATATAATCACGGATTTGTACGTTAATTGTCAATCAAATTAACCAATAAGAGAGTGAACTATTAACTTCAAATGGGTATGTTTTTTCCTTAAAAAATATTCTAATGCTCGATTTGCAAATAATTGTATTATATTCCCCCTTAAACAGTTCATTTAAAATTAGATGGCCTATTCATTTTTTAACCATTCCTCATTTGCAACGTAAAGGCTACTATTTTATGTCATAAGGAGGCGAAAATACCATAGGGATATTTAAAATAATAAATAAAATAAAAGACACATTAAACAACACAAACATTATCAAAAATAGGCGGAAGATACACAAGGGATAATCAAAATCATAAATAAAAAACTGTTTACGTCATGGAAACAAACCAACGAAAAGACAAACAGCATATAAAAGACAACATTGAACAACACAAACCTTATCAAAAACGCAAGAGAAAATCAAAATCATAAATAAAAAAAACTGTTTAAGTCATGGAAACAAACCAACGAAAAGACAACAGTACATAAAAGGCACACTAAACAACACAAACCCCACCAAAAACAGGCGGAAGATACACAAGGGATAATCAAAATCATAAATAAAAAATTGTGTAAGTCATGGAAACAAACCAACGAAAAGACAACAGTACATAAAAGGCACATTAAACAACACGAACCTTATCAAAAATAGGCGGAAGATACATAAGGGATAATCAAAATCATAAATAAAAAAAACTGTTTAAGTCATGGAAACAAACCAACGAAAAGACAACAGTACATAAAAGACACACTAAACAACACAAACCTTATCAAAAATAGGCGGAAGATACATAAGGGATAATCAAAATGATAAATAAAAAATTGTGTAAGTCATGGAAACAAACCAACGAAAAGACAACAGTACATAAAAGACACACTAAACAACACGAACCCCACCAAAAACAGGCGGAAGATACATAAGGGATAACCAAAGTCATAAATAAAAGAACTGTTTAAGTCATGGAAACAAACCAACGAAAAGACAAACAGTTTATAAAAGACACATTAAACAACACAAACCTTATCAAAAATAGGCGGAAGATACACAAGGGATAATCAAAATCATAAATAAAAAACTGTTTAAGTCATGGAAACAAACCAACGAAAAGACAACAGTACATAAAAGACACATTAAACAACACGAACCTTATCAAAAATAGGCGGAAGATACACAAGGGATAATCAAAATCATAAGTTAAAAAACTGTTTAAGTCATGGAAACAAACCAACGAAAAGACAAACAGTTTATAAAAGACACATTAAACAACACGAACCTTATCAAAAATAGGCGGAAGATACACAAGGGATAATCAAAATCATAAGATAAAAAACTGTTTAAGTCATTGATACAAACCAACGAAAAGACAAACAGTACATAAAAGACAACATGAACCCCATAAATAACCGGTAATGATTTGATGTAAGCATTATGAATATATACCAATTAACAAAACGATTCATACAGACAAATATTTTCTCTTATCAAAGTTTGTAGTGACTATAAAAACTCGCCAATTATATCAAATATAACTGTCATACAAGCTTAGATAGCTATAAAAGCAGATTTGAACCACCACTTTCTTCAGAAAAGGCCTGTTCAGGAATAGGGTCGTTGTTTCTTTTTATTATCGTTGTTTGATTTTGTCAGTGTTACTGGACTTCCCTATTTTTAATATACCTTAGAGTTTGGTTTATTTGTTTATGCTTGTTTTAGTATTCATGAATTTTAAAAGATTTTAAAAGTGTAACTGGTTTTCATTTTTCTAGAAGTAAGAATTATGATTATTGGATTTTTTTTTCCTTGCATATGATCGGCTATTTTGATCAAATGAACAAATAAATACAAATACAAAATAAAATTTGAATTTGACCAGTTGCTTATTTGTTTAAACATTAAATGTATTTTACACATAATACAGTTTTTTCAAAATTTGCTGATCGATTTATTTGTGGTACAAATCGTCATTTGAAACATGGCGGTTTTTATCTTATGTCATAGAGAGGCGAACTATACCAAAAGAATATTCAAAGTCATGAGGCCAAATAAAAAAGTATGTGTGGTTCCAGTTACATCTGAAAAAAAGTTAGGGTAGGTAGGTAGGGATTTTTTTTTATTTTATGTTTTTTTTTACATTGAGTCTATGGGAGCAACATTCTGACTTTAACAGTGCTTAATGAAAAAAGACAATAAAATCTTTAGGGTAGCCTATTTTTAAGCCGAAAAAGTAGGAACGGTAGGGTGAACCACACATATATTTTTATTTGGCCTGAGTAGAAAATTAACAAAAAAATTTAACTGTTCAAGACACTGCACCAAGAAGAAGACTCAAAACATTTTGATCTTCAAAATATTGGTCAGTAAAAGATAATATAATTCATATACTAACATTTCTTTTAAATTTTTAATTGATATGAATGTGATATGTCTTTTAGTACAAGTGACTTCTTAAATGCTAAAAAATGATAGCATTTTTTTACATTTGATTTCTAGAAGTACTGTAATTATTGTGAAAATAATCAGTTTTCACTTCAGAGCGACAAAGCCATGGCAAAAAAACGACGAAAAGACAAATAGTACACGCAACACAACTTTTGCAACACAATTCTCACAATAAATCGGGGGTGATCTCGGGTAAAAATAAAATATGTACTAATTGAGAAAATGATTTACACAAACCAATCATTTTTATGGAACAAGTCAATGATATCAGGCTTATTATTTGCTGTATACAAAATGTCAATTGTCATACAAGTAGGTGGTTCACATAGCTATGAAACCACATATAACCCGCCATTTTTCTTCTGAGCATGCCCGAACGAGGTCAAGAATATTTTTAGTAGTTTTGATGGCTGATATATTCAAACGTTTAGTTTTGTCTATATTGCAACTATTATTGTGAATTTAAGAATCACCTATGCGAGATTAATTATTACGATTTCAGACTTTTTTTTATCTGCAAACATATATATGCATCGGTAATCATAAAACAAGTTCTAGGTTTTTCAAATACTGCAATGATTTCTGAATTCGATTCTGTAACATACGCTTAATGTTTTGAGAACGTTCCTTGACTTTATCAACTTATAAGTTTTATGCCTCCAAACAATTTCATTTCTAAAACCCATGCAGTAAGGAACAGAATCCTTGCACTTTTTGTTCGGATGAGTTCACCTCAAAACGCATAATACAGAAGAAGTGCAAACTAATTATTCATGAAGATATATGTACCGATAAACAATGGCGTGTCAAAATTGGTGAATTTGTTTGCTTTGAACGACTAGTTCCTATATGGATTTATCAAAAATTTACGTTCCAATTTGTTGACATGAATTGTCATTGATATGGTTATATTTATAAATTTAATGTTTACAAATTTTTGAATTTTTTGAAATACTAAGGCTTTTCTACCTCAGGCATAGATTACCTTAGCTGTATTTGGCAAAACTTTTAGGAATTTTGATCCTCAATGCTCTTCAACTTCGTACTTTATTTGGCCTTTTTAACTGTTTTGGATTCGAGCGTCACTGATGAGTCTTTTGTAGACGAAACGCGCGTCTGGTGTATATGCTAAATTTATTCCTGGTATCTATTATGAGTTTATTTGCTAATTTCCATCAAAATTAACCTTTGTATGGAACACCTACAAATAATTATTCGACTTTGAATTGATATACCAACGAGTGAAATGTACACAGGTGATATATATTTCACAAAATCCGTTTCCCACGATTACAAAGCGGTATGAACTTCATTATGGTATAACCTTTACTCTCCTCGCGACACGAACGTGGCTTTTGAATTAATAATAGATATAGGGGGCAAAATATCGCTGTGTGATGCTATTTGCTAACTGCAATAGTTAAATTTATATGCCAAAGTACAATATTAGTTTACCACAGGACTAAATAGGAATCGGAAACCAGACCTTCTGCTTTGAATTAAATTAAAAAACAAGTGATATTTCAATCACCTTGTTTCAATGTAAAACTATCAATCTTCTGTTTTATTTAATAAGTAAATATTCACAAACAGTGAAGAGAAACAATAAATAATTTGATAAACAACAAAATGAAACCTCCTGTGCCTTTTGAAGCCTACATTTCCCATCGGGACGACCGAATAAACAGCTTTGTATCATATTTCATTTCTATAGGTTTAAAGGAAGAAAAATAATTATCACCAGTTTCTTTTACCTTATTTTTACACCTTTGTACCAGAACATACGACATTTGAGTAAGTGGCTTGTATTTCCTCATTTGTCTTGTTGACTACTTTACTCTGTTTTCAAGTAGGACTGCCAAGTCAAAGACTAAAAATAAATAAATTATGGATTTAGTTTGATTCATTATTATATATCTCTCGCTTTTTATAAAGTAACATTGATGATATGAATAAAGAAGTATATTTTTATTTAATAATAATTACATTAGATGTATGTTTCATTATAAAACTTTATTCTGATTGGCTAACTGCACATCACGTGTTATCCTGTAAGCAGTTGCATTGCTCAATAAAACTTTTCATTCATGATAACACGTGGTCCCACAATAAAGTGCACAGGTGAATTAAATAAAACAATAATAACATTCGTGTTTTCATGATCATTGCTAAAAAAAAATTAATTATAAGTATTGAATGCTTCTTTTAGTAACTTCATAGGGTTGTAAAAGCGTTGACCGTGGGCACATTTTTAGTATGAAGCGCGGAAGCTTCATACAAAATGTACTTCGGTCAACGCTTTTACACCCCAATGAAGTTACAAAAAGAAGCATTCAATTCTTAAAGAAAAAACACCATAAGCAATACGATTTGTATAACGTGTTCTTTTTAGCTCTACAATTTGTCATTTTGAAATATCGTAGATCAAATTTTCTCTATGGATGAAAAACGTTTCGTACATCTAGTTGGTATATTCAAGACCATTCCAGCGGTATTTAAGATGCATAATAAGCTTCTAACTTCAGCAAGAGGGTACATGACATCTACAAAAGACTAAAGTAATAAGTATTTAATCAACCAAGGGGGAAATTGTTTCCTTTCCAACAAATTTCTGAAAATAGGTGGTTATTGAATATACGAAGACAATTCAAAATAAGACACATGACAGTAACATGTTTGTCGATTGTTGATTTCAAATATTTTTCATCTCGCCTAACAATATGATGTTTACGTTATTTCGATCAGGTTATTCCTTTCTCTTGTCATATGCATTTCTTTTTTATATGAAATGTGTGTAGTTACACTAAAAAGTTCGCAAACACAATAAGATAACATGAAAACCAAACCGGAAGAATGGATCCAAAGAGAGGTCTTGTATTTTAAGTACAAAAATACCTTTAGAGGGAAACTAGCTTTTAAAACAGGTTTTATCTAATATTTACTACATAAGGAAATGCATGTATCAACCCAGGATTATGACAGTTGTTTTCCATTCGTTATATGTGTTTCAGCCTTTGATTTTGTTAAGGGTCTTTCCTAAAAGAATTAAGATTGGAGTTCGTTATTTTTTTATTTAATTTTCTAGTACTTGTGGTACAAAAAATACATTACTTTATTTTGTAACACTGCAATCTGTCTATGTACAAATCTCCTATCCATCTCTTTTATTTTATTTTTTTTTAAATATATGGCCTCATTCATTGTGATAGATCTTTGTAAATGTCTACCAAAAATGTTTATTTCTATTTCTGTACTGCTAAATTGTTCTTATATAATAATAATATTAGATAGTTTTGATTAGAAATCAATGATAATCTAGAAGATATATAACAATAAAATATAATTTTCATATTTTACAGCAATGAGTCAATACCGCTTCTGGTGGGCTGGTTATCAGTCATTGTGGGTACAAAGAAAACACAAGTGTCCTACATGTATATACGAGTACTAGTATTTAATGTTAGGGTGTTATACAGAGTTTGATGAAAGCAGTATCGACAGTATAAAATAAAATCAAGAATTAGTCTTTACAATAGCCGGAGTCGGCTTCATCTTGTCCCTGAACAATAATTAATGTATACTAGTTCGGCTGATGAACTCACACTAAACTCTGAAACATATTAATGAATCAAAGTTTAAACAGAAGTATGGATCTTACAACTAGTGTTACAACTGGATAGAAAAACATGTTTGGTTTAATACAATGCAGAATATGCTCGATGAGAGAATTTTCAATGTTGAAAATCTGAATGCATGGTCATACAAAGTCTTCCTGGATCTATCCAAACTCAACGCCGCCCTTCTTCTCTTAAATAACCACCAGATGAAGCGTTATTAGCTTTACAATAGCAAATAGTTAGATAACTATTATATATAGACTAGACGTATTTTCTTATATTAGATTAGACAACAGCTTATTGTTTTTATATAAGAAGTCTCCGAGGGCAGCAAAAGCCTGGTATCCAGATACTGGCATAATCTGCATGTGGTATTTTTATTTGAAAAGTTTATATTTCGTGGATGTACTGTGTATTCAGAATATGGATTTGGCGATCTTATGATACTCTACTGTATCTTCTGTTTCACATTTATTTGACATTTTCGATGTCTGTATCGGTCGCTTTCAATAAGAAATACTTTTTGCATGCAAATGTTTTTAATCAATTACTTAAAAAAACAACTTGCAATACTCAAAAATAAAACATTACTTTTATACAAAATTTCTATAACCTTACGCGATGGAATATCGCATCAATATATGTGCATGCTTTCGTAAATGTAAAGAATATGAAAATATCTATGGTTGTTCATCTTCAATAGAAAAACAACACAGAGTCTGAAGGTGAATACCCTGACTTCCTTATTTGTTACATACCATAAACAGGTGCTGAAGAAGTCATGATAATATCAAGTGAAATAATCAGTGTATCAAGATAGTATAATTGATAACAACTGATGACATAATTGATATCTCTGATACATTCTTTCCTTGACACAATAAGCACGTGGCTTCATGATTCTAAATGAAGTCGATTTGTTCTCAATACAATAGGCAGGTGTAGGAGTATTTCATTAATGAATACTTTTTCATTCATGTTTTTGTAGAAAGGCAGATGCTTCTGTGATATGAAACTTTGGCGCTCATTTCGAAGAGCATGTTTTCCATTCATACATTTTACCAAGACAGATGATTTTGGCGCTCATTTCTCTCATTATCGAAGAAAGTTGTCACTTTCCCTTCACCATGTTTCATAATCAGGTTAAATGTTCCATTCTTTTGCTGATTTAATTATCTATCCGTCTTGTGTTCGGATATCGTTATTTTTATATGATAAAGATGTGAATATATGTATGATAGGAATTCAAATCGCGACATATGCAGTTCTTATTAAAATGATATGATATATAGTTTATTTTTTTAAATGATAATATATGCGTTTATTATCAAAATAGCATTACCTGTAGTCTTTAACATTCAATTTGAGGAATCACGTGGATATTTTTGTCTGTATGGTAGAATCTTTGCGTTCAAGACTAAAATTGGTAATTTCTTACATTTTTGTGTAATTTTTTCACCTTCAAACCAACATTCATTAATTGTATAAGAAGGTAGTTCTCAGATGAATTTGCATATTTTTTGTGTTCCTTTCTTCACAAAGCTCTTACCATTTCTATGTATATACATGCCTTGCTATCAAATGTGTAAGTTGAGTGTGAAGATGAGAAATGATCTACGATAATGTTGCGATTTCAGTTTTTTTTTATTGTTGTCTTCTCATTTGTCAGCAGTAAAATACCCTCATGTCAATCGTACACGTTTCATTTAATACACACATGCAACTGGTCTCGCTCCGTTTGTATTTCATAAAATTCGCTCTAGTTTTGTTAAAAACTGAAAAACTCATCATAGATACCAGGATTAAATTTTGTATTGACGCCAGACGCGCGTTTCGCCTACAAAATACTCATCAATGACGCTCGAACCTAAAAAAGATTTAGGCTTGATGAACATTGGTATACTTCTTTTGTCTCAAATTAATATGATTAGACCCTCTATAAAATAAATCCGGTCTTATTCATCTTAAATCACCTGTTTTGAAGACTTGTTTGTCTGTTTGTCTGTTTTCTTTTGACCATTCTTATGTCTGTTTTAGCTAGCTACAAAACCAGGTTTAATTCACCATTTTTTACATGAGGAAATGCCTGTACTAAGTTAGGAATATGACCTTTTTTTTCATTCGACTGATACATTTGAGTTTTTTATTTTGCAATTTGAAGAAGGACTTTAAATGTGGCCAAGGATTGAAAGAACTTTTTCACAAAGAAAACAAAAAGAATAAATCTTTTATTGGTTCGAAATTTCGCTTTCTGAAATTCGTACGATCTCAATAATCTGGTATATTCAATAACCACAGGTAAGTCAGATTTTGATTTTTTCGAATGATAAGCATGAATAGTAGTTGTATGAGGATCGAACATGATTTGATAAAATAAATCTGCAAAATGAGTGTTGCGTTTCTAAAGTCAGTCAGTATATTTGTAAATAAGCCTTTATTATAATTCTTTTGCACATTTTCAAGTAGATAATGCAACAAAATGTTCACAACATGTTTTTTCAGTATAACTCACCGTCAGGCAAATATATCTTGAACATGCCCTCAAATAGTTTGTTTCTATGTATGTTGGCGGGTTTTTTTTTGCTGCACTTGGTGTTCCTGTGTTTCCTTTGTTTTACTCTTTTAATTGATGTGTTTTTCTTGGTTTTGGTTTGTTAACCAAATTTGTTTTTCTCTCAATCGATTTATGCCTTTTGAAAACCGGCATACTACTGTCTTTATCAAACACAGACAAATAAATACAAAGAGACGAATAAAGCATGATACATGTTACTCTATAAATTATACTAAATAAGAGTTATCGTTTGCGTTATGTGTGTATACATGCAAGTAACTAATTACTAAATTTGTTTTTCATGATTTACTTACGCAAAGACATTTTATATCAAAGGCATACAAGTTGTATGTTTAGATACCAAAAGTATGAAGATGTGGTATTCTTTTAAATTAAACAACTTTCCATAGAGACCACATGCCGTTGATAAAAGCAACTGAATTTAGGCAGCCGATCTAGCTCCAATATACTTTTCCATATACATTTTACATTTAATAGATTAATCAAATTAAATAGAACAAAACAGTATCTTATTTAGTGCACAATCCTGTCACTAGCATTATGATTGACACAAATACAAGTAGCTAGCAAATACTGTAAACCAACATATTTTCGCGAGCGATTTATTTTCACGACTTTTGCGAGTAGATAAATAACGCGAATATAAATCGTCTCGAATATGTAATCTTGGATCTTGCCTTATTAAACTACATCAAGTAAATTAGAAAACCGCGAAATTAAATTGCTGCGAAATGGTCTACAAAGGGTAAAACGCGAAATAAACTGTCCGCGAAAATAAGTTCGTTAACATTATACAAAATAGAAAAAAAACATATATTTTCTATTTATATCATCCTAGAAACCGCATGTTTAATTGTAAAATTGTAATCACTTCAAAATTATAAAAAGAAATATGTTCTGTTTTGACACATTTGTTATAGAGGCCTTGTTATTAAGTTTACTCATACTGATCATCTTAAAATTTTGATAATAATGTATTCTACATAGTACGTTTAAAGAAATATTTTTTTTTTGTACCTTTATATTAATCTTTTTTTAATAATTATGATTTATTTTCGAGAAAAAAATTACTGAAATTTCAAAACATTTTTTTTTATTTTACCAAACGAGTTTTATGTTATAGATAGGCACTTGCATAATGCAGAAGTCATATGTTACATTCAATATATATGTTCATGCATAGTATCATTTCAAAACTTAATTTATTATTTGTTTTTCCCTTCAATTTAATAAAGCGAAAGTAACAAAACTGTCCTTTCTGATAAAGATAGACACAAGTATATTGCGCAAGTCTTATATTGAAATTAAGAGATTTTTTTATAAGGTATCTTATTTAAGAATTTTCTCAATGACGTATACCAAAAAATGTTGATACGTATATAGTTATTTGCTTAGGACTTACTTCGGAAAATTACATTTAGTTTGTGACCTTTTTATCTTCAGCAAACGTTTACTTTCTAGGTGTAATGTTCTTTATCAATTTTGTTCTTAAATTTTAATACGAAACATCAGAGCATTTGACGTAATAAGGAAAAATTTTCAAGTATTATAGATATTTTATTTAAATTCAAAGTACCCCTAAAATAGCAGGGAGTCTTATGATTAAATTAATATATTTTCAATTTGAAGAACGTACCCATAAACACAAAAGATATTAAACGAAATAAATGAAAAGACTTAACATTTAGCAAAGGTCAGATAAGTAGGAGAGAAACATTTTCTCCTAACCATGATTAGTATAATGTGTTTCGATTGTGGCCTACTGTGGTCAATGTTGTAAAAATGTAATAAAGTATATAGTTTACGGCATTTGAACAAAACGGGTCTTGTTCCATAATTATACAGAAAATAACTTCAAAACATAAAACTGTGAGAAATAAAAGCATAATCCGTGTTTAACAAATCGAAAATGCTTGGCTTTGTATTGAAATTTGTCATTATGACTTAAATACCCCTGTTTTCAGCCGATTATCATACCGAATGTGGACAAATATGAACAACTAAAAATAAAATGAACAAATAATTAGGTGTTTTCATGTAACAGACGGCTGAAGAGAATACTTTGTGTGAGAATATACCTTTGCGGCTGGTACTTAACCCTTTGAGGAAGATTGTTATTAAGGATTATCTAAGTTAAAGAAATATTTCCTGTATTAAGTGAATCATACGTTACCTGAATGAATTGTTCACTTTACCTGGGTCGTGGGAAACTGTTACACTTTAATCTTTATTGCACCGACAGGTGTTTTCATTAAAGATTCGTTTAAACGTTTTTGAATTTCGCGCGATGATCACGTGACGACAATATCATTATATGTATCTAATTACAATTGTTAAGTATTTGAATATGAACCTTTCGTTGGTCAATTTTGAATTTTCGCAGCGTTGTTTTTTCTTGTAGGATAAACAAGAATTTAAATAGCCATAATTAATATTTTAATCACATATATCTTAAGAAATAAACAAAATATTATCAAGATGAAAGGCAACCTAACGTCTATTTACCACTAAATGACAGAAGTATTTTTTGATACTAATGTTATCTATGACAAGTAGAGATGAAAATATTATTAAAAAGAATTTGAACTCCTTGATAAGGTATGGACGCTCATAAACTAATGCTTTAATCCTTTTGCTGATACGACTATGGACTTAACCAGTAGATCAAAAGATCAAAGTAAAAAAGTAGTCTTAGGGCAAGACATACATAGTTTCAAAATATAGGTCATTTTCAATATACGGCCAATACACTGTCCATTTTTCAAACAATATTAAGTAAAGAATTCAATACCAAGTTCGTGAAAATTTCAAAAAAGATTCCAAAGAACGATTTGAAATCATATTCAATTATCAAAAATTATACAATGGCCAAAGAAAAACCAAAGAACATAAAAATGTGTGCCAAATCCTATACGAAAAAAAACTTGCTTTTTTTAATATCAAACCAGTAGAAGAATAAACAAGAAAGTCTAATGTGGAAATAATTAATATATTTTTTTTAAATAAATTATCAAATTATTGGGTTTTACCATCGACGTATACCAAAACAGGAGGATACGTATATAGTTATTTACTAATAATTTAATTTTGGATGTAACGCGTCTTCTCATTGGCTGACATTATTTTGCCAGCCCATAGACATAATTTAGTCTTGTGACCGTGACGTCATCAACGTTTTTTTCGTGGTTTTCTACGGTTTAAAATGGAATTTAGAATTGAATTATAAGAAATGACTGTAATATGTTTCTGTCTATTCGAAATAACATAAAAATGTGGTGCACACTGTTAGATAACCCGCTACGCGCGTTATTCAGTGTGCAGCAAATTTTTTATGTTATTTCTTTACAGACAGAAAAAATATTACAGTCATTCCTTAAACGAATATTGAAATTATAAACGTCGAGCCTTGTGGTTCCTGTGGAAATAAGGAATTTCTATGCCAAAAGAGAACAAGTCTTGATCAGTTTAAGGAGACAGTTTTAACTTTCAACGCAGAACATTAAAAAAAATACATTCCTTTTCTGATTTCCTTCCGTTTTGATAATATAATATTTGGGAAAACCTAGGTTTGTTTCCTCGTTGTTCAATAAGGTTTTATTCGTCACGTTTTATCGTTACACGATAT
Organism: Mytilus galloprovincialis; assembly: GCA_037788925.1. Lineage (NCBI taxonomy): Eukaryota > Metazoa > Mollusca > Bivalvia > Mytilida > Mytilidae > Mytilus > Mytilus galloprovincialis. The sequence continues at coordinate 28,772,075 of CM075342.1, read as the reverse complement.
CCCTTATTCTTTTCAAAACCTTGACCCATCTTTAGTTGAGCAATCAGTTTGAATAACGGTAAAAACGTAATGTTTTCAGAATTATACTTAGAAAATAATTCGCAATTAAATCATATATATAACTAAACTAAGATGTAAATATAACAATCCGAATGAGAGTTATTTACAACGGAAGAAACTTTGCAGTTGTTTTGTCAAAGTAAAACTGCAATACAGCGGTTATAAATCTATAAACACCTTCAAGGTAAAAATAAATCAAATTTGATTCCGTTAAGGAAGTAGATATTCAAATCAGTCGTAAGAACAAACTGAACACGCCTTGAAAATTAAAAAAAAAACAACAAAAAGACAAACAACAGTCTTTAAAACATCACATAAAAAAAACGAAAATTTTGAAATGCGAAACCAGAGGCGGATTAAGGGGGGCAGGGGGCCCGGGCCCCCCTTTTTGGGAAAAAATTTGGTTACTTATATAGGGAATCACTGATGCGTGACTGGAGCGGTCCCCCATTAGGTCAGTCAGTGGGCCCCCTCTTATGAAAATTTCTGGATCCGCCACTGGAAACGTAACAAATGGTTAATGTACAGAAATTGTCTTCAACAGTAACTTATGGTGCTTAGCGAAAAAAGGTGTGATATTAAAGGATACTATTCTTGAACAGTTGAAGAGATAATATGAACTTTCGACACGGCAACGTTTTATAAAAAAAAATGAGTATTCAAAACGCTGCTGTTGATTGTATGAATAGCATTACATCATTTAAATTTCTTCTTAAAGTTCATTATTTCAAGCAGCTTCTTGTATATCTTAATTTTATTTATCGGGTTTCTCTGAATTTAAGTTACATTACTATTTTTTTCTTTATCTACTTGAAAGTGTATATTATTATTGCAATTCAACATAACATGGATTGTTATCTAAATGACTTTACTTAAAGTTATTATATCTCATATTCCATTTAAACGTATTAAGAGAAATAAATCTTTTGTAATGAAAAATGAAAGGTATTTATTAAATTTTGTTTTTGACAATTAAATGTGACACTGCAGACAGGGGTTCCATAATTCTCACGCTACTTTAATTTATGCAAATTGCATTTTTTAAACAGAAGACAAAATTGTCATTACATCAGTGTCATGTGCCACATTAAAAATAAACATTCCATGACATTTGCCACGCGTCACACTTCAGAAACCTTTTCCAAACGTTCCCACACTCTCGATAAAATGAAAACAAATTGTTGGGTCGACCGTTAAAACAGGTGTCCCGTTCAGGTAAACTTAAAGTAATGTACAGGTATGCTTAAGTGTCATCAACGACACGCCTCGCTGCCATTGTCAGTATCTAAACATTGACAGATGCATTAAGGGTACCGGTGCATGAAATAGATCATTTAATATAATACGCTCATGCGCATTTATAATTCAATCAATAGATGTCACATTTCACTTTATTTTTTAACGTTTTGACACGGGCGTTCTATGGTCGCGTGCTTAAGGTGACATGCATTGTGATAGATGATAAAAATTCCATCACACAATGGGAAAATACCGTTATTATCTGTTCGAAATTATTTACTTAAATATTCATTTTATACGAATGGCCATGTGTGACAGTTGTCAAAACTGAAAGCAAGGTTTTTGGCATCTTGGTTTCAGCTGCTCATTTAATCTGAAATACTAAGTGTCATTTTGACAAGACAAATATTAAGGACTCTTGTCCTGTACTTTTAATATGTCTTTGTTTCAACTATAGTGTGTTCAATGGATTGAGAATCAAGATACATAACCGTTAATGAACAATGTTGTCCAACCGAAATAAAACGAAATATTAGCAAAAAAAAAAATTAAACAATTAAGATTTCTGCTGAATAAAGATACGTTTTAAGCAAGATGGCCAATATAGAAACTTCTCTATTCAAAAGTCAAACTTCCTGAGTTGATTCAAAACTTAGTTTCATCGTTATATTTTAATTTATCAACAGGACATTTCTGGAAATTTTGAAAGGTTTGTTAAATATGAGTCTATATGGGATATCTACACAGACTTCATAAATAAAAAATACTATTGGTCATAGATTGATAGATTCCCGTGATTTGACGTTCAAAATTGACATTTCTGTTAAATACCAAAAGGAAAAGACGATTCCAACTCTAAAATTAGGTGCAGTCGTATATAAAGGTATCTTCCACATAACAATTGTATGCTTTTCATTCAGGTGGTGTAGCTTAGTTCCAAACAAAGACAATGTTACGCATTTATTTTACCAAAAAAAGCAGGTTAGAAAAACTGTATCCTTCTGGCAGCATCTACAGAATATATATTGTTTAGGAACATTTTTATAAGAGCAAAGTCAACAGCACAACTTTTCTCATAAAGCCAGAAAACATATATCTATTCAAACGAACAGTTATCTGAAAGTTGTCATGAACGGTTATTTAATAACTTTCGGAATTTAAAATAATGCGAAAGATGAATATCATATCATTTCAAATGAACTGACACAGTCTCTTGTTGACTAGAATGGGATACGATTGAAATATATCCGATCTTCTTTTATGAAACTACTTCCAGCCTTTTACTGATATAAACTTATGATCACTCATTTGGCATGACAGGGTCCACGCTGATCATTTTTGTAGCAAACTTTGAAATATTCCACAGATTGACAATAACACTTTTTATGTCCCATTTATGGGTATTATGTTTTTTAGTCTGTGCGTTCGTTCGTTCGTTCGTTCGTCCGTTTGTTCGTCCATCCGTCTGTCCCGCTTCAGGTTAAAGTTTTTGATAGATGTAGTTTTTGAGGAAGTTGAAGTTCAATCAACTCGAAACTTAGTACACATGTTCCCTATGATATGATCTTTCTAATATTATTGCGAAATTAGAGATTTTCTCCCAATTTCAAGGTCCTTTGAACATAGAAAATGATAGTGCGGATTGGGCATCCGTGTACTTGGGACACATTCTTGTTATAACATAATATGAAAAAAACAAGATACATCCAACAGCCTTAATTTCATAACATGTATACCTTACCTGTTTCCTAAATTCTGCAACGTTAAAGTCGTAATATAAAAACAGATTTAATGACAAAATGCATCGAGCAACGATGATAATAGAACACTCACTCGCTTGGACGTCAAAAGATGGCCTTCCATTCCAAACAGGCTTGATGAGGAAGTGAATACTAATAGTGTATAGATGTTTTATTGCACATTATATGCAAAATGGGCAGATAAGAGGAACGTTTATGGGAACGACAGTGAAGATTTGGCAAAAGTATTAAGAGATGGATTCTCAGAAAAGACGATCTAAAAAAGACTACAAACAAAACGCATTTAATGTTAACTTTCCAATTCAAAATCTGTTTTGTCAGTATGCCAAAATGCCAAATTTATCACCTGTTTGTTATGTAAATGATTATGTTTTTAGTTGGAAATTAGGCAATAATGCATATCTTTGTTTAAAACTGACTGTGACGATAAGAAGAAAGCTGCAAAACCACATGAAGTTGTATAACAGTTTGTTGATTTAAATTTCACTGGAAAACATGAAAATTTCAAGAATACTAAGAAATTTCATCATTATAAACTTTTATTCCAAGTCGTCGTCACATCACATGTCTTCCAAAGTGTTTAAATCTTCATAAATCTGATTCCTACTGATTTTTACACGTTGCTGACTTTGTTTCCTCAACCTATTGTCTATGCTGTGTGAGTCTTTTTAAGATTGCCGAAAAATGAAAAAAAAAGGTCAATGAATGCCAGTCTGAAACGGTCGTTTGATCTTAATATAATATGAAATTTATGACCATAATGATGTTCAAAGTATTGAGAGAGGTATTGAAACTTTTCAGATAATTTTCCTGGCTGTAAAACTAATTTACTGTCATTCTAGTCTGTATCTTTTTTAAACACTTTTGTTATAGTGTTTTCTAAATGTTAACTATATATCACATAACAATTGTCTGACGTTGCGCTCAGCAAATTGTCGAATTTCCAGCTTTTGATTTGTCACAAGACTAGCATTCCAGATGAAGGTACAACCAGTTAAGCGCTTTTGACTTGTGTATGTATAATCTGTTTTAATTAAGAAGATGCAAATTATTACTTGATTAAACTTTAAATTAAACTATTCAAATCTGAATGATGAAACATCGTTCATAAATGCAGCAAAAGGGGGACACTTTTCCTATCTCATAATGTTTTGGTCCCACGGTCAGAAAGTATCAAAAACGACCTTTGTATCTAATAAGATGCGGATATGCATGTTTAAATCAAATTAAAACATAACAATATATAAAATTGGAACATGAATCATGCTTATATATAATCATGTGCATGTTCCTGGTTAAGTAAAAGTATTGAAGTTAGCACGTGCATTACCATTTTCCTTTATATTCAGTAATGATGACAAAATTGTGGTAGTAATTTGAGATATGTCAAGATATATTAGTTTAGATATTAATCCTATATAGGTTCCAGTTGACATGCCCTGTGACATACCTATAGGCGTAAAGTTTAGCTCATCTACTTGTCAAAACCTATCCAGGTGTATACAAAGTTATCCAGGTGTTTTCGAATGTAGGTAACTGTAATGTACTAAACATAAAATATATTTCACATGAAATTTAATATGCATAAGAAAAGTCTGTGGTTTTCTAATTCTGTATGTTATGAAATTCACATTAGTCATTAGAACTTTAAAGTGCAACTGAAATGAAAAAGTTTTGTGTCTTGTGGTTATTAACCAAGTAACTTTTTTCTTTAGGTCTTCATCGAAAAAGCACTTTCTCACTAAAAGCTTGTAGACATTGAAAGATGTATCATTTTTATCTTGCCAACTACAGAGTATCAAATAAAGGCAACAGTAGTATACCGCTGTTTAATAGTCATAATTCGATCAAGCAAAAGCCAATTCCGGCTAAAAAATTAAAGCAGCAAATGCCGACATACATAGAGTTGTTCTACAGTAAGAAGAAAAGCCAGAAACTCTACCGTACCAAATTATAAGCTATCATTGATGACGTTTTTTTCAGGAAATTATGAATTTGGCAGAAATAAAGACTGGTCTGAAGCTGATTATAAAACTAAGAGAAAAGACAAAGTTAAAATGTGTCACAGAAGACCTATACTGTTTTAACTAATGTCAAGATAATGAGCAATAAAAACTCATGACCCCTACATAGAAACAACAGAGAAATTTTCAATATTCATCATAGCCAAAACTAAATGGTTGCTAAAATTCTTCATCAATATAAAAATATCAAAATAAAACTATAAAACTAGGGGCCGCTCTAGCAATAGACTTAAAGTTTGTTATACAAAATTCAAATAATTACTTTATATTCTACAACTATCTGAAAAACATTTATTATGAACATTTGATTAGTTTTGAAGAAATGTCACCAGAAAATCATAAAAAGCAGTAACCCAGGCTGTTTATTGTGAGATGATTTGTCCATGAAAAGTATCAAAAATAAAAAAAAATACCGAACTCCGAGAAAAATTCAAAACGGAGATTCCATAAACAAACGGCAGAATAAAAAGTTCAAACACATCAAACAAATGGATAACAACTGTCATATTTCTGACTTGGTTATTTGCATTTTCTTATGTAGTAAATGGTGGATTAAACCTGGTTTTATAGCTAGATAAACCTCACTCTTGAAAGTGCATTCATACATTAAACCGTCTTTCTACCAAAAGGATCATCGGAATCTAATATATGGCCATTTTTGCTGTCAATTATCATTGCGTGCACTTGTAAAAAATCGAGATTTGGTAGATGATCTCTAAGTCATCGCTTCAGTCTAGTTTGATAAGTTTTCATACAGTGTCACTGGTAAAGATTGACTGATAATATAAGATTTTAATATAGTCGTTTTTGAAGATTTGTTTTGTATTTTTGTAGTTGTTTTTTTTTTTTTTTTTCGTTCTCACGTCGTTCCAGCATACATTTGTGTCTCTAATATTGTTATCTTTTGACAAAAGTTCAGTCTATTATTGGTCCCCAAAGTACTTTAACATTTAGCCAAAAAGTACAGAACAACTTCTCAATACTCAATAACATTTGATATGTTTGTATTTAACATATGTAATTGGTAACATCAACACGTTTTCAGAAGTGTGAAACAGTCTTTAAAATTGTTCACTTGGTAAATTATTGGTATTACATCGAACAAAATATCTCTACATCAAGTCTGCCACATGCCTTTTATGTGCATAAACGGTAAATTAGGCTCACCAAAAAGGATGATATATCTATTGAACGCATGTTAACTGTATCAAAGGATTTTAGTTTATCACTTATATATCACCTTTTTGTAATTTATTGCAAGTATGAATCGTAAAGACGTTTTCGTGGGAATGATAAATATTTCAATTCGTTTGTTAAATTAAGCGTTCGAATGACTATGACTTCGAGGATCGTGAGAAAGTTTGCTGTCCCGCATTTTAATATCCAACACTTTAATCTCTTCAACTATTTATCAAAAGTTTAAATCTCGTAGAAATGTTTTTATATTTGTGAATTTTATCACTTTTTATACCATAGATAAATATTTACATAGCACAATCGCGTGCGAAAAAAAGGTTTTATTTGGATAATATGAATAATTTAAAATTCATATATTGCACTGCATCTAATTGTTGGGAACATTAAAAAGGCAAAAATGTTTTGGTTTACTAGGAACCGTGGGTTTTTTTATTACTATGTTACACAATAAGTTAACACTTAAACATTAAGGACTAAAGATTTTTGGAAGGATATAAGATAGCAGTGGCGGATCCAGCCATTTTAAAAAGGGGGGGGGGGTCCCAACCCAGAGTAAAGGGGGGGTTCAAACTATATGCTCCCATTCAAATGCATTGATCGTCCAAAAAAAAGGGGGGTTCCAACCCCCGGAACCCCTCCCCTGGATCCGCCACTGGATAGTTAAGATCTAATTAAACGTAATGTTTTATATCACTTTCGGGCGTCCTCATAGGGTTTTTAATAATGTGATTACACGGCCGTATTTATGGCCCCATTTATAGTGATTATTTGATTACAAGACCAAATAATTCATGATTTTTTTTATTAATTGATAATTCAGAACTGTATTATTGATTATTTGATTATCTTGTTTAAAAAAATAATTAATGATTATGAGATTATATTGGCATAAAATTTGTGACTATGTGATTACTTGGATCCCCATGAGGCGCCTCAATTTATATTATTTTACAATATCAATAACCAGAAACTATTATAGTTACATTACAAAGCATCACTATTACATTTGTTTTAAAAACGTCTCTAATGTTTATGCCAGATATTCATATCTTTATACGTATTAATCAAGATAATTTGTTTTGCATTCAGTTTTGTTGGTGATGGTGTTCATGTTGTCAGTGCGATATCTATTTTCTTCGACTTCTCATTTGAAAATTCCCTTTGGTATTATCCACCTCTATTTTCATGGAAATAACATTTGAGAGAGTACAGAACAGTTAACTTTGAATTTTCAAAAAAACTAAGGATTTTCTTATCCCAGGCATTGATTACCTTAACCGTATTTTGGCACCACTTTTTGGAATTTTGGGTCCTCAATGCTCTTCAACTTTGTACTTGTTTGGCTTTATAAATATTTTGATATGAGCGTCACTGATGAGTCTTATGTAGACAAAACGCGCGTCTGGCGTACCAAATTATAATCCTGCTACTTTTGATAACTATTTACACTACTCGGTCGATGCACTGCTGGTGGAGGTTTCGTCCCCGAGGATAACACCAGCTCATTAGTCAACACCCAACACCGAACATGTATATCAATAATGTGGTAATTTTTAAAAATTTCCGGTTAACAAAACTTTGAATTTTTCAAAAAAACAAAGGATTTTCTTATCCCAGGCATTGATTACCTTAGCCGTATTTGGCATCACTTTTTGGAATTTTGGGTCCTCAATGCTCTTCAACTTTGTACTTGTTTGGCTTTATAAATATTTTGATATGAGTGTCACTGATGAGTCTTGTGTAGACGAAACGCGCGTCTGGCGTACTAAATTATAATCCTGGTACTTTTGATAACTAATTAAATTTACAATGCTGGAAATATGTTTCGAAAAATAAGCATAGTAATTTAGTCACAAAAAGTAGAACTATTTTTATATACCTTGTAGCGATATGTTTCAAACGATAATGATAAACCAACTCTAAAATGCAAATAAAAACAACTATCTGGGTAATATTTTCAAAAGCTTATATCCGAAGTTTTGATTGGTCAATTAAAGTCAACAATAAAAATCCAATCAACGATGAAATGAGTCTTAGTGCTTCAGATTCTGAAACAACAAATCACTGCCGACCTCTAAAGACTACCAAAATTCCGTTTTCAAAGCCAAATACGTTTAAGAACATAAATATTTATGTTATGATTTAGACTTTACCAAAGAGGAATTATTCCGTTACTTTTAAATTACCTACTTCTGTAGATAGAAAATCAATCAAATATTCAACAGCAATTAATTGTAAAAGAGGACGAAAGATAACAGAGGGACAGTCAAACTCATAGTTTGAAAATAAAATGACAACGCCATGGGTAAAAAAATAAAAAGACGAACAGACAAATAATACTACACGAGACAAACGATTTGTAATCTAAACATTGAATTAAGCATTAAATATTTTAGAATTAATAAACAAAAAACGCTCGTTGAAAGGGCACTAGCTGCGATATATATAAACAGTTTAGATTATGACTATTTTTTGTTCAATCACTAATGAAATTGAAACAGTGAAATAATAATTGACTTTAAGCAGACAGTATGGTTCAGTATGTCAAAATAAGTTAAGAAACAGCCATGATGAATTATTCACTTCAAGTGATTAATTCGACCTCATTTAATCCATATTCATGTGAACTCCAATACAATTCCTTAGCTAGAGATGGATAACGCATGATTTATGTGTGTTAAGTTATTGATAGAATTGAAAGTCATAATTTTAAGCGAAACAAAGGTAAATCATTTGACTGACTGATTCAATCCACAAAAAAAACATTTTTGTACAGGTAAAATCAAAATTTACTTATTGTTTAAACCTTTTACATGAAATCTAACAAAGAAAATTCCAATTGCACGAGGTTACTATTTAATTATATTGTATGTTTTATAAGTTTATATAATGTTATGTGACCGTCGGTAGTTTTTGGAGGTCATCTCGATAGTTAATTAGATGGCTTCTTGACTAAAATACACACGAGATTCTTATAAATATTATCAAGGATATGCAATGTTAACTGTTTATTCAAGACTGATTATAATTTGGAGATATGTTCGAGTATGTTATAAATCAAATATTAGAATTTGAGTCAAATCGGTGAACATGATTTTGACAGTTGGTACTCCATTATGGTTTTTTTTTTTTTTTTTGGTTCTGATATCACATAATTTGTTATTCAGAAGTGTGTTCTAAATCAAACATGTTAGGTGTTTTTGTTCAGATGTATAAAGACAACCATCGTGAAAGTTGGTTGATATGCACCCAATATCTAACGCTTCGAAACCATAATGATAATTGACAAAAATCTTAATATTTCACGATTTTACACATCAAAGAGGCTTTCTATGGCGTCGTTACTGTATTTTAACTCCGTCCCTACAGTACCAGTAAGTTTTGTATTATCTAAATTTTTAAAAGACATCTGTAACTTAAAAGAGTCCAAATTTCATTAAAAAATAGAACAAATAAGGCTATGTCTCCTTTGAACTTCCTTTTTAATTTTGATAACATGACGTCTATCATTGCATATCAAACATTTGTTATAAAATAAAATGTTCCGATAACCTTTCATCTTCTGATTTTCGATAGTGCTACTTAGGAAATACTTAATGTGTGTGGGGGCGCTTGTAAATTCCGTGCCCAACTTAAACTTCGGTGTATTGTTCTAAACAAGACGGTCTTCAAGTTTGTTTCCCTCACCAGGAGATCGCATGTCACAAAGTGGCAAATCAATCAAATTGATATTCTTGTTTATTGATAAGAACAAGGTCTTACCTGGACAAACATGTAAAATACCTCTTGTTTACATAGAACACGTGCAGGTGTTGGCAGGAAAAACCTCTGAAATTTTGGTTAATCGCACCTAAGTCAAATTGCTCTCAAACCACTTCAGATTTCGGCCTTTGAAACGAGTGAATCTCAAAAGTAAATATGTAAATATATGACTTATAGAAGAAACGTGATTTTTCGTTGATTGTTCAGATTGAAACATTTATTATCCGATTTACAACAATGTCTTAAGATTTGAAAATCGAAAAATTTGAAATACTGAAACTGTAATATTGAAAAGAATCATCCGTGATCAAACATCATTATCAAATTGCTATCTATGTCGATACGGGACTGACCACATTATTTTTTCTGTAAATATTATTAAAAAAATATCAGTGGTTGATTCGAGGGGCGTATTCACATTCCCCCCTTTGAATCGTCAAAAAATATTTGAAACTTCTATTTTTCACGATTTTTATAATTCATTACCATAAATTTTAAAATTCGTTCCAAAATTGAGTTTCCTCGTTCCGCTCGACGGTTTTTTTCCGGTTCTCGCATTACGCCTACCTCTTTTCAAAAATCCTGGATCCTCAATTGAAAATGACATCTGTATCTATTTTTGATTATATTTTAATTGATTGATGCCACTACCTTATTGTAATTATTATGGTTCTCATTTGATTGAGGACACTTTAGTTAAAATAAAAACATATTTAAATACAAGAAAAAAATCCTTAATATTTTACTTGTAAAAATGACACTGCCTATTTCAATTAATTAGAGCAGCTGAAACCAAGATGCCAAAAACCTTGCTTTCAATTTTGAAAACTGTCACACATGGCCATTCGTATAAATGAATATTTATGCAAATAATTTCGAACAAATAATAACGGTATTTTCCAATTGTGTGTTGGAATTTTTATCATCTATCACAATGCATGTCTCCTTAAGCACGCGCCCATACCACGCGCCCTTGTCAAAACGTTAAATTTCAAAGTGAAATCAGGTGACTTAGTTGTTACGGTTGAGTTTCAAAAAAAAATAAAATTGTTAAAAAATATGTTTTAAAGCTAAAAGATTATTATTAAGGAAGGATCACTGGGTGTTGTTACTTTTTTTAAAAGTGCAGAATTTCGTATATATATGAATACTTATATATATTGGATACCTTGCATTTATCATGTTTTCAATAGCATATAATCAAATCACTGATAGAACCCCACTTAAAATTATTGAAATTTATCATACTGTATTGACAAAAGTGAATATTTTTGTGTAAATGAGATACACCAAGGAGTTTATTTTTTGTATATTTTACCTATTCAAGTTCTAAACTCTGACATTATATTGTTTTTGTTTCCCCACTTTTTTGTCATTTTTATTATTGCATATAACACATAGATATTGCATACAACACACGAATTTAATTATGATAAAAGAGACTGATTTACTTTTGTCTATTAGAATATTTTCATGTTTATTACTTTTTGCCCACTTTTCAGATTGCACTGAAAACCGTTACTAAAAGTAAGCATTCAATACAAAACAATATAGACATTTGATTATTCATTGCGTACTATATATCTTTATTACACCCACAAGTGTCAAGTTTTATAACAAAATGCAGAAAATTAGACAAGATGTAATAAATATGCAAGAAAAAATATACTTCAAACTAACACAGTGAGTAATATACTACAAAATACAAAAAAATAGACAAGACGTAATAAATATGCACGAAAAAATATACTTCAAACTAGCACAGTGAGTAATATACTACAAAATACCATAAGTCAAAATTGCCAGTATTGCATACTTCTACTAAATTGTGCATTTCAAGATATGTACTCTACGGTATAACATGTGAAATATAACTCTCTTGACGGTCGGAAGTATGTTCAATGGTTAGTTGCAAGTTGTCATGTATAAACTATGTATTTAATTGCGTTTTCTTTGATTTACACATGATAGAAACGCTACAATTTATAAATGAAACCACCCTAACACGAGTTGCATGTCAAATACAATATGCCCATGTACAAACGGAATGTTGTTTTTCTGCATGAGTGAGTTTCCTCAAACGACATTTGACTGAAACATGCTGCAGTTTCCGGTAACCACCCATACCGCGCACACAAACGTTTCCTGACAACTTATAAATCAGTTTCTTTGCCTTTTATTTATTGTGCATGTATTTTAAGTAAGCAGTTTACCATAGTAATCGTTTAAGTTTAATACCTAATTACGTCATCTCAGAAATAACTGAAACGATAATTTCGGATTCATCTGGTTTTTTGTCTTAAAAGGTCGAGTTTTCAATAAACTTCAAATGAAAGATGGATATATTGCAGGGTACAACGCCCACTTCCTTTCGGGACACCTTTTCATTATTTGACTATTTTCTTTTAATCTAAGATTTTAGTAACTTAAATCTCGTTATATACTCGAGAAGCAATCGTTATGTTCATTTTAAACAATAATTAGCTGTTCGGAAGACCCTCTAATGTCCTTTGGAAATGGTCCTTTTATGTCCGTTTAATTATACCATTATCTCTTTAATGGCTTTTACGGCCACTGTTGACAAAATATTACGTCATTATCTATTTAGGCGTGGTGATTTTAACATGATAAGTGGCGTTATTGTGTAACATAATGTTGTAACGGTACACAGGTTTAATCAATTGTTCTAACTTTAATAGCATTGAATTTCATAAGAGACATATCTTTTAGATTTCGCTTGCTCTATACGGAAGCTTATGGCAAACGAGATGTCTTTTTCCCCTATCGATAAGCAAGTTAAAAAATTAAATTTAAATTAAATTGCAAAATTTAAAATTTTAATCATCTCATGATATTTATTTCCTTCCTTCACAACAGTTTCCGCTGACTCTTTTGACTTGGGGGTTAATTTCAAATATGCCCGAGAGAGAGAGAGAGAGAGAGAGAGAGAGAGAGAGAGAGAGACGGACATTGTGTTGATCCACTGGCTGGTTGAGATTGAGAGGTTGAGGGAATTAATAAAATAATATAAGTAGCTGCCAAATATTTATGTCCTGTAAAAGTTAAGGAAACTTTCAAGAATGCTGTCTTCAAGCACATGGCTTTTAAAATAAATAACTCAACTTTTAAAATGCCAGATTATGTTTATAATTGCTATGTATAGGGAAGCACTTTCTATTATCGTGCGACTTTCAAAACTCGACAAATCTCAAAACGAAAGCCAGTGGCGGATCCCGGGGGATCCGGGCGGTTGAACCTCCCCCTTTTTTGACGACCAATACATTTCAGTGGGGACATGTAGTTGGAACCCCCCTCTTTTGTCCTGGATTAGGACCCCTTTTAAAATGGTGGGATCCGCCCCTGAAAGCACTGGTCAATAACGCAATTTTAAACGTTTCTAGCATTTTATTATTTTATTTGTTATATATTTTCTGTACAGGAATTAATTTTTTTTTCAAAGATACATATAAATATATGGTATTGAAATATGAAGTATACATTTGTACATGTATGTGTATTTTTTATGTTTTATCTTCATTAGAATATAACAGATCATCCTAGTTGTCTGATGTCCATTAAAGTCATTACACTGAAATTAAGGTAGTAGTATCGTCTATTGGAATTTCGGGTTTCCAATGCTCTTCGACTTATTCTTTACTGCCTAAGCAGCCAAAAGGTGGGTATTTAGTACAAAATTATAAACCTGGTAACTTTATGAGTTTTGTGTCGTTTCACGAGGAATACAACAAAAACGTGAAAATATAAATATTTAACTATGTTTCTACATGTACACATAATTATAATAAAAAATAATAAATGGCAGATGTATTTCTACAGCGTGTCCGTTCGTGTACTTTCTAACTGTTTATAAAATTATCTAACTGTAAAATACACTGTTAGAAAAACAAGTTTGATCCTATATTTCCGGAAGCAGATGTTAATATCTGGTGTATTGATAGTTTTTGTTGACGATCACTTTTTAAATCACTTTATCAGATAAAGTTTTCTTTCCAACCACTAAAGGCATTTTCCCACGTTCTAATACAATAGTTCACATTCCAACGGGCACACGGTTAGTTTACCGATAACGTAGTCGCGAGACGTATATAAACTCTTTGTTTAATCATGGTCGTTTATCAACGAGTCGTGTTTACATACCTTCACTTAACAGACGTTCGTACCTGGAAGGCGTGGTTTTCCCACACTTTTGCACTACTGCCAGATAGTCATAATGGCACGTGGAGTTATTTATCCTTGTAATGATTGACATGCCGATACATCACTTTTTTAAAAACCACCTGTCGCTAACCAATGAAATTCCACTAGGCACGAGACCGTTAACTTTAACCTTAGCAATTCTGTCTTTTGATTGGCTTACAGTAATGGATTCTATCCGTGAGAAAGTCCGTTGAAATGCCATCACAGAAGATTGAAACATGTGGCCTGTCATATAAATACCGTGTAAACTTAAATTGTGACAATTATTTTTCAAACCCACTCTTGATAGGACTTATTTTACTGAAAACTGGAAATTGAAAACAAAATGTCTGTTACTTCACCGGATATTCCAAACGAAAAAGACAAGAAAATGTCAATAAGAAAGGTAAACACATATTTTTTAATATTTTTTACACCAAAATTAGATATAAAACTGAACTTGTAAATTAAATAATTTGAATGAAAGAAAATGTCAATAAGAAAAGTATAAAGGTAACACATTTGTTATACTTTATACGCGTTAGAATAAAACAAACTTAATAAATAACAGTGTTGAAAAGAAAGTTGAAATTATATACATGCATTATATTTATTGTCTAATATATGTTTGTTTACGTATTTCTTCCTTCCTTTTTCAGACTAATAAACCAATAATGGAAAAGAGAAGACGTGCTAGAATCAACAGTTGTTTACAACAACTGAAAACATTGGTCTTGGAAGCTATGAGAAAAGATGTAAGTATTTATTTATATTCTTTGTTCTGCTGCAGTTGCATCAAAAGAACATCGATGATTTATTTCTCTATGTATTGTATAAGGTTTTGGAATTTCGTTTTTTAACTCGAGCATCACAGAAGAGACAATAATTGTCAAAATACGTATCTGGTGCAATACAATAAGTACCGTTTACATTATTAATTTCTCTGTATGTACATTTATCTGTAGCATGGACGTATTCTTCAGAGGTTATTCGAGGACGATAAGACTTATCCTTCTTTTGACTTTTAAGTTTAATAAATATTTACTAACTATTGTTAATTATTTTTAACTTTGTGGTGGGGTGTGAATGTGCAGTATCATTCTGATTAAATCAATAGTTTAAATCGGACCCTGGAATGTTTATAGATTTTAAAATATTGGACTTGATTGATAAGTTGTAGGGCTAGGTTTAATTGGATATATTAACAATATACAGTCACGCGCCTACTGTTACTGTAGCAAGTTGATACTATGGATCAACGACGACATTTTATGAGATATTGATTTTATCACAAGTATTGGGTTTTAATCGAACCTAAATACAAGATTATATTTGACCAGACGGTCAACAGCCCGGATGATGTTGCAAAATTATAAAATCCCCTGTCGAGTTCGTTAAAAAATATATAGAGCCACTAGTTTTTATATAAAGTACATGTTGTTTAATATGACTTCATTTTATAATTTCAGAGCTCACAGTATTCAAAGCTTGAAAAGGCTGACATTTTAGAAATGACAGTGAAGCATCTACGATCAATGCAAAGACAACAGATGTCCAGTGCTCTGGCGAGCGACCCAACTGTGATTACCAAATATCGATCAGGATTTAATGAGTGTACAAATGAGGTTATGAGATACTTGGGGAGCGTGCAAAAT
The DNA here is from genome assembly GCA_037788925.1 of Mytilus galloprovincialis. Classification (NCBI taxonomy): domain Eukaryota; kingdom Metazoa; phylum Mollusca; class Bivalvia; order Mytilida; family Mytilidae; genus Mytilus; species Mytilus galloprovincialis. The sequence goes on along the minus strand of CM075342.1, from coordinate 28,756,181 downwards.
GTCAACGACGACGTCCGAAGCCGATTAGTTAATCATCTCTCATCATGTTCACAAACTGTCAACGCTACGACACAGACTGCCCAGACGCAGCCTCAGCCTATTAACATTCCACAACAACAGCATGTGCATCTATCTCAACAGCAGACGACAGTCCGAGTAAATGGTCTTAATTCGCAATCTATGAACCAATCGCAAGTGATCAGTCAATCAATCAACCAATCACAGACAATCAATCAACCTCAGCGATTTATTCAGTTGTCACCTACTAGAGACACTAAAACTCAGATTTCCGGTGCTTTTCAAATAATTCCAGGAAATGGATTAAACGGTCCAGTTGCCTTATATGTTGGACAATTAAATGACAATGAAAGTACAACGCAGACAACAGTTCCTGTCTTTTCATTACAAGTGCCACAGGAAACCGTCAAAGTCATATCATCACCGACAACTCTTCGCAATAAAGAGAACTTTAGTTATCAAGACTCTAACAAAAATATCCAGTATGTTCATACGAATACACCAAAGGCATTGGACTTTAATCATAATCATCCGATTCACTGCGGATCTGTTAACACGAACATGTATTCAGAAAAAGTGTGGCGACCATGGTAGACGTTTGGTCCATCAAAAAATTGTTGAATTTTGTATTGTTAAATGTTTGTCTTCCAATTTTATACGTGATAATTTCATATTATATATTTGATGCTGGAACAAAGTGCTAATTTTGTTATACATTTTATACATTGTTATTATATTTGACGCATTTTAATAATAACGAGTTACTCGCTATTAAAAATTTTAAAGATTCTATTTTATTCTGTTTTTTTTTTTTTTTTTTTTTTTTTTTTTTTTTTGTTACAATATTTCAGTTTTTCTGAAACCTTGATTTCCTACGTTTTGCCATTTGAGGTCTTCCGCTTTATTGTCATGTCGTCTTTTTTTTCTTGCACCTGTAAAATTCCATTTGTCATCCATATACTTCTGTCATATTGTATCGCTATATATGGATTTGCATGAAAAGTGTTGCATTTTTATTCATCAAACATTTTGTATAGGCATAAAGCAAGATAAAACCAGAAATCAAAGGTAGAAGGCGTTTAATTGTAAATTGTTGTTTTATCTAAAACTCATCAGTGGCGCTTGAAATTGAATAGTTGGTTGGTCATATCAAAACACAAAGGTTGTAATAGGTTAATTCTATGCCGCTTTGATCTTTGACGTCCCATAACATGCATGGTCTAGATATGCAATAGATGTTGCATGAACAATTTACTGAACCAATAAAATGGAAGGTAAACTGCTGATATTCTACACTACAAACTCGTACAGTGATCAATTCCGTTCCGGAACTATTTTTCTTTGCCCCATCAATGTAATATGCGGAAGGTAGCTGGTAGTGTGATGTTTTACTAATAAATTGTTGAGTCTTTCGATTGACTACAAGTTATTTTCGTTAAATTATACGGAAAAACTAATATTTATGATACGGACGCAATTTAAGTTTCATTTATAATTGAACACTTGTATTCAAAATGAATAAGCTGTATTAATAGTATATACGGAAATACAGAGCCATGCGTCTGGGCTTTTCGTGTACCTTAATTTCAATGGTATGAAAAGTGTCCTAAAAAATTTCCTGGTTATAATTTAAAATATAAATGCACGCACAATTACAAATTTCAATCAAAATAATAATATTGAGCATTAAACTCCGAGGGTGTATAGAAACATGGTTATCCAGACCTCTCTTATGAGCTGCTCCGTTGGGTGTATACACACGCGCTCACGTCCGAAAAGGACCTTTTAGATCTGATACTAAGTACTACATGTATTTAGACTTTCACACTCTATGCATGCTCAAACACCGTTTGCGGCAACTCTTTTTAAAAGCCTTTTTCGCCTGAAAAACAAATATATCTGCCCTATTCGGTATCTGCTTTTTTCTGTGACACTCAAGAATTAGCGCCTACATCTAGTCCACCCACAGTACCAAACGACTGCTTCTCATGTGTGCTCTTGTCCTGAATATGCCTGGTATATTTGCTGCTGGACGCTAGGTAAACCAAATGAATCAGTAAACCAGATTATTTTATGCTTTATATGATGTAAAAGTGATTCAGGTTATACCACTTTAGAACATATTTCATCACTTTTAAATGATGGTTTATATTCATTAGTAAATGAACTGCTCTCCTTGACAATCGATATTTGATGGATATATAGTTGTTTTCTGGATAATCATATCCCATCTTCTTATTTTTCTTTCTTACACTTAAGGTCATAAATTTATACCAATAGATAAAATTGAGAATGGACATGGGGAATGTGTCAAAGAGACACCAACCCGACCATAGAACAGACAACAGCAGAATGTCGCCATCAGGTCTTCAATGAAGCGAGAAAATTCCCGCACCCGGTGGCGTCCTTCACCTGCCCCCTAAACAAATATATATATATATTAAAGGCCAGAGGCTCCTGACTTGGGACAGGCGCAAAAATGCGGCGGGGTTAAACATGTTTATGAGATCTCAATCCTACAACTAACGGCGTTTTGCATTTGCGCCGATCTGCATTTCATATGGGCCGATTTTTGATTTCATTTGCGCCGATTTTTTTACAGGTAAATTACAGTTGTACACATGTTATGAATCATCAATCAATTGTGATAGCTATTTACCAATGTCACTAAATTTGTCTTTATACTCTGTGCTCAGCCCACCAGACTGGATTTTTCTCCACCAGTTCTGAGCCAGACGAAAACGACAATCTTTTCTACATTGTGGAAAAACATCCATTTTTGCGTTATGCATTGCTTGTTCAAAGTCAGTTTGCATACCTAAGAAAGTTTTTTTTTTTTACTCGCCTATGTTTAACTGAAATGCAATTAGGAGCAAAAATAAAATCGGCGCAAATGAAAGAATGAAAATTTTTAAAATCGGTGCAAATGTCATACGCCCCCCCCCCCCCCCTCCCCCCCCCCCCCTCCACCCCTATACCTCTAGACTTCTCAATGCATTAATTGATATTTCCCTTACGATATCGATCCCTGTTAAATTGTTTCATTTCTGGGCAAATCATATTAGATTTCATTGTATGTGCAAAGGACCAGTTTTAAATGAAAGTTCTTGAACCAGCCTATATTTTTCAAATTGAAACCGCTAACAAATGTGTCTGTTTTAAGACAGTTAGTTACTTTACTATTTAAGAAAACTCATCAAGAATGAAAAAAAGAATAGCAATAATAGTTGGCGATTATCGAAAGGATGCTATTTGATAAATTTACAACACTTTTTATTATCGAATCTTTGAGAGTCAAACACGTGGCTTCATCACACCCTTTTCACAGTTGCCGATATATTTAACAAAATCGCAATTAGATAAAATATATTATTTGACACTTCAGTAAGCCTAAAATCCTCATTTAACGACTCGCCAATTACGTGCTCGCAACAAAAGATGGGCGTGATTTAAGGGTGGTCAGTTATACATCGTAGCGAGAACAAATAACGCCCCACAAGCGATATATTGCCATGGGCCATAAAGATTCGCCTTTTAAACATTCTAGTTAGATATTATTAAAATGTAATATTGTTATTTTTTCGCAACTAATCAAATGAGTTTCTTTTATTAGTTAAGATTACAATTTCTGAAGTCAATGAAATGCGTTTGGTCCATTTTAAAACCAAACATCCGGTAACAGTTTTCTCAACTTTCACAAATTATTCGATTTAATGAGAGCACTGATTGAATAAAGCGACTAAATTGAACATAAACAGAAATTGAATTTTCCGTAATAGATTTAATTTATTTTCCAGTAAGCGCCTTGAAACTCTTTTATTTGCTTTTGTAAATGTTTGAAGCGGACAGAAAATTTATGTATCTAGTTTGCACGACATTTCTTTTATCATTTGCAATTGTTGATACAAGTACAAAGAGAAAAAGAAATTATATTTATTTAAGGATTTGCTTGGAGCACTTTGACTTCAGCCCTTTGCTCATGATGTCTTTGAAGACCACCAAACGTATCTGCTAATAAATGCATAATTATGTGCGGAAATTCTTAGTGTAAATAAACATTTCCTTTTGTGGTTATATTTATTTTTGTCAACAGTAAAAATGTAATTATATTATTGAGTAAGAGAATTATAATTAAAGACTATAAATTTTCAAAGGCGTGCTTCGTTGTCAGTATCGGAATTCAGTGTTACGACATTTTTAACCCAGGAGTGTCTTTTCTACTCAAAATGCATTTTAATGTGTCCATTTTGTAACCTTAAGCAACGAAGAACAATAACCTGTTTTCACTTAGAAAGAGCTATTGTCATGTAGTTATCATATAACACTCGAATTAATCCTATCATTTGCATATGTTATAAGAACTATGAAATATTTAGATGCTGACTAAATATGTGAATAAGCGGTAGAAAATATTTCAGCAATGTTACGTGGGATTTGGTATAGCACCTGCCCCTCTGGTGTAATTTCGTTGAAAAAGGTAGGTTTCCGAAAAAAAGGTGGGTTAAACCGGTTGGATTTATAGCTAGATAAACCTTCCACTTGTATTCATGAAAGTTGATTATAGTTACGTCATATTGACAACATTGGGTGGGCGACCAACACAGACATAATTGGTAATTGACATTACAGAATAAACTCCTTTAAATATCAAATTAAAAGCATGCATCTTAACTAAAGTTCATAACATAAATATTCGCTTCAGTTGGCACTGAATATCCTGTACTATTTTCAGAGTTCGATATATTTCCGTGTTAATCATGGACAGTTGGAAATATAGCAGGGACAGCAATGTAACACAACTAAAAAGAAAATACACATATAGGAGGAATTTGAACACGTTTATACTATTTTTAAGACAAAATATACTTCATTTAAAATATAGAAGATATAAATTTAGCAACGTAAGAAAAAAGGGAAAGATACCAAAGTGATATGCAAACTCATTACTAGAAAACAAACTAACAATGTCATGTCAAAACAAATAAGAAAGCAATCATAAGAAAAACAACAGTATACAACAGAGAAGAACCCAACAACAAATAACCGGTGGGGAAGAGGGGTCTCTGGTGCTCTGGAAGAGTAAGAAGTTATTTGATTTCTAATAGTCAATTTTCGTATGTTATTTGAACAAATGAGTATTGATTGGTGAAGTGTTCCGTTTAAAAAGAAATCCACTTTTATTAAATATGTTGAGTGGACATACTCTAAACTTAAATTATCATTTCTTGCGGTGAATGACGCCATTTTTTCAACTCTTTGGAGGTGTTCCTACATTGGCAGAATTTATGCACATACAGATGGTAAATTCTCCTCGGAGGACAACCACGTAAATCACAAAACGCAGAAGAAATGTTCGTTTGTGTATAGATATTGCTATACCTTTTATTTTATATCTCTCAAGCTGTAAGAACAGTACAATTACAATTTAATAATTTGGTTCTCGTTGACTCCATAAACTTTCCGAAATGTCATATTCATTACATATTAATTAGTTCACAATAATTAATATAAAATAATTTAGTATATAATTTCATTTGAAATGGTCTTTTAATGGCTTCGCTGTAGGTGCGCGACCGGCAATGCTTTTCATTTTCTAAAGACACGTGGACTTTTATTGGTTAAAACCGTATCGTTTTGTTGTATCTTACTACATATGTACTTTGTAAATGATTTTCATGCAAAATAATAATTTTATGAATATGAAGCGAAATTTTACAGAGAAATTTGTGTTTAAAATATATGAATATAGTTATGGTATTAATATTTTAAAAACCATAAAATCGAAATTAACTGCAAAATCCTTCCCTGAAGTTGTTATATGATCATACTGGTTTAGTATATAATATAGTAAGTGGTCTTGGTCGCTTGTCACAATATCCCAGGAGCACGAACTCAAATCTCGACCAAGGAAGAACAACAAATTTCAGCAGATTTAACGAGGTTGTGCTGATATTTAGAGTAATCATGTGTTTCAGACGTGTATCAAATTCACTGGTTACCCAATGGATGGATCTATCGAAGAGTTGTCACTTGTTTAGACGATCTTATCAAATAATATACTAGTAGTAAAAATATATAGATGCACACTGCACGCTTTGGAATGTTCTGATGACGTCCATTGTCTAGCGAGTTGCAACCATAGTCAATATACTAGTAGTAAAAATATATACATGCACACTGCACGCTTTGAAATGTTCTGATGACGTCCATTGTCCAGCGAGTTGCAACCACAGTCAAGACAGAGAACCTATAAATATAATATGGATACATACATGTATAAAAAAAAAAAGGAGACAGATTTGTAAAAGCAAATTGCTTGTTTCTGAATCCTTAATATTATTTCATTGTATAATATGTTTAATGTAAATTTATCTGAATAAATATTGTTTAAACTAAAAAAAAATGAATAAGCTTGTTTTTTATATACTACTACGTTGTAGTTCTCATGGCGAATACTCAGGAAGAGAAGCATATGGCGATTCCGGAAACATTATAGTTTGTTCTTCCCAACAAATTAAGGATCGAGCCAAAAAAATCAAGAATTCGAAACGAGCATGGTATCTTGAGAATACTTAGTCAGTTGCATGGGATAAAACAACTGATTTATATTAGTACAATCTGGGCTCATTTTAGTGTATCACATGAACAGCCTTTATTTGCTTTTTTTAAATACTGAAGGATAAAACATACAATTCTCGTCGTTTAGATTTTGTTTCCATATTGAATATAGTTAGTGATAGGTTTTCGTCTCTTCAACAGTATTTTTTTCACTTTTCGGATATTGAATTTACATGTTTATCATTACTCAGAATCTATCTTATTTAAAAATACCCTTATTACGACGAAAATGATCCCATTCTGATAATCTCATTTGAGCACATCATCGTTTATAGTATTACACCTGACGAAATATACAACCGTGAGAACATCGAACAAAATCTTCAAAATCAGCAGGTAAAGTGTTTGTTCTTTCAGAAAACTGATTTGACTATTTATGTACAAAATATCTTCTGATTAAAAATAAACATTTCCTGTTATGATAACACTCTCGTGTTATGTTCCGAGTTGGCTAAATCTTTCCCTGGTCACTACAAGGGGTTCATGGTTTCTGTCAAAACTGTCACGTTTTGAAGAAGTCATTTTAATGTAGTATTGTCCTACTAGCTTACTAGAGGCTTTGCTGATGGACAGATATACACAGATGTCGTGTTCGGAAATATGACTGAAAGGAAATGGTCAAATAAGTCATAAATCATATTGGCCATATTTCCATATTAATAACCAAATATGAATTAACAACATTTGATTTGATGAACCTAAGCGACCTCGGATGCCAGATTTGATCTCCATGATGAGATGCAGTGGTCAAGACCTTATTAATCTTCTTTTCCTTTGAAAGACGCAATGAACCTAAGCGGTTTCTTTTTTCCTTTTAATGACGTGATGAACCTAAGCGGTATCGGATGCTTAGGTGTATCAGCCTGGGGAGGGCAAGGTGGTCAAGACCTTGTCAAAGATGGCTATCAGACATCTTGACCTCAAATGACAAGTTAAAACAGTCTAACATTATCCTAAATTAACTCTATTGCCAGTGGCAAGTCTTAGAAACAAAAGTCATCGGACGTATCAAATGGATTGTGGTTTATCTTAAAAGCTGTTTCATTATGGCTGCGTCTTGTCTGAAACTTTTGTAATTATGTCCATATAACCTATCAAAATAAATCATAATATTAATAAAATGAAGTAAATGAAATGACGCCCTCTTGTCAGTCTAAGAGCCATAAAATTATGTCTTTCAAAAAGTCTTTTAATAGACGTTTTTTTTATCCTAACCTCTTTGACTTTTCTGCACTAAACCATTGATTAATATCTGTGATGCATGTCTCTATATTTTTTCCTGTGGAAAAACAAATATAAAAGATTGCTGAAAGTCAAATGACAAATATTTCTTAGTGGTGATGGTTAATTTGGACTATCACGACTAAATTCTCAAGACTATTCAACAATACACCTAATCTTATTTTTTTATAACTTCAATAATTCATTATAGTACCATGTTTCTCATTTTTTTTTTTTAATCATAAAATGATTTTTCTGTAAACAGGATGCTGAGTGGGTTAAAAAGGGACAAAAAGTCACAATGAAATAACGAGTACAATATATATTTAATATTTTGGCTATCTATAGAAAATAAATTTTATTGATGTTCTTCGATTTGAAAGTTATTGAGTGATATCTCCAATGGTGAAATGTAAGAGATGACAATTTGCAGCACATATACATGTAGCTTGCACCGTTTCAACAAATGTTATAATAGATGTTTTAAATACATGTATCTTTTACTTGATCAAAAACAAGCATTTTATTTAAAAAAAAATGATTGCTGTAGGTTCTAAAGTACAAAAATATTAATTTGAATATTGCTAGAAATAATTATATATGCTATAACGACGTTCATCGGTAGATCACACCGATTTCTTTATTAGCATGAAATTACAGGTGTGAGATAATTAAAGGTATGTTTGTTATAGTTAATACAAGGCTAACTGTCATAGCCTCAATTACTCTTCGCCCTTTTTATCATTTTCAATACCGATTTATTAAATAAAACTTTTCACAGCTGTATTCTTCTTTAATTCGTTCCCACGGATTGAAAGATTTTCGGCTCTATATTATGACAATTCTGTAGTAATTTGGTGGGAAACATAATCAAAATATACTAATATATTATTATGTTAATATTTTGCCTTATGATCTCAAATATGCCAATAAATGGCTATATTCATTGCAATCCGAATTAATTTAACTCATTTATATGGTCGATGGCCTGGCCATAAAGACCAATTATATAAATATTTTAATGCAATCTCCCGCAATTGAATGAAGTATATTTCTATGTATTTTAAAACGTGCGAAAGCTCTTTTTCAAAGAAGGTATAAAAGTAATATCCGGCACAATAGGTAATAGGTCGAACATCAAATAGAAACTCCCACAAGTGAGACTCGTCACGCACCGTCGGGTGTGAAAAAATGCAATTTCCAAGGACGCGTAATCTTATTCCGTTAGGTAATATAAATGCAAAAAATTAAAACCTTTGATAACTTTATGTCACACATGATGGCCGCAAATTGATATTATCTAATCAAATAAGCAATACAGATTATCCTTTTGCAAGTGTCTGCAGGAATATTTCAGTATCAGATTAACCAAGCCTCTGTTTATTAACAGAACGTTATCATACTTGTTGTTTGAAAAAGAGGCTGATGATTCTAATGGGTGTATTGAAGCTAATTAGTAGATCATAGACAACGCAATGGCAAAAACGAGAACACAAAATTGATATTTTATAGTGTGTCTTTAATTTTATGCTGAAATGTCACACTATTGTTTCAGGTTAGGGTGAAGGTTGGCACATGTTAAAAAAACGTTTATAACCGCTGCATTTGCATACACCTGTTCTAAGTTAGGAGCCTGTTCAGTGGGTGTCGTTTGTTGATGTGGCTCATCATGAAACGTGTCTCGTTCTTCGTAATTTTTATATAGATTAGACCGTTGCGTTTTCCGTATAAATCGTTTCACACTTAGTCTTAAAGCTGAAGGACGCCTCCGGGTGCGGGAATTTCTCGCTGCATTGACGACCTTTTGGTGACATCCTGCTGTTGTCTGTTCTATGGACGAGTTGTGGTTTCTTTGACACATTCCCCATTTCCGTTCTCAATTTTATTTTATTTTTGGGGCCCTGTATTGCTTCGCTATTCGGTGTGAGTCATGACTCCGTGTTGAAGGCAGTACGTTGACCTATTAACGGTTTACTTTTGCACATTGTGACTTGGATGGAGAATTGTCTCATTGGCACTTATACCATATCTTCTTATTTCTTTTTAAACAAAAAAAAACAGTATAGAAAAACACTACATACTGATCAACACATTCCAGGGCCAAAAGCCGGAGTGAGGCTCAGATTTTCTGGATTTGTAAGTAGATCCTGCTTCACACGTGGGTTATGTCGTTTTCCTCTGTCAGTTACCGTTAGGCATCAGAAATAAGTCATGCATGCTATTCTTAGAACCTTATTAACGTACACACATGTTGTAATATTTAAAAAAAAAATGCGAAAGACGTTTTAAAATTGCTTGGCCTTAATGTGCATGGTGTGACAGTACCATGGCTAAAAGAAGAATAAGACTAACAGACAATTTTTAAACCTTTAGAAATATAATTAATGGATCTATACTTCTACATACATGTATAAGCTAGGGGCCATATCCGAATGCAAATAATGAAACCAACAAGTAATACATTTCAATTATACGTACAACTGAACTATATGGTAAATTACAAAATTGCTCACGGCCGACACTCGGCTAACCTAGAGATTGGTCGGTTAATATATATTGAGTATACGGCTATATCGGCGGTTGGTCTGTTAATCGGGTTGGCTAAAGTCTGTTAATCAAGTGTTATCGAGAAAATCATTGAAAGTTCAGCCTGTTTCATTGTATAACTTTTTAAATATATTTTGATCATAAAAGTTAGTCATGTCTAACAAAACAATTCAATGTACTGAATCCAGTGGTGTAATTCATTTTTTTCTAGCTTCGATGTACGATCTATAAAATGAAAAGGCGGGTTACTCATCAATAAATTTATATACATTTTACACACACAAAATGTACACAAATGACACGGTTTGTTGAATTTACTTGCATACAATATTTTGAATATCGAAAAAAGACGGGTATTATGTTTGTCAACCATATTGATATCACTATGTGAAAAATCTACACGAAAATCTGTATTTTGGTGACATTAATCAATCTTTATTTAAAACCTGGTCTGTTAATGGGTCGGATATATAAAACCCGGTCTGTTAATTGGTCTGTTAAGAGATATGAATGGCAACACAAGAATAATTGTATTGCTATATGGGGTGACTGTTATCGGATCAAACGGGTAGGCTCAAGGCGAGCAGCTAAAATATACGATAACAACACATGAATAATGAAACATAAACTATACGGAATTCTGTTATGACGTGTTTCTTTCGCTTTGTGAACAAACCCATGCACTAAATCCAATAAAATTTGTTTGCACATGCGTATATTGACTTCTTCAGAATAATGAATTTTATCAAATTATCATGCACTTAATATATTTCCTTAACTTTAAAACACTTTAAACTCTTAAATGGTGCACATGATGGTACCAATTTATTTATGATGACTGTAATGTGTTGCATTCCGAAATTAACTTATTTGACCTAGATACGACAACCGTTCATGTTGGCTGTTCAAACTCCTCCCTCTGAAAAAATCGCAGTGCCAGCCGTTAGCTTCTTTACAAACAAAAAAGTGGAAGAGCCTACACAAACGCTAAAATTACACTTTTAAATACTTATCGGACATAGAAATTACCTAAGTTGTCCTATTCAGAATCGAAATAATTGATGCAAGCTATACTTTATTGTAGTTTTAACATGGGTAGGCATTATATTCGTGTTATTTTAGGCCTTACTATCGCTCGGGCAAAAATAATCACGAATATAATGCCTGCCAATGTTAAAACTACAATAAAGTATTATAGCTTGCATCAATTATTTCTTAAACAACACGTGAACAATGACCAATTTAGACAATGGAAATTGAAAATTGATAAAAATGGTTTCAAAAAGTGTAATAAAAGTAATATAATTTCATCCAAGAATGGTCGCATACTAGTATATCATGTGGATTCTGTTTACTGTTTAATTGTCATGAATGACGCCAATTTGTCATCTAAATTGGCAACCAGTATATAAATCAGAGATAAACATCGTAATGTAAATAAACATCAGTAAGTAAAATATATTGGGATGCTAAAGTATAAAGAATAGAGAAAGAATAATGAGTAAGATAAATAAAATGTAGAGAAAAGTGACATAACAATTTAAAGAATACAGAAATAAACAACAACCCTAATCCGGACCCTACACGAGAATCTGGAAGGAGACGCAGAATATAGAATAATAGATAAGGACAGTAGAGAGTGATGCATTGTCCAGAGAGAGAAAATAATAATTGTTTAAGAATACAGACATAAAACAGCCCTGTGTGTTAAAACAATAACGGATTGCGATGTACTCATATTGGTGACAAATGCTAGAAGTTTACATACAGACAACTGCAGTTCTCCTCTGCACTAATGTAGAAAGGAACTAAACGGAACAAAGTGAATGAAAACTCAAGATAACCAAATGTAGCTGCATTCGCCCCTTGCCATTTACTTCTTTAGAATGATTTGTAAACAACATATGATTAAGTAATAGAAGAAAAGAACCATTGGATAATGCTGACGAATAAGGGTTTAACGTCCAGTGACAAATACCATGTGCATATGAGAACGACAACAGGTTATATGTACCCTGTGTTGTATTAGAGGGACACTTTCAGTCGGATTTGAGAACAAGCTACTTTGAACAGACACAAAAATTAAGGCTGATTGAAAACGTTAATAATAAATATCCAAGCAGCCAATCCATATCACGCTATATTGAAGTGACACACCCTTCAATTAAATGAAAAGAAAGTCAAAATAAAAATACTGTCACTAGAAGGATACTGTATTGTCATTTTTTTCTCTCTCAAGAACATCTCATTCTTAACTTTTTCAATGGGAAAATATAAAGGTAGCAAAACTATATATTGTCGTGGCTAAATAACTCTTAACTGACACAATTTCAATTGTCCAACCCATTAACAGACTTTATTCCCATAATTTTCACTAAAACGTGGTATTATTCACGTTATATTACAATTATGAAACATTTAATAATTTCAATTTGTTTTTTAGAACCAAAGTACTATTTTGTGTACTTTAAATGATATCTAAAATTGTTTGTTTCGCCTTTTATTAAAAAAAATTGCTATGCGTATAAGCATAAAGACTACACACTTGCGCGACGCCTTTTAGTTTTACTGAAAACTGCGCAGACTATGAAATATTTTTACAGGTTGAAAATGTTTTATGATAGATATCATTTTGTCAGATACTTTTCTTTTTTTGATTTGGTTCTTATAATATGCCAAAAAATCTGTATATTTAATCGTGTTTAACATTAAATTGTGCGTTTTACTCTTAACAGACGTATAACCAACCCAAGTAACAGACCAATCGCCCATATAGCCGCATACTCAATATAGATTAACCGACCAATCTCTCGGTTAGCCGAGTGTCGGCCGTGTTGCTAAAGGAATATTGATAAAAATTCGATCAAAAAGTCACGGTATATTTGTATTAGCTTGCAATTACAAAAGTGTTTTTTGGTTTCAACTGAAATTCAATGCAAAATTTCAGGAACATATATAATCTGCGGTGTTCTACCAAACGTTTTTTTATCAATAATGTGAAATGTAAAACAATATTTAACATAAACTAGATATATGTAAAAGTGCTGAACAACATACAATGTTTAAGATTCCGTACAGTGAACTCAAATTAATTACATCCATTCGTTTGGATTCTGATGGATAGTTTTCTCATTGACAATCATACCACATCTTCTAATAATTATTTATCAAATGTAATATATAGATATATTGTATAAAGACTAGATTTCACCAACGTGCCGACTTTTGTACTATGGCAGTTAAAGACAATGAAATTATCTGCTTCTTTCTTGGAAAGTTTAATTGATAAACTACGCAGCATGAAAGCCATTCTCAAACTCCGACTGGTCCATCGATGCACCTGGTATAATAGCGCATTCTGCAAGACTAAAATCCCTTGCAGCAGCAATTCTTTAAGAGTTTCAGATTTCCTTTGTAAACCATAAATTCAGTTACTATCCAAATAACCTGTTTCCCAATGTCAATCTATAGTGTTTAACCTCTTTGTAGAACAAATACCATATTGCTCCTGTGTTGTTAACTTTTTTTGTTTATGAATTTGCATGAACTATATGTCACTAGAAACTATGCGCATATAGTCAATATAGTATACAATATTATTTAAGCTACTAAATAATAAAATTCAAGCTAGGTATTATGTCAACAACCCCCTAAAACAAAATAGTGCCTAGTGAGCCTTGTACTATTGAAAAATACGAATGAAAGAAAACGGGCAGCATTGTTCGAACTGGAAATAAATTGATTCATGTATTGCATTCGTTTTTAGCGTCTCAATATGATCTGCAAAATTCTGTCTTATGTGTTCATTGTATAGACAATACTTAGGGTCAATATGCCTCGCGTAACGGTAACCGATGTATGGTAATGGGGGAATAATATACTGTTATCTTGACCACTGAGCAATGGTGTATGCAAGACCTTTTTGGACGATATGAGATCAACCATTGTAAATGACGAAGTTTTCAGTTCTGGGTGTCGTGTATATCTAGATCTCTCTTTAATTTTGTAATTGGTAAGAATAATGCTTTCAACGATTTGTTCCTTTTATGATAGAACACACACCTTCCATGATAGGGGTTCGAACTCGCAAACTCAGTATTGACAGGCTAGTGATTGCTGATGAACTACGAAGACCACTGCATGTGCTGCACAGGAAACTTGTCCTTTAATAACGGTTTCGATACTGCCCTTATATGGTACCTTTTAATAGCTAGAGGCATCTAGATATACACAGATTCAAAGATCATGACTGCACCAAGGACAATCTGAAGGTTTAATTTTCATTAATGTACTAGTCAGCGAAAAGCTCTCTCTTAAAATACTTCTCTTTTTATAAAATTGTGCAAGTTTGGTAGCTTATAACCAATTAAGGACGTATGTTAGTTATATGTCCTTGTTATAGCATAGGAATTCCTTGAATTAAAAGAAAACTGTTTTTTGTGAAGTCTTTTATTATAAATTTCTGCGACACTTCCACGGGAATACGTAATATATAAACATTTTGCACCAACTCATCCTTTTTGTTTATTAATTGTAGAGCTTTCACTCCTGTTTTTTAATGAAATGTTGAGAATTAAAGATTGCCCTTTAGATTTCAATTTATGTAATATTAAATACAGAATCAATGCTCGTAGCGGCATTAGGGGAGGTAGGGTCAATATGACGTTTGATATCTAGCAATCTCTGTATGAGGCCTCAAGTATACCGATAAAAGAATAAAATAAATATTCTCATCCTTCCGTGTGGTAAAATGTGTTTTTGTTAACTCATTGTATAAGATTCGAGATATGAAGAAAGCTTCAAAGGAATTTAGCGGCAAATTTCATGGTAAGAAAAGCAATAGTTCAGGTACGGATTTCAAAGAAACATTAGATACCTATTATTCGATACTGTGGGAGAATTTACTCATCTAGCTATTTGAGTGACTATCTTAATGTAGGTCCATTGTACGATGTCATGTACTACTGTAATTATACATGTTTGGTTAAATCTCACGGACATTGTCGGTAAAAGCATGCAGGTGCGTTGTACAAATGTAAGCACGAACTGGACACTTAAGTCGCACTTTTCTCAAACGGGTATTGTACATCGGTCTTTAATCTTCTTTTCGTGTTTTTGAAATTGTCATCAAGTCAAATAAATATATAATTAGGTGCATATTTTATTTAATTAACTGCATTTAAAAGAGGTCTTCTTTGTTCGGTGTTTATTTGCTCAGTAGAAGTTTGTATTTTTTGTTGATTTGGTTTTTAGTCATCACTTTATATCTTGGTGACTGGTGCGTTTTATGACAAGATAAACGCCTTCAGATATTCATCACATAAATTGAATGGAATTTTGTCACTACTCTGTCATTACAGAAGAAAATTAAAGAATATTTTTCAAGATTGCTATTGATAAGTCTATCATCTAAGATCATGAGTTTCAATCTTGAGCTGTTTAAAAGCGTGGTAATTGTTAGAAATTATATACTTTTATATTTCTAAACATTGTTACTTTTGCTAACTTAATTGCACAGAAAAATGTGTTTGAATACGAAAAAGCGTGTCTGCTGTTGCGGCTTGAAGAAACCGAAATCAAATTGTACAGATTTATTGTTAAAACTGACGATAGGTTCAACTTAATTTTTTTACATAGCAATTTTTATTGGATTTTACTGTTAAATTGCCTTTTATTTCTTCAGGAAATTACATATTTTGTACGGTCAACCTTTAATTTTACCATTTGATATATAATTAACCTAACAAATAAAGGTGTATGCTACTTTTTATCTGGTCCTTCATCGAAGATAGAATCTTAATAGGAATGTTTTTACAGCATAATATAAAATGCCCTTACATACACTATACTGTAATATCGTCATTTCATTGTACTCGAGCTGTTATTGTTGCAATAAAAAGAAAGATTCAAATCAGTTTTAAAATAACAAACTAAATGGTACTTTAAAAGGCTTTTAAGTTTTTAAGAATTGCAATTAGTTTGTATTGATCCCCTATTTACAAAGTATTTTTTCGGGTAAGTGCGTTTTTTAGATAACTTTTTATGTCCGATAAATATAAAAAAAAAATAATATGCAATTGATAAAAAATGTTGTTCAGTTGGAAGGCATATAATAAAACCTAACATTTAAAAAGGACACTATTTCGTAAATTTGTCCCCACGCCAGCAATTAAAAATTAAAATGGCATATTTATTTTATAAACCTATAAATAAAAATATGTAATCTTGAATACCTCTATATTTCACCAATTATTCCAATGCATGCCTGCCATGCACAAACAATAATAAGCCTGGTATCAATAATGACGTATAGCTTTTTTCTTTGACATTCTTTTATATTTGTAATGTTTGGAAAACTGAAATGATAAAGACAGGATGAGTGAATAGTTATTACAATACTGAAATGAAGTATTAAAAATAGTAGAAAAAAATGTTTTTCCTATCAAAGAGTAACTGATTAATAAGTTATTCTGTCATATTTCGTACAGGACTGTGGTTCATTTTTATTTTATCGAAATCGAAACAACCAACACCACAACATATACTAGAATTGTATCAATATTTTATTTTTTAGGAAAAAAATGGATAGCCATGAGAAGAATGAATATCCGAAGTGCATAATATAAAAATGACTACCCAACAATCTGAAATCTGCAATCTCAAAAAAGAACATTGCAACTACCAGGACATTCGATGTCGATTTTAGTGGAAAAACACCTGATTCTGGTACAACTTTATCGTGTAGCCTCGTTTTCAAAAGATTAATACTAGTAACCGATAAACACAGAAGTGTGTGATCGTCACTCAATACAGTTCAGTGAAAACGTTTGAGGGATCTGGAAATTTAGTGTCCGTTCGCCTTTCAATTTACTTTTACTCTTTTCTATAAAGTCGGATATGTTCCGAATGGTTCCACAGAATAAAAAGAATTGACTTGAAATAATGACTTAAGGAAGATGGGTGCGTGTTCGCCAATACGACAGCCACCCACCAGAGACCATAGTCACCTATGTGTAATCTTTCGTTCGGACTTGAGCAATAAACACAAACCATAAATATATTCAGCAAACTTTAGAATTCGCCCAAATAGGGTCTAAGGACTTTTTTTGAAAATGACAGTTACAAAAAAAAGCAGACAAACGTATGGGTAAATACTAATACGTATGTAAGTTTATTGCTGACGTGCTGGTTGTATTGTAATATGAAATGATGAGTATCTAATTTTTTATTTAAAGTTCATTTACTTTCTTTCTCTTTTTATTATAGTTATTTTCCCAAAAGAACTAAAATTCGTTTTTAATTAGCGGACAATGTTTTTATATTGTTCACGACTGTGTATGGTATCTTTTATGTCAATTTGACCAAAAAAGTATGATTTGCATTTTAATTTGGGTTTTAAATTTCACCTTTGTGTGTTTGACACTAAACACATTTCACTGTTACAATTACAGATGTAGTCATCTCCCCAAAAATATTATTACTATAGTGTTCAATTTACTTTTTGTGAATTAACAACTTAATTGGTGTAGAATGAACTTGACCCTCTATAAAATACAAGGGGTGGACGCCAATTCTTCATAAAAATACAAGGAGACTTACAATGATTAAACATGTTCCCAGGGGGTAGTGGCAAAAAAGTCAAGGGTCATAATACATTTAAAGCCGCGAAAATATTTCTCATCATTATTTGGGTTTTAGGCTTAGTAATTAACAATATGTCTGATTTGACCTGCGACCCAAAACAAGCGCGTGGCATTATTCTTTGGGTCAAAGATCGAGACACTGAAGACAGCTGCCGGCCGCACAGGATAAAAATTGACAAACGAATTCCAAGGAAGCATTTACAATCGGACTTTTTATTCATTATCGAATTTATCCGTTTGATCTTCTTTGGAATGTCTAAACAACAACAAAAGAGTCGAACTTTTAAACAGTTTAACTAATGGTGAATAATAACTACGGACAATGTCCAGTCGTACGACGTGGTCAGTTTTATTACATTATAATCGGGTTTGTCATCATTTAGCTTAGCAATATCTATAGTGACCATCGCGTTAAAAGATTTAATTCGTCTTTCTTATTCTAATGTTGTCTTAGATTTGATGTATGGTTTTTGTAAAATTATTATATCGCTGTCATTAAAGAGATTTGAAGATTATCCGAAAAGCCTTCTTGAAGCAGAAAGTATACCAATTATATTGATGACACATTATAAGACGACAGCGTCGGACTGAAAGAAAGAAACTGCATACTCACAACATGGTTACAATATATAAAGTGTAAGCTGTAAACTCATCATAGATATCGGGATTGAAATTTTCTATTTGCGCCAGACGCGCGTTTCAAAATGACTCATCAGTGCCGTTTGAATCAAAACTTTTTTTTAAAAGGCTAAATAAAGTCCGAGGTTGAAGGGAATTGGGGACAAAACATTCCTAAAAGTTTTGCCAAATACAGCTCAGGTATATCATTTAAAAGACATTTTTGGAGACGAAAAAAGATCCATTTTAGAAACGTGTGCTTGCATTTAGCAATAATCAAGTACAAGTATTAAAACCACTGTTTTTTTATATTGAACTTATAACCTAGCATTTAAGGACAGAGATGTAAACCCCTTGTATATCCATCCAATAACTCTTTTGGTATATACTATAAAAGAGGTTAACGAAGGTGACGAATTTGGTTAATTTACGAATTTGGAGCATACATCGACCTGCACGAATCAATTAGTGTGAAACATGGAAGACATGTATCATCACCAAAAACGATTTTGAAAATTTCACACAGCCTGCAGCCGTTAATGAAGATATAATGAATTAAGATATAATTCGCATGTGATTGATTTGTAAAGATCTTTGGCTTTGAAACAATCAATTAAAAAAACCCAAGACTTTGTATAAGATTTATTTCTCAATTGGCGACAGTTTCGCCGTCATCTTAAGTAAAAATATCCAAAAATATTTCATGTGTATTATTAAAAAAGAAGATGTGTTATGACTGCCGATGATACAGCTCTCCATCAGAACCAAATGACACAGAAATGTACAGCTGTAGGTCATAGTACGGTCTTCAACAATGAGCAAAGCTAATACTGCATAGTCAGCTATAAAAGGCCCCTGAAATTCCCTTTAGAATCCAGATAGCTTTAATACAGGTTTCCATATAGTTTTTTCATGGCCGAATTTGAATTGCGTGACAAACTTTGAGATAGTAGTTTGCTTTTTATTCCCCAATGATATTAACATATACCGCGTGAGTGTTCACGACTTGAATTTGATTTATTGTATAAAGTTCCCGCTAAACCAATGAAGAAAATAGGAACAAGTTGTTGCCTATGTAAAAGTTTCCGTAAATTGGGTATTTCATATACCACTTGTAAAATTTTATGTTCCAAATATAGTGTTGATATGTTTAGAAATCTTATGGCAACAATGAATGGTTCCTAGCTTAATTTCATAGTTTGTTTTTCACGAGGTATATCGTATGTGTATAATAAGTGTTATTACATGTACTTTCTCAAACATCTTTATAGTTGACGTCTGTAATAGTAAACACATGTTTATGTTATAGGAAGTCTCTTTCTTGACATTAGTGCAACATAATATTGCAGGTTTAGATAACCATTACACCAGGTTCAAACCACTATTTTTTTCTAAAAATGTCCTGTACCAAGTCTAGGATATAGCAGTTGTTATCAAATAGTTCGTTTCTTTGTATGTTGACGTTTGTTTTTGTTGCACTTCAGTATTTCTGTTGTTCCTTTGTTTTCCTCTTATAGTTGATGTGTTTCACTTGGTTTAAGTTTGTATACGGATTTGTTTTCTTTCAATCGATTTATGACTTTTGAGCAGCGGTATACCACTGTTGCCTTTATTGATCATTTACATGTAGTTCCCTATACTTTGAGAATTTTGTCGTGAATGTATGAACATTTATCAACGGAGCACACATATTCATTTACATCAACAAGGTCGTGCTACATAATATGTTATTGGCGACAATATACTATATAAACATCATTTGCTTCATTTAAATATTAGAATTTGAGTGTTCCTGATGAATAAATCCAGAAAAACGATTCAGACGCACTTTTGTAAGTGTTGTTTTCATATTTTATGAGTCTTTTTAGAATTGATTCATGTTAATTATTTATTTGAACAGCTTCATAGTTTATACCCTCTTATTTACAAGAAAGTTTAAACAAACATACGTTTTTTGAAAGTGCAATCTGGTAATATTTGTTACACACCCTAATCATTAAAATGTTGTTTTGTAACAATATGACTTTTCTAATATTAGTTCGACTCTGTATCACTTTTGACTTTTTGAAAACTTGGGTTATCAAAATGCTTATTTGTTACTTGATTGAAAGTGTCATTTGACTATTGACAAAGTCTCGATTAAAGTAAATACAGATTTGATCTTCATGAAAGTGTCTGTTTATTAAAAGCGTAAATGATTTGAAAAAAGGGAGAGAGTGAACCGTGTGATTTTTGTAACAAAAAAAAAAATTGACATCAGCGTTACAGTAAGAAAAACTGGACTGATGCATCGATCTTTCAAAATATTGAATATTCATCCGAAAGATCTGTAGTCTACATAATGCCACACCAACATTTTAAAATTTAAAATTATTTTGACCGAAAATTTCTCGCACCGGCAAGATATAAATAAGGCAACAATAGTATACCGGTGTACAAAAGTAAAAAAAAATCGACTAAGAGAAACAAATCCGGGTTACAAACCGAAACCGAGGGAAACACATCAACTATAAGAAAGAAAGAAAAAGAAACTACAGACACACCAAATTGCAACAAATTGTTTCTGTCATAACATTTTTTTTACTTTTAAGAATTTATTTAGTGCAGCCAATAAAACTCTAAAATAAATATTTAGATCCATGAAATGGTTTCTGGCTAATGTCACGTATCCTTCTTTGTTAAACATCTGCTTTGGGTGGCCAGATAAACATAGACATGTCAAATTACTTGGATTTTCAAACATGATTGTTAGAACAATAAAATAAGAACTTAGAGAACTTTTTTCACGACATCTTGCAAATATGATATCGTTTCTTTTGTTGCACTTTTCTTATTCACGATCGGTTCACCAATTTATATGACCATTTAATTTGCTTGTCCATTTTGCTCTTGCTGACCCCCATCTTGAACGATTTATTAATCAGTTACGACTTTTTTTGAAAATTTATAGCATTTTGATTATAGAAAGGTCTCGCGTCCAAAGGCAATAAATCAAAACACAACATTTTGTTCTTTCCTTTATAACGCTTTCATTGAAAAGGACGTCTTTAATATTATAAAATTAATACATTTATCATATAATAAGGTTCAAATAAAGTTTCAAAAGACCAAAACCACTATAAAAAAGAGATTTTCGATACGTGGCAACGCCAAAATTTTGTCATTTAAAATTCATATATATTTAATTAATGGACAGTCATAAAAAGCTCAACAAAAGAGGACACTTAATTTTATATTACGAAACTTTTTTATGACAAATTAAAAGCTTACTATCTAAATTTGATATCTCTGTTTCAACAATTTATTATCTTATGTTGCCCTTTTTCTGTTGTTTAGTCACTTTATTTAATATATAAAATTCCCTTCAACGACTGACATGTTTAGCCTTTTGATGCTTGGAATTGTTAATTTCACACATTTGGGTGTTCCTTTGTCACTATAGAAATACGCAGAAATCTGCATGGACCTGCATGGACCCAGCCTGATAATAAATTGTACAAAACGCTTGCATCGTTAATTTCACACATTTGGGTGTTCCTTTATCGCTTAAGTACTATACTGAAATCTGCAAGTTCTGTCCTGCATGGACCCAGCCTTATATTGAAATGTGCAAAACGCGTGAATTGTTAATGTCACACGTATGGGTGTTCTTTTATCACCATATAAATACGCATGTTCTGTCCTGCATGGATCGAGCCTTATTTTAAATTGTACGAAACGCGTGCATCGTTAATTTCACACGAAGGGTGTTCTTTTATCGCCCTAGAAATATGCAGGAATCTTTAGGTTCTGTCCTGCATGGAACCAGCCTTTTAAATTTAATTTGTGCAAAATGCGTGAATTGTTAATTTTACACATATTGGTGTTGCTTTGTCATCTTAGAACTATTAAAAAATCTGCAAGTTCTGTCCGTCGTATACTAAATTGTACGAAACGCGCGTCTGTGGTATTCGATTATGTTATACTATCTTTGATGAATTGTTTAACCACTGGGTCGGTGGCAATAATAGTGGCAATAATAGGGTATAACCAGCCTAAATATTTTGCACGGAGGTTGGATGGACATGGCTTTGTTTGTGCTACATTTTGTACTTACGAGTATTTTTCGAATAAAACATGTTCTATTCTATGATAAAAAATACTGCAACTTTGTGTATCTGTTCATCATTGAATATGGCAGTTGTTATACCTTCGTTTGATAAATAAACTCATCATAGATACCAGGACTAAATTGTGTATATACGCCAGACGCGCGTTTCGTCTACAAAAGACTCATCAGTGACGGTCGAATCCAAAAAAAAAAAAGCCAAATAAAATACAAAGTTGAAGAGCATTGAGATCCAAAATTCCTAAAAGTGTTGCCAAATACAGCTAAGGTGTGATTGAGTTTTAGATTTTTCAATTTGATTAGGGACATTCCGTTTTAAATTTTCCTCGGATTTCGGTATTTTTGTTATTTTACGTCCTATTGTAGGAATATACTACTTTAGAAATCGTCCCCACAGATAAATATTTTTTTTAAACGATGAATAATATGAACATTGGATTTAAACAATATGAGGAAATAAAATATAACGGAAACTATTGAAGGCTAACAAAACTTAAGTAAATATTGTGCATGTACTTATGCATCTCCTGAGTGTTCCAGAAGATCGTGAGTGGATTAGATAGCTATGAAACCAGGTTCAATCCACTATTTATAGATAAGAAAATGCCTGTACTAAGTCAGCAATATGACATTTGTTATCCATTCGTTTGATATGTTTGAGCTTTTGATTTTACCAATTGATTAGAGACTTTTCTTTTTGAATTTTCCTCGGACTTTAGAATTTTTGAGATTTTATTTTTTGATTTTTTTATGCACATGTAATACATCACAGTCCTTCTTACACATACATTGTTTAATGTGTCGACATTAACCAACCACAGGTAAATTAATAATCAAAACATATTAAAAAAAATTAAAAAAAACATTATGCTTGAAATAAGTCAGAAAAATAATACGCGACACAAAAATCAACTCACGTTTATTTCATTAATATGTAAAAAAAAAAACATTTTGGTTTCTCACATGTGCGAAGTCTTTCCACGACTCTTAAATCATTATTTGGTCAATATGTAGCATATTTTGTTTGTTTTTCTCATGTGCCCGTCCTTTCAACCACTCTTAAATCAGCCAAGATACATATCAGCACTAAGAAAATGACAAGTGAAATGACCAATTATAAACAAATTTTCATATCCACAGAAACTGATAAAATGTGATAAACAAATAAGATACAAATGTTGACCACAAATGTATGCTTTCTTAACATTGTTACATCCAATGTTTGACCACAACCATATACACATCTTACAATGTGTTACGTCTTATGTTTGACCACAACTATATACACACCTTACAATATGTTACAAATGCTGTTCGACCACCACTATATGATAACATAACACTGTTACAACATATTTCCTAATAATGTTATCATAGACACTTATACTGTGTTTGTTCAAATTATCTTAAGAAGCCATCAGACTAAATGTCTAGTTGCCATGCTAAGTATGCACCAAAAAAGGGTCACCTTTTTGGCATAAAAAAAATATCATAAAATCACATTTTAATTCGAGCATTACTGATGAAACTTCTGTAGACAACGCACATATCGCGTTCAAAATAAGCCTGATATCATTAACGACTTTTCATGAATGAAAGCTTTGATACTATTTTATTGTTATATGCCATGGATTGTTTTGTATCTTGTTCGATCTTTTGTTACATTTTTGCCCAAGTTTAGAATTTTGAAGAACTTTGCTGAGTGAAATACTAAAAAAAAAATAATCAGGTTTGCATGGTCAGGATAGTCATCTGCTATGCATGCACAGTATTTACTCTATCCCGGACCTTTAGTTACACAGGAGTTATCCCCTAGTGTGGTCTAACAAAATTTCAATCCGAGATTACTCTGACCTAAAATCAAAAAACATAAGATGTCAGAGCATTCTCAGGCTAATTGTATTTTTTATTTGGGAGTGTTAAGTGTCTATTATGTTGAGTTGTTGCACAACCAAAACAACAAATTAAATTCGAAAAAAAGATATGGTACTTAATTAAAAAGCGCGCAAGATTATTTTGTCAACATTTAACAAATTGGTTCGTTGTCCAGGTGCCCGGTCCTTTCAGCCACTCATAAATCAGTCGAGATACATATCAGCACTGAGAAAATGACAAGAGAAATGACCAATTATTAGCAAATTTTTATATCCACAGGAACTGATAAAGTGTGATAAACAAATATGATACAAACTTATGTTTGACCACAAATGTAGTGTATGTTTACTTTACATTGTTATATCCAATGTTGGCCACAACTTTATACACACCTTACAATGTGTTAGAAATGCTGTTCGACCACCACTATATGATAACATAACACTGTCACAACATTTTCCTAATAAAGTATATCATATACTGTGTTTCTTCAAATTATCTTAAGAAGCTATCAGACGAAATGTCTAGTTGCCATGCTAAGCATTCAATGAAAAAAGGGTAGCAGTTTGGTAAGAAAAATATAACCATATTGCTTTTTTATTCGAGCATCGCTGGTGTGTCCTTTGTAGACTAACGCGTGCAAAATTATAAGCCTGGTTTTTTTAATGATTTTCTTATCAATGATTGCTTTCACTATAATCTTGGAATATGCCATGAACATTTTTCTTTCTCATTTTGTCGTCTCCCGTTCGATCTTTGGTTACATTTTTGCCCAATTTTTGAATTTTGAAGAAATGTACATAGTGAAATACTTAAATATAATATTGAGCTTTCTTACCAAACTAAGTAAATCAGGTTTGCATGGAGTGAATATTTATCTGATATACATGCACAGAACCGGTATTTAATCGATCACAGGCCTTTAGGTCAGACAGGAGTAACCCTTTAATTTGTCCAAACTGAATTCAAGTCCGAGAATACTCTGACCTAAAATTCCCAAAAAAGTCATAATATGTCAGAGCATTCTCAGTCTAATTATATTTTTATTAAAAAGTGTTAAGTGACTATTGTGTTGAGTTGTTGCACAACCAAAAAATTAAATTTAATTCGACAAAATGGATGTTGCAAATTAAAAAGCGCGCAAGATTATTTGATAAACATATAACAAACTGTTTGGTTGTCCAGGTGTCCGGTCCTTTTAGCCACTCTTAAATCAGCCGAGATACATATCAGCACTAAGAAAATGACAAGAGAAATGACCAATTATAAACAAATGTTCATATCCACAGGAAAAGATAAAATGTGATAAACAAATAAGATAAAGCTAATGTTTGACCACAACATTACAAACTTTACAGTGATATAAATAATGTTTGACCACAACTATATATACACACCTTAAAATGTGTTACAAATAATGTTTGACCACAGCTGTATACTAACCTGATAATGTTATAACAAAATACAGTTATCACATAACTTTCTAAAAAAAAATGATATCTGGTTTATTATATCTCAGAAGGAAGCCAGTATAAAATAAAGTTAAATAAACTCATTATAGATACTAGGCATATAGAAAGCTATTTCTAAGTGCTTGAATAAACTCATTCTAGATTCCAGACATAAAGTTTTGTACGCCAGACGTGCATTACAAAAGAAGCTCGAATAAAAAAGAACAGAAAAGACAAATACAAGGTTAGAGAACACAAGTAATTTTGCTGCGTTAAGCAGTCAATAAAAAAAGTTAAGTTTATAAGGTATTAGTATGACAATGCAAGCAAGTACCGAAGCAATGATACTCGTATATCATGACAATATTTTTGTTCCAAATCGTAAGTTTATGTTAGGATTAAGAGATTATTTGAATTTTAAGTAATGCCGGGAAGTACGTTCCTTTATGGAATATCTTATATAGGTGCAAAACAGACGCGTTATTGTATAAGGATTACTGGAACCCTAAATAAAGTTAGCATAGTACATATGTGCATCGACAATTTACTCATAGATACCATATATGTTATATGGATATGCAAGTTATTTATTTAATTAGTTTAACTGAATTTTAGCCCGAGTCTGCTCTGATGCCATATTATAAACAGCCTACAGACAGGATCATTGTCGGACTAACTGGATTGATATCCAGACGTGTTAAGTGTATGTTGTGTTTGTAGCATGATCAGCGCAACCCAAAACTAGAAAATCAGTTTTACAAAATGAATAGGGGTAAAATGTTTCTAGTGTCCGGAGAGACCATGCAACTTTGCATATATGTATTATGTTAATTATTGAAATGCAATAGTTTCAAAAGAAGGCTAGGTTACCAAATTATAATAGGCAGTTAAAATGAAAACGGATTGTCATAGAGCGTAATTTCGAGTCAGCCATCAGTGTCCAAATAATTAAGTTGAAGTTCACCTCTTGTCTCCCTGCTGTTAAATGAGATCTAGTTTCATATCTAGGATGTCTAAGATGTTTGCGAAAATTAAAACGAAAAGATTGGAAACTTTGACTACCTTGGACAGGACAATATATGCTGCATAGACAGGGATAGAAATTTCCCTTGCAGCAAGCCATAACGAATCCCTCAGACATTGTTTGCAATTAACATGATTAACCTTCAATAATTTTCACCCACGAAGCATCTGATATAGAGTTCTAATTTTTACCGTACGTTGTTGCAAATTTAGAAGAAACTGCGTCCATTATTTTCCATATCGCGGGTATCCAAAAAGTAAAATAACAAAAATACCGAGTTCCGATGAAAAATTCAAAACGAAAAGTCAGTAATCAAATGACAAAATCAAATGCTCAAACACATCAAACGAATGGATAACAACTGTCATATCAAAGAGGCTTCATTTATTGATGATGCCTTACGAAGTTTTTAACAGATAAGAAGTTTATTTTGTAATTAAAAAAAAAGCATAAGGTACAATGTATGACTGTTACCATTATAAAACATATCTTCAAATATAATTTGTCGTACTACTTAAGTATATATCCAGGCTTTCTATCCACTCTAAAATCAGATGCGATACATATCAGTACCTAGTATATGACAAGTCAAGTGATCAGCAATATGTATAAATATCCACAGGATCATATAAACATATGATAAACAAATTAGATAAAGTTCATATTTGACCAGAAGTAATCTATTATACAATAATTTGTAAAGGTTACGGCACCTGCTCATATGTTACGTGTGTGAATTTATGTTGAAAATTATATTAATTTATGTAAACAAGAGGCGGCAGATATCAAAGGACGAATCAAGGCTCATAAGTCGAAGAGAGGCCTACAAAATCATGACAAACGACGAATTGACAAACAATAGTCATTTAGCCTTAAAGACAGAGCAATACAAAGTCTACAAAAAACTGGTGGTGTTAACAGTTGATTCCTTTAGAATGGCCAAAAAGTTCAACTTTCAATAACATGTAAAAAGTAGTTAAGCCGTTTCAAACTTCCTTTCTCGACAAAATACTTTCTTTACTTTAAGAAGTCATTTGCGTTTTCCCCTACTATACTGCAACTACTAGTATTAATAGTCTATAGATATTGCGGGGTTTAATATTAACTTTAACCCTAAACAAGTACGAGGATTTAACAGACCAACGTAAGAATAACATGTAATCATCTATTGGAAATGGCTTTCCTCATAAGATTTGAACGAGACACAAAAACTATGAACATAAAGACAAACAGAACAAAGTACCGATTTAAGAGGAACATGTACTTGAAGTTGAAAACCTAGTACAAAACAAAACAAAACTAATAAATAAAATCCTTCATGTTCTGCCAGTCTGAAGATATGACCGAGTTGGACAGAATCCATTTATAAAAGTACACACACAGTCAAAAGTAATTGAAATAGTTACATGTATTCTTATCTAATGTTTCATTACCATTTCTGTGTCATGTTGTATGATTATGATTCAGAATTTTTCAGGTATATACTTAGCCCCCTTCCCTTTCATAAATGTGACCTACAGAATTAGACTATTTACCGGATTTGTTATCTCATAAGCAACACGACGGGTGCCACATGTGGAGCAGGATCTGCTTACCCTTCCGGAGCACCTGAGATCACCCCTAGTTTTTGGTGGGGTTCGTGTTGTTTATTCTTTAGTTTTCTATGTTGTGTTATGCGTACTATTGTTTGTCTGTTTGTCCTTTTCAGTTTTTAGCCATGGCGTTGTCAGTTTATTGTCGATTTATGAGTTTGACTGTCCCTTCGGTATCTTTCGTCCCTCTTTTATCGACCTGATCAGTTCCTGAGTATGCCATTACTTTTTTAAGTGCATGCATACAGATTATATTGCTTACACTGATATCTAAGTTCGCTATCGATAGATGCTTTGAGTGCAAGTTAGGGCAAATGGATTACCTTATCCGACGGTCAAAAGACAGACGAAATAATCTTTTATTTACATTGAGATATGATAATGCCCAAGTTTAACTTTATTTCCATGAATATAAATGATAAGCATGCAAAAACTTTAGTAAGTGTCCAGGCCCTTAAATTTAAAACATAAAAATTGGCTAGGGCGATGTTTAATTTTCTTTTTATCTCTCAGGCCAAGATATTCATATTGTCTGAACTCCCTAAAAACAATCAACGTGCCGTCCATAGCAAGCCTGCAAAGTGACAGTCGCCACAAGACGCAATTTTATAAGTTTAAACCCTAAAGCCAATAAATTTCTATCGCGTTTTGAAAACTTTTGTAAAATTTACTATTTCTACACAATATAAATGTTCATTCCACCATCAGTTTGGTGGTAATACATTATATTCCTTTAAAACAAATAAACAATACAACGTGCTGTTACAATTTAAACTTGAAAAGACAGAAAGATGCAAAGAAAATAGGCAGATAGTAAAAGGTATGTTTAGTCTGGAGTGAAATTGTTATCTTGAAAATAAAAGAAAAGCTGCCTCACCTTTCTATATATCAAGAGGAATATCTCTTATCGTGCATTTTCAGCAGGTCACGTCTATCCTATCGACGCACCCGGACAAGTTCCATTTCGAATTCATGCGATAACCCCAGGTTTTTTTTTTTTTTTGTTACCTTGATTTGTATTACTCCAGAAATGCTAATATGCAGGAAATAAACAATAAACCAAGGACGTGGTACAAACCAAAATACGTGAACAATGAGTAAAAGAAAGGCGGAAGATACCAAAGGGATATTCAAACGCAATAAATAAACTCATCATAGATACCAGGACTAAATTTAGTATATACGTCAGACGTGTGTTTCGTCTACAAAAGACTCATCAGTGACACTGGAATCCAAATAAGTTAAAAAGGCCATATAAAGTACGAAGTTGAAGAGCATAGAGAACCAAAATTCCTAAAAGTTTTGCCAAATACAGCTAAGGTAATCTATGCATGAGGTAGAAAAGCCTTAGTATTTCAAAAAATTCAAAAATTTGAAAACAGTAAATTTATAAATATAACCATATCAATGACAATTCATATCATTTATAGCACACTGACAACGCCAGGGCAAAAACCTAAGCAATCTAGATGATCCTTCTGTGTTAGAGATAAAATTGAGAATGGAAATGGGGAATGTGTCAAAGAGAGAACAACACGACCATAGAGCAGACATCAGCCATTTAAGTACCAGATTAGCCAAGTCGCTGTTTAATGACAGAACTAATTCATACTTGTTGTTTAAAAGTGAGGCGGATGTTAATAAATAGATATATTCAAACTATAATTAGTCGAGAAGGACATTCAAACTCAAAAGTCGACTATACACTGACATGGCTTAAAAGGGAAAAGGACAAACGCCATAGTTAAATAAGCAATCAAGATTACCCTGCACGCCAAGTGTCTGCAAGAACATTTCAGTAACATATAAAGGACTATCCAATTTGTTTTAAAAGATAAGCTAAAGATTCAAACTCATTAGTCAATACCAAACTAACAATGCAATGACATAAATCGAAAAACGCATAACACGAACGGTCTAAAAAACGAAACATAAATCCTAAAGACTGGACATTATGAACCCCACCAAACATAAGGTTGTTTTTGGTGAAAATTTATTAGCTTTTAGTGAGCATTAACATTTATACTAACATTTATTTTATTTTAATTTGATTTATTTGAATGGTGATGACATTTTAAATTCTATTAAAGAAGAAATTTTCAAAGAACCTTTTGTTTCTTCATGTCTGAACATGGTTACTAGAAAGACTGTATGATTAATGAAAAAAGTGATTGTCCTATTAGACTTTTGAATTAGTTGCAATTTGAATTTATTGTTGCAGTCAATTATTGTACAATTGGCTCTTGTGTCGGGAATATCAAATGTCCCTTAAATATTGTTTAGATGTGAAATGGACGCAGTGACCACATTTATTTCAATTGATAATAATCAAATAAATTTACTTAAAAACTGCTGGAAGTATCCTATTAGCCTTTCATTGTGTAGAAAATGGAATTAGATTTCAAACTAATCACCACTGCTTGTCCATATTAAAGAAAACATATGTATAATTTACTGCCATTTGAAACTTACTTCAAAAACGGATGTACTGGTCAAACGCCACGTGAATTGGGAAACTTACAATACTCGTTTTGAACTAGCCTTAAATCAGCGAGTTCTGCGCATGAGAACGGGATTCCATACCCTTATTTAGCACAGCATGGTGCCCGCTACTCAAAGTTTTGATGATTTGAAATTAGTGTCTTTTAAATTGATTCAAAAATTAAGATGACAAAAGCCACTTTTAATGGGTTTGTTGAATACAATTTTGAGACGAGGATTAATCTCCTATTTGTTAAAATTCATTTAAACTTTAGAAAATTTGAACTTTAATTTAACAATGATAAATTTATGTTTGGCCTCCGATGAAAGAGACAGAACGTGCGCCCGTTATTACTCTGTCAAAGCGTCTTTGTCCATCTTCCTTAGAAGTCCGCAAGGTTGTTTTCTATTTAACACCAGAAGATTGAGAGATAAAAGAAACATTAAATTAAGCTAATTCAAATATATTTGGTTTAAAAAAAAATGGAATTTTCTGGTTTGCTGAGAAAATATTCTGCTTTTTTGTATACTCGGGTATCAACCATTTCAACCCGGCGACGGTGGATTTTGTAAATGTTTTAACAAGGCTATATTATACATGTATGTATATCTTTTCGTTTTAAAGTTTTTTCAAATGTTCGTTTCCTTCAGTTCTTATATGTAATTATATAAGTACCCGTTGGTCATACCAGTATATCGTTTTATTAAGTTTACAAAGGAGTGTGTCCTGTTGAACTTTAATAGAGCAACCGTGAATACTATAGCATTATATAAAACTTAAGACTAAGCAACACGAACTCCAACCAAAAACCACATCATGCTGCACTTGCAAACAGCATCTTGGCAAGAAAACTATCGAAGATAACATTATCGTTAGACCACAAAACCGTGACTACACAGAGACCTAAATAGATATGCAACACAAAACCACTAAAATCAAACATAACAAATAGCATCGTGGCAAAACAATACAGAAGATCACATCACCACAAGACCACAAAACTGTGACTACATATAAAACTAAACAATAGAGCAACACGGAACCACGGAAAAGTATTCTGAAAGTGCAGACATTTTCTCATTAGTAGCACCACTTTTCGTTTTGCATGGCAAGATAAAATTCTATTCAAACAGATTCAAACCACCCTTTTTTTCTTCAAATGTCCTGTATACGTACTAAGTCAGGAATATGGCAGTTGTTATGAATTAGTTCGTTTCTATGTTAGTTGACGTTTGTTTTTGTTGCATTTCAGTGTTCCTGTTGTTCTTTTGCTTTCTTCTTATAGTTGATGTGTTTCCTTCGGTTTTAGTTTGTAACCCGGATTTGTTTTCTCTCGATTTGTGACTTTTGAACAGTGGTTTACTACTGTTGCTTTTATTTACGTGTATTTGTTATCAAGCAACGCAGTTTATAACAAGTACATTAGCCTTCGAGTATCCGGGATACTCATAGGGAAAGTACCTAGTAAAAATAACGTTGCTCCATAAACAAATTAGTGGAGAATGAACGGATGCTTTATTTACGGATGTGAAAATTTTTAAATTTTATAATGAAACAAATAACAAATTAAAGACGTAATTTAGCTAATGGTATTTATACGTATATGATAGTAATTTACATAACAAGAAATTGATTCTAAAATTGAAAGTAAACCATGTTTTTGAACATTAGCGCAGCTATATAGTACGAATGAAATTGATGTCTTCTAATGTATAGCACTTTCAGACTTGTTTAATCTGCTACGTCACATTGTCAATCATATTCATATGGTCATATATGTCCTGAAAAATAAAATAAAAATAGTCAATATCAAACTTAAAACGACACAAAGTGCTATTGTTCAATCTAACAAGGTATATAACTCTTGAACACCAAAATTGAAAATCCTCAATATCAGATTTGACCTATATACATTTAGCCAATAGTTACATCATATTCAAATTCATTGGTCGAAACTGTTTGTACTCGGCGTAAAAACTGGGGAAGGAAGGGCTCGGTAGAACCTCGCCCTTCCCCAGTTTCTCAGCCTCGTACAAAAAAGTTGATATTTTGTTACATTGACCTAATATTGTATATTTATTCAAGATTGTTCTTTGTATGCTAGTACTTTGCTTTTGATAAATATGATAAATTGTCTTCGTATGTCAAAATTTTATTTTAAGCTACAAATGTATAAGCATTTATGATTATATGACATCTTAAGAAATATGCCATTACATTGTTAGAATCTATGGGAGACCGTCACTGCATATTTACTATGAATGTTATAATCAAAGTCTGAAAGAATATCGAGAAATAAACTCAGGGTTAAATGGTCCTATATCTCAAATATGAATCTCGATATATATTGACTAATTCTGTATATTAGAGTGGACTTGATTTTACAGAATACTTTTTACAAGTTTCTAACATTTGTTTTTCAGTTGCTTTTCTTTTATAGAATATTACAAATTGCAAGATCTGTTGTGACTCCATTTCACGTAATTATTCTTTAAAACACAAATTCGTTGTCAATATTATATGTGGTTATTAACTGAACTAATTCCCCGTCATAGCATGCATGCAGTCCCACGCCTCTGTTGTGCTTTACAATGTTCCCCAAGCCTCGTTTGTAAGTGCACCCACAACCAAACGGGTAGAGCAGACCTTTGACATTAGAAGTGGCACACATTACTGTTTCACAATTGCAGTGTTAAAGTTGCTTATTGATTACTCTAAGAACAGCAACTTTATCGCTTTAAGTTGTATCATAAAGAGCTTATTTTGTTGTTATACTATTGCCACGGGGGCACCTGCTTGCAACAAGAGCCTGCTTAAATACACTTTATAAAATAGCATAAAGGAGAGCGTTGTTTTCGACTGATCGCCTGATAACCTTCTGTATAAAATGAATGACCCCTTGCAATCGTCAAGAGGTACTTGAATATTTAAGTATGACCAATTAAATTTAATCCTCTGGCTGTTGGTATACAGCTTATATTTTGTGTTTAAAATTGAATAAACGTTTCTTTATACATAAAACAAGTTTTTATTTGATATAAATATGAGCGTAACTGCTTAGCTGATGTATAGAATCCACCCTTTTATTTAGATAAATGATAAGGTCCTCACCATCGAAGTCTTTTGAAATTTTGAATAATAACGATTAATTTGTATTTAAGGCTTTGTAATGATGCATCACACACGCTGTAACGCCATCCTTCATCTCAGTGAAAAGGGAATACTAGTATATCATGTTAAATAGTTAATAAAACGTTTCGGATTAGATTTATTTCGCTCACATGGTTTTATTGTAAAATCTTTTTTAAAAAATAAGTAAAATAATTCTTCAAAATATAACTGTCAAACGTAACATTTGGTAGTGATAAACCTATCTGTTGACTACGGTAACTTAATGTTTATATAAAAAACATATCCAAAATTTCCTTATGAAGATCAATTTTACACACAACACCGTGTGTAGAATGGTAGTCACTGAAGGAACTAAAAGACCATGTAAAAAGTAAAATCACAAAAATACTAAACTCCGAGGAAAATTCAAAACGCAAAGTTCCCAATAAAATAGCAAACTTAAAAGCTCAAACACATCGAACCAACGGATAACAAATGTCATATTCCTATTCAGAAAATGGTGGATTAAACCTAATTTTATTGCTAGCCCAACATCTCACTTTTATGACAGTCTACTTCGAAAGCTAAAAACACTTAATGAAAACATTTTGACACCGTCTTCGAAAATGCTGAAAAGAAAATGCACGAACCACTCGGGTTTTAAAGAATATAAAATCCTAGGTATATGTTTACATATATCATAGTTTTTTGCATGTTTAAATTTTAAAGTCACCAAATTGAAATTTTGTAAGTAGCCATAAATGATTTATCATGCTTATACTTGATAAAAAGTGTATATCCCTACTTATAAATTACTGTGCAAAACGTATAACAATACTTTTGCTCTAAAAATTATCTCTGTAAATCAAACTTAATAGGTAATTGAAAATTAGCAGATGAAGTAAAGATATACAAAAAGATGAGCTATCTTATTTGAAACTTGAAACTTACAACACAGGAACAATTTTAATTTTTGTAATACGTCCATGCACCTGTTATATTCACCAGTATAACAAATTGTTTTAATAGTCGAGAATTTATTTCATCAAAATATATTGGAAATTCGATAGGGAGAACAAGGAAACAGTCAATATGAACTTCTACATAAACACCAAATTGTTAAAGTTTCTAATTTCAAAAGAAGCTGGACATAAACCAGCCATTTAGGTATGCGAGAAACAGATTTTTGTAAAGATGTAACTGGCTAAATCAAATTGACTGAATTTGTTACATACGTATTTCTCATTATTTTAGAGAGTTAGATCGTACAGTGACTATTGTAACACCGAAGAAACATAAATACGATTAACTTGACTTTTCAAAATTCTTTTATGAATATTTCAAAGTTGGTCTGTGTTTTTGGCTTAACTCAATACTGGACAACTATAGGTTTTAGTTCTTTAACTATTATAGGTTTTAGTTCTTTATGCATGATTCTAAACTGTTTTGAAAAGTGCAGTTATGAAATGACACAAGTATGCATTGTACGCACGAGAAGCAAAGGCTTTTTATACCTTTTTACTTCCTTGAAACAATTATTCTCTTATTTCATAATTTAAGGGACTTTAATGAGACTTTTGTGATTTTAATAGCAAAATGTCTTAGGGTTATCAAGTCTTTCTCTTTTTCATTTAAATCAAATGCAAATTAAATGTGTCGGGATAACACAAATTCTCCCGATCGCTTCCTTGCTTCTAATGACCATGATTCCTTGAAATACAAGGTAATCGAAACAAAAACCAAGCTTGATTTGTAACTTGCCATTTAACATTTTAACGAGAACTCTGTTCGGCTCAATATTTGTCCATATGTAATAAAATAAGATTACTGATCCGTATAGCGAAATGTTCTCCGCCGCTGAAAAATTAGTAAAACATTGTATGTACAAGCAGGATAGAGTTGTACAGCAGGAACACAGATAACATCATAAAGTGTATGTCCAGCTGTTGTACGTGCTGCTGTTAATTTCGTTATTTCAAGGTCCATGTGGTATTTCTGAAAATTAAGCAATAGGCATTATACTAGTCTAAGACATCAATAGGCCAAATATGGTGGCATCGTGTTACAATAGTCGAACGAAGCAATGATCAAAATCACATATCTCCGTTAAAACGATCGAATCAAAATGACGATACAATCCTACTAAATACATAAACATAATAGTAAAAAGTATCAAACGAAAATGACGGTTCGACAGACTCAACTTAACATGATGGCAAAAAAAGCACGAACGACCATCAATCTAGTAAAAACGGTCGAATCAAACAACGGTGATCAACTACACAAGATTCATCAATTCTACCATGTATGAAATATTAGACTTTTCTGTCAGACTGTGTCCAAGCAATGGGATAACCACATCAAAGAATGACAGGACCACATCAAAGAATGAAACAAACACATCAAGTAGTGTAAAATCGTCAAATTTTAAAACATCATTACGTAATGTTAAAACCATATAAAGAATAGACAAATCATCATTACGAAATAACAAAACCACATCATGTAATGAAACAACTACATTACGTTAAGTCACATACACATCAAGTAATTTTTAAACCACATTGACTAATGACACAACCATATTAAATAATGGTGAAACCACATCGAGTAATGACAGAACCATATTGAGTAATGACAAAACTATATCAAGTCAAAACGAAACCATATCGTGTAATATCGAAATATCATTAAGTAATGACTATTCCATATTGATTTATATTAAAACATCATTACGTAATGTCAAAACCATATTAAGTAAAGACAAAACAACATCAAGTAATATCAGAGTTCCACATAAGACAGCTGTGGCGTTCCATAGGTACGTGTCGTGTTGGTTCAATGAGATAATCTAAACAGTCCAAGTCCAAAAATTCATATTAAAATTGGTTAACTGCATATTCATGATAATGATGGCAATAACAATAAATACTATGAGGGATTTTTGTCAAAAGTGTTATATGAGTTCCATTCAAAAGGTATATCATTGGAGTGCGATAGTCCAAAATTTTTATTACAAAGTCCCGTAACTGTAAAAAAATAAAATGGTCGAATCAAAATGACGGTAAATATGGTCAACTGCACATGATGGCAAACAATCGTACACAGTATCGAGCTCTCTGTTCAATGGTCGCAGAAAAGTTGCGTTCAGAATCGGTGATAGTGTTACAATTGTCCAAAAAAAAATGACATTCCAATAACTATAACGAAAAGTTTTCGAGTCATAATAGCGGTATAGTAAGGTCAAGAGAATATGGTGACAAATAATCCCACCAATTTACAAGTTTTTTTCTCTATCGGTCTTTTTTTTTGCGATTTGGACGCACGGGCTGACGGAATGAAGACTCTTACCATATCCGCCACAGTGCGGGTCCTTGGAAGTCTTAACAGCTGACGGACATCACTAACTAGTTTTTCCTTGATCTGTGGTGTGTTGTTTGAAACGATACCATATATGAAGACAAGAAAGCCTTGTTTCGAATCTCAGCGCCAATGTATTCTACTATCAAAAGTCATTAACAATTATTCAAGCAAAATTTAAGACAAAATACAATCTACATGTTCTACACAATTAAGGTTCGAAGTCATGTAGTAGGTGGAAGATTTTAAAGTAACATTAAAAATCAATCCACAGAGATCATCGGAAATTTCTTGGAATAATACGAAATAAACATGATATATATTGTCGACATATGCTCAATTATTGTCTGCATGGTACCTGATATACCAACAGTACATTATTTCTAATTGTGTGAGTTGTATTATATTTCTGTCTTTCTCTTTTTCTTTTTTCTGTTGAGGACAATCTAGCAGATTCTATTGCTTTTTGGCTACCTGCCTTTGTCCTACAAAAATAATTAGTAGTAATTTGGTCCTAGTGTCCATCTCTGTCAAGTAATAAAATATTTATGCCGATCTATTTTTTTCATCAATGATTTTATCGTTTCATAAACCATATTACTTTCAAAAATATAGAAGAAACCATCCACTCTGTCTATTAATCAAACTGACACTGATTTGAGTTTTACACCTGAAGATTTCAATCTCCTTTGTGTGATAAATTCGGACACTAGAATTGATCTGACACCTTTGTAAACTTTAATTGAAATCAGATTTCTAATTAGATAATTCTAAAAGTGAAAGATGCAGAAGTTGAAAAAAAAATAACTTATTAACATAATTTGATAAATATGTCACTAGAAGGCGGTCAGCTATAATAATCTGGTCATCTTTAATCACCGGAAATCGATCAACTCCTTTAATATTCTGCCCCTGCTCGTGACCCGTGCGTGCATTATCGGATCATCATCGGCTGAAATATCAGTATTGTCTCCGAGTAGACTCGTCAAGACAACAGGACATAAACGGCTGTTTCGGCCGTTTTTAATGTCCAGTAATGGTTAACCTGGGAAAATTTTAAACATGAAAGAACCTTGCAACATAATTTCATTTCATTGTATTTGAGCTTGAATAATTTCTGACAAAAACGGGAATCTTTTCCGATTATTACTGTTCCGAAAAACTACCGCTAAAAGATCATAAAATGGATTTCTAACATCTAAAGAATAAAAGGGGTCTTTTGACAATAGCTTTTATAACCGTTGTTAACAATGTCTTAAAAGCTGTTCATATAAAGATGGGGAGGAATTTTCACGAAGTAAATTGACTACATCAAAGTTCACCGGACCATTTACTAAATTTGCGACCCTTTTATAACACCTTCATCTGCATAAATTAGAACTAAATTTGACTATAAAGAATTTGATATCATTGCGCATGCTTTAATCCTTATGTTATCCTTCTATGTTACCCTTCTTTGTAATCATGTCCAAGATTAATATCAAACATATTAAACATTGTGGGAGGGGTTTTAGGCAAATAAGTGATCCCCTTATGTCTAGTCCAGTCGTTAAAACTTTTTAGAAATTGTTGAACCAAATACATTAAGAACTTCCGAAATGTGAAGATAATGCCACAGCAAATTAGAGAGGATTAAAATCTATTAAATATACATTATTTTTCATGACAATTTAATTTGAAATCGAATTTTAAATAGTTTTTTGATATTTGCCGTTGTTCAAATGGGACATTTAGCAAAATCATTTCCGTTTTTATAAATTAAAGAAATTTTAAAAGAAATTTGGGTTTGCAATTTTTGATTTTTGGATTTCTATTGCTTGCTTAATGTTTTCTCTTCTGTGTGCATGAGCTATTTGCCTTTGAACAATAAGTAGATACAAAACTTGCTATTATCATAGTCGCTTGATATGTTAAAATGAATTTGGTAAGTATTTGATTTGGTAAAATCACTGAAATATTAAGTTGATTTGTAAAATTCCTTAAATTGTTTGGAGTGCATGTTATATAATCTGACTGAATATTTTGCTATGGAAATTTTGAAATAACTCTTTAGATGTTTAAACCATACATGTATATTTTTTTTTCTAATACAGAAAATTGCGTTTGAACGGTAATTTTAAACCGCCTTTTAGAGGTTAATATATACAATATCTTTCTAAGTGTTGCATAATATACTTTTGATGAATTCTACTATTAAATAATTGCTTAGACGTACGGTTTTTACCTACGCTGTATTCTGTTGTCACCGTTATTCAGTCCAAAAAAAAATCATCATTTAAAAAAAAAAACCTTGTCCAACACAACTTGCATTTAACATTGGGGGAAAATTCACACGTCAATGAAATTCAAGATGGCTCTTAGCATCGTTTTAACAATTTTTCAAGGTATGTGGTAAGTCTAATTATGTGATGTAAGATGCAAAGAGAACACGAGGGTAGTGTGGTTAGGACAATTTAAAAAAATCCGTTGTCATCTCTGGAAAAAAATATTCCATAACAGTCTACAAACTTATGACGGCGTCCTAGAAATTTCCAAAAGGAATGAATTCAACTTCACTTTTAGGTAACCTTGGTGTAAAAGCTTCCTTGTAAGCAGCAACCTTCAAATTTTGAAGATAAAAAAAGGGCCTCGAAACACAAATAAAATATTTTCGTATGTTAAGCCAAGATAAAAAAATAAACACATGGTTTTTGTTGCCTCTTGATGAAAATGTAAACTGTAACTAATCCGTAATAATAGCGAAACAGAAGGATCATCACCAAAGTGTGCCACTTTATAATACTATATATATTATAAGGTTCTATTATATAGAGATACATTGCACATTATCATTCGCCATTGAGAGAGAAAAAATTGTAAGTATATTAATTCAATCATTTCACTATACAATTTTTCACTTGGTTTCATCAACTTTCGAATGTTGTTCCATTACATGAATAAAACAAATTAAGAAAAAATAGACATACTTCTTTTATATGCAAATTTTTGAAATTACACTAATAATGTCCAGATATCTTTACATGCTATTCCAGTCGCAGTATAAGTATATTGTTTAGATGACATTTGTTTAAAGTTAGCTTTAAGTGCAGTTTACAAATGCAGAGAAACAATCAATTGTAAGTGGAACGTAGTATACATTATTGTATGGATGGTGTCCTTTATTTCTGTATGTTTTATTTTTCATATTCCTCTATTCTTATTCTTTCGGAGTAATTCTTTAAGCAAATTATATAATGTAGATGGCACGAATTTTGCCACTTTGCCGCGGATAAATTACTTTTTGGATCTTTTACTGTAGGCTGCGTGCCATTCTGAAATATGAGGCTTCAGATAAACTTTCGCATACCGACAACAAATGGAAGTTTTTAACGACCTTCACTGGCTATACAGCCCTTGCACGTTCGGCCGCATACCAACAACACGTGGCTACGTATTTATACATCTTACAAACGAATGACAATCCATCAACACAGGTCTTATTGCAGAGGAACGTTCAGATAACCATTGTATATATATCCCATTCAACCACTGGGACAAGGAACCAATAACAG
Organism: Mytilus galloprovincialis; assembly: GCA_037788925.1. Taxonomy (NCBI): domain Eukaryota; kingdom Metazoa; phylum Mollusca; class Bivalvia; order Mytilida; family Mytilidae; genus Mytilus; species Mytilus galloprovincialis. The sequence goes on along the minus strand of CM075342.1, from coordinate 28,714,962 downwards.
GAAAAACTACTTTTTAAACTTCTACAATATCATGAAACATCATACTATATGATATAAAAAAAAATTTTCATATCGCCCTATTACTTATAATTCAGTTATGATGATTTTCGGTTTTAATTGTTGATGTTTCTATAATAGATAAAAGATTTTTTCTTGTGCCAAAATTCTTTTTTCACTATTGTCCTAATATTTTATTATTTTAAACAAATTAGTGAATTATTTTAATATTTAAGATAATTTTTCGAATCCTTAACAACTTAATTCTATTTGACTTAAAATGGGATTCCACCAAACTTTTCTTTTCATTTGGTTATTTGTTCATGGAATTTGGTGATTGAATGAAGAATTACTAAATTTGTCGCCATTTCCTCATCAATTTTTCAATTATACAAAAGAACCTGTCATTTTTGACAGCAAGAATCATTGTAACTTTCAACTGTTATTTAATGCGACAAAAGATTTCCTGCAATAAAAATTACTTCCCTTTGATCAAATAATGCTAATATAATCCGTCACGTGATTGGTCAATTTTCTTGTAAATTCCAATGCATACAATTGAATGTAAATTTGTTCAGTGATATCTAGTATCTCGTTGAATGTGTACACGTGCCCAAAACAGCGGGTAATTGCCATCTTCCCTGTGGGAAAACTCCTCCTTTTACAATATTTACAATGCTTCGATTACAATTTAAACATTTGCATACGATAAGCTAGAAAGTTTCACACAAAATGAAGAAAGGTACTTATGGGTTAATTTAAATGCAAATGTAAATATTTCACTTGGATGAAATCTTTATAGTTTTATTTTTCTGGTTTTTAGCCTTCATCTTAATACTTAAAATCAATATTAGTATTTTTCTTCTTAATTTTTTGGCATGCCAATTACCAGTTGTATATCAAACCTCAGAACCAGCCTCGGTATCGTGTGTCGATCCCATACTCTTGGTTTGAACAGATTTAGTTAAATTTCTTTTGGTATGTCACTCTTTTGTCTTCTGCCGTGGGAAAATAACTCAAGTGAAGAGAAAAGACAGTTTTAAACGTTAAAATTATTGTAAAACAAATTTAAGTGAAGTTAAATGCCTGCATCCATCTGCTTAAAAGAAAGTTTACTTTGACTTCAATGATTTTTTATAATTGTTTAGGCTCTTCACTACGCAGTTCATCAAATTATTTAACCTTTTGATTTCAACGACTCATTACATTCGAGATAAACAGATATGTGATTAGATGTAAGAAAACTCTGACGTTACGGCTAATATAATTCTAACACAAGGGGACGTAATCGGATACATTTTTTGTAGCACTCTGTTTCAATCCGAAGCCTTACTTTTATTCGGCAATGATATGATCGCTAATTTTGAATACAATTTAATATTGGGTCATTAAACGTTATAATCGGTTCGAATAAGAACCACCAACAAAACTGTAATAACGCATTTGACAGCATGTCACGATGTGTGATCTTTTTGATTGCCTTTTTCAAAAAAAACTTGCATTTTAAATTTCCATTGTCTAAAATAGTTGATGCCAATCACAAAAAATCAAATAGTGTTTTTTTTTTCTCCAAATTTCATTTCCTATTATATATATATATATATAGTTTAGTCATAAGTAAGCTAAATGTTGTAAGAACTTATTTGTGTTATTCTCGTTTTTCGTCAGATTTACTACGACTTATGTCTTTTGAAAGTCACCTTGGAATCTTCCGCGTATTGTTTCATTGTCATAACCGAAATTAGAAATATCCGATTACATCTTATCATTCAAAGATAAACACGTTAACTAGTGTATTTATTTCTTTGTAGTTGAATTCTTGGGTATTTTCGGTTAAAATATAAAATGAAGACTTGTTCTTTTTTACTTTTAAAGTGTGTCAAAAGCGTGTCAAATATAATCTAATTTTACGATAAGCAATAAAAGATATGTGTCTTGCTGTTTCTTTATTGATATAATGGTAAATGTTTGTACATATAGAATGATTGCCAAAAAACAAATATGCGTTTTGAACTGTTTTGAAAATGGTTGCAAAAATAGATAGATTTTAAATTATAACTAATACCATTCAAAGGTGGAGTAGGAGTGAAACGAGATTTTGCTAGCTAAAACAGAAGGATTTTTTTTTATTGTAAAAAAAAAGACGATATATGGAAAAGACAAGAAACAGAATTGTAAGATTTGTCCCAGGTATATTATTTAATATTGAACTGAGAAGTGTGACATAGCCTTGCTCAATCGGTGAGAATGGACCACGGTCACATTTTCATCTTTGTTTCGCTGTTTATATCTATTTGTTAGTTTGTTTCTGAAAATAATGTACTGTCTGAAGCAGAACATGCAGTAAAAGTATTGATTACAATGATTTTTAGCAATGGGAATTTTTTTCTCATGATTTTCAATTTTTTAAAATAATCTAATGTTGTATTTTCCTTAATAATTTTGCTGAGACGAGAAGGCTGCTCTGGTTGAAGATATAAAAGGTCACCCTACTGTTTCAGTGCGACCTTAACGACTCCAGCAAATCAAAAATCACTTAAGGGGGATTATTATTTGAAACTGGACAAGGCTTCTTAAGCTTTAAAGTGGGTGGCAGTATTGACAATTATAAGGGTTTCTCTCAAAAACCATTTGAATACCGAAAAAATAAAACTCTTAAAACAGTCCCATGCTGGTTTTATGGCTGACCGTTATTAGACATGCATGTTTATACTGTTATGATTATTAAAATATTGGAAAATCTGCATAATGACCCTCTTAGAAAAAGCAGACGATTGTTATTAACAAATGAAAGGGAAATAAATCTCTTTGACGCTAGGCCAATTCTAAACCAATATAAATTTGATATTAAAAATTAAAGTGTCAATATAGCAAACAAACTAATCCGTTATATTTTTTCGCTCTGAATAGAAAATCACAGTTTGTAGAGTCAAAAAACCGCGAATTTGACCCACAGGTTAAATTGAAGGCAATTTTTGTCAATTGTCAGCGTTATAAGGCATTTGCTTGATTAAAGAATCAAAATAAAACTATTTCGCATGTTTGCTACCCCTATGACAAATGGTCAAAAAGGTTTATAATAGGGTGCTGTCCAATTTGATTTCTTTATCCTAAATCGCTAATTCGGAAACATTACCCCGTTTTGTATAGGAAAACTGCATAATAAATTTCCCTCCATTTTCATTCATTATACTATGACCTGCTGTGATATCGACAATAACCAAAGATTTAGACAACAATATCTCTTTCAGGACCGTTGCATAACTGTCAACATGGTAATTAACTTTGATGGGTAAGGTGTCCGTGATCATCATTCTGGTCTTTATACAGATCTTTGATCATGCTGTTTCTTCCATTTTGAATTGTTTCTCCATATGTTCTTCATGGGAATCATTTGTCTAAATTTAATGTTGTTCCACTAATATGATTAACAGGTAGTCATGATGCGTTTTAGAAAGGATTATAAAGTAGCTAAGTTTTTATAAGCAATTAAGAAGTCACGTGGGGAAATTTTTTAAAACTATTAAATCTACTATATGTGCATGATATATCTGTTACTTTTATCTTGAATTACTAATAAATAAACGCCGACTATGTGATTGTTTTATTTTATTTTGTTAAAGTGTGTTATTGACCAATAAGTTCATTTTAGCAGAAACATATATTATATGTCTCTGATTTTAGTGACAAAGTTGATGATATACTAGTAAAAAAAAGGAACGATATAACTGAAGGCAATATATTTTCCATATATCTTAAAATTGGATACAATGTAAGTACCACGGTAAATAATAATTGGTCAAATATTTCAAATATCGTACTGTTAACCAAAAAACTAGAAATCGATATTACAACATAAAACTTTAAACTTAAACATGGACTGCTTGACATATATCGAATGCCTTTGCAGATATTTGAATACTTAATTCCCATCTTCGAAAATTAAGTGCCGACTTTTGTCATCTTTTTCCGAAAAAAATAAATTTTACCCCTGTGTTCCATACTAACACACTATTTTCTCACTTTCCAATTTGGTCAGATTCTTTATCATAGGCATTTGCTAAAGCTTTTGCTAATGAATGGGTTCATAGGATAATTAAACAGTTTTTCCTGTTCAGAATATTTTATGAAAAATTGGAGTTCAAACTTGTATATCGTATTTTGTTGACTAGTATAATTATAATTGTGCTCTAGATATTGAAGTTGAGATTTTTGTTTATAAGAAAAGATTGTATTTTCTGGATTTGAACATCTTCTGTTTAACATGGAAAACTGTATAAAGGAAATTATGGAATTTTTACTAACGAAAATTTGAATAACAGATTTCCCTTTTGTTAACAATGATGTTCATTTTCTTCAATGCATACAGTTTGTGCGCAACAAAAAAAATAACAAGATGAAAGATTTTGATACCACTTAGTTACTTAACACTATATTTTATAAAATTTTCTTTAAGATACAAAGTTAAAAGTTCATTGAACAATTAAAAAAGGGTATATTAGCGTTTTCGTTTTCTTTTCAAGAAAGTCGTCTTACATTCTTAAAATTTAATTTTTAGTATGAAATGTTTAATTTGAATACATGAACAAGCATAAAATTCGCCTCTTAAAATCTAACACTTGTAATCTAACATTTTGACGACACTCATTTTGGCATCAAAAAAGGTCATTTATGTTTTCCTACAAATTAGAGACCGTCCAAAATACTGTTAATTCAGTTCCAGATCATTACTAAATTATCTAATAATAATTGACAACAACAGTGAAACTTAAATTAACCACAGAAAAGATGATTTCAAGTTTTTCATTGTTAATTTTCCATTTTTATGTAGCAATATTCCAACAGCACCTAGAATGGTTCCCTGTCCTTTATCTATTTGGCTGTGACACTTAAAAGTATCTGAGAACCAGCCTAAACAGCACTTTCTAAATATGGTCACATTGGTCTTCTTCCAACCGGAAGTACAATTCATGCAAAAGAGGATATTTTGATACGACAACACGTCTTGGTCAAAATAAAGGACGTCAAATACGTTTCCTTTTGTATAAAGATGACCACGCACGCTGCATGCTTAATATGCCTTGCACCAACTCTTTGATGGACAAGATGATGAGCTGTTACAAGACGGTGGTCAACATTAATTGTAAATGATTAAAAATGGCTACAATCTGCAGATTATAAAGATTTTGACAATATAAAGTATTTATTTTATTTTAATTTAATAAATTTCCTTAATTTTTAATTTTTTTTTTATAATTTTTTTTTTATCAAGCAAAATTACACACATAAGAGGGCCAAAGGCATGACAATTAAATGTAATAACAACAATATAATGATGACATTAAAATTTACATAAAAAATAAAAATAAACCAAAACATTAAACACAACAAATGACCTCATTTGCCTCCTGTCCTCTTATATTCAGTTTTTATATTCTTAAACAATAGAAGTTTGCTATTTTGGTCGAGAGATGATATTGTATTGTCATATATTTCTTTATATCTTTACTGAAATTCATTTTTATAGTATTTTTTACTGAAATTCTTACGGTCTCTGTTTTTGTTTTTAGTAACATATTTGTGTTTGCTTATATTATTATCAGACCTAATATGATTTACATATGAGTACCACGAGTATATACCTTGATCATGAAGTGATTTAGAAAGGGAGTAACACTCTTTAAGTAAATCAGATGAGTTTTCACTCAAAAGTCGGTCTTCATATGAAAGTGACTGTGTGGCAATGAAAGAAAAAAGGGGGGAATCTTCCTAATTCAAATCTTGAGGCAATATAACATGTACATGTACTAGCACACTTCTTAACTTCAAGTGTAAATTTACAAAACTTATTGTGATTTTTTTCAGGAGGACTCTTATATCTATAAAACTGAGTTTATCCGAAGGAGAATTTTTTTTTCTGGCTCTAACAATTGCATTATAGTATGATTTGTACACATCCATATACCAAATTTCACAATTATATGTAAGAATATGTTAATGAAGTGAACATTCTTTCGCAAATAGAGCCAATAAAACATGTTTGTTACATAAATCCGTCAATGCAAAATTTATCAAAAACTGAAAAAGCTGGTGTTTTGGGTTTTTTTTTATGTAAAAGATATTTCAAAGGCAAAGTTTGTTGCTAATTAGTCTTCTTTATTTTATGATTTAGGTAAAATTATGGTATTTCAAACTTCGTCAATCTTCTGGACAAAAATACTAGCAAGAGTGACCTAAGAAGGACAACTCACATGTTAATTTATATAATTCATGTACAATCGTTGTGGTCGCGTGTCGCATATATTTAAGTAATCGGAAATGATTAAAACATTGACACAATATGTTTAAGAAAACAAAACGAAGCAAACATTAATCAATCAAATAAACAAACGTACGACAGACCTCTGCAGGAACCGGAAATATATGTTCAGTTCGGTCGTCGCCAAAGGTTGACACTGCCATTGTTATTCAAACTTTATAACATCCAGTTCTGGACACCTAGACATTCGTAGCTATGATTTAAGATTTGTGGTTTAAATTGATATGTTTTTGTTTCTTTTGTAATTTCATTACACAAATATTTTCATTTTATCGGGTATAAATATATAGTTGAATGGGTCGACACGTAAGTCCTGGGGCGACATCATTTAGTGACGCTAGTATCGATGTCAACAGGTCTCACTAATAACCTGTAAATTATTATTCCCGTAATAACCTTTCACTCTGAAAACTACATTTTCGAGAGAAAACATAGATTAAATATTACATATGACTTAACCAGGACAAGGAATATAATTTGAACCAGTAGGAGATAAAAACTCATTTATTTATAAGATAATATAACCACTGTATTACCCAGTGTAAAGAAAAAAGTCAAATGATGATAAAATCCTTTTGGTTGTAGAAACAAAAACTGTGATATATATCATTTGATGAAAAGATACAAGCGCTTTTTTTCCCCAAAAAATGTCACAGTTTATAAATAATATCAAAACTTGAATACGTCATTAATTTATTTGTAAACTAACAAAATAACAGAAAAAGAGGCCTTCTCAATTATCAAGTTTTAGAATGACTGACATAAAATTTCAGGAACCACACCGATTCGTGCAAATAATAATAAGATTTTGCAACTTAAGACTGCTGGAGTTTTTTATGACCAAATTTTTCATTCGGTGGACAGACTTTTCTGCAAAAGTTCTAGTGGGTGCTAATTGTGCAACAATATTTATGCAGATACATATATATTTCAAGACTCTGCATTTTAGATTTGAAATACTTTCATCTAACATTAATAACATCTCATACATCATAATGAGTTAGAAATTAAGGACACTGGTAAAACAATACGTTAAGCAACCAACACTCAATATATCAATCACTGCTGAAAAAATATGACCAGCTTCATATACATAGTTACTATAATGAGTTAGTTAGATATTGGTCAACCTCTACGACCTGACATTTGTCAATGACGGACAAACACCTTGGATACAAACCTTTGCTACGAACGTGGTGATTTCTGTTTCCAAATAGTAACATATCTGTTGGAATAGAGCATTGACGTCCAAAATATATGTGTTTGGGGTCACAATTGTAGTTGCAACGCCTTGTGTCCGTGCTAAAAATTGGTAGGATCTGTCAGGTGATGTATCAGTTACCAAATAAAGTCAATCTACGCTTTTTCTACTGGAATATGACTAGTGTCGCATGCAATTGGAATGATCATACTGACGCACCTTGAACACATAATTTCACTTCGGGTTTTGTGAGGGCTTTTAAAAAGGCTATACCGTTAAAACATTCAGATATATGTCTATTTGAAAACTGTTGCTTTTGATTCTCATGGCTTGCTCGTTGTCCTCTTTATTTTCATGTTTTTGTCTCTCTGTTACATGTATTCACTGCAATTATAAAACTGTCCCAATATTTGGGTAAGCCGATAATGCAACTTCTTTTTCCTACATCTATAGATAAAGAATACGAAGAGCGGACACACGATTATAAACAATTTTCGTGGTATTCCACATTGTACCAGGCTTCAAGTACCGAAACTGTCCCATATCGACAACAGATACAGCTCAGTTGGTTTGATTGGCAACATAGAATTGACGAAGGATTGAATAAAGGAATATGTTTTAGACACATTTTTATAGTTTGCTCTTATGTTGTACTTATACACCACTGTCCCGGGTCAGGGGAGGATTTGGCGCTAACAAACTAGTTAAACCGCGCCACATTATATACATGTATATATTTGCCTGTACCAAGTCATCAGCCTGTAATGCAGTGATTGTCATGTGTCGCTGTATAACTTATTTGTTTTTCGTTTATTATTTTGTACACAAATTAAGCTGTCAGTTTTCTTTTTGAATTGTAATTGCATTTGTCATTTCTGGGCCCTTTAAAGATGACTATGCGGTATTGGTTTTGCTCATTGTTGAAGGCTGTGTGATAGTATGGGAAATCCTATGCATGTTTAAAAGCAACTGCTCTGTTTTAATGATATTTTCCCTCAATTTTCATACATCCATTAGGAAAATCTGCACCCTGTTCAATATGGCCGAACTATTAACCTTGAAGCGATCGAATCCTGAGTCATTTGGTCTCTTGTGGAGAGTTATCTTATTGGCAATCATGTCACATCTTCTTATTTTATACATACATTCCCAATTGAATGGTTTTACACTAGTAATTTTTGGGGACCTTTATAACTTGACCTATAATGGTTTACTCTTATAAACTGTCACTTGGATGGAGAGTTGTCTCATTGTCGCTCATATCACATCTTCCTATATCTATGTAGTTGAATCCAAGATGTGTTTATGAACTAACAATTTTTAGGATCTCTTAAATCCTGAATGATATAATTTAAGATACCAAAATTTCGTTGGCATTGCAACTGGAAGGAGCATCATCAAACCTACCCGGCAAAGACTTGACACTAGATAAATTAAGAGAAATATGCTTTATTCAAATAATCTTTATAAATAGATATAACATAAAATATCACAGATGATAATTGTATATTATGATAATAAATAATAAGCACCATTAATAAATACAGCACATTGCGTGGTTTCGCGTTTTTTAAGTTTACTAAAATCAACAAAACGCATTTACCATGGTCGCCACATTTCATCATTTTCCAAACCAGGATTGTCGTGTTGGGCTGTACTATTGTCATTTTGTTGTTCGCAATTAGAATGCAACGGTCTGTTTGAATTTGTATGGCAGTTGCTTGACGTTGCAGGAGTCATAACGCACGCGCTTGACAATGATGACGTCATAGGAAAATATGCAACAGAATTTGAGATTGTAGATTCAGTAGGTAAAGGCTTAAAACCGGAAGTAAACGTAAGATTTGTATTAATTCCCTGTGTTGATAATGATGAATTTGGTAGCATAAAAAATTGTCCGTTATTAGTTGCCGGAAATATTTGTCCAGCTTTCTCTGAAATCATAGGCTTTAATTCGTAATTAGGAGTACTGTTTTGCACAATAAGTGGAAAGCCTTGACCAGCATTTGGTATTTGGAAAGGTTGACATATGGCGGGAACAAGCACGTATGTTGATGGTTCTTTCTGACAAACAACTGCCAGTTGTCCATTTGAATTGACAGGTCTTTGAACTATTTGTACACTAGTGTTTTGGATTTGATTAGAATTATTAGAAACTTGTGGTAAGCACTTTGGTTGAATAATAGCATTATTGCTTGTCAGAATATGCATCTGCTCGGCAATTTTTGAATCTTTGGTTTCGGATTTTGTTGTGAGATCGATTGCATGTTCTGTTTTCATTTGACTAATTTTGAAATCGATTTGACTTTGAAGTGAGGTTTTCAACTCGGGAGGGATATTGTTTTCTCTGCAGAAATTTTGGATTTCGTCCATGCATTGTTTATACCCAGCTAAGTATGACTGCTGTGGTGTAGTATCTGTATCTTCTTTATGTCCTAGAAATGGAAGAAACAAATGAAAAGTTTGAACAAATAGTTAGGTACCGAGTTTGTACTGAAATGAGCAACACGAAGGGTTCCACTTGTTGAGCAGGATCTGCTTACCCATTCAGAGCAACCGTTATCAACTCCGGGTTTTTTTTTGTGAGGTTCGTGTTACTTGAGTTTTCTATGTTTTGTTGTATTGTGTATACTGTCAATTATTGGGGGTTTTTTTTCGTCTTTTTTTGCCATGGCTATTGACATTGTCAATTTATTCCAACTTGAATGTCCTTTTGAGATATATCGCCTCTCTTTTTCAATGGGTTATTTTACGTTGCAATTTTCTAAAAAAAAATTTAAACTGCTTTTTCCTTTTTGTGTCTCTTACTAATATATATCTCAGACGTTTAAGTGCATGGTTTCTTTGTTTCCGCGTATAAACACGTGCATGGCTTGTATTCTTCTACCACTAGACAAGGGTGAGCATGGATATTAACAATGATTTTGTAAACGGAAGTTTGAAGCGTAAAATTTATTCACAATGATTTAAATTGAACATGTAAAAATTACCTTGTAAACTTGTTTTTGTCTTTTTTACAAATTCTACTGTCATTTCAAGTATGTCGGCCTTTTCAAGTTTCGCAGGTCGGCCCACCTGGAACAAAAAAAAATCATAAAATTAATGACAAATATTTATTAAAATCATGTTTCTATATAGAAGTATCATTTGAAGTTAAATACAAAGTGAGATTTATGTATAAGTGCATGTTTGTCATAGTACTTTTTAAAATGCGACTCATTCACCCAACATTCATATAATCAATCCCACAACTCGTATGTTGTTGGAAAGAACCGTACCTTTTTTTTTAAATGAGCAATATATTTGATTTGATTTTCTGTGTTTTAACGCAACTTTTAAGCACTGCTTTTGTGTTATTTCGTGGCGGCCAGCTTTTATTGGTGGAGAAAGCTGGCGTGCCCTGATAAAACCACCGACCTTCGATGGGAAAACTGTCATTCCTAGTCAATTAAGAATTGAGTCGAGTGCACTCGAGACCCCTTATAACAACAGAAAGAAAGGATCTTGTGTATACACCAATGAAACAAAATCACTACCTGCACAGACAAAAAAGCAAAAGAAAAGCATTCTCAAAGTCATTCATTTGAGATTTATTACACTGAAAGAACCGTATTTTTTTTTTTTTTGTATTTTCAGTCAAGAAAATTACGGAAGACAATCGGAATGAAACTATTCCTTAATTCTAGATTTGTCTGTTTCTGGATTCATAAAACTGAATGTATTGATGTTGAGGATAAACTAAGTGGTACTAGACCCTTATATCAGAAATTAAAACCTTAAGGAGGTAGACTTGAATTAAGGGAAACAACTCTAAATCTCATCAGTACGTTTGTGTCAATCATTTTCATGAATATATTCCAAGCTTCTAGGTTACATAGATTATTTCAAATCTGTTTCAGATAAAAGCATAAATTACATTGACGAAACTTGACTTTTACCAACGCATTACTGATTAAAAGAGTTATCTCCCAGAACTATGGTTTACTTCCCTAAATTCGTCGATTTTTTTTAAGCCTCACATATCAGCAAATTGTTCTTTTTTATAGCTTACATGGTCTTAACTGATTTCTTTTTATTGATTATTCACAGTTTACAAGGTTTACAAAAATCAGGTTAAAATCAATTAATATGCATGTGCAATATTCATGATAAAAAAATTTAATATTCATGCATGCGTTTTACTCTGTTGAATTGAAATGAAGTATATTCTAATTTAAATTGCAATCCCGCCGCAAACCCGCCATTTACCTACATCAGACGGAATATTTACAAAGTTAAATCAATGTAAGGCAAGTGCAAGGTATATTACTAGGTGATTTTAAATAAGCTTGTTGGATAAAATAACTATACTAGTTTTAAATTTAGATTTAACTGTCAAATTTGAAAGATAATTTTTTCAGAAAATCAATTAAACGGAAAATTATAACGAATAAAGGAACAAATCATGAATATTTTAAAATATAAATATCTTCTTATTTATAATAGTTTACAATGTATAAATTATCTATATGGTCCATGATGAATAAATGAAACGGTCGCGAATATATTAAGAAGCTTAAGATTGTGTTGAGTATAAGATGTTCAAACAAACTCTTGTCTAGAAAAACAGTTCACAAATGTCATATCAATAGCACCTTTCTATAAATATAGGTTACAAGAAATTTATATTTTCAAAATTACATATGGTACTATTTATATATTTGAAAAAATAAATTAACAGAAATATCGAACTCCAAGGAAAATTCAAATCGGAAAATCTCTTACCAAATGACAAGATCAAAAGTGTTTAATGCATTAGATATATCAATGTTATATATTTATATTAAAATGCTTGTTCGTGTTATTCAGTGTTAGTCGTCCGTTGCTGTATATGATGATTATCGTTTGTTGTTTTGTTCATAAATCAGACTGTCAGTTTTCTTGTTTAAATTATTTTATATTTTGTCATGTAGGGTATTTTTATAGCTAGATTTCTACATCTTTTATTTTAAATTACATAGAAACGATGACTTCTTATTGGGTTGCTGTCAATGATTCCAAACATACCATACATTTTCCTTTCATTCATTCAGATTCAATACACTAATTGCTATAACGTCGTATTCGTATTCGGTTGTTGACTTGGTGTCTCAAACAGTGTCTGAAATAGGGGGAAAAGGGGGGTTCGGAATGGAATCCTTTTTTTTGTCGTAACCTCTCGATAATCGCCGTATTCGGTTGCTGTCCTAGTGTCGCAAACCGTGGCTGATCCAGCGTGAAAGGGGGTCCGGGGTATGCCGGAATCCCCCTCTTTTGTCTCCACTTTCGATTTATCGTCGTATTATATTGTTGTCGGATACTTAAGTGTTCGTTATATTTCAATCGCGCGAGACGAGGGATTATATTCATCCAATACACCATTGTTTTACCTTATCGAACACCACGATGCATCAGACACGCATGTACGCATACTTGAAAAGTTAAAACAAAATTCGGAAGTAACGTTGATTGTAAGGTCTAAGATCAAAAACGTTAATGTAAACCTTGGTTTACCTGGCAGGTATTGTACATCAAAGAAAAGTCAAAGGTGCATCTCCTCTAGGATATATCAGTATCATTTAGAAAAAAAAACGTGGTTTTCATTTATCTTGGTTTATATACCTACAGACGTAGGTACGGCGATATTGATGCAATCGTTTAACTGGTTCATCCCATTCATATTCAATTAAGTAGTTTTTTTTTCGAAGATAACTTTTCTATTAAAAAACCGACAACGTTCGTAATACTCGCTTTTCTCTTATTTGTAAAACTTAATGCACCATACACGTTCTGTTTACTACATACAATTAAGTGTACATGTAACACACGTACAATTTAGTGTTCATGTAACACACCTATATTATTCAATCATAAACGACTAAGCCCCACAATATTAAATGTGTTGCCGAAATACACCTTTTTTTCCATATAAGGTTATAACATAGGAGTTCTAATAAAGTCATAGAGCTTGTACAGCTAAGGGAGCTCCCATTTGATTTTTATGGGGATGTTTGGTGTTTTCATTTATTGTAGGTTTCTTCGCATAAAAATCAAATGGTAGCTACCTAAGACAAATTCGTTGATAAGTATTGAAAAAAATTGGATAAGAAGTTGCATTAATGAGTTGGATCTATAAGAATGTGTAATGTCGGTCAACTTCTATTTTCGCGGATGAAACCTAATCAACGATACCTTGCAAAGTTGTATTTCTACAAACAAAAAAGCAGCATTTGTGGTTCTGGTTATCTGCATTGAATATCCTCACAGCTATCGACAATTGGCAATCCCCTTCCCTTTTCATGAATGTGACCAATTGAATTAGACTGTTCACCGGGTTTGTAATAACATAAGCAACACGACGGGCGCCAAATGTGGAGCAGAATCTCCTTACTCTTCCGGAGCACCTGAGACCTGGTGGGGTTCGTGTTGCTTAGACTTTAGTTTTCTTTATGTTGTGTCTTGTGTACTATTATATGTCTTTTTATCTTTTTCATTTTTAGCCATGGCGTTGTCAGTTTATTTTCGATCTGAGCTTGACTGTCCCTCTGGTATCTTTTGCTCCTCTTTTGTTTTGCTTTCACATGAAAAAAAAACTTGATTGTTGTTTGTTTTACGTACAGTGGCAAAAATGTCATTCATTTCAAGACGAGCGACATGAAAAACACAATAAAGTGTTCATGTAATAAAGCTCTTGGTCTGCACATGCACGTTATACATGTACCTGTTACCAGGCACACAGTCCAAAGAATGGACTCGAAGTGGATGTATCGTGAATTTCAGAAGCTTTAAAATTGATGAAAAGTTTCAATGATTTCCAGTTCAATCATCCAACAGCTTTTTTTTAACATTTTTGTAACATATTCAGATGTGTACGTGTAGAGATGTACAGTGGCTTAGTACTCACTTTAAATGACAGGGGACAATTGAAAACGACAAGCAATAAAGACCTAACTTGTCTTAAGCCTAATAGTCAGTGTCCTCTTAATTTCCAATTTTTAATTGTGAATATTTTTTTTTTACAAAAAATGAAACTGTTTTTAGTTTTTACTCTTACATTGTAACCCTAGCTCCCCTCGATGCGGCTAGAGTATCCTTAGTACGTAGCACACTTCTAAAAAAAAATTATCGTCAGATAGACAATTCAGTTAAAGGCATGTCATACAACAAGGACATATTCTACTCTACGTTTTCGAAGAAAAAAACCACAAAGTACACACACGCACACAGTACGACAAGCATAATTTCTTTCAATTTTCATAAATTTAGCTAATTTCATCTCAACAAATGATGTTACCATTGAAAATGTCATTTTAGATAAAATTGAGAGTAGACAGTTGAAAAGATTTCATATTTAACAAAGGAAGTCATTTTAAAACATCGAAAACGTACAAGGTGCTTAAACTAATCAACTGTATAATGATAGCGTGGATTATTCTTGTCGGCAAATCGTAAATCACCTTTTCCTGCATTAAAATTGTTTCGTGCCTTATCATGAAACTATTTGTTATTTGCCTGTACTTCATTATACAAATACAAAGAAATTATTCATGTAAGTAGATTTACATACTAATATCTTTATTTCTCAGCAACATGTACAACAAAAGTTTGATGCGGCGCGTTCTGTGATGTGTCCATAAATAACCATAGATCCAACATTCCGACGTTCGTGTGTCATTCGGACGTCTCTCTTATGTGACAAGACTTAATTTGTATAAGCTTTATACATCAAAATCATTCAATGCGCAGGTACAGAATGGATAACATGTACGCACATGCTTTACGATTTAATTTATGAGTGGGTATAACACTGACTTATTTATTTCAAATATGAATTCGATTTTTCATCCTTAATTCAACGTGTCGATTTAAAAGGAACAATAAACGAACATGAATGCATTTTCAACTTTTTAAGATATCTCAATGATTCAATTTCTCTTAACTTGTATATTTACGACTTTTTTTACAATTCTTTTAAAACGCAACCTTGAACGTTTTACGGCAGTTCGATAAAAGTAAATGTGTTTTCCTTGTCTGAAAAAGACATAATCTAACCAGTAATGCCGATAGTTGCACCTGGTGACAATAAAATCTTAAATATTTTGATGAATATATACTTGGTGTAATGCCTTTAATACTTTTCTTTGAAGTTTTTGTTTAATTTTAAAGTTATTCTCAATAAAGTTGTCAAACAATGCATAACAATTTTCTGAGGTAATTTCATACGTTTTAACTTGATTAATGCTGTGTTTTAGTCTTTTTTTCTTAAGTGTTATATGTGTAAACTTTTTCCTTTTTTATTCCTTTTCGTGTGGTTGTAGATTATTTGAATAATACAAATCTGTAATATTAAAATGGTGTATAAATTGAGTGATTTCGTA
Organism: Mytilus galloprovincialis; assembly: GCA_037788925.1. NCBI lineage: Eukaryota > Metazoa > Mollusca > Bivalvia > Mytilida > Mytilidae > Mytilus > Mytilus galloprovincialis. The sequence goes on along the minus strand of CM075342.1, from coordinate 28,699,049 downwards.
AACATTCTTGGTAGAATTCATAGGTAATGTACACAATCCGCATCGGTTCTATTCTCCAGATATAAACTTATAACGCTTTTCTATAGTGTCATAGGCGAATCCACGGAGGCTGAGTCCCTCCCGTCACCCCTTTTTTTCGAGGGAAACATTTGGTTGATTATATTATGATTCACTAAAGCATGACTGAAGCGGGCTTCCTATATGGCAGTCAGGGGGCCTTTTTATAAAAAGTTCTGGATCCGCCACTGAGTGTTTTTACGATTGATGCTGATACTTTTATCCAAATCTTAATAGTTATCTCAAAAACGTCATGAGACGTAGTAGAACTCTATCCATAAATCTAATCGACAACACGTCAATGTGAATTCACAGAAAGGTCTTAACTATCTTCATTTTTTTTTTTGGAGAGTAAAATGTTCCCCATTATTTAAAAAAAAAATAGGGGAAAAGGGGTAAATGGTAAAACAGACCCAAATATATATATGAAAATCTACAAAAGGGAGTTATGTGTCTATTCCGTATCAAAATTATAAGCAGTTAAATGTAGTAGTAGCCTAAGTCTGGTATCAAAATGATTTTAGCTCTGTAGACGATAGCTCATTTCACATTCTCCTTATACATGTATATAAACATTCAACAAGGATTCATACCTTATATTTATCTTTATCTAGCTGAGCTATGAGAGTTTGGAGTTGATTTAAACACTCGTTTATTCTCTCTCGTCTACGCTTCTCAATCAGAGGTTTATTCACCTGAAATGCAAAGATGTCAAACTTATAGTTCTTTTGTTTTACATTTTAACTCCATTGTGTATGTCATAGTTAATGCACATAGTAATGTATAGGAGCAGATAGAAAGGATCCTAAATGAATATGAAATTCACATACGTATGATTGTTCGTTGCTTAACGTCCAGTGGCAAATATTTCATGCATGTTCAGGACATTATTAATATTGTTAACAAATTTTATCAAAGATTAATGTTTGATTTATTTAGGTCTTCAATACAAAAAGTTGAAGGACTGAAAATGGCCTATCTGGGTTTCCGTGACCAAAAAGGAAAAATTATAAATCCAATAGAACAAGGAAGATTAAAGTAAAAAGTATTTGTACTTCCACGTGCGATATCATATCAAATTAAAATCTTTTTTATAAACAGTGATTCAACTACACAGGTGTTTTGAGAAGAAAAAATGTATTAAGAAAGTTTAAATACGGAAACAATTGAAATACAATTGTGTACAATTTTTCAAATTTTTAATAAATTACACATTGGAAATTACAGAAATTTTCAATAGATCCTTAGTGTTGTAGCGTGTCTTAAATTCATCAATGTCAAAATGTTAACAGTTATACAAAGTGACATTATTGTACCTAATTACATGAATTATTTCCTTTTATGAATTAACAATCCCTTCATATAGTATTGAAAACAAAATAGGTATAGAAATATTTTCTCCGGTCATTCATTTCAACTATGACAGGACAAGAAAAATATTTATTTTTTTTTACAATTGTTACAAAAAAGAGATTTATTTAAAAACACCAATAAAAAATGAAATACTGAACAAATTAACCACAAAAAAACGGGCAAATAAAGGAAAATTTGTAAAAAAATTAGTCAAATTGTTTTTTTCGAACCGAACCCTGAACTTCTATTACCCTTTTCGTATCCATGATAAATAATGGGTTGCGAGCGCTGCGGACATCCGACGGATATATATTAAACTGAAATCTAGAGTTACACTTGAGGTAGTCGACTTATAGTAGGCCTAAATATGGGTGACAGTAACTTTACAGTATATATGTATGAATATATGTGTAGTTCGATGGCACTTATAATTTATCACAATCAACATATTTTCACAACACTTGTTTTCGTAATTTGACACTTTTATTTTTTTATAAAATTTAAAATACCGAAAAACTGGATCAGAATAATATAACTTCATATACAGTTTATTTTTGTTTTTATCTATTTGAATGTTTTAATTAAAATTTTTATATACAAAGTATGTACATTTCGTTGAATAATTAAAGACTTACTCTTTTCTTAGGTCGGTCAGGGGTCGACCCCTCTGTAATTTTACGTTTATCCTCATCTGTAGGTGCCATTAGAAATCAACACAACAAAATTAGTTTTCAGTGCAATCTTTTATTTCTCACATACGTGTACGTTTACATATATTAAAGGTAAGTAAAAGTATGTGATTAAATCCTGGCACGCGAATAATGTATTACGTGGATAATCGGGGAAAAGAAAATTTTGATATACACGACTGGGTCACGAGTCCAAATAAAATCTGACAGTTATATTGACCAATCACTGAAGGGGTCGCGTGCAAGCCCGATCCTGATATAAGAAAACAGTCGTTTCGGAAAGTGGAAAATCACGTCATTTAGTATAAAGATGCCCGAGGATATTCGATGAATAAGTTCTTTGACATGTTATTTCTTGGTCAAATTTATCAATATCTTATAGGAAGTTTTTTATTACATAGATCTATCCAGATAAGGGTTTGATTTAAAGTTTGATAAAGTCAACAAGTAATTGTTATACATATAAAATAGCTATACATGTAATTTTGCTTACGGGATGTCAAAATGTAACAAAAAGATTTTTGTGTAATTTCACGTCTCTGAGATTTCAATCAAGAAACTCCATTCAAACTTTATGATAGATATATAATACGCTTTAAATTGAGTGTGGCCCAATGTTTAATATGAAATTTGGAATTGTTCCAAAAGAAACGAAATCTTTTCATCCAAATAAAAATAGTTTTTGTCAGTCTTTTCTTCTTTAGAATTGTTAGTCATTTCCTCATTTTTTTAGATGTTTATATAACATGTCAATTATTTACGGGTGCATGTTTCATGACGTATTATGAAAATGCATATTCATAAAACTGAAATAGATATCATACCGGAAATTTTATGGATTATATACATAATTAAAAAATTATGTGACTTTACTGGTGATTTCTAAGTATTTGTTTAGAGGGACTTCTGTAAAATAAAAATCTTTGCTATTTACATTTGCTATTTAAAAAAAAGCGATTTTTTTTTATGAATTTCAAGATTTCAAGATAAATAAATAAAAAAGTGAATTCGTATATGTTTAAGCTTGAAGTCTCAAGTAACAGGCCCTTGGTGTCAAACGCTGACAAAAAGGAGAGTTTTTATTGAGCAAATATTAGTTTAAATAATAGTTAAATGTTTAGTTTCTTGATCTACTAAAATATTATGTCTGAAGAATTTGACAATTGACGACAGAAAGCCTGCATTTGACCCGTGTAAGAATCATTAAACTGTCAAAGGGCAGATAATATGTCATATTGACTTCTGATATATATTCATATACAAAATCGTCATAATAAGAACGATAAGATAAAGTTGACAACTACTTGTAAGTGCATCAAGACATGATGGGTCAAGAATTAACATCGTGAAAAAGTGTGCAGTGCATACATTGTACAAATCAAGATACGTTGTAACATGTTATTTGGATAATGCATTTTGAAGTGATTTAAGAAAATATTTTTAAGTTTAATATTTGTTTGAAGTTGTTAAATTTCTTACTTTATGTTTCTAAACATGCAATATTTAATCAGCCAACAGTTTAATAATATGCACCATTTGTATGCATTAGGTTAAATACAACTTTTGCATCTTGGGAGAAATTTTCAATAAAATCATAAGAAAATACGAAATATGTTTGACTGTAATTTTCGTAATACTATTTTGGAATTATTATTATGTTTCTAATCGCTAAGTTTAACAGACACGCAAGACATATTGAGCGAATCTATTTCTTTTGTTGAAAAAGAGGGGGACACATTACTGTTGTAAATATACATGTCGCTTTACACATTTGTGCATGAAGTGAACCGATATATACAGCTTGACGTATTGTGATGACACCTGTCTATTGTTAGATACTCTATATATGGGGGAAAAAAAACACTCTATAACAATCAGCAATCCTCGGGTAAAACCGCCACCCAGATGAAGGTACGGAATCGGCCAATGCCTACTAGTACATGTATTAGTGCAGTGCGTCAGAAGCGCTTTTCTGACTTTACCGCCATCGGGAACGCCTAAACCAGAAAAAATGGATGTGAAGGACTTCTTCTTCTTCTTCTTCTTCTTCTTCTTTAGTTACAGAAAACCATCAACATTTTGAAGATTACTTTCTGGCGCATGCCTGATTGAATTTGCTTTTTAAAATTTATTTCAATTTTTCTTTATTTTTAAGCTTTACAATTTTTATTGAACTTTTAATTTTTACATTTTTTATTCTATTTTTTTTAAAATTAAGATAAAAACAATAGGTACATTTAGTTTAAGTGAGAAAAGGTTTTAAGGAGTACTTCATGGGTAAGTGCATCCTTAAAGTTGTCTGTAGAAGTTTTGTTTGAAATTTCAGGTGGTAGTTTATTCCAGTCTTTGATTGTTTGGCTGAAGAATGAGAATTTAAAACTGTCTTTATTGCATTGGAGCTGTCTGAATGTTAATTGATGAGTAGATCTTGTTTTGGACTGGCTTTTTATCAGAATATCTTGTGATGGTATAGCAATTTCGTTATTTATTACTTTGTGGAACATTTGTAATCTGGTTTTAAGCCTTCGTTCTTGTAGAGTTTGCCATTTCAGATTTTGAAGCATATCAGATACACTGCTGGTGTTGTGAAATCTGTTGCATGTATATCGTGCAGCTCTTCTTTGCACTTGTTCCAGTCTGTATATATTTTCTGATGTGTATGGGTCCCAAACGGTACAACAGTATTCGAGTTTTGGTCTTACTATAGTTTGATATGCTCTTTCTTTCACTAATTTTGAACTAATTTTTAGATTGCGTCTGACGAAAGATAAAGATTGATTTGCTTTTGCTGCTGATTGTTGTATATGTTTGTTCCATTTGAGATCTGAAGAGATTGTAATGCCTAGATATTTAGCTGATTGTACTTGTTCTAGGATATGACCGTGCATGTTGTAATAGAAGTGTATTTGTTTTTTCTTTGTTGAGACTCTTAAGATGTTACATTTGTCAGGGTGGAATGACATGAGCCAGTCGTGTTCCCATTTAATAGCTGCTTCTATGTCTTCTTGAAGCTTAATACAATCGTTTTGGCAGGTAATAGGCCGGTAGATAATGCTGTCGTCTGCAAAGAGTCTTATTTGGCTGTGTTTAAGGTAGTCCGGTAAATCATTGATGTAGATAAGAAAGAGTATTGGTCCTAGTACAGTGCCCTGAGGAACGCCTGATGTTACTGGAATTTTTTCAGATGTCGTGTTTTCGAGAAGGACTGTTTGAGTTCTGTTAGATAAAAATGATTGGATCCAGTTTATTGCCTGATCAGAGATGCCGTAGTGTTTTAATTTGAAAAGTAAGCGTTTGTGTGGCACTTTGTCGAATGCTTTGGCAAAATCCATGATAACTAAGTCAGTTTGTATATTTTTATCGTTGTTTTGAGCTTGTTGGTGTATAAGAGATATTACTTGAGATTCGCAAGATCTTTTTGCTCTAAATCCGTGTTGTAGTTCATATAGGATGTTATTTGCTTCAAGATGTTTCATCATATTGCTAGCCAGGGGCGGATGCAGGAATTTTCGAAAGGGGGGGTGCTAACCCAGGCTAACCCAGGGCAAAGGGGGGGTGCAAAACATATGTCCCGATACAAATGCATTGATCGACAAAAATAAAGGGGGGTGCGCACCCCCGGAACCCCCCCCCCCCCCCCCCCTGGATCCGCCACTGTGCTAGCTAGTATATGTTCAAGTAATTTACATGAGATACAGGTAAGTGAGATTGGTCTATAATTACCAGGATGATGTTTGTCTCCTTTTTTAAATACTGGTGTAACGTTTGCATGGTTCCAATCTGATGGTACTTTGCCTGTCTCAAGAGATTTGTCAAAAATGATTACAAGTATGTCTGAGGTTATTTCGATGTTTTCCTTCAGTATTTTGCCAGCGATAGTATCTGGTCCTGTAGCTTTATTGGTGTTTATGTTTTTTATGAGTTTGTATACACCTTCCCGACTGATGTTAATTAGTTCCATTTTAGGGTGTGTACTAGCTTCTTTCGTTGGTATTTCTGTGTTAGTTTCTGATGTGAAAGCAGATTGAAATTGTTGGTTTAGTATGTTGGCTTTTTCAGAGGGGTTTGTATGGAGGGTGCCTTCGCTTCTTAAGGATGCAATGCCGGTGTTTTCTTTTCTTTGGCTTTTTATATAAGAGAACAGCTTTTTTGGTTGTTTGTTGAAGCAATGCTGATCTGGTTCTTTTATATCGATGTCAAAGATCATATTTTCGATGTATGCCCATCTTTATACATGTACTGACCAATTGGTGTCAACGATGGATACTCCATATCCTTTGAGCTTTTTTTTAACTGCATATTGCAATTTAGATGACTTTTGTCGTTAGGTTGATGTCACATTGAAGTTGTTCCGTATTTTCTGTCAGACAGATATCAAACGGTAGATGTGAAAAATATTGTTATTTTGATTTTTGAGACGTTAATTGCTATTCTTAAACATACTTTTGATTTCGGACTGTGCATGCAATCACGTATGCAGTTATATTATTTCCAAGTTTAGGCATTAATCTCTGTCATGTTTGATGAGAGTATGACACTATATTCATGTTCAAAAACTCTATTGACAACTCTTTTAAATGGTTTTTGTAGTTGAGCTGTTGTCTATAGAAATAAGGAAATGTGTTACGATTGCCCGGACGAGACAATTATCCACTTGAGTTCAAATAACGTGGAAAAAACGCAGTTCAAACTTGTTCCACGCCGGTCGTGAAGAAGTCCATCACTTACTACCTATATAGGCATGTTATATGATTTATTTTTACTAAAACACAATGAGAAATCAACGAGTTTAGCGTCGTATATATAAAAGTATACTTTTTTTATGTAATAAAAACTTGCAATTGATCAAGTTTTTAAGTGAAACTTGTAATAAAATGAACGATCGTCACTGACACTTATTCACAATGGAGAGAAGAGATTTAATATATTTTATGAAGCTTAATTTAAAATGTAGACGTAGACTCGCTCCTATCTTCAGGGCCGTAACTACCTATGAGGCAGGGGAGGCAACTGCCTCCCCTGAATTTTCTACACCAATTTTTTTTTAAGTAATAAAATGAAATACTGACAATATGTATACGAAGAACTGGAATTTATATTATAAACAACACAAGTTTACAGTTTTAACAGTGTTATCATGATACGTGACATATCTGTTATTTTCCGGATTTTTGATCGAAAGTGAACCGTTTCAGTATTTAATAAAAAAAATCATGTGGCCGCTCGTCTGTTATTCAGTATTCGTTCGAGAACACATATGAAACTTTGCAGCAATGCTTTCGACAATTTTGAATAAAACTTAACTATTCACATTTATTTAGGGGCTCAATTAAGCAGAGGAAGTTCCCTTTGTATTGTGAATCTTTTATAATATCGGAAATTTGTTACCGGCTGTATCAGCTGTTGGGTCAACGTCACCCAATCGTACGAGAACATTATGGTCAATGCCTTAGTAGTTAAACACTCCGTTGTAGCAGGGACTTTCTATACTAAGTATATACTAGTTTAGAAAATCCCTGGTTGTAGTTATATACATGTCTGTTCAGCTTTCAACAATATTGAAATTCAAGGTCCTCGATAAAAAAAGATCTTGCGTTCTATGATCTTCCTGTATATATATATATATATGTCGTGTGGTCTAGCGGGACGGCTGCAGTGCAGGCGATTTGGTGTCACGATATCACAGTAGCATGGGTTCGAATCCCGGCGAGGGAAGAACCAAAAATTTGCGAAAGCAAATTTACAGATCTAACATTGTTGGGTTGATGTTTAGACGAGTATTTTTTTTTTTTTAACTTACCAGTTTGATTTCTAACAAAAATATCTTTAAATACAGATAATAATTGTTTGCATAAAAATTGCTTCCAGGATCCAGCAATACTGATGTTTCTTTGAGTAAGGAAATCGAAGGAAAACGGGTGATTTTTGCAATATTGAGAAAAAAATCCGCGGTCACAATGTATTTAATGTTAATAATTATAGGTCAAACAACGGCCTTCAAGACGGAGCCTTTGCTCACCCCGAACAGCAATCTCAGCTTGTTTTTGCATAAAAAATAAATGTTTCCAGGTTCAAGCATACTGATGTTTCTTAAAGTAAGGAAATCGAAGGAAAACGGGTGATTTTTAGCCATTTTACTGAGAGAAAAAAAATCGGCGGGGGGCTGCGACCCCCAACCCCTCTATCTTGGAGGCCTCAGTCGGCGGCCCCCAAACCCTGCCTCCCCTGAATTCAAACCCTAGTTACGGCCCTGATCTTAATATGATATGTATATATATCTTATTATCCTATACCATAAAAACCGCAGACATTTCGTATTAAAACGAAGGAAAGGCATTTTTCATTTTATACCAACTAAGGCGGCCATGAAAACTATGTACATAAGTCATACGGTATATCAGTAAATAGCCATTCTATAAATCCCATTTCTTTCATTAGAATATTAAATCTATCAGAATATATGTGAGGTGATATTTTCCCAAAAGATTAAAATTTCAGATTGGGTGAACTCGTGTCAGACATAAAACTGAAGTCCGCTTTATCTAAATTTACTTATGGGAAAAGTAAATACTAGACATTTAAGCGAGATTGTAAGTTTGAATTCTTGCCAACACAAATAGCTTACAGGCCATATATACAAAATTTATAAATCTGTTTTATGATACACAAATGGGTATGCTTTACTTAGATTTATTTTCCGAGTTCACTGCTCGGGACAACAGCTGGCCAGTTCAGATAAATATTTATATACATGACTAAAATGTATACCTATGTGAAAAGTATATAACAATTATTATAGGTAAAGATGAAAAAAAAATGTATTTTATAATTTGTCTTTAAATTACCAAATTTACGAAAAAGGCTGGGTGATAATTAATAAAAAAGTTATTTGATTTTCTGTTACAATACGAAACATAGTGTACAGTATATAAAGCGTTTCTGAAAAAAAGCTAGACATATGTGATAATTTATAAAATCTGAAATGTTTTTTCAGGTAGTTAACCTGTAACCTTCTTGTTGGAAATGTTGGATACTTTTTTAAATAAGAATAAATGTTTCAACAATTTACGTCAATTATTTACAACTTTGTGACACTAAATACATTTTTTTGTTGTGTATCAATCCCATATCAACTTTTTCAATAATGTAGTAAATCTAAACTTTGTTTTTCAGTGGACGACCACTTAAAACTAAAGACTAAGCAATACGAACCTCACCAAACACTGGAGGTGATCATTGGTGCTCCGGAAGGGTGCGCAGATCCAGCTCAACATGTGGCACCCGTCGTGTTGCTCATGTTATTACAAACCCGAAAATAGTATAATTCGGCAGGTCACATTCTTCAAAAGGGAATAGGATTGTAGTTGCGACTTAAGGAACATATCCGATATCATATGTGGAACGAATATTCCATAACGGTCAATCATTCGTGATGGTGTCCGTAAAATTTATGAAGGTATGACTTCAACTTCACTATTTGGAACTCTTGGTTAAATAGCTTCCTTTTGAGCAGCAACCTCCTATCAAGGAAATCATGATAGGAAATACAAACCCGGGAATATCATATCAATTGGGAGATGATATGATAAACTCCGGCTGCTGGAATATTGCTACATATATAGAAATGAAAAGTTCACAATTGGGAAGCAGTAACAAAGGAACAAAGATTTAGGGAATAAAGAAATCTTAAATCCTGCAACGAGTTCTGCGTCGAGTAGATAACTAGGATATATTAAAATATAAACCCTCTGTAAAGTCACTGTTAAGAAACAAAGGATTGACAAACAAAAATCTACTACACTGCAGAAACCAGGGAATTCATTATATGCCCGACACAAATATCGGACGTAATGTTTAACAAATTCTTTAAATGCCATTGTTCGACCTGCAGATGAAGCATTTGCATCCACGGAGATATATTTTTTGATGGTAGTACTTCATTTGCCACAGTGGCTTAACCCGGGTTAGCCCGGTCGACGCTTCCGGTTTAGGCACAGTCGCTTCATTTGCTGTAAAATCAGCCGCCGGCGCAAATAGGCATACGCCGCCCTCGCCGGTCTTCACTCACCGGCAAGCAATCAGCCGGTCATAAAAGTATGGCGGGAAGCGCAATTTTAGATAAATTATCGGAATTTAAAGGTGAAGATTGATTTTTGTCAATCAGACTAGTATATTACATGATACTACATTGGTCTACTATGACGATATTAAATTGCCATACTATATTTTATTTTCAAATTTATAAAATTATCTCCGTGAAACGTTTTTGTGATGAATAAGGCCTCGGAAATAAAAGATTGCATTTTAAAAATATATATTTATTGTTAATAGGTTCATCTTTTATATTCCCTAGCTTAGAAAGCAAAAAAGTATAAATTTGAACTTCTGTCGCCATTTTTAAAACAGCCGGTTGCACTCGTTTTATTTTCAGCCATATTTAACCCGGTCACGTGATAGGGCGAACCGGGCATAGCCCGACCTAGAACAAATGAAGCAGCCCCATATGTAATGGGATTAATGGAATCTTTTTAAACGTATTATGATTATACCAATTGACTAATCCTGCAAAAAGTAAATATCGACTACTTCTGTATATTTACTCATTTAGAAATGCGTAAGTGACATAAGAAAACTGTGGTTCTAAAAAGTCTAGTTATAGTCCGCCAGACAAGTGCTATGTGCATGTATATAAGTTTTGAAACACATTGATGGTCGATGTATTCAACCATTTCTTAGCCGCTATTCAAACAGGCTATGGCCTCAAACCAGCTTTATTAAGAAGTAAAGAAGGCTGAGAAAAAGTACTGGAAACAATAAATAGAAAGTAGCAATACTTATAGACATAAGAAATGTTTATGATTTTGTATTTTTGAAACTGGGAATTTAGGCCAAAGTTAATCTGCAATGGAGAGTCGTCGGTGACTGAATGGTATAAACAATAATTATGCATCTATTGTCAACACTTGGTTGTGAGTTAAAACTCCAGCCGAGGCTGGTGTTCCCCTCTCTGAACTTGCATATGCTTGTAAATGAAAACGAGAACAAGCAAAGTAGGTTCAGCAGCTAAACTTTATAATATGCCTTCACCAATGGGGATTCAAAGATTCCTAAATGAAAACAGAGTGCATTACGTTTCATATTAAACATCCCGGTACTGCAAAGTACAGTACGAAAGCGTATCACGGATATAGAAACATTAAATTATCATTGAACTTTTTCCCAATGTTAAAATGTTGACATTGAAAATCTTTAAAGCTCAACATTTTGACGTTTCAAATCTTGAAATTATGACTTTTAAAATCTTAAAATTTCTACTTTTTGAAGCTAAAAATTTCGACTTTTGAAAACTCAGAATTTCGACTTTGAATATAGAAAATTCGATTTATCTAAGTCCTTATTTCAAATTAAAGTCAATAAATCGAGATTGAAACTGACGTTAAAATTTTGAACTTGAAAACAAGGTTTAATGTCAATTTTATTTTTATAACAAAGTGATGCAAAAATGGAGAAAGGATCTTCACTATAAAAGGTTTCATAATTGCGAATGGAACACTTCAGGGTATCGAATACTGAAAATTGACTGCACGTACTGCTTAAACCCATCAAAGTTTAACAATAATTTAAATAAAATTTTGTTTCTTTTTCAAACCTATAGTAAAATAAAATCAAGTATGACAAGAATGTCCCTAAGGTGATACCCACGGATTTTTGTTATGTTTGCGTCGATCACTGACCTCTTAATTTATGTAATATTGGTTAAGGTTGACTGTCCGTACATGAGAACCTCATACGAAGTCTCCCTATCGACTTAAGTTATAAAGCGTTTTAATTTTCGCATTTTTTTTCTAGTGAATTATTCATCATTTTGATTACACCTGTCAATTTACAAATTAAGAATGTGGTTGTTTGTATTTTCAATAAAAAAAAAAGTGAAGTAAAGGAAAACACTTTATTCTTTAAACACGGCACAATAAATTACCAAAAAAAAAAACCCAAGTAAAAACAAAACAAGGATACATTGTAACGTATCAAAAATTGGTTGATTGTTTGTTACTTAACTTCCAGTGGGAAATTTTGTATGTTCAGGACGAGAATTAGTTTAAAATAAAGAAAATAGGTAGGTCTTGTAAAAGAGGTCGTCTGTAGGGAAATTGAACTGCCATTGAGAAATTAGGGTAACAACTATATTTTAGTAAAGACAGACATTTTACCTTACAAGGAGCCACCCACGGACCCATCAAAGAGTTGTTGAAAGCGTTTTAAACGTGCAAAGAAGATGACATGCTTCTCCATTCTCAGATATTTGCCACTTTACCTTAGAAAACAACAATCAACCAATCAATATAGGATGGGTTCTAATTGCTAGATTGCAAAACAGGTCACATTGACTGCAATGGGTTAGTGTACTATCAATATAATTAAATGCATGTATAACTATTTGTTGAGGGGCTAGTTGAAGTTCGCCTCCGGGTTTGGGATCTTCTCGCTGTGAGGAAGACCTATTTGTGTCCTTCGGCTGTTGTTTTACTCTTTGGTCGAGTTGTTGTCTCTTTAACACAATCACCGTTTCCAATGTCTATTTTATATCGTTCTAAGGTCCTTGACAACATGTGTAAAAATCTACCGATTATTTATTTCGAGAGTATTAATTTGTAAGTTTTTTTTCTAAACGTCAGTCCTAGTTATCTTATGTTTGAAAATGATATAAGTTCTATATATAAATAATTTCATGCGTGATGCAGTCGGTGCGAATCGTTCCAAGGACCTTTTATTACGCTTCAATGCGTAATAACATTGAATTTTATACTGCATCAGTGTCTGCAGTTAAATTTCTTCATTTATTAGTATTGCTTAAAAAATGAAGAATTATTATTTTTGATTTAATTTATTTTTTTTATAAAAGGAAGGACTGCCGTTTTTTTTTTTAGGCTGGATGTATAAATACGCAGCCACGTCTGATTAAAATAGGGGTATTAAATCCTAGGTCTCACGAAAGAGAGTGCCAAGCTCTCCGTACATCATATAACACTTTAAAAACTATCTTCTAAGGTTCGAAGGTGTCCTGTTTAAAAATTAAATATCAGTCCTAATTTGATATACACATCGGTATCATCCTCGTATCATCATTGTCTGGAGACCAATATCTTTTTAATACCACCTTCCAGAGGGATACGTGATTATAGAATTTCCGAAGATCCACGTTGAACTGAAACATCAACACGCATCATCATTCGTCTCAACTCGGCCGATTCCGTACCCTCATCTAGAAAGAGAGTAGCGGATTCTACCGAGGATTGCCGAATGCATGCATCCTCTTATTCCATCAAAGAATTCAGTAGCCCCAAATTTCTTTTTTTCAGAAGTTAATATTAGTAGATTTCTCTTCTGGATTTGTTTGTGATACTTGCTGCTTTACGTTTAGTCGTCTTTTCACATGTAAGTAGATGAACTGTTTATTTACAAACACAAAGGGTTGAACTGCTTTTCTAGTAATGTCATGGTGTACTATGAGCTAGGTAGATTGCCATTATTGCATACCAGAAAATGTCGAATTTTTCAATGCTGGTTTAAGCTGTTATGTACCACAAACTGTATTTTGAGAAACTGTTACTGTTTTTTATATGATAATTTACCAAAATGTCCAAATAATTATTATAAGAAAAATTGGTTGTATTTTAATTAAAAATGAGTTGTTTAGTATATGTTTTGGTGATATTTGGTATAATCAAAGTTTATTTTTAGATAGTAAGCTCTCCAGTACTTTTTACTTGATAATTAAACAACGCCTGTTTGATTGTCTGAAGCAAGATTTTGACAGCCAAATGGATAATTTAGTTAAATAAACAAGTTATACATATATGGTTCAAAACTTTGTTTTACAATATTATTTGAGTAAACCTATACCAGTTATTTATATGACATGTATTACCAAAATAAGACTTAGAAGTCATGATATAGCTATAGAATTTGGACACTTTTCTGCAATTCCAAGAAGTAATAGACTATGTAGTTTTTGTAAAAATGACATTGAAGATGAGATGCATTTCATTTTAAAATGTCCTACTTATCATGGTCTCAGATCTTATTTTATAAAACCATATTATTGGAGAAACCTTCTATAAAATTCACATCCCTAATTAAATAGACATTTAAAAAGTCAGAATGCGAGTATATATGTTCAAACTCTTTTAGGTCATTTTTTAGTAGCAATACATTAAAAAGAACTATGTCAATTGGACATGTTTTGATACTATATATGCGCTTGAATTTTTACTTGATAACATCTTTGTTCGCTTTGGAGATTCCGTATATCGTCAAGTTATTGGAGTTCCAATGGGGACCAACTGTGCACCACTTATTGCAGACCTGTTTTTGTATTGTTATGAGTTATAATGTATGACTAAAATTAGCAAAGACCCATCGAAACAACATTTGATACAAAAATTTAACAATACTTTTAGATATTTGGATGATATATTGGCTCTCAATAATGACGACTTCAGTATGTATACTAAAGAAATGTATCCTGTTGAACTTACTTTAAATAAAGCTAATACTTACAATGATCACTGTCCTTTCCTCGATCCTGATATCTATATCATTAACGGGAAGCTTAATACAAAAATTTATGATAAAAGAGATGATTTTTCATTTCCTATCGTTAATTATCCATTTTTAGATGGTGACGTTCCCTTATCACCATCTTATGCTGTTTATATATCTCAACTTGTACGATTCGCTCGTGTATGTAACAACGTATTAGATTTAAGCGAGAGAAATTTATGTATTACTGAAAAATTATTACACCAGGGTTTTCGATATCACAAACTAGTCAAAACATTTACTAAATTTTATCATCGGTATAAGGAAATAATTCGTAAATATAACTCAATATGCAGACATCTTATACGTTCAGGTATTTCACATCCAATCTTTTATGGTAATACTCTTTACGAAGCACAAAAATGTCAGTATTCACCTCAAAAGCTTACAAATCTTTAAACAGACTTATTAAGAAGGGATATAGTTACGATGCTGTTGTCAGGTCATTAAAGATTGCATATTTTGGCTTTAATATTGATTCACTTATAGGGTCTTTGCATCGGAACTAAACACATTTATTTGAAAAAAAACAGTTGTTGGCATGACAGGGGTTATATTCTTCTCATATATTTTATGATAGTATGATACTAAACCCCTAACGGAAGGGATTGTACCTGATATTCATATGATGAAGACATAATTCTTCAATCAGTTTATTTGAGGTCTGGAGCTGGCATGTCAGTTAACTGCTAGTAGTCTGTTATTATTTATGTATTATTGTCATTTTATTTATTTTCTTTTGTTGCATCTTCTGACATCGGACTCGGACTTCTCTTGAACTGAATTTTAATGTGCGTATGGTTATGCGTTTACTTTTCTACATTGGCTAGAGGTATAGGGGGAGGGTTGAGATCTCATAAACATGTTTAATCCCGCCGCAATTTTGCGACTGTCCCAAGTCAGGAGCCTCTGGCCTTTGTTATTCTTGCATGATTTTTAATTTTAGTTTTTTGTGTATAATTCGGAGTTTAGTATGACGTCCATTATCACTGTACTAGTATACATATTTTTTAAGGGGCCAGATGAAGGACACCTACGGGTGCGGGAGTTTCTCGCTACATTGAAGACCAATTGGTGGCCTTCGGCTGTTGTCTGCTCTATGGTCGGGTTGTCGTCGCTTTGACACATTCCCCATTTCCTTTCACAATTTTATGTATAAATCTATACAATTAATGAGTTCTAATAGTCTTAGATAATTATGTAATATGGGTAAATTTTTATTTCGTGCACAAAAGCTGAGATCTAACATGCTGTAATATGTTTCACACTTCCTTCTGCTATCTTTGTATACTTTGTGTAGTTTATATGTTGTTTGCCTATAGTTGTTATAACTGGTTAATAAAGATATAACTGAAAATATCAATCTACTTAGACATTGTTAATGTCGTTTATAACTGTACAACGAAAGATAACTCTAATAATTTTAACATCTTCGGATAGTTATCATTTGAATGGAGATAAAATATATCCGAAGATTATAATGTCAACAATTAACATTGTTAAGTGATTGATCGAATGGATTTTAAGTGTTGTTGTCGTGGAGACGAAGATTCACATGGTCTTGTTAATCATCCAAGTTCAAGTGATGCTGAACTTGAGAGATATGCAAATCACGTAATGTATATTTGTTTATTTTTGTTAAGAAACGCCCCCTTTTGAAATGTTTACGAAGCAAATAAGTATCATATAAGTGCATACAACATGTATGCTTTGCCGTTTTTATTTGATATTAACAAGCATGATGCTGAGTAAATACTGCTGTTGTGTTTATGTAATGTTATAGTAATGCCTGATTTACTTTAGGGGAAACCCCAAGCTTTACTTGGGTATCAAAATATGGACTTCCGTCGACCAACAGTAAAACAATGATTAAAGTCGGGACGTGGGGACTTTTCTTTTTGTAAGACTACATTTCTGTCCCTTTCAAGCATCTTCTATTTCATTTGATAGTCTAAATTTATCGCCCTTAATCGATATCGAATAATTTTGCAGAACTTATCTATTGTATTAATTGTAAAACGGTTCCCGTCAAGTTAATATGCAAGAAATATTTACCACTGAACGTTAAACAAACACAATCTATAATAGCAGAAGTCCATTACTAGACGTAATGGACTTCTGATAAAAGATATAGATATAGTTTTTGTTTTATTATTGATTACAAGAAATTTCTTTGGTTTATCCAAATATTTTGTATTGTGATAGATATAGATATAGTTTTTGTTTTATTATTGATTACAAGAAATTTCTTTGGTATATCCAAATATTTTCAGGAGGAAAGTGGTCACATGGTCAACAGATTCCATAATAACGGAGAACTGCCTCGAAAAGATTATGAGGTAAATTGATTCAGATTATTCTACTGAATATTTAGGTGTTATTAGGGAGTACCACTTAATTTTTAGTGGGGGGGGGGGCTGGGGGGTGAAACATTTTATCCTGCATTTTTTTTTTTTTTTTTTTTTTTTTTTTTGCTGTAATCACTGTCCTGCCTTTTTTTATTTTTCACTCTATTCGGTATGGCATTTTTTTGTTAGTTTTTCCTGACTTTTTTATACATTAATTGACATCCTGCATTGTTTTCTTCTGCAAACTAGTCTTTCGCCTGGGAAGACAATTTATCTGAAACATAATATATATTTTCAATATCAGAGGAATTGATTTGACCTTTCATGAAATGCTGAGAGCTCTTGCTAAAATTACAAAAATATTTTGCATAATTTAGATTGTTCTCTTTGCCTGTTTTCCCGAAATTCCATAATCAGTTATGAAAGTGGTTAATTCAGTATCTTTAAATGTTATATGCGCAGTTTTTACCTGAAAACATTGATATCTTTATTTTTTAGAGTTTGAATTATGACAAGTGTTATAATGAGCCTTTTGGGGAATACTGTGATAGTTTACATGACAGACAGGTAAGCCTTTGACTTATATACATGAAATTGAAGAAAACTAATACGTTGTTTACATTGATATAAGAAGATGAAGTATGAGTGCTAGTGATACAACTCTCAATCCAATTCACAATTTGTTAAAATAAAGCATTATAGGTCAAAATTCGGTCTTCAATACGGAGTCTTGGCTCACACCGAACAGCAAGCCATAAAGGGCCCCAAAAATGACTAGTATAAAACCATTCAAATAACGGTCTAATCTATATAAAAACGCAAAAACTTATGAACCACAACAACAAACGACATCCACTGAATCTCCTGACATAAAAAGGGGAAAAATGTACGTCGGTTACATGTATACAATACAATACAGAGATTTATAAGAACCTCAAAATACGCAATCGAAGTTGTGACACTAAAACATTGGAAATTATAAAACTGAATTACTAGTTCGTTTTATTCATTAGGAGCTAGACTTACACATACACAGAAATGAAAATGCAGTTTAACAAAGAATAAAAGACCAAAACCATAATTAAAATTTCACCATTATCCCAAATTAACCTCTGATGAAAATTTCAAACGTTAAAAGATAATTTGAAAATGAGCATTTTCACTTTAATGATTTTCTGGAACATCATTTGTTAATACCAGAAAGCTGGTAAACGCTAAACCAGTTGAACAAAGAATATTTGAAGGGTGTATTCAGATCGAAGCACAAGATTTAAAAAAAAAAGATAAGGAGATGTGGTATGATTGCCATTACTTCAACTACATGTATCCACAAAACACCAAAGGACAGTTGTCATTTTAATGTTAAAGAATATGGATAGCCAGCAGCTATACTAATATATCAAAATCTATTGCTGTAAAGTACTACAATCAAAGGACAAGTATGGTCATAAAAATAACGGAAAGTAATACAGCCATCAGCTATATATATATTTTCATGGATAATATATGTTTATCGCTATTAAAGACAATAACAATCAAAACCAAGGAGTAAACAAAGACTTATAAAACCAAAAGACATTTTCATCAACAGTTACAAATAATAAATAAGAAACAACACAAACTCCACTAAAAACCGGGAGTGAAATCAGGTGCTCCGGAAGGGTAAGCATTTCCTGCACGGTATATGACACCCGTCGTGTTATTTCTTTGTTCAGTTCGGTAACAATGGAAGGTAACTTATTGTGTGAGTTTAGCAGTAGATGTGGTTCTCGTTGGTTTTCCTGTTTGAATGGTTTTGAACTAGTCATTTTGGGGCCCTTTATAGCTTGCTGTTCGGTAAATTGTAACTTGGATGGAAAGTTGTCTCATTGGCACTCATACCACATCTTCATATACCTATACACAACCAATAATATGGGAACTGACAAAACATGTTTAACCCCGCCGTATTATTGTGCCTGTTCCAAACCAGGAGCTTCTGGTCTTTGTAAGTCTTTTGTTTGTTTCTTTTATTCTAGTTCATTTATATGTTTTTGAGTTTAGTATGACGTCAATTTGTACTGAACAGTACACATTTTTATTTATGGGCAAGTTGAGGCCCGTATCCGGTTGCGGGAGTTTCCCATTCAAACCCATTGGTGGTCTTCGGCTGTTATCTGCTCTTTGGTCGGGTTGTTGTCTCTTTAACATATTCCCGATTTCCATTCTCAAATTTATATATTTATGTTTCTATTTCTATAGTCAGCGAGGAAAGTAGAGTTTATACAATGGGCGGTCACGTTACTTGTCGGAATATTCACAGGACTTGTAAGTTTAATTTAGTGTGCATATGTTGTTTGATAATTGACAAGTCACTGCAGCAACTACATTGTATAAAACACGAAGGCCATGAAACATTAAACATGTACGTTATGTTCAAATGTTACACGTCATGAAGGCATCAAAATCGAAAGAGACAAATTCTTGAGGATTGATTCTGAACCCAAATTATTGAGTATTTTTTATCTAAATACTTATTTTATGTTTAAATGTCATAAATCGATTAAGAAGACAAGTATAGGTAGCAAAACAAAACCCTATATAGACTCGCATGAACCCCAAAAGGAGCGAGATCGGGGTCCTCGGTCAGAAATCTTTATTCGGTACTCTGAGAAAAAAATGTGTTCTTGAAACACCAAATCATGTATTTCTGAGTCTGAGTACCATAATCGGTACCGAAATGATTATAGGTACGTCGACAGGGTTAGCGTCTCCTGCTATGCATGTATCTCCCGAATATCATAAAAGCAGTACTACTCGTTAATCAACCCCTGTTGTTATGCTCATGGTAAATTAACAATCGGCAATCCTCGGGTGAATCCGCTAATCTCCTTCTATTAAATGAAGTTACGGAATCTGCCGAGTTATGCCCTTGGTAAATACTAAGATTTACTGTAACCGAAAATGTATACGCAGTACACATATTTGTGTTCCTAAATAAAAACATATATTGCTATATAACTCATAATATTTATTATTTTAGGTTGCATTATTTATTGATTATGTTGTAAAACTGTTGACCAAGTGGAAATACAACTCAGTAGAAAGCTGTATCCTTTTACATAAATTTGTAATGTATAGACTTTGGAGATGGTCTTTTTTTTTGTGTATGAAATATCATCAAGCACATACGTCAACTACCTACCGAGTTTCCAGAAGTTATTTTTAACGCTTTGTATATGATAAATACAAATGTACAATATAAACAAAACTTACTATTACATCAGCATACACGATGTATACCGTTTATTTGTATATTCACCTTTCGCTGTTTTAATTTATAAAAATAAAGACCAGGAACGGATTCCGCCGGGGGCAAACCGGGCGTGCCTCCTTAAAATCAGAAAAATAACACCTTTTTATTTGTATATTAAACGTAAAAAAATACTCGCCTCTAACCGATCGATGAACGCATACACACGCCTCTAACTTCAAATCCAGAATGCACACCTTAATAAAATATTGCAAGCAATATTTTCCTTAGATACACAGCTATATACAAATGTATGGATGATGGATGTCTGGTTGTTTCCTTTCTTTGGTTACTTTTGTTTAATGTTGGATTTTGCATAATAGCCTCTTCATTAGTTATTATTGAGGTGAGTGCACACTAGTTTCATTTCACTCATTTATTTACACATGCAAATGTCTCGTAACGGTAGTGTCTGAGTCATCAGTAAAGATTGAGAACGTATTATGGACTTACAAAGCTCCATGTATATCTCCTTTTTACAGATCACCGATCCTAAATATCGAACCCTAAGAGTAGACTAGTCCGACAGATAGCTAATCTATCTGTCTGTATGACTAGAATAGTACGAAAGGAGGAGGGTAGTAAACCTTACCTACAAATGATTTCACGGTTCAGCTAGCAAGCAAGTTATTATCTTTAATTTACTTACACACTCAAGAGAATTTGCTGTAAATGATTCTGTACCTTTCTAAATGTTTTCTAGCCAGTTGCTGCTGGTTCGGGAATACCAGAAATCAAATGCTATTTAAACGGTGTAAAGATTCCAAATGTTGGCAGACTTAGAACTTTGGTTGCTAAAGCGATTGGTGTACTGTTTAGTGTGGCTGGGGGTAAGTTAAACTCAAGGTAAAAATCCTGATAACAGTAAAATTATTTATATTAATTTTACCCCAAAAAAAGGCGAGCAGCACATTCAGTATATACTGGATCGTCTAGAATAGGCAACACTGCGCAGACAAGGAAACGTATAAAAATCTGAAAATTTCCTCAACGATATTGATATAAGATATTAATGAATGTATACGATCTTATGAAACATTCACATTTGGTTTACCCGGGCCTTTTATATCGTACTATGCGGTATTGGTTTTGCTCATTGTTGAGTGCGTGGTGTAGTTGTATATATCATATGTTTTCAAACTAAAGTTGTCTCGTCGAAAATCAAACCATAATATCTCTCTACATATTTTATATTTTGAACCGACAAAATTGGTTTATTTTATGAACAATATCGAGTAATATTATTATAATTCCATATTTGTATTTGTTCATCTGCAATATACAAAATATGATCAATACTGATGGTTCATGTATTTATTTCAACTTTGTATTGACAGGGTTATTTGTTGGAAAAGAAGGTCCTATGATTCACAGTGGTGCTATAATTGGTGCTGGAGTACCACAGGTAAATTCTTAAGTATACTGTTTTAGCATGAACATTATACGAATATCGGAAACAAATATAAAAAAGAAGATGTGGTATGATTGCCAATGAGACCACTCTCCACAAGAGACCAAAATGACACAGAATTTAATAACTATAGGTCACCGTACGGCCTTTATCAATGAACAAAGCCCAAACCGCATAGTCATCTATAAAAGGCCCCGAAAAGACAATTTTGATTACGAATCAAAATTAAAACAAAATACAATTTAACATCATAATACAGTTTTATTACAGGATAACTTGTTAAACAAGTTACAATGCAACGCAAAGAGTTGAAAAACAGCGCGTAAACCAGTTACTAAAACTTCATTATGAGTGCCGAAGTATAAAAGCGGACAGGAAGTTTACTTTCCGAAATCAATCCTTAATATATATGAAAACACACTGGAGGTTAGTTTTTTGTTTGTTTATTGGTTGCGATTTGTTGCAGTTATTTGAAGGGAAATGAAAAAGTAAAAGTGATGCATAGGACAAAACAATGCAAAAAGCGTTCGAAAAATTAAGAACTGTGATTTGAAAACATCTACTCATTTTGAATCTTATTTAAATATCTTATTGCTTTGAGAACTTTTTTGAATAGAAACAAATTATTTGCTTTTACGTTACAGTTTCAAAGTATAGCTTTCAAAAGAGTTAACATAAACTCATACAGTTACTTTAGAACTGATCGGTAAGTATAAGCATCACTTTTTTTCATTCATCAAAAAATACTTCCCAAAACGACCTCAACAATAAATGACGAGAAAAAAAATCATTATAATAACACATGAAAAGGATAAAAGAAAATATTTGACAGTACAACATACTACATTAAAAACCAACAACCAAATCATAAGATACGAATGAACAAATGCCTGTCCCAAGTCAGGAGCCTCTGGCCTTTGTTAGTCTTGTATTATTTTAATTTTAGTTTCTTGTGTACAATTTGGAAATTAGTATGGCGTTCATTATCACTGAACTAGTATATATTTGTTTAGGGGCCAGCTGAAGGACGCCTCCGGGTGCGGGAATTTCTCGCTACATTGAAGACCTGTTGGTGACCTTCTGCTGTTGTTTTTTTTTTTTTTTTCTATGGTCGGGTTGTTGTCTCTTTGGCACATGCCCCATTTCCATTCTCAATTTTACATACAATGCAGCACATGGTCCAGATAGCTTAACATGGTACAGACTTGCCATGCAGTTGGGTTAATTTTCAGTAAAATTTCATTGTAAACGAAATGTTTATCAATTACAATGTTGTTACTAGACATAGGAGATGTGGTATGAGTGCCGATGAGCAAATTCTCCATCTATGAGATATCATTTGTAAAAGTAAACCATTATATGTCAAAGTACGGTCTTCAGAAATGACTAGCGTAAAATAATTCAAACGGGAAAACCTATATAAAAAAACGAGAAACGAGAAACACTTAAGAACAACACCAAGAAAAGACAACCACTTAACATAAGGTTCCCGACTAAGGACAGGTGCACAAAACTGCTGAATTTTTAAACGTTGTAAAATAAGCACCAACCTTCACCCAACCTAAAACATTATTGTAACATCACAACATAGAAAGGTTAATTTGTACATTGTAAAGGAAATCTTTATTGATTAGAAAGTTCTGAAACTTGTATCAAGATCTAATTCATTGTCTAGACTGTCTAAATGTTTCTTCTGTAAAAAAAAGCAATTTAATCGATTTTGCATGATTTGATTTTCAAATAATAACAATAACAATAATAAATAATAATAGTTTTGATTTTCAGAGACAAGAGAGATTTTGTTTCTGGTGGAGCAGCAGCCGGGGTAGCAGGTAAGAATAATGATCACGTGGTTGGTTGATCATTTTCCTTGCAATGTTTATATATTGAACTAGAACATATATGAGCAGTCATGTTATGCCCCACATTTCGTCCGTTAGTCTGTCCCGCTTCAGGTTTAAGTTTTTGGTAAAAGTATTTGGTCAAATTAATTTTTGACGAAGTTGAAGTCCAATCAACTTAAAACTTGGTACATATGTTCCCTGTCATGTGATCTTTTTAATTTTCAATTTTACGGTTCACTGAACATAAAAAATAATAGTGCGAGTGGAGAATTCGTGTTTTTTCATGGACACATTCTTGTTTTCAGATGTAACACTTTAGTCTATAACAACTATTAAAGGGTATACTGAATTTACATGATACAGTGAAACCTGACTAAACCGAATCCTGCATCAACCGAAAACCTGTCTAAATCAAACATGTTCTTAAGCACCATCATATCAAATCGCATGCGTTGTGAACCTGATAAAACCGAACATCGGCCAAAACCGAACAAAATCGTAAGTCCCGAAGAGGTTCGGTTTAAACAGGTTTCACTGTATAAAATTAGATATGTCTAAAAGAGAGGGGAAAGACACCAAAAGGGCATTCAAACACATTAATATTAGTCGGGAGCAGACTGACATTACCATGGCAACATAAAATAAACACGACCAAAAACCAAACAGCAGTATACAAAGGCTGAGCAACAAGAAGTCCAGAATGGTAAGCAAATTCTGCTCTACATGTTAAACCGGTCGTATACGATGCTTATCAAATCATTCACCAAACAAGATGTAGTAATGATTACCAATGAGTTTTATATTCACCAGATACCTCATTACCAATATGTTAGGATCATCACATTATTGTTTTTAAAGTTAGTTCATATAAAATATGTTTTGTTTAAAACAAAAATCATTAAAAGCTTAATTATTGGATATAAAGATAAATGGAAAACATAATGGAACTGTGTATCTAAATTTCATCCTATATTGTTACAGCTGCATTTGGTGCACCAATAGGAGGAGTCCTGTTTAGTTTAGAGGAAGGATGCTCTTTTTGGAACCAAAAATTAACTTGGCGAACAGTGAGTTGAAAATTTGTTAGACAGGCTTGAATTTTTCTAAGAAATCATGTCATAATTTAGAATTCCGTTTCATTTGGGATCAATATTAAGATTCTGAAACGTGAATAATTCATAAAAAATAAATGTTTTTATGCAAATTTTCTTTTTGCATCTTTTCAACAACATCCGGAATAAAAACAACAAGTTCGTAAATATCCAACAGTTTCATTTTTTCTTAATTTCATTTAAAGTAATATTAATTGTTTTGTATTCAATCTTTAAATAATAGAAACTCTCGTATTCCGAATCAGTGATAAAGTATAAATAATTTATTGTCAAAATGCACATCTGGTGCATGCAAATTGTTCTCGGCTTATGATTATGAATAGAGTTATCTTTCTTTCACCTTGATTATGTCTGTTGAGTTTTACTTTATTTCATTTACAGTTCTTTTGTTCGATGGCAGCAACCTACTCATTAAATTTCTTCCTATCAGGGATTGATGGTAATGATTGGGGATTTTTCTACTTGCCAGGATTAATAAACTTTGGTGTGTTTAAGGTACGTTTATTTTTATGATTCTATCAAGTACAATAAAAAAAAAAGTTGCGAACCATTGTAATCGTCTAAGAAAAGTAAAATCACAGTAAAATACCGAACTCCGAGGAAAATTCAAAATGGAAAGTCCCTAATCGAATGGCAAAATCAAAGGCTAAAATACATTACACGAATTGATAACAACTGACATATTCCTGACTTGTTACATTTTGTTCACTTGCAAGTATGCAGGTAAATGATCATGTTTTTCACGAAGGCAGCGTAAAGTAATCAATCAATGAATTCGTTTTTTTGTGACTGCTGACTTGCGAGCCAGCATGTTTAAACATTGAGATTAGACCGTTGGTTTTCCCGTTTGAATGGTTTTACACTAGTAATTTTGGGGCCCTTTATAGCTTTTTGTTCGGTGTGAGCCAAGGCTCCGTGTTGAAGGCCGTACATTGACCTATAATGGTTTAGTTTACTTTTATAAATTGTTATTTGGATGGAGAATTGTCTCATTGGCACTCACACCACATCTTCCTATATCTATTTAACCATACAGGTTATCAACAGGCTGTCTTTAAAATCACGCAATATTTTGTCGCTGGACGTTAAGCAGTCAACTATTTCTCTAGGTGTCTATCAATTATGTAATGGTTTTTAATTAATTATTTGACTTGTGCTGCAAACGTCTTAAACACTTAAAAACTTAAAAACTTTTTCTTGTAGTGTTCTAATGATACTGGAATAGGATGTCGACTTTGGAATATTTTAGATCTGGCTGTCTTTATTGTTATGGGCTTTATAGGCGGTATTATGGGTGCACTGTTTAATCATCTCAATAAACTTATTACCAAATATAGAATGAAACATGTTCAGAAGAAGCACAAGGTTGTCAGGTAAGGATTATATCGGTAGCAAATACAGTAATATACCAGTGTTCAAAAGTCATAAATCGATTGAGAGAACACAAATCCGGGTTACAAAGTTAAACCAAAGGAAATACATCAACATTAAGAAGAAGACAAAGGAACATCAGGAACACTGTAGTGCAACAAAAACAAAAGCCAACATACGTAGAAACAAATTATATAATAACAACTGCCACATGTCTGACTTGGTACAAAAATTGACAACCAAATAACAACATTCAGATTGTAAAATTAAAATTAGACCCTGACGGCACAGTTCTAAGATAAAAATGTTATGTTCTCTAAAGTCTAACAGTTTTAAAACATATACATAGTAGTAGTAGTAGTAGTAGTAGTAGTAGGTGTCATACCACCAATTAAAAGTCCCTATCTGTTCAACCAAATTTTGAAATTTTCACAGCTTTCTAAATATTTTACCTTAAGTTTAACTTCATAGAAACCAGGTATAACCTGAATGGTATATGTATCAACTTTCTACATGCCAATTTTCAACAGATGTTTAAAATCATATAAAAAGAAATGGTCTTCCGAATAGAGGTACCACTAAAAATAACCCCTGGTTTTCTGGAAATCTTAAATTAGTATACTATGGAGTGCATTTATCCTCAATTTCGAATGCAAACTTACAAACAAGTAAATTTTAGCTCAAAATGGTCTTAATATATTTCCCTTTCACTAAAAGTTTCATTTCTGCCAATTTGTTGGTTAGTTTAGGTAAACAATGACACCAAATGCACTATATTTTGTCCGAGTAGGCCTACTTTCACATACGTTCTAAATTGGAGGGAGTAATTGGTGGTGTGACACCTAGTAGTAGTTGTAATACACTATTTGTAGTATCTAGAAGATATAAAACATGCATACATGGAAAATAGTATTGAATGAGAGTGACTACCCCTTATGCAAACATTCCCTTAAATACAGGTTGTGAACAAAATGAAGTACAATGTATGAAGGTACAGTTTGGACTACCAAGCAACCATGATTTGAAGAAGAAACACTGGTAGCAAGATTTCAATCTGAAACGGTCATTTTTGTATGATCAAGTCTTAATCGAGTTAATGACAATACCATGACCGAAAGAAACAAATTGAATGTATAAAACTCTACCAATAAAGATTAATGAAAGCTTACCTAACATAAACTTATGGTGAACTCATGTAGGAGGTCAAGAGGGGTAATATATTCCTGTTCATCTATTTCACATGGAAAGTTAACATTTCTATGATAAATAACTTCTAACACCGAACTGTTCGCCGGATATGGAAATGTGATAGTTAGAACGCGACATAGTGTGGCATATTCTTGGGTATATATTAATCTCCATGCTTCCTTTAACGTTAAATTTATTTCAGGGTTTTAGAAGCAGTTTTAATCTCAGCTTGCACTGCATTATTTGCATTTGGTGGTTCTATGTTACTTGGAGAATGTAAGGCGATTCCAACAGTGGTATGCATACTTAATGGAACACGTGATTAAATGCACTGTACATGCAATCACAGCTTACACTTTTCGGGTTGCATGACTATGCATCATTGTTGACCAGAGATTAATTTTACTAGTTTAAAATATAACGCATGTTTATCTCAAAGAAGTACACGTACAACTATTTATCAAAGAAATAATTGTTCTCTGTATAGATTGTTTTTAGCATAAACCATCATCTTTTACATGTATTAAGTGCATGGAATATTAAATTAGACATCGCACGTGTTCGGTTCAATTTTAATGCAACCAGTGCCTTGGTACTAACATAATTTTAAAAAGATAGACATTGAAAAATGTAGAATGAAAATGCATGTCTCTTGCACTAAAATATTCCACGCATTTATGTCTGTACCAAGTCAGGAATATGATAATTGTTTTCCATTCGTTTGGTGTGTTTGATGTATCTGAGTTGTTTGTCATTTAATAAGGGACATTCCTTTTTGAATTTTTCTGGAAATGTTTTGTAGTTTTTCTTTTTTCATACCATTAGGTGTAAGGGTTAAATCTGTTAATTAACCAGAGTTTCACTTTTTGCATTAGTACACGATGATCACTAATGAAATATAAAAATACAAAATTCTTCTAGAAAAGCGTACCATAAACTTATCATATGCATCTACAGTTTTGGTTGTTCTACGAATACAGTTATAATTGTGTTCTTCCAGACGTCCTTTATATTCAAAATGTCAATATTTATTTTAAAGCAAGGTTGTGCTTAACGAAGTTCTTTGTGTGCACTAAAACTGATATTATTCGTTCATCTATTATACTAAATGAGGAGACCTTTTTTGTGTGTCCCTTCTCTGTCTTACACAAATAGCACAAATCAACACGGCTCTCTACCCTAAGAGGTAATATGCAAACCGTTGTTTCTTATTCGCCCTATAGATTATAGATTTTTGGTAAGTTGAGGAAATATTTCGGGGAAAATATTTCTGAATGTCATTACCAACGGTTTCGGATTTCTGCCCTTTTATTTTTGAAGTTTTGTCCCCTTTGCATATACATAGTTTCTTTAACAAGTATTATTAGACTCGTAGGAAATACAATCTACCAAAGGACTTTAAAAAACACTAACGATGGGTGTTTGAATCGTGATATAAAACATTTGTGGAAATATCATTTAAACTGAAAATAAAAAAAATATGTACAATGAATTCTGATTTTGTATTTTGTATTTATCGCGGGTAGCTTCTTACAACTTTTATTGATAAAAAAACATGATTTGTTTATTATTTGTCTTTCAACCTAAATACGCATTACACGGGTAAAACCGTAGTCTAGAAGTAAAATTACATAAATACTGAACTCCGAGGAAAATTCAGTCGGAAAGTCCCTTATCACATGGCAAAATCAAATGACAAAACATATCAAACGAATGGACAACAACTGTCATATTCCTGACATGGTACAGGTATTTTCAAATGTAGAAAATGGTGGATTGAACCTGGTTTTATAGCGCTAAACCTCTTACTAGTATGACAGTCGCATTAAATTCAGACAAACGTGAATAGTGAAATTCAACCTTGCATCTTCATCACTATATAATCCGGTCGTGTTGAAGGATTTTAATTTCAACTCAACTATGATTTTGATTCGGGATGAATGTTCCGAAATCTAAATATATTCTTGGAATGTTCCTATGTCCGTCCATACTAGAATTACGAAATCAATGGTCACTGATCTATGATGAAATCAGGTTTTAGCAACACCATTTTTCTAAAATGATTTAAAAGATTTATGTTCAGCCATCACAATATCAAAGTGCCATTTAGGTACTGGAATAAGGTTATGCCAGTCATCAAACAACAGTGTCAAAACCTACAAAATTGGTTTGTTAATAACTTATTTATTCAAACGAAGGCAGAACAAGAACAGTTAGGGTTTTGTTTAAAATTTAGGTGTTTGTATAAAATGGAAGAATATATACTAAAATGAAACCTTATTGATAACTCGGTCATCTCAATCGACTCACAAAGTGAATACAGTTCGATAACATTTATTGGAGTGGAAGGACGAATTTTAACATTAATGAACTCCTTAAAATAACATTATTTACTAATAATGCCAAGTAACAGATTACATGCGTTTCTCTTGTCCAGAATCATTCTTAATTTTTTGAAAAGTAAGTGGTACTGCAGCGAAAAAGATGACTAGAATGACAAGATCCTCTTTTTTCTCAATATATCTTTACGCTGCGCGCGTTGTGCTGAAAGAAATATACAACTGGAAGAAATATAAATGGACATTGCATGATTATTTTTTTTTGCACATGTATATTTTAACCACATTAAGGTTCCATGGATCTTGTCAAATTAGAAGGATCCGGTCTTGTGAATGATCTTATCAGCATCA
The DNA here is from genome assembly GCA_037788925.1 of Mytilus galloprovincialis. NCBI lineage: Eukaryota > Metazoa > Mollusca > Bivalvia > Mytilida > Mytilidae > Mytilus > Mytilus galloprovincialis. Next base: position 28,669,091 of record CM075342.1, on the reverse strand, counting down.
CGATCATGCATAATCATCTCAAAGGACACAGTTTTGTTTCATTTCCATTTTTTTAAGTTAACAAGGATAAATGAAGAATGATTTGTTAACTTTTTCACATTAATATAATAATTTTTAAAAATATTCGTGGAATGATAAAGAGGGATCTTGTCAAATTACAAAGGTCCCGTTATGTGAATAATGTTTTATAAAACTATGTAAATATATTGGGAAAACTACAAAATACATTATAAGCAAATTTTTAAGACAAATCAACACCAAATAAACAAAAGTCTAAAAATTTGTAATATTTTTTTAGATAATTAACGCTACAAACGAAACAACGCAAGACTTTGTACGTACATACTTCTGTGAAGATGGTTATTATAACGACATGGCTACACTTCTCTTTAATTCACAAGAGGAGGCAATCAAACAGTTGTTTCATCAAGAAGGTAAACTACTATGATCTGTGTACAAATAGTCTTATGCCACAATTAAAATATTTTGGTTTGCCAAAACCCTACCCAAAGGTGGATCCTTGGGTAGGTAAGTATATATAAAAGCATTTTCGTTTTTTTCGGCAAGAGAAATTGAATTGTCAGAGGTTTTTACGTCTTCATGCTTATCGGATTAAAAAAACTCTTTCACATCAGGACAATAAATAATTTTAAGTAGTCAACTATTTTTTGGGTAGGTAGTGGTTATGGTCTAAGAAATCAATACTGGTCATCCATTGGAATTATCATAACAAAAATATTTTACACTAATCAACAAGTAAAATTTTCACAATTTTACACTGTCAAAACCCTACGATTACAACTTCTAAACATTTCCAAAAAGTAACAAGTACTTTGACCTTTTAATCTTTATCATTCTAGCATCACTTTAAATAAGTCTTTTGTCGACTCACCGCGCGTCTGGCGTACACAATTATGAGCAATGTATATTTCATGAAGTTTAGTTTTATCATATCGCGTTCATGAAAGCAAGCCCAAGAGCAAGGAAAAGTCACACATAGTAGGAGCTGTACACAAACATGCAAACAAAACGCATTGACATATGTCTTTATTTTCTGGTCGTTCATAACCTTTAATCTTGTTTTTGGTGTTTCAATATCGTTTGCTGGTTATCTAATTGATGGGTGTACAGTAGGAAACACTTTTGTGCTTACACTAAAACATTAACACTTCCGTTTTCTGTAAGTTAACTGTTCATAAGGTGATAAGTTATTCGACACATTAAATTTCCTAACTCCCAGACATACTAGTAGATTGCATTAGTGGTAGTTATCGGAATTTTTATAACGTTACAAATTTGTAAAGGATTTGGCCTAAAACTATTTGAACTTAAGTGCCTCCTATGGTTATTTTGTAGTCGAAACGCACGATTTACATGCCAAGCTAGCAGCCTTATATCCCTGATGGTGTTTATAAAATATACTTCACACACCAAATGTTTAGATATAAGTCGAGAGCTTGCATAAGTTTGAAAAAAATAAAAAAAATATCAAAGAATTATAATAATGTCGAGATAACAAAACACTTCAAAGATGCACCAGAATCATGTTTTCAAACATAGAAACGTTTTTAATGTTTAAAAGTGTTAAATGTTTATGGAAGTCTTGTAAGGAAAAATAATCAAGTGATTTTATATGTAGAGACCCAAGAAGTTTTAGACACAACACCATTAATTGTAATGGGACATTTTTATGGGCAACATCGATCGCTGATTTTGTCTCAAATGCTCGTTTATAATATTCTTAAGAAGAATTAAAAGTAATCATATACTATACATTTGTTTTTATAGGTAAATTTAGTATACGTTCATTGGCGTTATTTGTAATATTTTTCTTTCTCCTGGCTTGTTGGACATACGGTTCCAGCGTTCCAAGTGGACTGTTTGTTCCATGTTTACTTTGTGGTGCAGCATATGGAAGACTTGTTGCTACTGTCTTAGTTGAGTAAGTACATGCAGGGTCCTGTATGTAAAAGACTGTGATATGCAAGTTTCATTTTCATGATCCAAATCAAGCTGTAAATTTATTGAAAATATTGATAATTCGACGTATATATGATTAATTGGGAACATTTAACGTAATCAAAATACACGTGATGTAAGCATCTTAACGGTGTCTTTTAGAAGAGCTTCATAAAACTTCAGGCAATGTTATTAAACTTGAGAACCGTACTGATGTACCCATATTTTGACTACTTTATGTATTGTGTCTGTTTAGTTACCGCATCAATGTAAATATAACGGAATTTGATGAGACTGTCATCAAAGTGAGAGGGTTAGCGCTATAAAACCAGGTTTAATCAACCATTTTCTACATTTGAAAATGCCTGTACCAAGTCAGGAATATGACGCTTCTTGTCCATTCGTTTTTGATGCGTTTTGTTATTTGATTTTGCCATGTGATTATGGACTTTCCGAATTGATTTCCCTCTAAGTTAAGTATTTTTGTGATTTTACTTTTTACACATTAAGCACAAGACAATTTTCCCGTTTTTTCGAACTTTTGAGAGACGTGTTTCAGTTAGATTTAATTTTCTATTTCAGCGTTTTAGGTTACGAAAATCATTCAATTTATTCTGGTACATTCGCACTGATTGGCGCTGCTTCATTCCTCGGCGGAGTCGTAAGAATGACAATAAGTCTGACAGTAATCCTAATTGAATCAACCAATGAAATAAGTTATGGGCTGCCGCTTATGTTGGTGTTAATGGTAAATGTCTGTCCTGTTATTTTTCTGAATTACATGCTATTTTAAAATTTTAACTGCTTTCCTTAACATTATTATGTCTACATGAAAGTGTTCTTTTTCTCTGGATTATTTTGTTGTTTTTTTTTTCAATTTTTATCAGTGCTTCTTCTCAGAATCAAATGTTTATTTTTAATAGGAAACTCCAAACACTTGCCGATTTGCGGAATATGCTATATTATATAGATGATAACTCCTTTGTTTAACTATAATTTGTTTCATAAAAGAGTTTTTAAATGAAGACTTCTGCATTCTGATATATTTTGTAAATTTCAATTGAAGAAATAGAGGGAAAAAAATCCTTTATGTATGATAGTTCAATTAATTAATTAGTGTATCTTATGCAATTAACGCGGACTTATTCATCGGAACTGTAGCCAATGTGTTCCGATTGATATGACCACTGACGATTTTTTTTTTTCAAAATGATAAGAAAACCTATTTCACATTAAAAACTAACTTCTTCGAGTGTCAGTATTATGCGGAAGTGCATATTTTTAATTTATGTCAAATCGAATTCGTTCAATCATTCACAAAGTGCACACTTACATTTATTTAAATAATTGCTTCTCAGAAAAGAAATGTAGTATATACGAAGGAGCATGTGTCAAATCTTATTTCCGGATCGGAATGGATAATTATGCGGTATTAATATTATTTTGCCATGAATATCACCCTAATATGTTACATGTATATAGCATCATCAAATATTCCGATATGTTAGATTTGTGAAAATGCTATTTCGCTGGGTTTTTTTTCAAAACTATTTTGCAAAATAACTTATTTCTGCATGTCTTCAATTCTAAAATATATATATATAAATTCCCAAATGGTCAAATATTGTGATTGAGATTTTATTTATGAAAACAAATTATGCTATGTAAGTACGGAAAGGTAAACCAAGAGGGAAAGATTAATTACATCGAACAAAAGATCGTATATAATACGTGTCGCATATATTACAAATTATTTCCGGATCTGAAGAAGTTATAATTATACGATGTTATTATGTCGATATGGATATGATCGTATTTTGTTAGAAATACAAATTTATCAACCATTCTTTGTACTTCAAATATAGTTAAATTGTATACTTATACTATACAAAATTAAAACAAATATTTATAGGATACCTCAAATGCATTCGATTGATAAGAGTAAAATATTATGTTGAGTGGTCTAAGTAACTTATCTACACTGACGTGATATGTTTTGTGTTCAAACCTTGCTTATGGTAGATGCGTTCAACTCCGATATTAAAAACAGACAATGATTGCCAGTTTTACAAACGAACGTATGTTGTTCACTCATGCTACCTCCACCATAAAACAAATGGATCCCTGTTTGCACATAAGAGTTGGGAAATTGACGTTATATCAATCTAAACTATTAAACACATATGGTGTAAGGCTAGATGGCTACCCAAACTACTTTTTCTAAAGATAATAGGGAAATAAAACACTTATGATAATGTCGGAGCGGGAAAATCAAATGCAAAAAAAAAGAATCCGACAAAAAAGGTCGAAAATGGTTCAATGAAAAATATGGGTATGCTAAGTGAAATTTAAACGTAAGTAGAATCCTATCGTCAAGTCGCATAAAAATAGGTGGTATGGCAACATTTTCTTGGTCTTGAGATACTGTCTTTTTGTAATGTTCATCACTTTCTATATTTAAACTGATCAAGAACCTAGTACACAGTTACTTACATTATAATTTTCAGAAATATTATGTTTCATGACCGGTTTTTTTTTCTGCCAACTTTAGAAATCTTATGCCACGACAAGTGCTCTTATGTCTTTTTTTAATTTTGAATTTTTGAAATACTAAGGATTTTCTACCTCTGGCATAGATTATCTTAGCTGTATTTGGCAAAACTTTTAGGAATTTTGGTCCTCAATGCTCTTCAACTTCGTACTTTATTTGGCCTTTTTAACGTTTTTGGATTCGAGCGTCTCTGATGAGTCTTTTGTAGACGAAACGCGCGTCTGGCGCTATATACAAAATTTAGTCCTGGTATCTATGATGAGTTTATTTATCATGCAATGAGAACAACATTACAAGAAATTTCATATATTTTTTCACCCGATTCATAAACCAGTTGCCTCTAGAAATATGTTCAGTAGCTGCTGTATTTTTGTCCAATCATTGTGTTAGCAAACTTAGTTTCTGGAAAGTTAATACTATAGTGCCACCCAATACGTGTCGCATATATATACATCTAGTTTCCGGGCTGAAATTTATAATTATGCCGTGATTTCATTTTGAAATTAATATGAAGGTATCATTTGCCTTATGGTCCTTTCTTTGGTGAATATAAAAATCATTAAGTAACTGATATTTATCATTTGTTTTTATTCAAGTCTTACTATCGTCAATTTTCTATTTTACCGATTTATGAGAGTTGAAAATCAGTAAACTAATGTAACATTTATTATTATTTTGTGCATTTATCGTTTGATCTTTTTTTGTGATAATTTTCATATCATGCTACTCGCTTGAGATGGACAAATTATCGCTAGAAACTAAGCAGACACGTGGCGTTGCTAACGAAATTGACATGAAATTGACAACGTCGTCATAGGTATAATAGCGATAAACAGATTATCATTGGTCATCTCAACTCGATTGCCTTTCTCGCTTTCGCCGTCCCGGCTCAAGCGAGAAAATCAATCTCGTTGAGATGATCAACGACAATCTATAATTAACTCTCCACGATAAAGTAAAAATGTTTTCCACTCATATCTTATGTATGAAGTTTTGCCTCAACAGCAGATGTATATCTACTTAAAAAAAGTAAAAATAAATTCTGTATGTTCATTCCGGAATATTCCTCCACAACCGAACAATAAGAGACCAAACTGATGTTTCTGTATATTTTTTTTCCAGTTATAGTTATGACTGTAACTCCTGTCGTATTTATAAATATCATTTATCTTTTTGTAAAGAGGTATTCGGAATACACGTTGCTTTCTTTATTTTTTTTTAGGTAGCCAAGTGGTCGGGTGATTTGTTTAATGAAGGTCTCTATGATATTCACATTCATCTGAAAGGAGTTCCTTTATTAGAATGGGAAGCTCCTGAGAAGACCGAAAAGTATAGTATATTCAATTAATTTCATAGAAAAAATGAACGATTGTTACTGTTACAGCATGTTAACATTCTTAATCTTCACTTTACACAATCCCTCAAAACAAATTGATATCTTTGTCCTTGGAAGTTAAATGTTTCCATATGGTTTTTTTTTCTTCGTACTATTCTGTTCGAAATGAAATAAGACTCAATTTGTGTATGTGTTAAGATAGGTTTTACCTCCTTTTTGGATCAAGAAGTTAATCTTTAATTATACTCTTCCCAAGGGAAGTCCGTAAAGCCATGCACGTACGAGCTGTGAAAATATCATTTCTTAAAAAATCGTATGATTGCAATTATTTCTTTCGTACCACGGATTCAAGAAAAGACAAAAATATTTTGAATAGCAAATTACATATATTTAAATGAATATTAAATATAACAACGTCTTAATAGGCATATTTATATTTTATAGAATATTTTCCAACGATTTTTTTATCATTTTGATAAATGGTGGTTAACTGACGTATTTCAGATTTTTTTTAACACATACTTTGCAAATGAAAGCGATGGATTTGATAGGTTTCAACTGCTCCTTCTTCTTAACATAGTACTTTCTAGTTAATGTTGATATGCATATAGGAGTTATCAACCCTTTAATGAATACTTTAGCATCAATGGTTTCATTTCCTCGCTTGCATGATTGTTTGGTATTTTATATTAGCATGATTGAACATTTTTAAATGAGGACATTTGAACTTGCTTGATTCAATTTAACTTCCTTCATAATATATTACCAGCTTTTATCTTTCTTATTATTTGCATAAGTTATGGTTATCCCTTTATCCTGTTGCAAATTAAAAACCGTGCATTTAATTAACCTATATCCATATGTTTTTAGTAAATAAACTCATCATAGATTCCAGGACTAAATTTAGTATATGCGCCAGACGCGCGTTTCGTATACAAAAGACTCATCAGTGACGCTAGAATCCAAAAAAGTTAAAAAGGCCAAATAAATAACGAAGTTGAAGAGCATTGAGAACAAAATTCCTAAAGGTTTTGCCAAATACAGCTAAGGTAATCTTTGCCTGAGGTAGAAAAGCCTTAGTATTTAAAAAAAAATCAAAAATTTGTAAACAGTAAATTTGCAAATATAACCATATCAATGACAATTCATGTCAGAAGCATTTATATACAATAAACAATGGTTATTTATCAAATTATCAAGACACTGCTTATTACAGGAAACATACACTTCCGCAAGTTTGGACATCAAATTTTAAAGGAAATATATGAATTACATGGCTTTTTGCAACGTCATTGTGGTAATTACATCTGCACGGATGCATATTCTTCTGCAACATGTCTTTTAAATGAAAGTTTATAGAATAAATATGTACATCTGCCTATAGTTAAACCCTTAATGGGAGACATTTGCTATTTAATCTTGAAAAGGTTTAATAAATTATGATATAAAGAATCGTGTAAGCATAATTTTTAACATTTTAATGTCTTATAAAATGATCATATCTTCGTTTATCTTTGAAGAAATATTAAGGTTTGACCTTCTCTTTTTTTCTGAAAGCGCTTGCACCAAGCGTATGACAATAGGCCGTTTCAGAATCTAAAGCACCATGGGTAATTTCATTGTTCGTACCCCAAAATGAAAATAACGTCACGTCATTGGTTAAATTTCCATTGTTAATGACATTTTCGACCAATCAGGACGTTTTGGTGTGCACTTTTGAAAATATTACCCAGGATGCATTATATTCTGCAACGGCGAATTGTTTTTCACTGGTTCCGTTGTATGAGGAAGTATAATGTTTGAGTGTGTCAGTTTTTATTGACTTCCTGTTTTTGAATTTACCTTGGAGTTCCGTATGTTTAATTTACCTTGGAGTTCCGTATTTTTATCATAGATTTTTTATATGTATTATATGTGATTTTATAAATGTTTTATGTTAGCAGTTATGAGTTCGTTCTTGTCGTGTCTGATATTATGTGAACAAGTGCAAGCATAAAAAAAAATTAAACACACTTTTTAAGTTGCATCTTTGTAGACGAAACGCGCTTCTGGCATAAGTGTAAAATTTAAGTCCTGGTATCTTTGTTGAGTTTATTTACCTAGAATTATTACTAGAGTTATATTTTATTTTTTTTAAAGTGTGCTTTACACGTGACAAAACGTGGTGTAGCTCGAATAAAGAATAGACTGTTTTCTGCTCTTTAGTCGGGTGGTTGTCTCCACACATTTTACATTTTCATTCTCAAGTTAATAGGATAATGTGTACCAATTTTGGCTGTGGTCTTTTTGATTTTGAAATAAGATTTTCTCAGTGTAACCTTCGAACCAAGTTTTACGATATATGAAATCTCCTTTTAATGGTAGTAATTTATACTTTCCTTGTTTGTTATGTACAATTCTCTGCTGATGACTGTTCCACAAAGACATTTTTTTGTCAGTTCTCAACAGAGATCGGACATACTATGCATTTTACCTGTTCGTAGGCTAGTGGCTTCCTATGCTATGAATAAAAGAAAACGCATGTTTTTTTTTTCTTTTTTCAAATACACAACTTCGGAAGACAAATCTTCACTAGTTTATTATTGTATTTCAAATTTGATAAAATGCATTTTTCTTGTTCGTAGGCTAGTGGCATCCGATGCCATGAATAAGAAGGTGGTGATATTTTATCCAGCAACTAGAGTTTCATCTATTGTGAAAATATTAAAAACAAATGCACATAATGCTTTTCCAGTGGTCACCGTACGAAAACAATCACAGGTATGTACAAATAACGTTATCTAAAAGTGGCATTAGTTTACTTTTTATTGTAACGTCATTAATTATTGGGTTTTTTATATCATTGCTAATTTGTATATATAACTTAGCAGAAAAAGTGCTGTATACCGATCGCTACTGACCCCCTTCGGATCCATATAGGTTTAGTAGAATCCAAAGGAGATTTAGCTCTCGGCCGCTTCCCCTTTGGTATGGATTTTACTCACCCTATATTGAACCATAGGTGGTCAATAGCATACCCTATAACTTATGATATTTGTTTGCAGGGTTCAGAAGAGTTTGGAGATGAACTGGAACTGTATGCATCATTGGAGTAAGTATTTTTTTTTTCAAATTCCACGCAAGAAGCCGTAATAATTTGAATAATTAGTGTAAATCTCTCAGGTTTGTTTCCAAATACCAGAAAGTCAAAATAAGTTTCAAAAATCAGTAACATAAAAGAAACAAATCCGGGTTACAAATTAAAACAGAGGAAACAAGTCAACTACAAAAAAAAAGGAAAACAATGGAACAACAGAAACACTGAAGTGCAACAAAAATATATGCCAACATACAACGAAACGGACTTTTGATAACAAATGCCATATTTCTGACTTAGTACAGGAAATTTTACAAAAAGAAAAGTGGGTTGAACCTGGTTATATTGCTAGCCACGTCGCACTTTTATGACAATGTTAAAAAATATCGCTTAAATGACAATATTACGTGGAAGAAATACAACACAAACACACGTTATAACACTCATCACAGAGAAACGCACAAATACATAATATAATAGTCGACAAAACATTCAAACCGAGCATCTTCCACCAACGACAGACAGCACAAACACTAACTCACTTTTGTAACGAATATGTTATCGTGACTTATATACAATTATTTTCACAATACCAGTCCAAACAAGCAAATTCCGGGATTAACCTGTATAATGAACACTTTGAGACAACTTTTTTGACAGTGAATTGTATCAAAACATAGAGAAATACTATTGAAATGATACATTGTAACCTTGGAAGAAAGTTATAAAAATGTATTCTTCATACATGTTTACGATACAAAGAGCATTATTTTTATGACTATCAACTAATAAAATACATAGATTGTCGAATATTTTTAACCGCAGTTTTATTTAATGTGTCATTCATTCTGCGGAGAAGGATGCAGATATGATGGATGGATGGATGGTGTTAACCTGCGTTGTCAAATGTTACATGCATATCATGACATAAATTTTGATTATATATAAACATAAAGTCCTCTACGTACTTAACCGACATGCTGAGCTTTATTTTTAACTTGTTGTGTACAAAATAATTGTCCACATTAAGACATATTATCCTACATGGACAAATATTCTTTCTGTGTTCTTTTACATATTTTATCTAGACTTATCATAAGGGCAGAAAATAACAATTTTCAATATTTTGGTTTGAACCGGTCGAGGATCCGCACTGGTGGCCAGCACACTACCTTTAAATCAAAGAGGCGGTATTCGAATTTGAAGTGAAGTCTGCAAGTTTGAGTAGAAGCCGAATCAATTGATATTTATACCATGAAGGAAAATTATTCGACCTTCTTTTGTTTCTCAACATTAACGGGTTGGACAGACATTGTTTAAATTGTTTTACGCAAGATGTTGAGTAAAATATAAAAGTCATAATACCAAACGCCGTAAAGGAGGGACAAAAGATACCAAATTCATAAGAAAAGGAGTTTTTCAATCTATAAAAGCTGCAATTATTTATCTGTGACGATTTTTAGGGAAAACGTCTACACATATAAATATGTGTACCATTAGTTTAACGATATTACAATCTTATTAATCCATTAAGAAAAAAATAATCAAGGTAAAAAAAGAAGTGCTTAAGAAATCGCCAAAAAATTTGAAAGCGAACGCCCATGCGTTCATAATATCCGAAATAGAATCGAGGTCACTGGGAGTATTGAGATATTAAATAATTGTGGAGAGGACATTAAAATGATTGACCTGTTGCTCAAATCTTATAAAAAATATTTTAATAAAATATTGTTTAATCTAAACCTGTTTTCTGATATCTATTTATAAATGAGATATACGGTTTCACTGAATCTGTGAAATGATAAAATTGAGAATGGAAATGTTGAATATCAAAGAAGCAACCTAAACTATATCTAAGGACGGCACAGCACCCACCACTATACCCTTTATGTTCTTGAATCAAGCAAGGACCTTAACAGACTTATTGGAAAAAACTAGGAAGTCGGTGGGAGATATTTTAGTATGACATCGTTCTTATCCTCTAACTATTTAAGTTGTCAACGACACTTCGACCCGATAATTTAATCGGGTGTCAATATCAATTCATTTTACATCGAGTAACTAAATGTCAGTTTCCATTAATTTTATTATGTTCCCTGGTAGGCGTATAATTGATGAGACACAATTAAGATTTGCATAAATCTTTGCAGGAGCATCACCAGGATTTGCTATGACGTCTACGTCTAACATACTAATTTATTTTTTTTATTTCAGATTTTTCACTCTCTGTATTTAAATGTTTTAAAGAGAAAGAATACAGAGAATTGTACACACCAACAGTCTATTCTTTTTTAAAGAAATTATTTAATTCCTGAATTTCTTGAAATTATAAATCTCATATGTTTGTTCAAAATATTAGTTTCATAATAGAAATTGCAATGTCATAGACAAAGTCATATATGAGGTGCGAAAGATACCAGAGGGACATTCAAACTCATAGATCGAAAATAAACTGACAATACCACAGCTAAAAATGGAAAAGACAAACAAACAGATAATAGTACACAAGACACAATATAAGAAACTAAAGACTAAGTAACACGAACACCACCAAAACCTGGGGTGATCTCAGGTGATGTGGAAGGGTAAGCATATTCTGATCTACATGTGACACCAGTCGTGTTGCACATGTTAATACAAACCCCATAATTTACTGATACACTCAACAGATTCTATATCTATAGATACCAGTGATAATGTCAGTCAAATCAATGCGTTCAGGGTATATACAGTTTATTCTTAACTATAAGGAAAACGATAGTATGTATTCTTACATAGGTGACAATAATAACATTTTCGAAATTTATTACTTTTTGTAAAAAAAGTTAATCCTGGACAAAACAGTGTGGTATTAGTTTTTAATTATTCAGTTTTAGGAAATTGAAGTCAAATAGTATCATGACCAACTTCCAACGGAGTATCCATACCCGCCGTCATCTTACATCAAATAAATGAAAAATACAGAACATTTTTCAGTGGGTTTTACAATTTATATTGTAAATGTACACACTGCGGTTATTCATGAAAAGCAAATAAAAAAATATATTATACCCTTACATCCAATTACATCTTTCCTACGTTTATTTTCTATGACTGTCTTTGGTTCACAATAGGCCGACCTAAAGCTGGGAAAATGTACGACATCATGTAATATTATATAAAACAGTATGGTCACAATTTACCTGGAGGTTAAGATTTTGATTACCATTTTTGAAATTTTACCAAACAATTCAATCAAAGGCTGAATAAGTTCCTTGATTACTTATTTATTTTGCTTTTTGATGCCGCTTTGTATTTTTACATTAATTCAGATATCCAGTAGTCTACAGTTTACATACATTATCATTGTGTTACATATTTGTTTTTCGTTCATTTGTTTACATAAATAAGGCCGTTAGTTTTCTCGTTTGAATTGTTTTACATTGTCTTATCGGGGCCTTTTATAGCTGACTATGCGGTATGGGCTTTGCTCATTGTTGAAGGCCGTACGGTGACCTATAGTTGTTAATGTCTGTGTCATTTTGGTCTTTTTTGGATAGTTGTCTCATTGGCAATCAATCCACATCTTCCTTTTTATATCATATGTATGATTTTTTTTCGAAATACCAAGGATGTTCTACCTCTAACTTTGATGACCTTATCTGCCTTTAGCAAAATCTTTCGGAATTTTTGGTTCTCAATGCTTTTAATCTTTGATATCTATTTGCCTTTTAAACGGTTTTTTATTCGAGCGTCACTGATGAGTATTTTATGTTGTTGTCCCCGCAGATAAAGCCCCAAACAACATCGTTTTTGTGTGTAAAACTCATTACATTACCTGCTTGATAAACGAATTAGGTATTGGCAATTCACTTGGAAACTCAACATATACCCTCACGACACTTACCAAAGAGGAAATCCTGGATAATCATAGGTCTGTTCTGTGTTCCTTTGGAATTTCAACCAAAGATGAAGAACTGGATCTGCCATCACTGTATTGGATACCTAAACTACAAAAGTGTCCTTACAAACAACGGTATATTGCTGGGTCTTCCAAGTGCTCCACGAAACCTCTTTCTAAATTATTAACATCTACTTTATCAGCAATCAAAGACGGGCTTCACAGTTATTGTGAAACTGCCTATTCTAGAGGGGGCGTGAATCAGATGTGGATACTTAAAAATTCCAAAGATCTTTTAGAGTACATACAATCTAACTCTCTTTCATCTTGTAACAGTATTAAAATATTTGACTTTTCTACTCTTTACACCAGTATTCCACATTCCAAACTAAAAGACAAATTGAAAGAGTTGGTATTGCTTTGCTTCGTAAAAAAGAATGGCCAACGTAGATACAAGTATCTTGTCTTAAGGAGGGATAAATCCTACTTTGTAAAGGATCACTCTGATTCGAACAAAAAATTCTCTGAAACTGATATTATCAAGATGCTTGATTTCTTGATTGACAACATATTTGTTACGTTCGGAGGACGTGTTTTTCAACAGACTGTCGGCATTCCAATGGGAACAAACTGTGCCCCTCTACTTGCCGACTTGTTTCTTTATTATTATGAGGCTGACTTTATACAGGAACTTCTTAGGAAGAAAGATAAGAAGTTAGCAATATCCTTTAACTCTACTTTTCGCTATATAGATGATGTTCTTTCACTAAATAATTCAAAATTTGGTGACTATGTGGGACGCATCTATCCAATCGAACTAGAGATGAAGGATACTACAGATACAGTTAAGTCGGCCTCATATCTTGACTTACATCTAGAAATTGACAATGAGGGTCGGTTGAAAACAAAACTTTACGACAAAAGAGATGATTTCAGCTTTCCAATTGTGAACTTTCCATTTCTAAGTAGCAACATTCCAGCAGCACCTGCATACGGGGTATATATCTCCCAATTGATACGATATTCCCGTGCTTGCATTTCCTATCATGATTTTCTTGATAGAGGGTTGCTGCTCACAAGGAAGCTATTAAACCAAGAGTTCCAAATGGTGAAGTTGAAATCATCCCTTCGTAAATTTTACGGACGCCATCACGAGTTGGTTGACCGTTATGGAATAACCGTTTCACAAATGATATCGGATATGTTCCTTACGTCGTAACTACAATCCCTTCCCTTTCATGAATGTGACCTACCGAATTAGACTATTTACCGGATTTGATATCACATAAGCAACACGACGGGTGCCACATGTGGAGCAGGATCTGCTAACCCTTCCGGAGCACCTGAGATCACCCCAAGTTTTTTGGTGGGGTTCGTGTTGTTTATTCTTTAGTTTTCTATGTTGTGTCGTGTGTGCTGTTGTTTGTTTGTCTTTTTCATTTTTAGCCATGGCGTTGTCAGTTTGTTTTAGATTTATGAGTTTGACTGTCCCTTTGGTATCTTTCGTCCCTCTTTTATAAACAAAACGTGAATCAAGCGTATACATTAACATGCCTGGTATCTTTGTGGTTTTTTGTATTTTATTGCATGATGATCCAAATAATAATTGTAAGTTAGTAAGAAAAAAGATATTTTGTTTCATGATTTGTAGAAGTAGGGGTACAAATGCAATATACAAAGGAAAAAGAATTATTAAAAACCAGCATCTTAAATATTTCCATCCTTACTCATTCGATTTAGTGGAAAATGATATGTCACAAAATTTATTTTTGTGATTTATATTTATAGGGAAGAAACTATACCGAAAAATGCTCACTGGAATTTAACCGGAATGATTATGCGATATCAGCTAGTTACTTTGCTAAAGAAGAGAATCTGGTACAGAGAAGAAGACGGGGTTTGTTCTTTACATAAGTTAGGGATTTCAACTCGGTGCACAATTACTTATCGAGTACTCGTTGGTTTTATCGAGGGTTACTCGAGTACTTGCTCGAAAAAATAACCACAACACGAAAGCACAAAAAATACGTACTTTACATTCTGATGTTCGATGTTAAACGTCTTTACACTAAATCTATTAGAAGTTGGATGTGTATAAATCGATAATTTAGTCTTAGATGCATGATTTTTTTATTGGTTGTTATTGGCCCCGAACTAGTTGTCAGTAACTGCAAATACTCTAAGATCTGTACTCTGTGGGGTTTTTTTTTTGTTGTTGGAATGTACAAGTATCCGGCGTCGTCTACTCTGTTTTCGTTAGATATATTTTTATTTGGATCCATCTGATGAGTTAAGCATTTTTCAACTGATTTTTATAGTTCGTTCATATGTTATACTATAACACCATTCTCCCATGTTAGGGCAGGGTTGGGATCCCGCTAACATGTTTAACCTTGCCACATAATGTATGCATGTCCCTATCCCAAGTCAGGAGCCTGTAATTCCGTGGTTGTCGTTTATTGCTGCGTTACATAATTGTTTATCGTAAACAAAATTGGTACAATACTTAAGCTGTTTTTTTCTCGTTTGAATTGCTTTTCATTTATGATTTAGGGGCATTTTATAGCTGACTATTCTGTATGGGTTTTGCTCATTGTTGAGGCCGTACGGTCACTTACATGTATAGCTGTTCATTTCTGTGTCAGTTGGTCACATTTGCAATCATATCACATCTTCTTTTTATAAATTATTCTATATTTCATATTTTTTTCTGGTACTATGATGCAAAGTAATATGGAAACCAAAAATCAATAAATCAACCATTTTTACGATTCGCACATTGCATGCTTGATATTTTGATCTGAATCTAGACAACATTCGTTCAGTGTCAAAATATGAATGCACCAAGTACTGCACTGAATAATTGATGATTTTTAAGTTCGAGCTAATAAATATTGCCATGTCCTTTGTTGTAATTGTTATCAGAGAAATATTGATTGACAAGGTTAAATCGTATTGATACAGGTTACCATAAATTGTTCTCGAGAAATATCTTCAGAAATGTCGTGATAAATAATGACGCATGAATTTTCTTTTACTTCCGCACAAATCTGTGTTTAATTATTGAACAATTTTATTGTTATATATAGTGAACAGTTCTCTTTTTCCTTGTGTAATTTAGTCCATCTCTATAATCCAACCAAATAAAATATTTCTTATTTCTGACTGATGGTTTCTACAGTTTTCATTTGCAGTTTATCGATTCAGAATCTAATACACGCTGGTATTTATTTTAAAAAACGTATACCAAAATGTTATGATTGTTTGAAAACGTCCTAAAAATAAAAATTCTACCGATGACGTAGTCTGAATTAAACTTAATTCATAAAACATGTTTGCAATTTTTTGTGTGTTAACCTTAATACCAGATTGTTTGTATCATCCTTTGACGGAGTTCAGTAATTTGTGATTTTACTTTTTAGAAAAAGGATATTGAAAAACTAACTTATAATTGCTGAGAACAGTTCTATTTATCTTTAGTGTATATATCCAAAATAAATAAAGTCACAAATTACTGAACTCCGAGGAAAATTCCAAACAGAAAGTACCTAATCAAATGCCAAATCAAAAGCTCAAACACATCAAATGAATGGGCAACAACTGTCATAATCTTGAATTCGCCGTTTCAGAATCTAATGCATCCTGGGTAATATTTTCAAAAGTGTACACAACAACGTCCTGATTGGTAAAAAATGTCATAAACAATGGAAATTTAACCATTGACGTGGTGTTATTTCATTTTGGGGTACGAACAATGAAATTACCCATGATTCTTTAGATTCTAAAACGGCTAATTAGTACAGTCATATTAATATTTAAAAAATGTTGAATTAAAGCTGGTTTTAAAACTAGCTAAACCTCTCACTTGTATGACAGTCTCATCAAACTCCATTAAATTGACGACGAGAGAGAAAAAAACAAGCAGACAAAGTAGGTAATTTTTTTTTTAAAGAATAGGTGAACAGCAGTCAACCTTGTGTTATAATCTTAATCACTATAAAAATAAACACATTTGTAACAAAGAAGCACAAATTGTCATATATATATATATATATATATATATCAAGCAAGTGATAAGGTTTCTTGTTCATATTCGGGTCAGCCTACCTGTTTCCATAAAACAGACATAGACGTGTTGACAGATACAATTATCTTCCACATCTTTAACGTTTGATCTAATTGACTGTCAATGTGGTAAGATGGCTTTAAGATGTTAGTATTTATTCAGTTGTCCTTTGTAAATATCAAAGAAAAATATCTAATAAGATGGTATAAAATTACTTTAATGAAATCTTCTGTAAACATATCTCATATTTTAAGAACTGAATTCTAAATTTATACATTACAAGGGTGTCGAAATGCTATTTTACACGTAACACTATTGGTAACTTAATACCAAAAATACAACCAATATGATGTATTTATCTTTTATGAAATAGGGATATACAATTGGAAATTGTAGTGTCAACAGTATAATTCTTTGTTTTAAAAATCAAATGAATGTAATTTATATTATGACGCGTTACAGTATTTCAGAATATTCCTCTAGTAACTAAAATATCTTAAATGGGTGAAAGATACTTCCTTGTTGATATGTGTCATGTTGCTAGCTACACTCGCATATGCCACAATCCTTCTTTGCATTTTTTTCAAAGTTTTTTTCTGCATTTTTTAAAAGTTACTCGGAAATTAAATACTATGTTACTGTATGTCATTCATATATGCCCTTTGGACTTTAAATGCTGACTTAAAAGATTTGAATTGTTTCTTATATCTCCTGGTAAATATTTCGGGTTTTTTTATTTGTAGTTTTAAAGAGGCACTAGCTGTCAAATTCATGGTCACCTATTTGACTCAAATTCTCATATTTGATTTATAACAATGTAAACACTTTTATCCAAACTATCAAAAGTCTAAAATAAACAGTTTACAGAGCATGGGGTAGATAATATATAGGTTCGTTTCGTGTGTATTTTAGGCCAGACGCCATCTAATTAACTATCGATTTGACCTCAGATGACCATATAAGCGTTGTAAACATAACTAAAGATATGAATAGATTAATCCAACACGTGCAATCGGATTTTTATAGGTCTGTTTGATTTTATTTTATAGATTAAAAAAAGATGTTTTTCATTGTTTTTTACCGTATAAGAATGATTTTATGTGCATCGAATTAGTAATCAAATGATTTACCGTAGTTTCACTTTTATTGTTGACATTCTTTTTCTTTAAATAACCAGTACACGTACAATGCATGCGTTGTCAATCTCTAGCTAGGGGTTAAATTGAAGTTCACATGAATACGGATTTAAAGAGGTCGACTCATTCACTTGCAAGTAAATAACTAATTATCAATGTTTCTTAGCGTAATTTGACAAAATTGAACCTTTTTGCCTGCAAAAAGCGAATTGTTCTTTCACTATTTCACTTTCATTATTGATTGAACAGAAAAAAATAAACTTAAGATTTTTAATATATCTCGTAGCTAGTGACCCTTTAATGATTTAAATGTATTAACATTATACATATTTAACCTTTGTTTATTTTGAGTAAAACAATTTGCATCACTAAGTTCTATCAAGTCAGGCAGTAATGGCCTTATCAAGATTTAGCAGTTTTTAAGTTTTGGGTTTGCAATGATGTTGCACATCGTGATTGGTATGACTATTTTTGATTCATCGTTGACAACTGAAAAATCTATGACTAGGAAGACAAATATTTTGTCGTTTATAATCTTTTTCATTTACTAAAATTGCTTAAGATTGTGGTCTCATGTTCATCCCTTTTTGTTAGATAATGGTTAGGTACTACCACAACTATTGCAGTGCTGTGCTTCACATTCCAATACTAATATCGATGTTCATGAGAAAACTTATTTACTGTCTTCGAATTCTTAAATCTCTTTCATGATTTAATTTCTACAGAGACTCATAATTGATAATTATCGTTTCACAGCGAGACGGTGACAATAAAGTAAATAACATGACATAAAGTAAATCAGAGGTAACTAAATTTAAACTGTGAAATGTCCTTCTCAAGCTGTAACATTTCTATGACATGTGTAAGTCGATTCCAGTTTTATAGTTTCCTCATTCGGCATGGAAATCTGATTAAACGAATTTTATGAGCCATAAAGAAAAAAATATCTATTGAACAAAGATTGTCTGCTAGCCTACTTTTGGGGAAGAAAATTGAAAAAATGGCCTTCAAAGAAGATAGGACTTTTATAACACAAAACGAAATTACAAAACGTCTTTCATTATACGTTCTTGTTTTGTCTTTTATGTAATCGCTTAATTTCTCTGTCAGATAATCATCAATTATGCACTAGCAATTTCGTTCTTTTTTTAAATTAGGTAAATTTATGTATTCGTCCGAAGAAACAAAATACCAAAAGTTCAATTTCAAGTGACGAAAAACGATATTCTCAATTTTAGATTACATAATGACGTGTATCGTTAAAATGATAGCTTTGACCCATTTTGAAATACTTAAATTTTATCTGATTCAGCAACATAACTAATTTTGTATTCTTCTCAAACGTTGTTATGTTTAGGGATGTATAAATACACATCCACGCTTAATTTCTAAATAGAGATTACATTAAACTTATTTGATAAAAGTTTAGCATCTAACTATCCTACTGCCCGTTGATACTTTTACTTTTGTTATTGCACAAGTCATGTCTTCTTTGACTGTCCATGAGGTTAAAACACTAAATCCCTGGGATTTGTTTTAGTTGAATTTAGTCTTTGGAGCATGAAAATTACATTATTTATTCTTTTCGGCTTTTACCCAGCTTTTAGTAACTGCGAGTACTCTCGAATCGTACTTTCGTATTGATTTGACCTGTTGATGCAATTTATAATGCTTTTAAGTAATTTAATGTTTACTTATATAGTTTAAATTTTTTTTTTCTTTTTTAATACATACCAGCTTTGATAAGTGTTTGGCCCCGTACTATAAACAACAAAATTATGTACTTTGTAAAAAAAATCCGTATTCCATTATTGTACACCTTACAACAAACTTTTTTTCTTTTTTTGTGTACATTGTTTTTAACGGCATGTTTTCCAGGGTGTTGGTTGTATTTCATATCGTTTAACCGCTCACACCTTATTTTATTGATTTTGTTTTTACACTGTACCGTAGATCAAATTTATTCGTGCAGTATATGTTCACTTGTTTGTGTTATTAAGTCTTTTGATTGATTTAAGCCATTTCAATTGATATTTTATAGTGTGTCTTTCTATGTTGTGATGTTTCATTATTGTATTAGATAAGGGTGAAAGTTGGTACCAGCGGCATTTGTTTGCACCTGTTCTTAGTCAGAGGCCTGATGTTCAGTTGTTGTCATTTGTTGATGTACTTCATAAGTGTTTCTCGAATTTGATATAATGTAATCCGTTGGTTTTCCTGTTTGAATGGTTTTACACTAATCATTTGTGGGACCCTTTATAGTCTGCTATTCGGTATTAACCACGGCTCCGTGTTGAAGACTGTACTTTGACCTATAATGGTTAATTGTAACAAATTGTGACTTGAATGGAGCGTTGTCTCATTGGCACATACCATATCTTCTTATATTTAATAATTTAGCGAGGCCTCCACCAAACCACTTGAAATATGGAAAGGTTGATAGGGATCACTAAACAGATTAAGACTAAGTTTAAACAAGTTCATTTTGTTTTTACAAAAATATGCTTCATGATAAATGAGGAAAATAGATAACAGTTTGACGTCAGGATTATGAATTTAGAACGTACTAACCACAGCATTCTAAATTTTATTAAGCCATTTTAACGCTTTTCTTGACAAGCATGGTGAACCTTTTCTTATATATATATAATGACTGAATAAATAGTCAACGATCAATCTTACAGGGCGATGGATCATGTAATATGATTCTGTACACTACAAAATATAATATATAACAAGTCAGAAAGGGTACAACATCACCATTAAATAACTATCAAAATGAACAAATATTAGATATTTCGGATAACAGATATCCTTCTTCAATAATAGCACGATGTCAAATGAATCATGTCAAAATATTCAAACTGAGAAACTTTTTCTAAATCTTGAAATTTATACAATTTAAGCGAACACCACAGACGCTGATACAATGTTTGGAAATTTTAAAATTGTATCAGCGTCTGTGGTGTTCGCTTAAATTGTATAAATGTCAAGATTTAGAAAAAGTTAAGTTTATATAATATTTATATATATATATATATATATATATCTGTTCTGATCTCAGTAAGTGGAAAAAATATAATTCCTTTATATTAGTCGAATTAATTGATTCATTCATTTCTGTTAGCTTTTATTGCTGATTGTGTTATATCTTATTTTTTGGAATTTTCCTTGAGTGCTTATGCTTATTCCTTTAACCATGTACAACACTCATTTTCCAAACACATGAAAAATACAAAGCTAAGACATCCCATGGTCTCTAAAAGAGGGACGAAAGATACCAGAGGGACAGTCAAACTCATAAATCGAAAATAAACTGACAACGCCATGGCTAAAAATGAAAAGGACAAACAGAAAAACAATAGTACACATGACATAACATAGAAAACTAAAGAATAAACAACACGAACCCGACCAAAAACTAGGAGTGATCTCAGGTGCTCCGGAAGGGTAAGCAGAATCTGCTCCACATGTGGCACCCGTCGTGTTGCTTATGTGATAACAAATCCGGTTAATAGTCTAATTCGGTAGGTCGCATTTATGAAAGGAAAGGGGATTGTAGTTACGATGTAAGGAACATATCCGATATCATTTGTGAAACTGTTATTCCATAACGGTCAACCAACTCGTGATGTCTTCCGTAAAATTTTCTAAGTGATGATTTTAACTTCACAATTTGGAACTCTTGGTTTAATAGCTTCCTTGTGAACAGCAACCCTCTATCAAGAAAATCATGATAGGAAATGCAAGCACGTGATAGACACGTGATCTGTACAATATTTCAGGTTCGAAATCACTTTAGCTGACTTTATGTTGACAATTTAAAAAAGAAATCATCCGGATATTGATATCCGAGTACCAAATTAAATTAGCTGAACCATAATGAAAATTTATTTCAAAATACTAATAAAACAAAAAAGAGGCATTTAAAACAAAATATTTGTGAAAGTTTATTAATAGAACCTTACATCAAAGTTAGTGCGAAAACGTGTGGTTTAACACAAAATCTTCTATCTCTAATATTCTGACACTCAGAAGTAGGAACATTTTGTAAAGAGGATGAATATGATATTTTCAATTAATAGAATGGGAAAATGATAGTACATTTATGAAGTAATATCATAGTTTATTTACGGTAAAATCAAAGAATAGTGTAATACAATCAGAGAAAGGCGATAGTTGATACAAGAATGAAATTAATTTGTTAAACATAATTATTTTCGATATCACATTTCAAGTGCAATAGCATATCAGATTTTATAGTTATTTGAAACATATACCTTCTGCCATTACTCATATTTATTGCATTTATTGTTTGGTCATGTTCAGATTAAGTTATCTTATATTGAACATATACACAATGAGGGAGTGGTACCCTAGCCACCTCATTTCCATCATTGAAGTCCCTTAACTCCAAACTAATCTGCATTTGATATAAAAATATGACAGAGCGTTATCAAATTTTGTTTTATTTCAAGGTCTAAATAAAAGAAAGCAAGATGTTTTGCAAGACTAAACAATTCCTATATTTAATAAATATTAATAAAAAAAAATGAAACTTAAAACCCTAAATATAATCGAAGATATGTAGAGCTCTATTATATTTTAAAGTATACAGATTGAATTAAGTATAACATTCTTTCAGAATTGAATAATAAAAATTATTTTCATTAAAGGAACATGCAAAACATAATACCTTGTTCGGATTCTTGAATTTGAAAATCAAATTTAAATGTCTGATATCTCGTAAACAAGCGCATGGACCCTTAATTTTTTCTGCTTTTTTAGTGTTTATTTAATGTATCATTAATGTATACAGTATTTTAAAATGCACTAGTGGCCTTAGGTTTTTAAAGATAACAAAAAGGTAAACGGTCATGATACATAATCAAATTCATTTCTGAATAGTTTAATGAAAGAACTTCAGTTAACTGTATGTACAAATTTGAGCAGTGTATGAAAGTGATGAAAATTCTAAAAAGACTATCATTATCCCTTATGGGTCAGGAAATACAACCGTGCCAACACAAGGTGTACACGTTGAAACGTAAACAAAGTCTTCGTATTGGTTGAGTTAAGAATTCGTTTTTTTTTTTAAATTGACAAAAAACAATTATCACAGTGGATGATTCACGTCTTCCATTGATGGACGAATAGAGCAACATGACACTAGCATTATCCAGAACATTGTCATTTTACATACGACGCCATTCAGGACAAATGTTAATGTTTAATTCGTGCATACAATATAATTCCTTTTTTTTTAAATTGAGGACTGTTTTCTTTGAAGCGTGTATGTGACATCATTGTTATGGTTTTGCGTTTACACATGTGACATTAACTACTGCAATATGTTGCTATTTTGTATCAAGTTTAACTCTGTTGTAACTGTGTTTATTTTTAGTAAAAAATTAAGAAGGGTGTGCTTCTTTGTTGATCTGAATATTTATATATGTTCCCCCTTCAAAAAAAGTGTTCTTCTGAAAACTTAACAATATTCCAATCTTTACTAAAAAGTAATTCGACGAAACAAGGTTCTTTCAAGAGAGGCACAGGCGATAAAATTAACAAAACCCGTATGCTATTTTAGAACCGTCTTTGACTGGCGTATTGGTAAACTATAAACGTAACATTAAATAATAATTCATCTTGAAAATAAATAAAAATTTGAATCTTTCAGCTGTGACTATATGAATATTCTGCAAAACGAATCTGAACAAGAACCGAGTTAAAGAATTGAAAAAAATGCCATGATATAAACACGTTACATGTTATGGCGGTTTTAGACGTCGGACACGTGTTTCTGTAAAAACCTTCATCACGGTGGGATACAATACTTTCTCGTTTGAATGGTTTTACACTAGTAAATCTATGGGGCCCTATACAGCTTGATGTTCGCTTAGAGCCGAGGTTCCCTGTTGAAGACCATATTTTGACCTTTAATTGTTTATTTTTCCAAATAGTGACTAAGAGTTGTCTCATTAGCAATTAAACCAAATGTTCTTATATCTATAGACCACATAAACAGTTTGATCCGCTCAATATCTTGAGTTACAAATAGACATTGATAGTGAGAGTTAGTTGAAATAGAAAAAAAAGAAAGATTAATGAGAGGATGTTTCCCCATTAGGAACTCTTTTGTTTTATTCGCAAACTTCTATAAACTTCTAAGTGTATCCCACAACAATAATTAATTTACATGTACTGTATCTGCATCTGAATTTCAAAACCTGCTGACATCTGATGCATGTTTTATTTTTTTGAAATCGAGACATAGTAATTACGCTACTATTTGATTGACATATTTCAGCAACGTACAATTGTGTTGGTCATCACTAAACCTAGTGTCACTGCCCATTTATATAACAAAAGTTATATAACCACGCCATAGTAATTGATAAATTAAATAGAATCAAAGGTACACCTTCGTGAATTTAATATCTCAATGCGTAAAAGGCATGCAATATGTATAACATGCCAATTCTACGTATATATAAGCAACAATCCCAAAACAAATAACAAAAACATCATTTGATATACAACATTCATTAACGTTTTTAAATTAAAGTCACTAATCAAAATCAAATAGTAATCATTTTATGTAAATGCATAGCCTCACTTGCATATACAAAAAGTGGGACGATATTTTTTTTTCAAATTAATAAAAAAAAATAGTAACATCTAACATATATTTAAATAAAAATGTTAAATCCTTTTCTTAAAAAAATTTTCAACCTGAGAAAGTAACTTAAATTTATATTGAAACATCCGATGACAATGGCGTGCTCTTAATCTAAGTTGTTGAAAATAAGTAGATTTCGGAAACTTTTATAATGCTAAGGACTATGTTGAAAACTAATAATCAGTGGAAAAAAGTAAAATAAAAAAAACCTGAACTCTGAGGAAAATTCAATACCGAAAGTCTCTAATCAAACGGCAAAATCTTAAACTCAAACACATCAAACGAATAGACAACAACTGTCATATTTCTGACTTGATACATGCATTTTTTTATGTAGAAATAAATTAAGTGAATGTATTTTCTTGATAATTTTTCGATTTTTTTTAAATATCTGTGTATCAGCATTGACATTCTCTCGATATATATTTTACAATGAAAAGTAAAATAACAAAAATACCGAACCGAATCATAACGGAGAGTTCGTAATCAAATGGCAAAATCAAAAGCTCAAGCACATTAAACGGATAACTGCTGTCATAATCCTGACCTGGTGCAGGCATTTCATATGTAGAAAATGCTGAATCAAACCTGGTTTTATAGATAGATAAACCTCTAACTTGTATGATAGTCGCATACAATTCCAGATGTTGCTTATCCTGTCGACGCACATAATCTTGCTTTTTTTTTGGGGGGGGGGGGTTCATTCGATTCCTTGAGAATTTGTTTGCTACCTTGATGTGTATCTGCTCGAGCAATTAATGAGATATGAACATCGATAAACAACTGTTGTCTATCTAACGAAGAAGATTTTTAAAATGTTTAAAATTACAGTACGATTTATTATTGATTACACTTGAGTTGTGACTAACAATTGCTTTTTCATTTTTTACTCTATTCCAGTTAAAACACTGAGTTTTGCCAAAGAGTTTGAACACTTTTAACTAAGTTAACCTGGTTTTTCAAAGGACACAACTTTTGCAATAAGATACTCAACAAATATACTCTAAGATAAGCACTTTGTGCATGTTCTATCTTTTGTCTATTCATTAGCTGATTTTTTTTAATTTTTTTTAATTTTTTTTTTTTTTTTTGCTATTATACAGATCAGGTCCTTTCTATTTTGTTTTTCTAAGTTTGTTCACTTGTTGCGCTGTTGTAGCTTAAAAGTAAAAGTTGGAGGATCACAAACACGTTTAACTTGCTTCATTTTTGTGTATCTTTCCAAAGCCAGGAGCCTCATTCAGCAGTATACCTGACTGACAATCGTTTGTTATTTCGTTAATTATTTTGTGATTCATTGGGACATTAGTTTTTTCTTTTAAATTGTTTTACATTATTATGACACGGCCTTTTATAGCCAATTATACTGTTTGGTTTTATCTCCTTGTTGAGGGCTTAATTGTTGGCTATAATTGCTTACATCAAATTTATTTGATTACAGGTGGATATTAGTCTCATTGGAAAACATACCGCACGTCCTTAGTTTATACAACAAGCATGTACTTTTAAGTCAGTCATTCATAAATTATTTTTAATATGGCTTTGGTGGAATATATCATCAATGCAGACACTTCAAAGATTAGACAAAAAGTTTTCTCATTTTTGAAATCTGCAAAGTCGTCTGTCTAATTGTTTATTTAGATTGTAATTTGTAAGTTTACAAATCATCACTAGTGTTGCTACGACGTCATATAACCATTATGTGTTATTGAACTTTAACCAGCACTACATTTAAATAAAAATCGATAAGAAGTATGATATAAATTTATTATCAAAGTATCTGTTCGTGTTTTAAAACAAAGTATGTGAACATTGAAAAGATATTTTGACGCAATGGTGCCAAAACATTTTTGTGTAAAAGTAATTTAAGAAATTCTAAAGCTAATTAATTGAAGAAACATTTTACTATCGTCCCTTTACATTATTTTTTCTTCCATATCCATATTATTTTTTCTTCCATATCCATATGAAAAGTAGAACTGTTTGTTGATTTACTCATTAATTTCGTTTATATTGTCAAACTAAAAATTCCATACTTGAGGTTTTTTCCCCTAAAAAACATATTTCCACAATAATTTAAAATGAGCATATATATATTAATACATTGCATGAACGTTAATTACAAAATGTTGTAAAGTTTTCGGAAATGTACAAACAATATCCACGAGCTCCATTAAGGCGGGCTGCGTTTTCTTTATTCTGAAAATAAAGGAAGAATAATTACTGTATATGTTATATGGTTTGTATCGATATCAAATGTTATGTTAAGGTGGTACCTAACACTACAGGGAGATAACTCTGTAAAATCAGCTAAACGTTTTAATTACGTTGTGTTGTTAAGGGAATATTAAGCTTCTCAATGATCAAAATAAGTGTTTGTCAAACTGCTATATAACCAGTGTAATTTTTCTGATAAAACGGTTTGTTCAAATTTTTTGAAATTCTTATATTTTTGTAAAAGGGTCAAAGTAAATACATTGTCAAAATTTTAAAAAAATTAAACGAGCCAAATTAATTTT
The DNA here is from genome assembly GCA_037788925.1 of Mytilus galloprovincialis. Taxonomy (NCBI): domain Eukaryota; kingdom Metazoa; phylum Mollusca; class Bivalvia; order Mytilida; family Mytilidae; genus Mytilus; species Mytilus galloprovincialis. The sequence continues at coordinate 28,641,886 of CM075342.1, read as the reverse complement.
AGTTAAAGTGTTGGGTACCACCTTAATTCTTATTCTATACATTACGTCTCTCGCACTAAGATGTGCTCGAAAGTCATAGTATGGTAATAAGTGGTGTATCTCAATAGGCAAAATGCATCAAACGTTTCATATAAGCGAAAGAAATATAATTAATTATAGAATATATTTTACTGAAGTAGAACGCTCTCATACGTATTTGAAGGAATTTTCCATATTTAGGCACAAAACCAATTAAAAAGTAAAATCACAAAAATACTGAACTTAGAGGAAAATCAATTCGGAAAGTCCATAATCACATGGCAAAATCAAATAACAAAACGAATCAAAAACGAATGGACAAGAACTGTCATATTCCTGACTTGGTACAGGTTTTTTCAAATGTAGAAAATGGTGGATTAAACCTGGTTTTATTTTCACTTCTCACTTTGACGAGAGACTTATCAAATTCCGTTATATTTAACATTGATGCGTTAACTAAACAGACACAATAAATAAAATAGTCAAAATATGGGTACATCAGTCATCATCGTATAACAATTTTAAAAGGAACAATTTAACAGAACACAAAAAACATCTATCTACAAACACATTCATTGATTTGTGTGTCTGACGTCAGAAAATTTTAAAGTGGTGCTTTAGCAAGAAATAGTTGTTCATTTGTATTTGTTACTCAGGATAACCGTATGGTGCGAAAAGGGGGATCATGTTGAGAACTGTCAATAAACAGATAGTCTGAAATATGAAAACGCTCTCTTTTTAAATCTTTTTTTTTTTTGTTTCAAAATGATTGTCTCAGTGAAATATATGCTTCTTTGCTTTAGTCATAAAACAATTAACCGTTCGTATAAAATTGAAGATTTATGTATCTTCCCTCTTATTGTCTAGAAAAAGCAAAATTAGACAAAAAAAAGTATTTCGTAATTCATGATAGTTAAAAGGTTTAGACAAATGAACATGTGAAAGTTATCCGTTGGGGATCGATTGTTGTCATGGTCTATACCGATATTTGTAAAGGTTTATCTTTGCTCAGTTCCTCATTCTATTCCTAATCGTTTCACAAGTGTATGTCACTTTGTGTCTTAATTATTTTGACGGAATTCGCAAATTAAATATTCTTGTCAAAACTTCGAGTAAATCTTTTCTTAATGACTGAAAGACGACAAATTATCGCTTTTCTTCTATGAAAATTTCTGGTGTTTTAACAAAAATAGCCTGGCCTTGTCAATGTCATTATGACGTCATAATTGAATAAGCATTTCATATAATTTTTAATATCATCATACATGATAAGAAATGCATTATAAGTTAATGTTTGCTCGAAGGTGTTTGTTTTATTAGTAAGTTGTCACTTTCTATTTGCTTTATGTTGAAAGATTGTCGTAAATTTTATATAATTTGATATAGTCCCAAGCATATGCCACATAAAGAATTTAGCGTCACCTTCCACTGTCCACTGTGAAAGCTGAGTATCTTAAAATATGCTTGACCAGTTATGCTCAAACTTCTTCTCTATTCTTTTCTAATAGTTATGTTTAATCAGAACGTTGTCAAGTATATGAAATTGTTGCTGTTATTAATATTTCTGTATTTGGTTCATTTCTCTGATTGTTTGGCAATTTTTGAAAACAATGGGTAATGTCTGGTACTTTTATAGTTGCCTTCACGGTATAGGGTTTTCTCATTGTTGAAGGCTGTACAGTGGTATAAAGTTGTTAAAATTCAAGTCATTTAGACTCTATTATATAGTTTACTCATAGGCAATCATACGAAATTTAACCAGAGAAACTTTAACTCTCTCATCCACCCTGCATTCGTAATGTTGTTCATCTGACGTCATATCCGTTTTCCTCAGGAAGTTGGATTTAACATGTACAATTTGATATTACTATGTAATCTTATGATGTATATTAAGCAGGAGAGTGTAACACTATGCATTTTGTCCATTCTTTCAATTTGATTTATTGTAAAAAAAATAATTGCAAGTTGAATTAAAATGACTACTAACATATATTTTAAAATTATAGCGTAGTATTAGGCAATGCTGGTTCGTATAAAAACTCATTAAGGATATTAACAGTACCATTTTCATTTCCTTTTCTTGAAAAGGGCATTATTCTCTGGAAATACATTTCGTTTTTCTTTAAGGTCTTTTAATAAATTTTCCAATTTTGATATAAACTCGCTGTCGTCTTCTCTTGTAAGCGGCTGTCTGTTATACAATATTCGACTAATAAGTTGGGAATCGTCTGAAAAGAAACAATTTACAGTTAATAATATGATAGTTGCGATTTGTTTAAGAGTTATATAACACAAGCAAATTGTATATATTAAGTATGTACTTACGTGAAGTTTCAGAACTTGTGTAATATTTTCAGACTCCATGTTTTTTCCCTTGTATACAGGGTTAAATATTAAGCCCCATATTATCACATAAATCTCCATTTGGTCTTTAAAAAAGTCATTTACAAAAATTCAAGCAATTCAAGATTTCCTTTTTTTTTTTCTTTTTTTATTTGAGATCGAAATAATACCAATGCAAAGTTTGGTCATAGTCAACCTTATAATTCTGTACGCCAGACGCGCGATTCGTTTACAAACGCCTCATCAGTGACGCTTGAATTAAACCAGTTAAAAAGCCAAATTAAGTACAAACACATCTGTAATTTTAAGTGACAATAAAGAATGTAAACCAAATGTCTAATTAAAAACATTTTTAAAAATATATCATACATATGATGCTTTATGGATGATCCTATGAATTATTCATAATGCTATATATTTTCAATTGTGTAGTCATGCTTCCGAATATACTGTTATATTTTGCATGGACATATTTAACAAGTATATGAAGTTAGTACAACGCTGAAAACTAATAAGTATTATTTAGACAAAAAGCGCGTCTGGTGTATCAACTTATAAGCCTGATACCTTTTTTTAATTTGATAGATGCTGTAGTGTTTTTTTGTAAATGAATGTTTGTTCTGAGACTGTAACACAGTGATGACTGCTGTACCCATATTCTGACTATTTTATTTATTATGTCTGTTTTGTTCACGCATCGTAAATATTACGGAATTTGATGCGACTGTCATACAAGTGAGATGTTTAGTGCTATAAAACCAGGTTCAATCCTCCATTTTCTATATAGGAAACTACCTATACCTATTAAGGAATATGAAAGTTGTTATCCTTTCGTTTGAGTAGTTTGAACTTTTGATTTTGCCATTTGATACGGGACTTTCCGTTTATGAATTTTCCTCGGAGTTCAGTATTTTTGTGATTTTACTTTTTTAAGTGGTCGTATTTATACAGCGATCGTTTGCGAAGACAACTACCTTCACTTGCTTACTTGTAAATGACAGTATTTGAAACTTTCTAAAGTTTCTTGGATGTTCATGTTTCTTGGTGATAAGAATCACAAAAGCTTCAAACTGTGCGATTTTCGATGGTATGAAAAGGAACGCATACTATTCAATTTCTTAAAAGAATAAGCGTGTTTAGTATATAGTAATTAATGTAATTTTGTAATTTGTTATATCAAAATTAATGAAGAGGATAGTTAAATCATTTAGATAGTTTGATCGACTTTGAAATTCCAAATTCTTTAACAAGTGACCAACTAAATTATTAATTTTATTGCATCCTGCTTTTGAGTATAATAATGAGTTACTCAAATATGTATTCGTTAAAAGTAAAAGCCCCTTTGAAAAACTGATATTAAGGAGGGGGGGGCAAAAGATAGTATGAGTAGTTGTGCATTCAATTAAATGGACGGTAAAGATAAAAGAAAGATGCCCTAAGTTGACATTTGTCGTCATTTTTTCGGTTGATATGTACTCCTTCTTTGTGTTTATTTATAATGTATTTTGTGTGACGGTATCTCAAATACTCGTCTGTTATCCGTTCGTTTGGTCTATATGAGCTTTTGATTTTGCCATTTGATTATGGAGTTTAATGTTTGAATTTTCCTCGAAATTCGGTATTTTTGTTATTTTACCTTTCATCTATAAACTTAAAACCTTGTTCATGTGTATAATGCTTATTCATAATCATTAACAATTCACTTAAGGTTTTTAATTTTAAGACGATCGTCAGTTCTGAAATTTTTTCCTGTATTTAGGCGCTTATGTTTACTTTATATATATTTATGTAGGTGCTTGAAATTTTAGAAATTACATTAAAAATACATTTTTAGGTTCAATATTTTTGTTGTGATACTTTGACTGAGAAATCCTTATTTTGAAAAGAAGTCTTTGATGTAAGAAAAATGTTAGATTATTGAAAGTATTAGAGTGTTAATGCAAGATTTGTATTAATCAATGAGCTAATAGTTATCAAAAGTACCAGGCTTATAAATTGATACACCACACTCGCGTTTTCTAAATATAAGACTTATCATTGATGCTCAGATCGTAATAGTTAGAAAGCTAAACAAGTATAAAGTTGAAGAGCATTGAGGACCCCCAAAACAAAGTAGTGCCAAATACCGCTCCGGTATTCTGGAATAAAAAAATCCTTAGAATTTTGAATAATATATACTTTTGCACACAGTTAATTTTGTAAAGATGACTATATAATTAATATTCATGTTAACACCGAAGTGCTCACTACTGGGCTGGTGAACCAAGATCTTAAAATAACTAAACATATTGATAGATTTATCAATATCATGGCATGAGATATTTGAATAAATAAGTTTCATGTTGTGGAAATTATTTCATTTTTAATTGTTTAAATGATCAATGGCATATAATATGAATACGATTGTAAAACTTTTGCTGCCTGCAATGCCAACTGATGAGCGTAACGGGTATGAAATTTAATTTAACATAGTTTTAATGGATGGCAACTGTACTTTTAGCTCTTAAACAACATAACTCACTTTTACAATAATTTCCGAATTGAAATTCGCTTAATCGACTGTAGTAATGATACTTAAGTTGCTTTTATGCATCAATGAATTTACTCATTTTAGACTGTAAGGGTAAATATTTCAGACATGATTAAACGAGGAGAAAGTGTTATTAATCTGTTTATTCCAATACAAGCGACTAGGGTTAATCTAATGTGTTATATTTTCATAACTGATCATTGATAAATTTGATTTAATGTATGTGTACATGAGAAAATATCAAATAGTGTTCAAAGGAATAGAAACAACGGTTATATTGCTGTTTTTCAGCCTTAAATTCTTTCTAAAAGCTTTAAATTCATTTTAAAAGCTTTAATAGCAATTGGGATACTGAATCATTAAATGATGTTTCAATAATATAAAAAATAAAATGCATATCGTCGACATCTATCCCACTAAAGGAAGAGACCGCGCAACTCCTCTGAAACCATACAAAGCCGGAAATATTTGGGATATGCCGTATAAATGTTGTGTTTTGTACTTCCTAGATTTATCTTTGAAACGATCTTTTTTCCATATAAACGCCTTTTTTCTTAAAAAATATATCCAAATCGAAGACGATTATCGATCCGTGTCTTATACGCTTTCTTACATGTTCAGTCAAACTACTGTCCGTGAAATTTAAAAACATTTTGTTTCAACTCTTGCACAATGCTTTCGCGATTTCGCGAGCATTTCTAGTAAGCGTAACATAAGCAAGTTTTTTTCATAGATACCATGCTAAGTACTAACAGTAGATGCTGAATTGTATCAAATTATTCACAGATTTTTAAGATGAACCTGTTTATATTTAGAGCGTGTTTTTTTCTTATTCATTTAAATTTTTGTAAACATAGTAGTCATGGTTGATTTTACATATTCAAATTCCGTCCTCATAAAGTAGCCATTTCATAATCGGAATGAATATAAACAATCGTATCCCTAAGTGAAAATAACGCAACTTTATGCTGGAATAACAAAATGTCACAACTATTTGGTGATATTGACAGATTTACCATGATGCTTTAAAACTGAAACGGCGAATCATTCTACACAGTCTTATTGTCCTTTTTAGCAATGTCTGCACAAATAAAAACGTCCAATTATTCTACGCAGTCTTAGTGTACTATTTAGAAATGTTAGCACTATTCAAAACGTCCAAGCAGTAATGTTCTCATGATTCAGCACTGGTTATTACTTTTCATTTACTTTTTATTTGTCAATTGAACATTGCCCTTATAAGTTTGACGAGATAGACGGGCAATGCTTTAATTCTATAGAAACTTGAAATATTTTTTCGCGCACAATGATTTATTTGTGTGTATTTAAAAACCAATGTATAAAACAATCAGTTTGAAGAATAATAACTTTTACTCTTTTTTTTTATTTTTCACATGATTAAAAATTCTCTACCATAACAGGGAGTGCTGGGTTTTGTAGTAATTTTTAATTTCATGTTTATTATGTAACACTTTGAATTGACATCATAGGATTATTATTGAAGTGAAATGGTTGAATATTATCATCAAGACATATATTTATTTTATTCGATCTTATGAAAATTTGTTACCGCTTTTAAAAACCGTAAATACTAGAATTCCGTATCTAATCAAAAGAGTAAACAAAAATTGCCTCTAATGTTAAACATTTTACTAGATATAAACCAAACATTTAATTTAAGAATTTAACACTGATAGTGTGTTCTTAATTCGTAATTTGAAAATTCCTTCTGATTTTGATTACACTGAGGATTAGAAATGACTGTCATACAAGTTAGAGGTTTAGCTAGCTATAACACCAGGTTTAAAACACCATTTCATATATCAAATAGTCACGAATAGGACAGTTGCTATCCATTTCGTTTCATGTGTTTGAGCTTTTTATTTTGCCATTTGCTTAGGTATTTTCCGTTTTGAATTTTCATCGGTATTTTTGTTATAATACTTCTATGTAAAAGCGAGAAGAATTGTGCCGACTTGTTTAGTAAAATACAATATTTGTGATAAATTATTTGTCACAACAGTTACATCAAAGCAATGCGTTTCAAACTTAGCAAATTTAGGTAAATTGAAATAGTTATCAAACTCGATTGATATTTCTCCTTTATTTTTGAATTGATTATATATTTTATTGTATTTCCTTATTTTCTTTAAATGATGATTACCAGATATTGTATTCGTTTTATAGCCTGTTGAAGATTTGTTGAGCAATATATTTCTATTGATCATGATAGCATGATAGTCCCGTGTTTATATATAGATTACTATTTTCACCTCATAAACAGCGCGTTAAACACATTAATGTGTATAAATATGTGAAGCTAGATAATAAACTTTCAATTTCTAAACAGCTAAACGAAAAAAACACAAGGTCTTCAGTAACGTACAAATTTATATATCAAGCCAAAGTCATTTCAGTCTAGAATGACCTCATACGATATTTGGTGAAGTGAAATGGTTAGATATTGTTGGCGGATATATATATTTTTTTGGTCCGATCTTATGAAATTTGTTTCTCCTTTTTAAACCTCAATTACTAACATTTCGTATCGAATCAAAAGTGTAAACAAACATTGCTTTTTTTTTTTAAACATTTACAAAGTTATAATATGTATATTAAACATATATTTACTTCTTATTTGACTTTTTGTGGTTAAAATTTGCAGAGACTGTCAAATACCTTCATGGTATGGGCTTTACTCATTGTTGAAGTCCGTACGGTGACATATTTGTCATTTGGTCTCATGTAGAGTTGTCTCATTGGCAATCATACTACATCTTTTTATATCAAGGGAGAAAAACAAATATAAAACTAATATTAAATTTAATAACACAGTAGGACTCTTACTTTTGAACAAGATAATACAATAAAACAAAACGAAGATACAAATATAAGTTGCTAACCTTAAAAAAAAAAGAAATGCAACACGAGAACCTGCATTATTGTTGCTAAGTGTGAAACTATTTCTCGCTCTGTTTTAAAAAAAAAATTGTGCAAAGTCACTACAAAATATTTTACCAAAAAAAGGGGTTTTCTTGTTTTGTCATCCCTAAATGAAAAGTTGTGAAATTAATAAAACCACACTGGTTTGAATGGTGTTATTATTTTATATTTCCCGTTTTATAAATTACTGTTTCAGTGATATTAAATGTCAAAGCTCTCTATAATAACAGATTTTTTCGTTATTGCGTTCCTTTAAATTTTTATAATATGAATTATCCATGAGTATTTTTCACGGACAGATTTAACAGAACTGATCAACTGCTTTCAGCAACTTCTGAATACCCAATATATATGCGGTATTTTATAATTCGTCAGTAATACCGCGATGACCTGTGAGCAATACGGAGATGTGATATGATTGCCACTGAGCCAATTATCAGCAAAGAAACAATGGACGAGGATGTTGTCAAAGATAGGTCATCCAACGGCCATCGACAAAACGCAAGACCGAATAGTAAGCTCTAAATGCCCAGGTATGATGAAAGGTATGTCAGTTCAAAGAGAAAGGACGACTAGATTTAGGCTAAACATAATAAATGAACAAAACAATGACAGACATTACTTAAAAGACAAGCAACCGGACATACGCGTGCTCATGAAGACTGTGGTGTTTTTAAAATGTAAACTTTGTGATGTATCAATATCAACAATAATGTAACATCACAGCATAATAAAAACTATAAAAAAAAACCCAATTGGAAATGGCTCGACTCATCTGATTGGTACGAAGCACATAACAAAAATTAAAACAAACAACACATAGAACCGATGTAAGAGAATTCGCAGTTTCTGAAATCAAAGCCAATTTCGTATTATAACATTTTTATCGTAAAATGTGAATTATATTTAGGCCAAACGGAAATTTTGCGTGAAAAGTTTGATTTAAAACCAGAATATATTTCGTTTCAATTAACAAAATAGTGAATATGGAAAAACCTTATATTCGTCACGATTTTAAATTTATTCTCCATAACAACATTGTTTAAATATTACATGAACAACTTTTGAAAAGACGCATAAAGACTGACGATTTTTCGGTTTGATCATACCTGGCGGCAATGATATCGTCTAATTTACGAAATATGGGATCATACATTTGCACCCAGAAACAAACTTTAGTCGTAACTAAGGCATTCTCCTTATTAACGGTTTAATAATGCATGCAGTGTCATGAAATATCAAAATTAGTTTAACATAAGAATAGAACACTGTAACTCTTTATCTACTTAAATATATTTGAATCTTTCTTTAATAAATTCAAACTGGATAGAAGTAATATTTTGTTTGAGTGTATTGCATTCATTCTTCCATGGTCTCAAGAGAAATTTGTATAAAAATCTAAAACATAATAAATAATTGTGAAAAACACAATAAAAAAGTAAGAAATCACTTAAATCTGTATGCGTAATTGTATTAAGTTGTATATTTTTTTTTTTTGGCACATGTAACATTGGCAAAAAAAAAAACAATCGTTATAGTTGCATATTTTCAAGGGTTAGGAAGTTGTGTAAATGCTCAAAAACGAATTATTCAACATATGTTGTCATTCATTATATAAGCCATATAAACCTTAAAATATTTAATACCAAATGAAATGCTTTTTTGGGATGAAATTGGCCGGTTTTTATGTTACTGTTCCCTCGGGAAATAAATTTTTGATGAGGACTCGTCCTTGGACGTATTTCTTTAATCTAATTGTTTTTTAATTAGATCATGAACTCATAAAACCCTGTTGCTGTTAACTATTGTAAAAGTGTACATTAAGCAACGGATTGTATATTATGTCTTCTGTCTATATACATTCAATATCAGGATATAAACAAATCATTGGAATCCCCAGTGTGCAATAGTTGTTCGGTCTTCGTTATTTATACTGTAAGTGTTTAATTGTATATACTAATTTAATTTCTATTAACTCATTAGAAGTCTTGTTTAGACTTTAGAACACTTAGAACTGCACTTGGTATATTCACTAGTTTAGTGAAAGACCACCCTTTTCAATTCTTTTAAACTCCGTACTTTATCTACCTTTAAATTTTTTTAATGTGAATATCACTTCTGGTCTTATGTAAATTAAACGCGCATCTGATGTACAAAAATATAAGCAAGCCTCATGTTTTTGGTGAGGTTTTTCTCTCTGAACGGCTTCCTAGTTTTATAAATGTAATGAGTTCTACCTCATTCGCATGCATTGTATATCTCCGTTTATCACAATGTACAGATAAAATAACAACTTGTGGAATATTCGTATAGTTTACAAATGTGCATATACTTCATACGTATGTGGTTTCACTTACGGATGAAAAAATGTATACGATAAAGACGCTTCACATGATGATGGCGAATGCAAGATAGAAGTTTTAGTTATTAGATTCAGTCAATATGACAAAGCAAAATTACTTTGAATTTAAGTAGTTCGTAAATTCTATTTGCATATTGATAGAATGGTTATTGCTACCAAATTCATGGTATTTCCGGTTTTTTTAAACTTTGTTTTAAAAAGTCTGCCATTTTTCTAAATAATTTTTATTGATTATATAAGACTAACGCGGCTTTTTTTATCATTGTTAAATCTATTGTAATATTTCTGTTTCAGAAGATGTTTTAGTATTAAGCCTTAAATTGCGATTGAAAAATATAATTACTGTTCTTAAACATTTTCATTGCATTTGAAATCTTTGTTTTCGGAGGTTTTTGATAGTTTCATTCTGAAATAATAAAAAAAGACTAATAAAACTTTTTGCAGCTATATTCTAAATGTATTTTCAAAATATAAGTTACATATTTACCTCTTTTTCCGTACCAATTTGCTTCTGTCATGCATATAAGGCATTTTAACACAAAACAAACGGTTAGCAACATTATTCCTTTCATTTTTTTTTTTTGTATTAATTAGAAAGCCTAAAACTGTGGAACTATTTTCTAGAGTGGATGTTTAAATGCTTGTACAAAGACCTTATAGAGGCGTACAAAATGATCACGTGAATGCAAAGGCGGATAGTTCTGTCAATACAAAAAAATCAATTAGAAATTTGTCTTCCTGTCAAACAATAATTCCCTTAATCAGATTGCCGATCATAATTAAATTACTCTGGCTTTGTTCCTAATAATACTTAATCTTAATACTAAAATCCATTTCTGATGTCGTAAAAAAAAATATACCTGTATCGACATTACCGTAAACAGGCGGAATAAATTAAATATGTTTCCGATTTGTGTTTTTGTTATGAAATGTAAACCAAATCGGTTAATTACTTCAGAGAGATAATCAAATTAGGAATACAATTTAATGTCATGTCTTCATCTCGTTGAGATCCAGAAAATGCAGAAAAAAATAATTATCTAACTATTTTTTTAAAGTCTGTTTTATATCATTGCTTTTAAAATTTACAAAAGATATTCTTTGCCTCTTTTTCATATATTTTTGTCAGTCAGAATTGAACTTCATACACATTTCTATGTGAAAAAAATATGTTTGTCCTTAAAAAGTGGGCAATTTCTTTTCAATAAAACTCAATCATGGTAAATATAGCAAGTCTTTGCTGTTCAGTGTGCGCTTTTTTTTTAATTTTAGGATTTGTTGAGGTAGGGTGTTTTGTTTTGTTTCAACTCTAAATTCATACCTTGAAAGAAGTATATACATTTGGGATCTATCACTAAAACAAATATTGGCTGCTAATAAAATTCTCTATCAATAGCTTAAATAATCAATTTGAATACATCAATACAGTATATTTAACTAACGTTTCATTTTGTTACTGCAAAGCGTAATCGTTTAAATAAACACTTGAACAGACAATTACCTACTTTTAAGAGACATTCAGCTTGCTTCAGATTATAAAAATCGTATGTAATGCATGAAACACTACTACTAAATTGTCTGTACTATTTTTGAATTACTGTTTTTTTTTTATCAAGAGAATCATTTAAAAACAAAAATAAGACGATTTAAACAATAACAATGATAACATGGCAGAAAGAAAAAGACAAACAGATAACAATGTGGAGCAGGATAACCTTACCCCTGCGGAGTCTCTGAGATAACCCCCACGTTTTGGCGGGGTTCATGTTGTTCAATCTTTAGTTTTTTATGTTGGTCTTTTTTTTTTCACTATGGCTTTGTCAGTTTATTTTGACTTATGTTTGAACTCCCTTTTGGTATCTTTGTCTCTCTTTTTCTAAATATAGGGTGCCTAGGAATGTGACCATTTTCTGTTAAAAAAACACAAACAGCATGTTTGTATTAATTACATATATCTTTAGGTCCGTCACTGCCGAAAATGGCTGAACTCGCAATAAATATTGAAGCGTAAATACCCCCGATAGGATGAAACTTAAAACGTCGAAACAAAGTGTTCAATTGAAATGACAAGGAAATTGATATTTACACTTTGATAGTATATTATCATTGTCATAAAGCTGCAGTTTTGACTATCAATAAAACAAGGTTTAGCCCACAATGTTTTCTTGAAAGGTCCTGAACCCAGTCAGTAATATGGCAGTTGTTATAATACAGTGTCTATGTATGTTGACGTTTGTTTTTGTTGCGCTTCAGTGTTGCTGTTGTTCCTTTGTTTTCGTCTTGTATGTGTTGTTGTTGATGTGTTTCAATCGGTTCTTGTGTGTAACTGGATTTGTTTTTCTGTCAATCGATGTATGACTTTTGAACACCGGTATACTATTCTCGCCTTTAACTATTAACCATATTCTATTACTAAAAAATAGCAAAATACGTCTGTACATGGAGCAATACCGTTTAGTATAGTTCATTAAGAAACTGATGAAGGACAGGTGAAAGTAATCATCTTAAATATTCTATTGACTTTTCAGCGATCTACACAAAGAAAATTGTCATATGAGGAGATGACAGAGGAGTATCCTCGGTATCCAGATATCTATGATATAAACCAAGACCCACATTTATTAATATCAGATAACATGGTTGTCGTAAGTAGATAATAATGTGTTTTCCTAGTCACGTACGCGCATGTCAGCAATATGACTTTGCTTAAATTATGAAAACCTTTGCTTAAGGTAGTACCCAACACCTTCACTAAAATTAATTTGGCTCGTTTAATTTTCATACAGTTTTGGCAAAGTATTTACTTTGACCCTTTGACAAAAATATATAAATTTCAAAATATTTGAACCAACCAATTTATCAGAAAAATTACACTGGTTATATAGCAGTTTGACAAACACTTATTTTGATCATTGAGAATTGAGAAGCTTAATATTCCCTTAACAAAGCAACATAATTAAAACATTTAGCTGTTTTTACAGAGTTATCTCCCTGTAGTGTTAGGTACCACCTTCAGTCGACTATGAATTGAAAAACAACTTTTGCTCCTTGTTTAAATACTGTACTTTGGCCAATAATGGCTTTGGATGGAGAATTGTGTGATTTGCACTCATACCACATCTTCTTATATCAATTATTATAAATAATAACAGCATTATGAAGGTCTTAAAATTGTAATACACGTGGTTATAACTATGTAGGGACTTATATATGCGCAGTATACATTGTATATTTGTTTGTATACTAGAGAAATTAAATGGATATAAGAAGATGTGGTATGAGTTCATTTGCTCTCCTTTGAATAAAAATTAAAGGTACAACTTAAAAAAGGATCTATAATCAAAGGGTAAATTACAGGAAATGCTTCATATTTTTTTCATTTATGAATACTAATATTATCTTTTATAAATGTTTTGTTTTCTCTTCTATAAATATTGCGAGATTCAATTAAACAAGAAAGGGCCATGTGGTGTATATGAAGTTGATTGCTGATAGAGTTTCTTTAACACAGATATGATTTGTATTTTATAGGACTTAACACCCTATATCAACCCATGTCCATATACTGTTTATCCCAATACACCAGTACCTCAAGTCTTCAATCTGTTCAGAAGTATGGGATTACGTCATCTACCAGTTGTCAGTCATGCTGGACAGGTATGGTTTTATGTATTTAAACATTTATAAGATTGTAAGTCTTTTTCACATAAGAATGTACTTTTATTACTTCCTCATTCCTGTTCAACTTACTAGTATTAAAAATTTTATTTTCTCTTTTGCTTTGAATAAACAAGGTTACACATATTCTTGTACCTATTTACGGCTGACAAATAATTTACCTTTAAAATTAATTAATTATTCAAGGATTTACGGTAATGCAGTTTCTTCTGTAATAGGTTGAACTTTTAATTAGGATATAAATATTGCTATGTTTATGACTATAATAGTACTGTGTCAGTATCAAATCATATGTCTAGAAAATGCAAGCTCTGGAATGTCCTATCAACTCGGAGATTTTAAGTCCATGTGCAGGTACTGCTTGAATATTGATATGTACAGATACAAATTTCTCGATTGGGAAGCTAAAAATCCCTCTCGTCTATGTTTTTGTTCTCAAACTAAGCTCATCGTCAAAGCTGATACAATATTCCAGAGTTTGCGTCTCCTATCAGATTTACTATTTGAAAGGCTGCTGCTTAAAAGGAAAGTACTGTTCCTATTTATTAGTTTAAACATATTTTATGGTTCAAATGAATCAGACACAAATTTTCCCACTTGGTAAAGTATTCTCTATTTCCTAGTTGTTTAGTTCGAGTCATACCTTAGACGGTTTTACAGACAGCATCATTTTATTGATTTTAATTATATACTTGTGTCATAGATTACATAGGATCTGTCCAAATTGTCGTTCTTTTTTCTCGACTGTTACATTAATTTAACTAATTTTTGTTTGATGTATGAATTAAAACTAAAATATTTTCTTCCTTTTTATAATGTATTTTACCATGTACTTTATATGTATGTATATTTGTTTATACAACAAAATAAGAATTTTGGTTATGCCGATTCACTCCAGTTTAAATCAGTATCGTAACACTGTCATTGTATTTAATGCAAGGAATATTCACCAAAGACAGCAGGCATATAGTTAAGAACGCCAGACGTGTTTCGTTGAAACAACTATTATCAGTGACGCTATATTTAATGTTGTAAACTTAAAAATTCTAAGTGAGAAAACATATGAATTTCAAGGTAGTCTAAAATGCTGTCCAACCACAAAACTGACTTTCTTTGTCGGCGGTGATAAACATGCTGTTGAAATAGAAAACTGACTTTTAGGTTGCGGTAGTAAGTCTGTTTTCAAACTAGAAAACTACCTTTCTTGGTATGCAGTTATAATTATGATGTCAAACCACAAAACTGCCTGTGTTGGTAGGCGGTAATAAATATCAAGTATTTTTCAGGGGAAGCTTTTTCTTTTTGTTATGTCATTGTTTTCCGTACCGTTATAATTAAATCTACTTCTTAATTATCTAATTGTCCTATGATCTACAGGTTATTTTTCAAATGTTATAGGTCAAATTTCTGTTATGTCGCTTCATGTATTGTACCAAAAAAATAAAACAACATATTAATTATCAAAACAGGTATTTTTTTTCCATTTTACATTTCCTGCTTTTGGCTAAATATATATTTACTCTTGTCAAATTTCAATTTCACAGAAATATAATAGTAATCTATTATTAATCTGGTTAAAAATGTGTAATTAATATTCAATACAAAAGTACAGAATAAATTACGTTTTCCAACGGATTTAGAATATCAACATTTGTTTTTTTTTTTAATGCTTCTTTGTTTTAATTGAAATGTACTTTAGGAGACAACATTACTGGGTGTTGGTTTTTTTAATTTGCGACTCTGTTGACGGAGTTTCAGCTGATCTGCAATTTACGAACTTTCCTCTAAGTTTGTTATTTTTTTCGAAACATAGTTTTGCGATTAATGAATTAATATAAGTACTGCCTGTAAACTTTCAAAGACAATACTTAATTCTTAAATAATATAAAAACGGAAGCAAAATATTAAATCATATAACTCAAGTAATGTTAGTGATAGGCTTACAATTTCATATTATCAATTGAAGAATTGGTGGTATGAAATTTGTATTTTTTATTCAAAATTAGCATACTAAATAGTGTAACATTCGAAATATAAGTAAACTATTTGAAATTTGAAATACTCTGAATAAAACATTCAAACAAAGGCCGGACAATCTTTCGATCTTAATTATATTTATAAGTGTAAAGGAATCGCAATTATTTACTAACTTAATATTAATCGTTGGAAATATTTAAGTCCTTTTATTGTAAAGATATTTTCCGCAAAAGTAGATTATTGTTTTAAAATCGCATAAAATTAATGTCAAACAAACTTAATTATTAACACAGCACGTTCGAAAGATGCACAATTAATGTAGAGTCAGTTTCTGTTTCATGCGAAAATGATTATTCAATTCTTTAAAAGGAAAATGGAATTAGGTGTATACATGTGTTGTTTTATTTTTTATCAAACAAAATGGAACTGATTGTTGAATGGGCTTTTTGGTTTGTTTGTTGTTTTTTTTTCTACTTTTTGTGACTAATCATGAAAATATAGAGGTGGGTGACTTCAAATTCGATATCACATTATTATTTTTTATCTAATAAATGGTAATTTTTTTGTAGAAATAAAACACCGACGAACATCATCGAAGATGTTGATACACATTGTAAATGGAAATCTTAAGTAATCCTTTATTAAAACCAGTCTATACTTAATGATAAAACAATTATTTTTGACAGCGTTGTTTTACATGATTTATTGAGAAATGATTCTTGTCAGCTATTTTTCTAAAGTCAGTAATTGACACCTAAACCTGATTTGAAGGGGTTGAGCCTTGCAACTGGATCGAGTACAAAGTCTGTTTTAACTTTGCAAACTTTGTAAGCGTTCAGATTCTGCTTCACAAATTTTATCAGTAATTACTAGAATTTAAAAACATATTTGCTTATATTTCAATAGCAAAATTTAATCTTCTTTCTTAATGTTTGTCAACAACCGCACAGTGCGAAAGATATGGTAATACTTGTATTCTTCCTCCGTTCATAACACATTTCATATTGGATACAATTTGCAAGATATATTCGATACTTAATATTATTGTTTATTACCATATAAACATTAACATACTCTACAAGGACAACAGTTACCCTATTATAGAATGTAAAAAAAACACATAGTGATCATATCATCATGTATAGTTAACAATAGTTAACGGTAATTTAGATTAACGAACTTCATTAACAGAAATGCCTTACACAAAAACTGTTTTAAAAGGGCTATGAAAAATGTTTGTTAATTTCCATGTCATTTGGTCTCTTGTAGAGAGTTTCCTCATTGGCAATCATACCACACCTGTTTTATATAAGGGAGAACCACTAAAATCGCCCTTTCACAGGTTTTAAATGTCACCATCTTGAATGAGTCAACCGATACGATGTGTGTATGTCTCTGTCACAACTCACTAGCGTCATTTTTTGCGGTTTGAGATGTTAAGAAACCAGAATAGTGGCTTGTTCTTCATTTTTACTGATTGTGTTCTTTTCGCAATTGTGACACTTTGACTCAGTCATAGTCCAGGGGTTGGGGCCATCCCCCTCCCTCCTTCTTTCGTGGGAAAAGTTTGGTTGATTATATAGGGAATCACTGAAGCATAAACGTAGCAGGATCCTGCAGTTTTATAGCAGTTAGTGGGCCCACTTATAATCATTTTGGATCCACCAATATAAGTATGGTTTTTGTTCGTTACTTTTATTGGTATCATAGGCGATAAATGAGATTTGAGCATCGTTAAATAACTTTAACCTGAATTGATGAAAACATTTCAACCATATTTAGTTTCCGTCATAAAGCCGTTTAAGGTCATCTTTGCCTTTAGGTGTTATAATCTTTATTTAGTCATATGTTCATGATTCATTAATTAAAACTTAACTATCATAATACACATTTTTTCATTATGACACTACGGGGTCACTGACTGGCGGTGAATTCGTCCTTCGATCTTATCCAATATACCTGCAGCGTTATCATTCCTGTGGCAGTAACTAACATCTTAAGTTCAGTGGTTGCCATTTGTTTATGTGAGTCATAAGTGTTTATCGTTTCTTCTTTTTTATATATAGATTAGACCGTTGGTTTTCCCGTTTGAATGGTTTTACACTAGTAATAGTTGGTGCCCTTTATAGCTTGCTGTTCGGTGTGAGCCTCGGCTCCGTGTTGAAGACTATAACTTGACCTATAATGGTTTACTTTTATAAATTGTGACTTGGATGTAGAGTTGTCTCGTTGGCACTCATACCAAATCTTCCTATATATATAGGAGAATGATTACTGTGCACAAACATATCATTCTGAAACAACCGTCAGGATATCTTGACGCAATAAGTTTTGAATGCAAATTAGTAAACCGATTGTGTGTATTAAGACTTAAACAGAACCCTTAAAAAATAAAAACCTCTAGAACCATGCAAGGTTAACTTTCTTTTGTTTTGTTTGCAACCTCAATTTTAATACATTTCATATCAACAGAATATTGTCTTTGATAAATTCGATGAGTATTGGTCTCTTACGTGTATTTAAGTAGTACATGTTTGAGGGGATACCGACCAAATTCAAGACTCCATAAGTAGCGGGTAACTGGTATAAAGTGCCTTGTTCAACTCATATGAAACATGTTTTCGCATTCAAGGATCTGGATACACTCAGATTTAACCAGTTTTGTCCTCCACCCTATTTTTTTTTTTTTTTTTTTTTTGGCAGAGTGAGGATCGGTGTATTTCTGTGTGCTGAGTCTTCTTCCGTTTATTTGTACTGTACTCCTGACACTTAGTGTTGTCATTTTAACGGTATTTTTAACATTGTAATATTAGTGGAATATTTGTCTAGCCATAAAACCAGGTTGAACCCACCGTTATTTTTCTCAGAACGTCCTGTACCAAGTCAGGAATACGGCAGTTGTTAGCTACAGTCCGTTTTTATGAATGATGTCTTTTTTTGTTGTTGTAGCTCAGTGTTTTTTTGTTCCAATTTTTTCTTCTTAAAGTTGATGTGTTTCCCTTGGTTTAAGTTTGTTACCCTGATTTGTTACTGCTTAATCGAATTATGAATACTAGAACTGAACAGCGGTATACTACTGTTACCTTTATGACGCATACCGAATTATGGATGCACACTTGGCTAAAGGTAGACTTTGTATCAATCATTTATCAACAAGTTTATATTTCGTCATTTTGGGCTGTAGGTAACTCTCAGTCTTTAAAGCACATTGACACACATACTTTATTTGAATCAGTAAACGAGTTTTTAATTTAATAAAAACTGAATATGGAGTGTTTTAAATTAATATAACATATTTACACGAAACAAAATATAACGTTTCTTATGATTGATGGAATATGAGTCTCAAGCATTACATTTACGCATATCGTTCAAAATTATGCATTTTAGACAATATGATACAAACATTAATCCGTACGAGAATTAAGTGCACGATGAAAAATTAAGTTAGCAGCTTCTATCAAAAATTGCCTTACTGAGTTCAACTATTAACTCTTTTTTCTGCACTTCATTTCCTTAAGGCTTGTTGTTGCAAACTTTATGTTTTTATACATAACATGAACAATTTGAATTAAAGTATTGCCTCAGAGTTGTGTTCAATAATTCATACAGGTTGAAATAAAACAGAGCTGCTACTGTCATTGAAGAGAACTTTGCTATTATCAAATCACCAATAACTATAAAAAAGAATATGTTGTATGATTGCCGATGGGGCTACTATTTACAAAAGACCAAATGACACAAAATTAAAAATTATAGGTCACCATACGGCCTTTAATAATGAGCAAAGCACATTCTGCATAGTCAGCTATTAAAGGCAACAAAATGACAAATGTAATACAATTACAACGAGAAAACTAACGATCTTACTTATATATAAAATAAAGTACGAAAAGCAAATATGTAACACAGCAACAAACGACTACCACTGAATTAAAGACTTGGGACAAGCACATACAGAATAAAAAATATACTCAAAATTTCAGATATAACCTCAACAATACTGTGTGTATTATATAACAAAAAATAATAAATATTTCTTTCTTTCTTTCAGCTTATGGGTATGATCACTAGACATAACTTGACTCATGAATATCTAGAACATATACTTCAAGAACGTGCGTCCTCTTAAAACAAATGTTACAAATGTAATTAATAAATATAAATTAAATGTAGATATACTACTTAAGCATTTAATTAATGTAAGGAGTACCAGGTCATTGTTAATTAACATTTAAAGTCTTCTTTTTATAGTGTTGTCAAAATGTTTATTTAAGTGCAGATGTCTGGCATACTTTTTTAATAATAATTTAATTATTTTGAATTAAGCTTAATCTTTTTTTCATTATTTTGTTTGAAATCCGTGATAAAAGAAATACATTTTATGATTTTGAACGTGACTTATAGACCCAATGGGTCGGGTGTATTTTATTGTTTTTGTAATATATTTGTATTTAGTTGAACTGTTATTATACATGTCACTATAATAAAAATTTACTTACTTGCCTACTGTCTAAGCTGTATGAAACATACAATATTTGAAGAAACGAGAGAGAGAGAGAGAGAGAAAGAGAGAATTTACTTACTTGTCTAATGTCTAAGCTGTATGGAACATACAATATTTGAAGAAACGAGAGAGAAAGAGAGAGAGCAACAATAATGTATATCATAGTCTTACATTCACCAGTAACATGTTTAATAAAAAGAGGTGTAATATACCAAAGGCAAAAAAACAAACTTCAACAAGAGACCATCAAAAAGCAAAACTAAAACAACGACAAAAAACAAACAACAGTCTACGAAATATTAAGCAACACAACCATTCAAAACAACACGAGGCCTCGTGTGCTCCGAAAGGATATATTAATTATTATTTTTTTCGCTGTAATTCTGGTTTAATAGCTAGCTAATTCATACCAATTTGTATGGCATTTGTTTAGATATAAAAAAAGAAGATGTGGTATGATTGCCTATGAGACAACTCTTCACAGAAAACAAATGATACAGAAATTAACAACTATTTGTCACCGTATGGCCTTCAACAATGAGCAAAGCCCTTACCGCATAGTCAGCTATAAACGGCCCTGAGATGACAAATGTGATACGATTCAAACGAGAAAACTAACGGTCTAACTTATTTTACAAAAATGAACGAAAAACAAATATATAACACATCAACAAACGACAACCAGTAAATCACAGGCTTAGAACAGGCACATAATACAGAATGTGGCGGGGTTAAACATGTTAGCGGGGTACCATCCCTCCCCCTAAACGGGGACAGTGGTGCAACAGTGCAACATAAGAACAAACTATAAAATTCAGTTGGAAAAGGCTTAACTCAGCAAATGAATACAAATAGAAATACATATAACAAAAACAAGTAAATTCCGTTATAATGACAACAATGATGAACAAACAATTAAGATGCATGTATTGTTTGGTGGTTTACGTCAAAATACAAATATCTCATGCATTTTCAGGAAAATAACAAATTAACAAGATATATGATATATTGCTCCTGTAATCGAGACCGTCCAGGATTGAAACTTGAACTGCCACTGGGAAATGAGGGTACATTGGATAGTGACACAACAGATTGTTGTTGATATGGTTCCTAACGTGATAAAAGCGTGGTTATCTCTTTACACGAGGCATTTGATTTAACGTCCCGATTCTGACTAGACGTGGTTGCGTTCTTGTGCAAACCGGATGACAATTTTGACAAAGCTTAGTGCCGGATGAAGGGAGACCAAAGTAACAATATTTCTATCTCCTTTCACAATTAAATGAAGGAACAGACATAATTGGTATACGTTGCAATAATTCAGATCAAGCAGTCAAAACTGCTTTAAGATAACTATACTTGACAAATTTAAGAGAGATTTGGGTTGATTACAGCTGTAATAACAAAAGTGGAGCATTTTTAATATGTTTTCTTTAGACTGGATAACTCTTTGTCTTGTATTTCAAGCTGTGTCCAAGTAAAACTGGTGTCATCCTGGTTTGCCCACTTTTAATTACATGCATATGTAAACATAAGGGGGCATGTTATTTTAACAATTATAGTTTATTTCTGAATTATAGTCCAAATTTTTACCTTATATTTTACCTGTAAGGTATTATATTCTGCTATTAAATCAAGGAAAATGGCCGGCAAAAATATTGTATATTTATATAATTTTTTTAGCAAGAAATTGTATTTAATTTGACAAACTGAAAAAAAGGAAAAAATGGGTATAAAAAATGTTTATTATTTCTATAATTTAACAAACAGTTTTAATTATTGGTACATTCTGAAAAAAAGTAAAACGTACATATAATGAAACTAAAGATAAGAATAAATGTAATTTAAATTTCTTTTTATTCATTGAACTTATTTTTTTTTAATTTTAATAAATACACTGTTCTGAAATTTAATATAAGAAATATCCAATTACTTCTAACAAATAGAACATAATAAAATCAACGGTACCAATTTTCTTACACCAGATGCGCATTTCGACAATACATGTCTCTTCAGTGATGCTCGTGGCCAAAATATTTGAAATCCAAAACTTATATAAAAGTTGAAGAGCTATAATCCAAAAGGTCCAAAAAGTATAGCCAAATCCGTGAAAGGAATCAGCGCTTTGCATGAGGGAGATACATTCCTAATTTATAATAATTTCTATCATTATATAACAGCAAATTTTATTAACACAAAAAATCCGTATTTTCATGCTAGTACCGAAGTACTGGCTACTGGGCTGGTGATACCCTCGGGACTAATAGTCCACCAGCAGAGGCATCGACCCAGTGGTAGTAATAAAATCAACGGTACCAATTTTCTTGCACCAGAATGAAACTGTTCAGTAGCCAAGCTTTAAATATGACACAATTTGATGAACAGTAACCTGTATCCAATGTCATCTATTCAAGCTTCTTCAGCCACATACGATACATCGCTCAACAACACTAGTTACAACTTCAACCAGAAACAGTATTTATTGACTACGAGACAGCAACCAACAACGCAGCACAGATAGTGTTCCAAGGGGTAAAAGTTAAAGGCTGCTTCTTCCGCTTCACCCAATACATGTATTTGCCGAAAGGCACAGAACTATGGACTACAGTCCTATTATAAAGAAAATGTAGACATAACTCGAATTATACGACGAGCTGCAGTATTACCTCTTGTTCCACCCCAACTTGTTGAGGATTTTTGGATAACAGATTTAGTAGACATTGGTAAAGCTGACAACATATCCGCTATATCATCATTTACAGATAACGTGACAGAGTCCTGGGTAGAAGGACTGCACAGAAGGACCCCCACCACTGAATTACTGAAAAAGACCCAGGTACTAACAGAATGTAATATTATTTAGTATGCATCAGGAGGTACCCGCCCACCAAAAAGACGACGATAAAGAGTAATAGACACATGACAACTACTGAAAGACAGATATCCCATCTTCTCCATTTGAATTGAACAATTATAAGTGAAATATTGTAATTTGTGACTGTAAATATAATGCTTTATGACTTTTGATTTGTATATAAAAGATTGAATTTCTCATCATTTTACATATATATATAGTGTCCCATTTTACTTATTTTACCCTAGTGCTTTATTTATTTCCTTATGCAATGCATTTATAAAATTAATTCATATATTAAATAGAGTATGTTTGCAATAAAAGATAACTTTTATTGGTGTAATTATTAACTGAATGTCATTGTTTTGTCTTTGTACATGTTTTTTTAAATGAAATGATTAAATTGATATTAAATTATTGAGAAAAAAATATTTTTATTTAACTGCCATTTTTCTATACAAATGAAAATAGAATTAAAACAAATACCTTAATATATAGAAAACACTTACAAACTATATACCTAAGTTGGAACATACTATACAATTGTATGCTCATTAAACCCTTTTTTTTTTTTTTTTTTTGTTTTTTGTTGTTTTTTGTTTTTTTTTTTTTTTTCTTTACTTATAGATAACTGGTAGAATTAAAAGTGGGCAAACCAGGAGTAAACCGTAAAACTACACGTCGCTAGATAAATTTAATTTGCGACAATAAAACCGATTTTTCGTTGGCGAAGCCTAAAACACTGTGTAGATTCCTCTTAATTTACCTACATAAGTTTTGCATGAAGAAATGTTTTGATTCATCATTGTGATTGAAATTGTGAATTATTTGAAATTAAATAAAGATATATGCATTTTTGTTGAATCACCTTTGTGATTAAGTAATTCGCTTATATTATCTAGTAATATTTTTTTAATTATAAAGTGCATAACTGCATATTTATGGTGTAAAGAGAAACTATTTATTAGTATTGGATTTTAGCATGCATCCCTTTACAACTATAGTTTTTTTATATACATAAACTATTATACATATAATTGCAGAAGAATATAAACCTAAGGACAACCATTAAGGGCTTTAGAGCGTTAAGGAACTTCCCCATGTTGGAGGAAATAGGACGCTTAAAATGGGATGTTTTGGGATGTAAAAATACGCAGCCACGTTGATTTTAAAGGGACACAAAATGTATACCCAGTGAAGGGAGAGTGTCACGCACTCTGTGTAATTAAGACCTCTTTCATTTTCGTTTCAATTTGAGATCAACCCCAGTTTTTGGTTTTGTTCGTGTTACTCAATCTTTATATATAATTAGTTTTCTATGTTGTTGGGTTTTTTTTGTACTATTGTTTGTCTATTTTTATTATTTGGCCATGCTATTGTAAGTTTATTTTCGACATATGAGTTTGAATGTCCCTCTCGTATCTTTCGCTCCTCTTCCTTAAATAAATTGCTTCATCCAGTTCTTATCTACAGAATGTTTGGTTTAAGAATTTCATTAATAAAAGGCCATTTCACAGCAGAAGGAAAGCAACTCGAAATTTTTTAAACTCTTCGGTTGAGAGTTAATTAGTATTTTTAAATTGTTACATTTTTTAGAATATAATGCTTTTAGTTCTAAAAAATACCTTTCACATAATTTTTTTATTTTCTGACAGCAATTTGGCAGTAATACCCGCCATAACAGACAAAAAGATTATTTAAAACAAATTATACATACAACTCACATACTTATATAACCAACCACTTCCTCTTTTCAGTCATAGTTAATTTATCGACACCTATTCCACTTCCTTTTTTCGATCATGGTTAATTTATTGACACCTGTCTTGGCAATTTAAAGTATTGCACCGACACTTGCATATCATTGTAATCAATATGCAAATGATCTCAAGATGTCAAGTTACAATGTGCTGAACATTGTGTTGATACCTATGACGTATGAAGTATGCATGACGTACGATTTTAAGTGAGCAATTTATTCTTTTTATATATGCATCAAAATAAGAATGAAATTCATTTTTTTTTTTTTTTTGTTGTTGCAATTTCGAGGTAGGTTTTATTGTATTTTCTATTCTATTGCATTATTCGCATATTTGCTGATTTTAGCAAGTCAACATGGCGGCACCTCAGTTACGAAATGTCAACTTTGGATTTGACGGTAGCTTACGAGAAAAACGTAAATTAAAAATGACAAATATTGGGTTTGAGAATAAAAAGAATTAAACATATTTTCTAGCGTTTATTCACAGAATAATCCATGCAAGCTAAAGATTTTAAGTATTAGAATGTTTGAGCTTTATTTAACAGGAATAAAATAAAAGAACAGCCATACACATGGCATACAAACCCTCGCTTCAGTTTTTTTTTAATAACCGTATTAGAATCGAAGTAATTCATTGAAGCCATTGCTTCATTTGAAATTTACACATGGCCTTCGATTTTTTTCCTGGGCGTTGTTTCTTAAATAAAACAGAACGTGACAGTAAAATTCAAAAGAAATGAATACATGTTTAAAATAAATGTGAAGTCTAAACAAAATAGAAAAGAATAGAGATTATGATTACATCTAGGTTTAACCAGGCACATACGTGCCTATATTAGATAGTTATCAAGAGTACCAGGATTATAATTTAGTACGCCAGACGCACGTTTCGTCTACATAAGACTCATCAGTGACGCTCATATCAAAATATTTATAAAGCCAAACAAGTACAAAATTGAAGAGCATTGAGGATCCAAAATTCCAAAAAGTTGTGCCAAATACGGCTAAGGTAATCTATGCCTGGGATAAGACAGTCATTAGTTTTTCAAAAAATTCAAAGTTTTGTAAACAGGAAATTCATACAAATGACCACATTATTGATGTTCATGTTAACACCGAAGTGTCGACTACTGGGCTGGTGATACCCTCGGGGACGAAACGTCCACCAGCAGTGGCATCAACCCAGTGGTGTTAATAGTCATCAAAGGTATCAGGATTATAATTTAGTACGCCAGACGCGCGTTTTGTCTAAATAAGACTCATCAGTGACGCTCATATCAAAATCTTTATAAAGCCAAACAAGTACAAAATTGAAGAGCATTGAGGATCCAAAATTCCAAAAAGTTGTGCCAAATACGGCTAAGGTAATCTATGTCTGGGATAAGAAAATCCTTAGTTTTTCAAAAAATTCAAAGTTTTGTAAACAGGAAATTTATACAAATGACCACATTGTTGATGTTCATGTTAACACCGAAGTGTCGACTACTGGGCTGGTGATACCATCGGGGACGAAACGTCCACCAACAGTGGCATCGACCCAGTGGTGTAAATAGTTATCAAAGGTACCAGGATTATAATTTAATTATAATTAGAACCATTTCTAAAAACTTTTGAAGTGGGATATATAATCAATGTAAAATATAATCAGAAACAAACAATTTCTCTAAAACTTTGTAAAAAGATACTTTAAAATAACTTCATCAGAACTAATTTTCCTCTGCTAATGTATTTGCAGTTTTTACATTTATTTAATTTTCAGGATTAATTGAAAATTTGGTGCGATTTCAGAAATTTGGTGCGATTTCAGAAATTTGCATATTCATTTGAAGATACCTTTTCGAAAGACAAAAATAGACTAAAATAGTATTCCAAAACTCCGCATCAAAAAGAGAAAATGTCCAACTTATGTTCATAGCTAAGATTCATTTTGAAATTCCTGATTCATGGGTAGCACTAAATATAATCACAATATTAATTAAGTGTAGATAATTTCTATGGTTGTCGATCTTTGAATACTTTTTGAAAATAGAAATGCCATTGCCATACAGTCTCACTCTGTCAACGAATCTCTTCGACGTTGACATTTTCTGAAGTATTTACATGAGGTTATTGGTGGGGTTTGTTTTATTCTTTAGTTTTCTATCTTGTGTCTTGTGTACTATTATTTGTCTGTTTGTCTTTTTATCTTTTAGCCAAGGCGTTGTCAGTTTATGTTCGATCTATGAGTTTGGCTGTCCCTCTGGTATCTTTTTTGGAAATTAATGTATGATTCATTAATGCGAACTTCTGCCGAATAGAACTAGAGGCTCTAAAGAGCCTGTGTCGCTCACCTTGGTCTTGTGCATATTAAACAATGGACACGGATAAATTCATGACATAATTGTGTTTTGGTGATAGTGATGTGTTTGTAGATCTTACTTTACTGAACATTCTTGTTGCTACAATTATCTCTATCTATAATGAACTTGGCCCAGTAATTACAGTGGAAAATATTTTCTAAAAATTAACAAAAATTTATGAAAAATGTTAAAAATTAACTATAAAGGGCAATAACTCCTTAAGGGGTCAATTGACTATTTTCGTCATGTAAACTTATTTGTAGATCTTATTTTGCTGAACGTTATTGCTGTATACAGTTTATCTCTATCTATAATAATATTCAAGATAATAACAAAAAACGGCAAAATTTCCTTAAAATTACCAATTCAGGACAGTAACCTAACAACGGGTTGTCCGATCCATGTGAAAACATCAGGGCAGATAGATCTTGACCTGATTAACAATTAAACCCTGTCAGATTTTCTCTTAATGCTTCGGTTTTTGAGTTATAAGCCAAAAACTGCATTTTACCCCTATGTTCTATTATTAGCCGTGGCAGCCATTTTGGTTGATTGGCCAGGTCACGCCACACATTTTTTAAACAAGTTACCCCAATGATGACTGTGGCCAAGTTTAGTTTAATTTGGCCCAGTAGTTTCAGAGAAGAAGATTTTTGTAAAAGATTACTAAGATTTATGAAAAAATGGTTAAGAATTGACTATAAAGGGCAAGAACTCCTTCAGGGTTCAACTGACCATTTTGGTCATGCTGACTTATTTGTAAATCTTACTTTGTTGAACATTATTGCTGTTTACAGTTTATCTCTATCTATAATAATATTCAAGATAATAACCAAAAACAGCAAAATTTCCTTAAAATTACCAATTCAGGGGCAGCAACCCAACAACAGGTTGTCCGATTCATCTGAAAATTTCAGGACAGATACATCTTGACCTGATAAACACTTTTATCGCGTCAGATTTGCTCTAAATGCTTTGGTTTTTGAATTATAAGCCAAAAACTACATTTTACCCCTATGTTCTATTTTTAGCCATGGCGGACATCTTGGTTGGTTAAACGGGTCACGCCACACATTTTTTAAACTAGATATCCCAAAGATGATTGTGGCCAAGTTTGGATTAATTTGGCCCAGTAGTTTCAGAGGAGACAATTTTGTAAAAGATTACTAAGATTTACGAAAAATGGTTAAAAATTGACTATAAAGGTCAATTACTCCTAAAGGGGTCAACTGACCATTTTGGTCATGTTGACTTATTTGTAAATCTTACTTTGCTGAACATTATTGCTGTTTACAGTTTATCTCTATCTATAATAATATTCAAGATAATAGCCAAAAACAGCAAAAATTACCTAAAATTACCAGTTCAGGGGTAGCAACCCAATAACGGGTTGTCGGATTCATCTGAAAATTTGAGGGCAGATAGATCTTGACCTGATAAACAATTTTAACCCGTGTCAGATTTGCTCTAAATGCTTTGGTTTTTGAGTTATAAGCCAAAAACTGCATTTTACCCCTATGTTCTATTTTTAGCCATGGCGGCCATCTTGGTTGGTTGACCGGGTCACGCCACACATTTTTTAAACTAGATACCCCAATGATGATTGTGGCCAAGTTTGGTTTAATTTGGCCCAGTAGTTTCAGAGGAGAAGATTTTTGTAAAAGTTAACGACGACGGACGACGGACGACGACGGACGACGACAACGGACGACGGACGCCAAGTGATGGGAAAAGCTCACTTGGCCCTTCGGGCCAGGTGAGCTAAAAATATCAATTATGGCCTTGGCAGACTGACAACTCTTGTAAATAAATAGTCATTAAGAAAAATATCTATACGACCACTTTCAGGTTTGTTTGTAAAATATGCATTTTCAGACAAACCGAAATCAGTTACAACAGTAAATTGACCTCATAAATTATATGCTTGAACGCCTGAAACGTTCTTTGAATCGTCGAAATATCCTTATTTTGAGGAACGTCGTGTAAAGCTAAGTAGTACCAACATCGTGCCCAACGTCATAGCTATCACTGGATCAAACTCCGAAACAGTGGTGACATCTGGCTACGCTTCTTTACACCACTGCCATCAACCCTTTTCAAAATCACAAGATTGTTGTGGTTGCGCTTGATTATCAACGAAATGATTCAAGATATTCATAGAATTGTCATTTTTATTAGACAATCAAAAAATGCATAGTAAGTTTAGTAAACAATGCGGTATATAGCAATGAATTAAAGCGAATTGCTTGGAACTTTTTTTTTTTTGGGGGGGGGGGGGGGGTGTAGTGACTCAAATCGCACTACTTTATTATCATCGGGTACAAATGGATGATAAAATTAAGGAGGTGTGTCTGGAAATTTACCCAGATTTATCAATAAAAGGTAAACAGGTGGCTGGAATTGCAGCTATATTAAACAACAAAGATGTTGTAGTTAACCTTCCTGTTGGTGTCGGGAAGAGTGTTATTTTCCATGCTCTTCCAGGTAAGTGAAAAACGGAGACGAAGATTCAAGATGCAGATAAAATTATTTGATCTGAACGATCTCAGGATATAAACATATACTAGAAGTTCTGAAATACTTCGTGTCATTCTATCCACCTTGTAACTGTACGCACATTTAAACATCTAAACGCTTTGCATGTTTGTCAAAACAATTCATTTTCTCATCATGAAAGTTTTCTTGTGGTTTTTGTGACCAGGCAAAATCTAAATGCTAAAATTCAGAGTTCAAATCTGATACCCTATAGGATTAAAAGACATTCTAATTATTCACGTCTCAGTAATATCTCCCATTCAGGTAGTAAGAAGCATTCAGTCTGCAGATCTCATACCACATCTTCCTGTATCTATGAAATGAACTATAGTTTTGACATTGCTTAAAGCCTTTAATGTTACAGTTAGAATTATCTTGGCAAAAAATTGTAGTGAGAACCCTGTAATAAATGCCACTAATACAACTATCAACCAGATTTCAAATGACATAGATGTTACCAATAGTAGGCACATGTAACCATACAATCTTCAACTATGAGCAAAATACAAACTGTACAACCTTTTTCAATTGACACCATGACCAAATTTACACTATGAAAACTTCTTTAAGATAAGAACACAATTATTGAAAAACAAGTATGTCAGACACATGAACCAATGACAACCACTGCATTAAACAGGGATAGAACTTGAGACTTTAGCAATGGTAATCCACAGCTTAAATTTTGTAGCCCACATATATAGTTCTATACAAAACAGCAGAAATTGAAGAAGCCCACACCAAATTTTAGGGGCCATTTGCCTGCTAATTTCATACCCTGATTAAGTAAAAATTTTCAATTTGAAACAACTTTATATTGCATTATTCTCATCTCGAATGTCAAGAATGAAAATACAACTAATTAATAGTATCTCAAAGCAATAAAAATACAAAATAACATGTATACTTCTTTCAGACTAATATAGTATTCCTAAAATATCAAAGGCAAGTAAGTTAAATCAAACAATCTCGAAAAATGAATTACATGTTATGTTAAAATGTAGTTAAAAAAGTGAGTTCAATCTTATAACTTGATCACCATATGATCATAATGATACAATTTTCAAGTATGCCATTAATTTCATCATTGGGTACACATATTTTGAGTACTTTGTTAAACATTTATATCCCTTCAGAAATTTCAATACAAATTCAATAGAAAAAAAAAACATGAAAGGGACGTATGACCCTAACGATAACTCTGTATGGAGTTTGTCACTGGATATGATAAATCACGTGATATCATCTGTCGCGAGCAACACAACGGGCATTAACAGCGGAACAGAAACTGCTCGGACTTGTGGATCTCATGAGGGTCAGCTTTTGTAAGCAACGTGTTGCTTCGGTTATACTTTTATTGTGCTTTATCTGCTGGAACTTTTTTCAAATGTATTTTCTGTCTTGACGATTAGTTTATGCCCCATTTATGGGCATTGTGTTTTCTGGTATGTACGTCCGTTCGTTCGTCCGTCCGTCTGTCCCACTTCGGGTTAAAGTTTTTAGTCAGAGGAATGTTTGATGAAGTTGAAGTCCAATCAACTTGAAACTTAGTTACACATGTTCCCTATGATATGATCTTTCTAATTTTAATGCCAAATTAGACTTTTGATCTCAATTGCACGGTCCACTGAACATAGAAAATGATAGTGCGATTGGGGCATCCGTGTACTGTGGACACATTTTTGTTTTATCTCGTGAACGTCATAACATCGTTTCAAGTTTTTCATCACATAATATTTTTTCAATAAAGCTCTATCAATACAATGATGATTAAATGAATAATTTGACTTTAGAATTCTAAAATTATTAGAGGATTAAAATCTCGTATTCTATTTTTTGTTTGCAGAAGCTGATACAATAAGGTCCGGGGGTTGCAACCCACCTTTTTTTGGACGATCAATGCATTTGAATAGGGACATATAGATGGACCCCCTCTTTTATCCTGGGTTTGGAACCCCTTTTAAAAATTGCTGGATCCGTCCCTGGAACGAGGAATGAAGACATCTAGCTTTGTTACTTTAAAACACATTTCAATTTAATTATGCATTGCATTTGAATAGGTTAATTGTGATTCATTACCCATGTGTATACCTTAATTACTTATAAATTAGTACAAATTTTGACTTCCCTGAACATTAATTAAATACTAGAATGGAAATGATCATGTCGTTAGCAATACACTTAAGCATTTGGACCAAAAAAAATATCTTAATTAAAGAATGAAAGACACATTTAAAGAAATGATTTAAAATCCTGAAATGTAATATTTTACAGGCATGTTGCAAGGCTTAAAAGCATGCAGGCTACCTGTTTGTGACCTGGCTTAATATATACACCAATATTTTACATGTATGTGAAAAGGCTAGAACAGACTACATGACTAGCATAAAATTATTTCTTTTAAGATTTTTATATGTTGTATTTGGTTTATGCATAAAACTAAAAGACGATTCGACGTGTATTTCTTGCGAAGCAGGATATGTAAAGAAAAAAAATAAGGAGATATGTTATGATTGCAAATGTGTCAACTATCAACCAGTGACCACACGACGAAAATCTAAACAATTATAATAGGCCACCGTACGACAGTCAACAATGCGTAAAACACATACTGTATAGCAAGATATATAAAAGGCAAAGGATGACAAAATGTGCCAAAAAAACAGTCTGATTATGTTAAAACAATTAACAAGAAACACATATAAAAGATGGTCACCAAGGAAAATCACTGAGTTACAGACTTCTTAAAACCATGTGATCCGATACCATAGTGACGTCCTTTGAGTTTGAATATAGTCCCCATATTGTTAACAGTGTATTACTTGAATATGTTCTTACCTACATCTTCTCAGTTCACTTCCTCGTGTTATTTTGAATTAAATAAAACTGTAAACAAGCTTAGCTTTTATATAGATTAGACCGTTGGTTTTCCCGTTTGAATGGTTTTACACAAGTAATTTTAGGGGCCCTTGATAGCTTGCTGTTCGGTGTAAGCCAAGGCTCCGTTTTGAAGGCCATACCTTGACCTATTATGGTTTACTTTTATAAATTGTTACTTGGATGGATAGTATTTCACCTATATCTAATAAATTCATGTTCAATAAAATCAGACTGCTTTATTAAGTAATAAGTATTACAGTTTGTGAACAGGTTCTATAAATTTAAATCATACGACAGCTATGAAACCAAGAGTTCCAAATTGCGAAGTTGAAATCATCCCTTCGTCATCACGAATTGGTTGACCGTTATGGAATAACAATTTCACAGATGATATAGAATATGTTCATTATGTCATAATTACAATCCCCTTCCCTTTTTACCAATGTGACAAACCGAATTAGACTATTTATCGGATTTGTAATAACACGAGCAACACGACGGGTGCCACATGTGGAGAAGGATCTTCGTACCCTTCCAGGTCACCTGAGATCCCCCAGTTTTGGTTGGTTTCGTGTTTCTTAGTCTTTAGTTTTCTATGTTGTTTCCTGTGTACTGTTATTTGTCTGTTTGTCTTTTTGTTTTTTAGCAATGGCTCTGGCAGAAACATTGTAGTAAGACGAGTGTTGCAGTCAACTATTTCCATGCAAAATTCGTTTCAAACTCGATGTTGGGATTATTTCATTAGCTTTAAGAATACGTTTCCTTGTTTATATTAAGTAAAGCCAATTCGGGCGTGTAAGTAGATTGTCTATAGTGTCCTGTAAATGCTGGGGTTGTGTGTTCGGTTCCAATCTTTATTGACTATAATTGCAAGTTTTCCTCACATAGATCGGAGGTTCGTTCCGTGCACTCTGGCTTTTTTCGCCAATTAAAACGGAAAACTACGATATCGCCAAAAGTGGCATTCAACACAAACAAATCAATCAATCATTCATGTTTTAGACCCTTTTGAAGTTGTTATCTCCAGTCCTTTTATATGTATTTTGGTGTTTGTTTTTGTTTTAGTTCAGTGTTTCTATTGTTCCGTTGTTTCCTCTTATAGTTGATGTGTTTCTATTGTTCCGTTGTTGTTTTTTTTTTATTATAGTTGATGTGTTTCCTTTGGTTTTAGTTTGTAACTGTGATCTCTTTTTGCTTAATCGAATTAAGACTATAGAGCAGCGGTATACTGCTGTTGTCTTTATTTGGCTTCTCTTTACGTGGACGTGTTGCTAATAAATCTAGTTGCCTTTTCACATTAAACTTGTAATTGTCACATCGAGCTGTGTCTTTTCAAAAGTGGATTTTTATTCTAACTTTTATTCGGTGTAGTTAAACAGATATATGACGTTCAGGGTGTAATTGTAGTGATGAACGTCTTCGGAAGAAATTTCCTTCGACAAGGGAATTTGAAAATGTCACTTTTTTCGATTGGCATATGTCTTTAAAAACCATTCTGTCGTATACGATGTTCTATACCAACTACCGATCAGACTTAAATAGGACCGATGTATGTGATAAAAAAAAAACAGATTATACAAAGTCATATTTCTTATCTGCCATTCTATCATCAGTCATCCTTATATTGGACCACCTCATGCATCCTCTTGGGACAATACGGTGATATCGCAAATGCCTTGAAATAATCTATATTAAGAAACATGTAAATATGTTATATCCATGGTATGTTATAAAGGCAATATGAATGTGTTTGTAAAGAATAACAAGGTTATTAAGAAAACTTACATCCTTACCTGCAAGCAACCAAGCGTAACCAATGAACAATCGGACTTATTCGATTCAGTTGGTGTTGCAATTCTGCTTCAATTAAGAGTTTTTCCTAATTACTGTGATCGGAATATTTAAAGTAAAAATGTTTATAAAATGGATCTTTTAAATATTTTTCACTGAAGGTAAGGTTTGTTTGGATTTAAAGATATATGTATGAAAGGTGTTGATCTATACCAAATTAGAAACACGTAATAATTATGTTTGTAAGTTCCTTGTGGGTCTTTTCTTTATTTATACCTTATAATTATTCACATTTATTAAAAAAAAACTATGTTTTTTATCATTTGCAGATCTAAGATTTTACACCTCGGTTTTTCGTACATTAAATAATAAGCTACACAATGTTACGTGATTAGTTCTTTATATGATCATTAATAAATGTACAAATAGTGACAAATTTATGGACCTGCGGTCATCTTTTAATTAGATATATATTAGTAGCTATTTATATACTTTGATGTTATGCAGTTTTATAATTGATAATTTTAGATTTTGCTATATTTTAGTCTTTAATCAATCTAGTTAAAATTTCATTGATATTTATTATTAACATTAAATAATGATTTTCAACATTTTAAAATTGTACTGTATTCAAAATCTGAATAATTCAGTCGTTATATTTCGCTGCTCTACGATGGCTCTAATAACGGGAGTTGGGGAGGCGATGACGGAAAAGACTACGTTATCCGGGTTACTGTTTTGTCTTATGAATAATAGCACACTGGATATCCTTGTCAAATGCCAAACATTACAGATTTAACGTCCATCATGCTTAGTAGCGGTATTATCATTATCATAAATTTCACATTTTCCATTCAAATTTTTGCCAAGAATATTGTAATCATGTCCACTCTGTCAGAGTGAAATGTTATGTTGGTAAATACAGATAGTTTTGTGTTTTAATTTAATCGTACACCTCTTCTTTTAATAACATGCAAAGGTTAAAATTTTTCAGTTGTTGAATGATTTCCCCCTAAATTTCAATTGAAACGCCCCATTTTGAATAGCAAGTGCCTTAAGTATAAAACAACAAACTGGTGGTACAGCAACGTGTTTTGTTGATCCATATAATATTTCAGAAATATCTTTATATTCCTGATAGATTTTTTTTTTCAAACTCCTATAAATAGCTTTATATTCCTAAACCATGCATCTTCGCTGTATCGATTCATTCAGGTTATTGTTTTTCCACAGTATATACTAAAATCAAATATAGAAAATAAAATGATGGAAGTATTTATAGAGATATAAATGCATTAATCTTTTCACATGGATTATAATTCGAAAAAATATATATATATAAAGCTATATTGCGCTGAATCAGTCATTTTGTTCTAATCATTTTTAAACTCGTATTTGAATAAGTTGTGTCAATCAATATTGACATGCTTTTATGCATGTCGAATTACAATAGTGTGATATGACTTATTCTTCTGGTAACATTGACACATATAATTATTGTACATGATTAAAGTGATTGAGTGCTAATTTTCCATGTCAATGTAGATGATGTATTCATGTTAGGAACAAGTTCAGTGTTAACCCACTTTTTCTGAGGAATTTGATTATGATTAAAAAATTCCCTACATTGCCTACGTTCTAATTGAAATTTTATCAATTCTAATTGTTTTTCTAATTTTGACTGTCTTGTAGTTGACATAAATGTTTGTGATAGAAGAAATGCATATAACCCTGGCCGATTTAGAGTGGATATGGTTAGCCACCTTTCCATTTTTTCCTTTTTTCAAATAATGTTTCTAAGGCCAAATACACAAATATGTGTATTTCCTACTTCCCTACCTATCCTTATATTTTAACAATAGCCTCCTTCGGAGTTTTTTTTTTGTCATTTTTCAATAAGCACTATTAAAGTCAGATTTTCTCTCCCATAGCTTATAGAATCCATGTAAAAAAAATAATAAATAAAAAAAAAAAACCTACCTACCCTATTTTTATGCCCCGACTACGATAGTAGAGGGGCATTATGTTTTCTGGTCTCTGCGTCCGTTCGTTCGTTCGTTCGTTCGTTCTTGCTCTGTCCCGCTTCAGATTAAAGTTTTTGGTCAATATAGTTTTTGATGAATTTCTATCACTGACTTGAAACTTAGTACACATGTTCCTTATGAAATAATCTTTCTAATTGTAATGCCAAATTAGAGTTTTTACCCTAAGTCCAGTGAACATAGAAAATGATAGCGCGAGTGGGGCATCCGTGTTCTGGGGACACATTCTTGATTTCAAAGATGTAACAGAAAACACACACATTATTTTATTTGACCTTAGAATTGTATATTTTTATTCTCATAAAGTCAAAGCATAACATCGGTACAGACACAACATAAACAATACCTATTTACAATATATACAAAACAAGCGAAGTAGGTTACAAAAGTCACTAGCCAGAAGGATAAACACAATTATTTATATTTTTTATAACTGATCAAAGCTTTTTCGAGACTGGTTTTCGTGTACTTGACATAAGGTCATAAACCTTAGGGAACTTGTGGTAGTCTAGCAGGTGCAGCCATTTCAAAATTGGGGAATAAAAAGGGGGCAATGATTGGTCGACCTTAACCTTATCGCAAACTTTGCGAATGTGCAATTATTATTCTTTTATGATCGTTTATATCAGTCTCCGATGATATAATAAATTGAACTTATTCTTTGACAGTTGTATGTTGCTCATTTCATCTTTTCATTACATTCAATAAACTTAATTTTAGAGCATTCAACTTCCTGTATTTGAGTATAAGACCTCGGTGTTCAAAAAGAGACTATGACATGGCTTTACATATGACGAACCACGACAAAGCGCTGCTTTCTATCTTTATAATTACACTGGTATATAATTTGACATATTGTTAAAAATCCAGTAGCAAATATTTTACATGCTACACTATATATCAACAATACTAAATATTCTGAAATGTGTTTTTAATCTAGAAAAATGAGAATACTGATTTTACTCCCCTGCCTGGCATAAAATAATGACGAATTGCATTTGATGTAACCTTTTAGATGATAAATTGCGAATCCGTCCAAAGAGTTGTTGCCAGGGTTCTTTAATGTGCAAATGGTGTGCCAGTATTTCTACCATGGAAGTATTAAGTCAATATAATACTTCCATGTTCATACGAAAGGTCCTAAATTTTAGCAGATCGAATGTAAATGCAAAATTATAAATTTCGCGCAGTAAACAGACGCCTCTCGCCGTGACAGTTTTTCATTGGTTGATGAATTCTGTACGTGCTGATAGTAATATTGCTATACCCAAGCTACCCATCAGGTTAAACGCATGAATCATTTGAAATTAACTCTTGTACACCATTTGTATAAGATCCTTTATATCTTTTCGTAAATCCGTCACTTGAAAGCAAAACTATAGAGGTCTCAGGATATATGAAACACAATTGATTACATGGGTAATAAATTTACTGAATTAATGGATAATAAACTAAATTGTATCTTTTTGTTTGAATATTGAAACTGTCAAAAACATGATAATCTAATTAAATATTTGATAACCGCATAAGTTAACTATCAAAACTACACAATTATTATGACGTATCGCTAACCATGCACAAAAGTACCATAATCAGTCTTGTTTGTTCGTTGTTTTGCTCTTGTAAGTAATTATTTAATATGTTAACCTCAGACTACAATTTTTTTAACATTGTACCGATATAGACAATACCACCACATCTCTCATAAATAAGTACATTGTTGTTTTACTAGAAAGCTCATTTAATTATGGGATACAGGTAAGATTGTGTAAGGATTAGCGCATGTCTTTTAGCTGTATACGTGAGTTAATCTAACATAAGTTTTCCTCGTTTCTTGTTCCTTACATGGATTAGACCTTCGGTTTTCCTGTTTGAATTGTTTTTCACTAGTAATTTTAGGGTCCTTTATAGCTTGCTGTAAAGTGTGAGTTAATTCTTTCATTGGCACTCATACCACATCTTCTTTTATCTACATGTGCTTTCCTATTTTAGAGTAATAACTGTTAAATTGGTACTTCAAACGGTGGAGGAATATTTTTATATATACAAAATAATACTGTTGGCAGCACAAAAATGTGTATTTCAGTATGCAATTAGGAATTTCTTTCTTTTTTAAGGATTTTCCTCAAAGCGTGTTTTTACTCTTGTTGGAATTAATGTTCATATGATTATCGACACAATTTATCTTGTGTGTTCAACTGTAATTTGTAAGAATAACAATACCACCCTCATCATTGAAAGGCAAGATTTTTCATCGTGTAAATCAGCACGTATGATGTCCAGACTGAAACTATGTCATTGTCGAGCCTTCGACTTTAGTCGAAAAAGCGAGACTAAGCGATCCTACATTCCGTCGTCGTCGGCGTCGTCGTCGTCGGCGGCGTCCACAAATATTCACTCTGTGGTTAAAGTTTTTGAAATTTTAATAACTTTCTTAAACTATACTGAATTTCTACCAAACTTGGACAGAAGCTTGTTTATGATCATAAGAAAGTATCCAGAAGTAAATTTTGTAAAAATAAAATTCCATTTTTTTCCGTATTTTACTTATAAATGGACTTAGTTTTTCTGCGAGGAAACATTACATTCACTCTGTGGTTAAAGTTTTTAAAATGTTAATAACTTTCATAAACTATCCTTGATTTGTACCAAACTTGGACAGAAACTTGTTTATGATCATAAGATAGTATCAAGAAGAAAATTTTGTAAAAATAAATTTCCACTTTTCCGTATTTTACTTATAAATGGACTTAGTTTTTCTGCGAGGAAACATTACATTCACTCTGTGGTTAAAGTTTTTAAAATTTTTATAATGTTCTTAAACTATCCTGGATTTCTACCAAACTTAGACAAAAGCTTGTTTCTGATCATAAGATATTATTCAGAAGTAAATTTTGTAAAAAAAAAAAAAATTCACTTTTTCCGTATTTTACTTATAAATGGACTTAGTTTTTCTTCCAGTTAACATTACATACAGTCTGCAGTTAAAGTTTATAAAAAATTTATTAGATTCATAAACTATCCTGGATTTTTTTTACCAAACTTGGAAGCTTCTTTCAATCAAAAGACAGTATCGAGAGGGAAATTTGTATTGATGTTTTTTCCTCATTTTTGTTGAGTCTGCGATTAACAGCAAAAGTAGGCGAGACACTGGGTTCCGTGGAACCCTTACGAATTTTTTTTATATATATATTGATTATATAGCATAGGTGTTAGTGGACATCCTTGTATATGACCACTGATGACATTTAACGATTCTGATTGATGACCGTTTAAACGTACTGGACATAGTACATTTGTACAAGTAGAGCACGAAAAATATCTGCAACACACTGCCTGCCCCATGTAGCTTTGACCACAGTATTTTAGTATTTTTTGTATCATAGGCCTTTTTAAATAAATAAAGACACCAACAGTAAGATATAGGAAGCTTTTTTCTGACTTTAATTAGGTTCATTACAGGATCTATTATTAAGATCTACAATGCTTGCTTACATGTATGGATTTGGGAATAATTGTGTTCCATAGATATGGTGTCATATAGAACCTAAAGCAAAAATCAATAATTGAAATTGGTTCCGTCAATATAAAGTTATAAAAACTTTAAAACATACCCAGTATCTTCGCTTAAATTTTTTAACCTTTAAACCTTTCTTTTTTTAACTTAAATGAAAGAATTGATCAATTTTAATACACACAAATTGAAAAAAGTTCAGAAACAAATGGATTAAAAGTTAACTATGACAAACATTGAAGAAAGGGTAAGACATTAGTTGATAAACGTTAATACAAAAAAAAAGCTTAAGCAACAACGAAGACAGACACGATCTTGTACAATGCCC
The DNA here is from genome assembly GCA_037788925.1 of Mytilus galloprovincialis. Lineage (NCBI taxonomy): Eukaryota > Metazoa > Mollusca > Bivalvia > Mytilida > Mytilidae > Mytilus > Mytilus galloprovincialis. The sequence continues at coordinate 28,601,483 of CM075342.1, read as the reverse complement.
ATAATAAATGTGTTGTACTAAAATTATGCATTTGGCAACTCATAGTAGTTGTATGAAAATTGTGAAGGCTATTTTTAAAAGACCACATTTTTTATATAACAAATGTGTACAACTTTCATTGTTCACAGAAAAATTAAAGTAAACATGTTTAATCTTTCTTCAAACTTCAAATACGCAAATTGATATCATACCAAAATATACAAAAAAAAAGGAAATGATTATTTGAACAGCAACAATAGAATATATAAACTTTCAATTTGTCGATTGAACTGTATCCATTTTTCTCGGCCATCATTATTTTCGCGTTTTCTAATTGTTAAACTTTCGGGACTCTAGGAGACTTCAAACGTGGAACCCGATATCATTGGTCAGTGAACTAGTTTTCATTGTAAATGAACATTATATTATAACTTTTATAGCTGACTATGTGGTATGGGCATTGTTAAAGGCCGTACGGTGGCCTATAGTTGTTAATTTCTGTGTCATTTTGTCTCTTGTAAAGAGTTGCCTCATTGGAAATCATACGAAATCTTTTTTATAATTAATAAACCATATATATTTAAAAGAAAGAAAGATTCGATTATATCCATTTACATACGGCGTTCAAACAGTTGAGCAAAAAAGTATCGAGCGATGGCAATGATGGTAGTATTAAGTTAATAATGACCAAAAAACATGCAAAGCAACCTCAGCATTTGTGTAAAAATAAGACTTAATATTATTACAATACAATACTATTAGTTACATAGCGCGCTAGTGACCTAATACGGTATTTATCGGACCACAGATGAATTATCACGTTGTGATTGGTTAAATGCCGTCACGTGGTGACCCCCTATGAGACCATATGGGGTTAGTAAGTTTCATATGGGGTTCATGACGCGTTAATGGCGACGTCATCTATTAATGTTGTTGTGTTTCATTGTTTATTTTTCAACAAAACGCCGCAGAAAAAGTCCAGCGTCCGATAAATTCGTTATACGGTTAACTACTGACCCCCTACGGATCCATAGAGGGTGAATAAAATTCATAGGGGACTCGGCCTCCGGCCTCACCCCCTATGGATTTTACTAACCCTCTATGGATCCGTATGGGGTCAGTAGCGAACCATATAACTTATAATATGGGGTCAGTAAATTCCATATAATCCGTATTAGGTCACAAGTACACTATGTAAGGAATTTATCTTACCGACTATCTTAACGTGTGAAATTTAGACTAGTGACCTAGCAAAATGTGCAAGTCTTCAATACTGCTAGCATTAAGAAACTACTTCCATTGATCCTACAAAAACAGATACCAACAATAACAACTTGTTAGGTTTAAATGTGTTTTATGAATTCATATCAATCTTAATCATCAATTTCTTCGTCTGTTAAAACCTTTACGTTTTTTTTTCAGTACCGTTTTGTTTTTATACAGGGACGTAACACCACTACTAACCGTGTATGAGATAAGCCCCGCCTCCCTACTAACCTAATATGAAATATACACGGTCTCCACGAGGGTGTTTTTAACCAATCACATTCCTAGAAATGTATAGGAGGTAAGATAAAATACAATATGCTTTATTTAAAAACACTCCGTCACATTGACATGTGCAACAAGAGGTAAAAACATACAAAATACAATCACATACAATCAAAGAAATAGTTAAAACAAAATGTAATGAAATATATAAAAAAAAATACTTTACTTTATATTATAATATTTTCGTTAACTTTGAAACGAATAAAGATACATTTTTAAGTACATTAATATTAACCAATGATAGTAGTCCTTTTATTTTTGCTTCACTTGGATATTTCACATAGTACTCTGGAATGTGCTAAGAGGGCAAAATGCATGTTGAATAAGATGGTAAAGTTCAAAGAATTAATCCTGTATCGGGGATGTATTTTTATTATATATATAAGACGTACATGTATATAAAAAAACCAGTGACTACATATAATTAAAAAGGACGCTTACTCGCAAAAAACTTGCAAAAGTTAAGTACTACACTTATATATGATAAGGTTTTTTTTATTAAAATATTACACATAAATAATTCAAACATGCTGAATAGTAAATGTACTACACCATGTTTGCATCAGAATTTTTTGTTCTTATTCAATCTGGAAGTTACTACCAGTAAAAATAATTTGATAGTCGAGTAGTTTTTTTTTTTTAACTTCTCATAAGATGCTGGGAACAAGCTGTATCTTACTTTCTATAAACTTCTATGAATATCATTGGTTAAGAGCGAACACGTTGAAACCGTGTTTTATTAATACACGGTCAGTAGGCGTGTTTCTTTTTGAATACCCGGTTTGTGGGGGCGTGGTTTACAGTGACCTCTCGGTTAGTAGTAGAGTTACGTTCCTCGAAAATTACACTAGTTGTTCTCAAATTAACATATCACAAATGTATACTATAAAAGTTCTAATTGTTCATGCTTTTTTTATGAAAACATGACTTAGAGACGGTAAGTAATTAAAGTTCTGTTTAATTTTCTGTTAAAATTAGTCTTAATCGCTCCGAGACAAATTGTCCTATAGACGGAGATTTTCTATCATTCCATAATTGAAAGTTCAGCTTAATGTTTTGTTAAAATTGTGATACAATGTATCAAGGTTTTTTTATATTAAATTGTTATTGTTGGTATTTGTTTTTGTAAAAAAAAAAAAAAACAGTGAAAGTTGTTTCTTTATATTTAAGACTTGATCACTATAATAGCTCATAAGACACCAACTATTGTTTTTTAAAATGACTCATATATCATTGACAACTGAAATATATCTGTTGGTTGTTTAACAACTACATCTAACTTTTTCGTTTAGGATTTTCGATAAAATATATATCATAAACTATGTTTCAATAATATTATACACATATTTTATTATATTTCATCCAAAAAAAGAGGCTGATTTTTCAAGTTTTAAAAAATCAAGGTGTTGCAATACTTTTTTCCATGTGTATAAATTCATATTATGCCCTAGTATGGTGAGAATTAATGCCCATGTTGGTCATATACGGGAACCTACGACGACCTCTTTTATGTTTGGTTTACGATTTTTTTGGGGGGTGGGGAATATCTCTTGTTGTTGAGTTTTAACTCGGCTTCGCTGCCGTTGACGTTTACCATTTTGAATAGAAATCATGTTTTTTCCCATATATATGGCTTAGGAATAAGTCTTACTTTCATAACACTCTGTGATAAAATCCTTTATAGGCTAAGGGACTTATTTTCCTTTTAAACATTTGAACTGCACATAAAATAATTACTATATATATATTCAATCAATTTCAATTTGTGTGTAGTGCATTCTATCTAATAGTTTGATAAATGTCAAATATGAAAATATGGTATATGATTGCAAATGACACAACTAAAGTTCAAAAGAAGTGGATGTAAGCAATTATAGGCAAACGTACGGACCTCAACATTGAAAAAAACCATACCGTATGTAAATATTTTATGTTACACATGTCTCATTTGCAATCACATACAAAGAGTTTTAACATATACACAATTTTAAATTAGTAATGTATATTTCAAGCATGTTCCGTAGAATATGAAGTATTATCTGAACAAGGAATAATCAGTTGATTCATATTTGTTTTAACAATTGTTCATTTCATATTTATAAGACTCACGTATTTCTATAATTATTCTATACATGTGACAAAAATTATAGATGTTGAAGGGTCATATTGAGGAGCAAAGTTAAGGGCTGAAATGTTACAAGGAAATGGTAGATATTTCATCAAATAGAAGAAGATACTGGATTTATTTTATATCATAAAAAAGGTTCACAACACAATGCAATACAGTCATGCAAAATTTTATAAAATGTTGGATTAAAAAATCAGAACAAAAAACAAAGTTGGAAAATTCCGCATCCGTTTGTTGCATTGGCCATTGAATGGAAGATTTAATCATTTCATTTAGCTTCAAAACGAACGTGAATTAGATGTTGTCATTGTTTGGTAAATAAAAGTCATATATATATATATCTGCACATGGGAAAATTATTGTTTACACCTATATATATATATATAAACAAGTCTAAATTGAAAACAACGTTCAAACCTATGATTGCGTTGGATAAAAACCGCAATTTTTATACGTGTGCATGTAACATATTTCGTTTATTTCGTTGTAGAGGGGTCTAAATACAGCACAAACAACATTAACCAATACTTATACTATATATATAGTAAGTCATCATATATATGCATGTCTTTTGTAAGGTCTAACATAGTGAGAAAGTTTCATTTTAATTCTAAGAACTTACTTCTTTTGGAAAAATTACAAACTTGTACTTTTTAAAAATTCTGAAAAATTCTGAAGATAATACAAATATCTTCAAATATGCTATATTGTCCCTTTGACACATTGCCCATTTCCATTCTTAATTGTATGTATTACCCGATAAAACTTTCAAGGGATTTACACTAGTCATATTTGGGGCCCTTAAAAGCTTGCTGTTCGGACTGAAGAGCAGAAAACGGCTGAAGGAAGGCGATGAGTCTTCAACACAGCGAGAAGTTCCCACACACGGAGGTGGGCTTCGGCTGGCCCTCAAACAAAAATGTGAACTATAAAAATTCTGGACCAGCCGGACATATATTTATAATTTATCAGATTAAATAAATGTGTATTTCTGACTATTTCATATTAACACGTGATTGAATTTGTTCAGGACCTTGCATATCTTCTGATGTATTGTATAGGAATTAAACAAGAGGTTGTATGCTCCAACTGTGGAAGGAGATGATTTGCATTTCCCTACATATTTATTCATAAACGTAGGAAGTAAACAATACTTTATGAATAGTTGTGGCGACTAGTGATTTATGTACACTTTATGGTGACGAACAGCCAGGAGTGCTCCTAACTATTAATGAGAAGGTATACGTATACACATAATCTAAATTCGTACTATATTTGGCCTCTTTTACTTTTTTAATTTCACCGTCACTGATCAGTCTTTTCAACGTAGATGAAACTCACATCTGGCGTTCACAATTTTAGTCAAAGGATCTTTGGTGAGTTTATTAACAAAAGAAAATTGAAATTGTTTTTGACTTCATTTTACCAACAAAAGCTCTCTGGCTATTTTGACAGATGTGTTTCTGTAGAAGTTTTTAAAATATCATTATTTGTCGAGTCTGACCAGATACATCAAGGACCTACATATAATTATTTATCTTACTTCCTATACATTTCAAGGAATATGATTGGTTAAAAGCGACCTCGTGGAGACCGTGTATTTTCAATATAAGTTAGTAGGGAGGCGGGGCTTAATTCAATACACGGTTAGTAGTGGATTTACGACTTTGACACTGTTTGATTTTTAAAAGTATTGAAAGTTCTGTTTAATATTGTTATATCAAGATTGTTGATAATAAATAGTTATTGTTTGCATTACTTTTTTAGTGCAGATCAATTGAAAAAGGTTCTTAAAATTGAACACTTGAACACTTTAATATAGAAATAAGAAGCTGTGTTATGATAGCAAATGAGACAATTCTAGTCTAAATTCAACAAATAACGATAGTCGGTAAGATAAATTCGTTACATAGTGTGCTAGAAACCTAATATGATATATACGGGGTCAGTAAATTCCATATGGGATTCGAGCTTCGCTCTCACCCCATATGGAGTTTACTGACCCCGTATATGTCATATTAGGTCACTAACACACTATGTAACTAATAGTACTCTTGGGAAATATATCTCTGATGAAATATTTCTCTGAATACGGTACCCAAACATTTAATCAACATAACGTTTGATACATTAAAAGAGCAACTTTCAATTATAACAATTTCTTTTGACAGAAACAACAACGTGTATTTTTGATAGATGGCCCTTTTCTAGTGCGGATGTACTTCATATTCTTACGTCTCGATTGTCCTTTGGCGCGTTATGTTATTAATGTTGGAACGTTATCTTCAATAAAACCTAAGCTCATTTATTAGATGTTTATAACGGTCATTTTTCCTATCTTCCGTTTTACACTTTGATAATAAGCAATCACAAATCCACTGTTCTAAGTTCTAACACCGACTTATTACACCAATGTCACAGCCCTTCAATTCTACCCATGATTCCATAGTTGTAAAGGAACGATAATTTAACTTCAAAAGAGGGGATATGGTTGCCCAATTGGATTGAAATACAAAATATTCTGGTCAAGCAGGTGACAAAAAAAATAATTTGATTGATAGCGTAGAAAAAAATGTCTGGCTTAGAAAAATAACCATACCCCTGCCCTTTTGTTTGTGAAGTTAAGTGGTTGCTCCCTAAAGAGAGATTTGGGGAGAACAGTCCATTGCGTTTTCCGATAAAAAAAAAAAAAAAAAAAAAAAAAAAAAAAAAAAAAACAGCATCTATTACTGTAAAAATGTGATAGGTATGCTTGCACAATTTTGTTCTAGTATTAGTATATTCATCCCTAACATCACTGAAGAGACATTTATTGTCGAAATCCGGATCAGTATTAAATTTATATTTAGATCCATTTTGTTACATCTTGTGATCAATTTTATTTGGCAATGGCCAATGGCAGTCAGCAGGGTTAAAGAACATCAGTTGTTCGACCTGTTAGTCAAATGCGTTTTGTTTAAATATACTTCTTCACTTTTTTGGTCTTTTGGAAAATATTGTTTGTGCTGTATTTAGACCCTTCTACAATGAAATTTGTTTTACATGCACACGTATACAAATTGCGGTTTTCATCCAACGCAATCATAGGTTTGAACGTAGTTTTCAATTTAGACTTGTTTATATTTTTTCGTTTGGGCTTGTATCATATTTTCCCTCCGGTTTATATGATCCGTTCATCCTATATTGACTCTTAAAATTCAAGAGACTATCAAAAAATGAGGGTACATTTTATATGGCCATCCAAATACCGTTTCCATCCCTAACATCACTTAAGAGACATTTATTGTCGAAATCCGGATCAGTATTAAATTTATATTTAGATCCATTTTGTTACATCATGTGATCAATTTTATTTGGCAATAGCCAATGGCAGTCAGCAGGGTTAAAGAACATCAGTTGTTCGACCTTTTAGTCAAATGCCTTTTGTTTAAATATACTTCTTCACTTTTTTGGTCTTTTGGAAAATGTTGTTTGTGCTGTATTAAGACCCTTCTACAACGAAATTTGTTTTACATGCACACGTATACAAATTGCGGTTTTTATCCAACGCAATCATAGGTTTGAACGTAGTTTTCAATTTAAACTTGTTTATATTTTTTCGTTTGGGCTTGTATCATATTTTCCCTCCGGTTTATATGATCCGTTCATCCTATATTGACTCTTAAAATTCAAGAGTCTATCAAAAAATGAGGGTACATTTTATATGGCCATCCAAATACCGTTTCGATCCCTAACATCACTGAAGAGACATTTATTGTCGTAATCCGGATCAGTATTAAATTTATATTAAGATCCATTTTGTTACATCTTGTGATCAATTTTATTTGGCAATGGCCAATGGCAGTCAGCAGGGTTAAAGAACATCAGTTGTTCGACCTGTTAGTCAAATGCGTTTTGTTTAAATATACTTCTTCACTTTTTTGGTCTTTTGGAAAATGTTGTTTGTGCTGTATTTAGACCCTTCTACAACGAAATTTGTTTTACATGCACACGTATAAAAATTGCGGTTTTTATCCAACGCAATCATAGGTTTGAACGTACGTAGTTTTCAATTTAGACTCCTATATATATATATATTAAATGTATAAATAGCAAGCAAACGTAGACGACAGATACACACATCATGTGTCATGCAATCAAAAATTAATTTGTTTTATGTTACTGTAACGGTGACAAGTCAGTAAACCTTTCTGTGTTTGTTTTATGTTACTGTCACGTGACAAGTCAGTAAACCTTTCTGTGTTTGTTTTATGTTACTGTCACGTGACAAGTCAGTAAACCTTTCTGTGTTTGTTTTATGTTACTGTCACGGTGACAAGTCAGTAAACCTTTCTGTGTTTGTTTTATGTTACTGTCACGTGACAAGTCAGTAAACCTTTCAGTGTTTGTTTTATGTTACTGTCACGTGACAAGTCAGTAAACCTTTCTGTGTTTGTTTTATGTTACTGTCACGTGACAAGTCAGTAAACCTTTCAGTGTTTGTTTTATGTTACTGTCACGTGACAAGTCAGTAAACCTTTCTGTGTTTGTTTTATGTTACTGTGACGGTGACAAGTCAGTAAACCTTTCTGTGTTTGTTTTATGTTACTGTCACGTGACAAGTCAGTAAACCTTTCTGTGTTTGTTTTATGTTACTGTCACGTGACAAGTCAGTAAACCTTTCAGTGTTTGTTTTATGTTACTGTCACGTGACAAGTCAGTAAACCTTTCTGTGTTTGTTTTATGTTACTGTCACGTGACAAGTCAGTAAACCTTTCTGTGTTTGTTTTATGTTACTGTCACGTGACAAGTCAGTAAACCTTTCTGTGTTTGTTTTTATTAGTATCTAAAGTAAGTATTTTTTTTTCATTCACAATTTTGTTTTACTTCGTGTTGGGTTTTTTTTTCCGGTAGATTTTTTGTAGATTGTGTTAAATGTGCCCCCTCCCCAGACTGTCTAGGGGATAGACATATAGTTTTTTGGGGTTTTTCGTTCGTAAGCTTGTGTGGAAAATACAATTACGCAGCCACGTGCGTCCAGAATGGAAAAGTTAAATCCGATCCCTCGTGTAAAGAGTATGCCATGCTCTCTGAACGTTGATAATCCTCTTTGAGGGTTCCGTAGGTGGCCTGTTGTAAGTCAAAATGACTATTCTTATCCAATCTTCTCTTATTTTCTAATTGCAGTGACAATTTCCACTTCCTCTATCCAAGATGGCCTTAATCGGATGTACCTATTGTATTTATTGTTAATTTGTTTTCATCCTGAACATGTATGAAATGTTTGCCACTGGACGTTAAGCAAATTAATCAATATCAAATGTTTTGTTCATAACTTGTCTATATAAACAACTAGATACATGCATGAAATATTAGCCACCGGACGTATCTATGTAAAATGATTTCAGTTTTCTTGAAGGGATTTAAAGCTTGCCTTTTTAATGTTACTTTTCTATATTGTACAACTTAATAAATGGACATAATTAAAATCTTCAATTGTAAACATTCTTTCTGTTCCAATCATTTGACAACTTGCATCTTTTTTATACTTACTTCTTTGTCCAAAATTTATAAATACTTTCTTGATAAGTAATTTATGGTAAGGTAGTCTTGGATTGTTTTTAAAAAGGGCCATAAACTATCAAAAAAATTATGGCACATTTATGTGTTGAATTTCAATGCTTTAATTTTGTATTAGATTAATCAAGAATGTTTTAATTTTATTTTTAATGGACTTTTTTGTAATGAATTGTCACATATGTACGGAAAGTTCTTAATTTTATACCGTTTATGCTTGTAATTTACATTTAAATTATCAAAATTAAGGTTTTGTTTAAAAAAAAATGTATATTTATAAATTATTTAATAGAATTCGTGTATCAATCAAAACCACACATTTTATTACCAGAAACAAGGTTTACTGCAGGAATAAATCATTTCTATTGCATTTTTTGGAAGAAGAAAAAAGAGAAGAAAAAAAACAAGAAAGAGGTTTTAGTGAAGTTATCACTATTATGAAAATATGTATATAATGTGTACAAGTTATGGTTTTGTACACGTTATAACATGTACAAAAAAATTTCACATGTCATAATTTGTACAATGCAAAAATACAAGTTATAACATTTACAAAAGTACCTAGTACATATGGTTTAAACTTGTACAACATTTGAAAATAAAAACATGTTTCTATTATTACAACACATGCCATTATCCTCAATAATATTTTCATCATTTTTTTTGTTATTGTCCATTCATGTTAGTGTGATGCCTTATTGATGCAGTTTAAATAAATGACCAGATAAATAGTTTTTATAATTACTTGGTACCTTACAGACCTTTTTTAAATACACATGTAGTCAATAAACATTATTCGGTATTCTTCCCTGTTATTCAAACAGAAGAAGACTTAGAAGCAATATTTGAAGCAAGTTCTGTATCCAATAATACTGATAGTAAAGACCCTTTTACCAAGACAGAACATGATACGGACACTGAAATTGAAACTGACAAATACTGTCAGAGACGGACACCTGTTGCAATAATAGAAACATATCTTCATTTTTCATTTGTACAAATTAAAACTATTTTTAAGCAATATTTTGTACAGGTTATAACATGTACGAGGTACTTTTGTACATGTTATAAATTGTATTTTTGCATTATACAAGTTATAACATGTACAATATTTTTGTACATTGTACATGTTATATATAACCTGTACAAAATCGCAACTTGTACACGACATATTCATAAAGTTACAAGTCTAAATCGAAAAAAAAACCGTTCAGACCTTTGATTGCGTTGGATAAAAACCGTCATTTTTATACGTGTGCATGCAAAACAATTTTCTTGGTAAAGGGAATTAAATACAGCACAAACAACATTTTCCAAAAGACATATTAATACATATAATTATATAGTTCCTGGCGTATTCGAGTACTTATACATCCATGGATTTTAGATTCGTGTGTTTAAGGATCAGTTACCAATCCGCTATTGCGGTATGTTTAATAACTTGATATAACTTATACAAACGTATCTTTAACATCACTGAATTCACTTGTAGAGCAGGATCTGATCACCCTTCCGGAGAACATGAGATCACCCCTAGATTTTGGTGCGCTTCGTGTCCCTCAGTCTTAAGTTTTCTATGTTGAGTTTTGTGTACTGTTGTTCGTCTTTTTTTCTTTTTAAGCTAAGGCGTTCATTCGGCAATCCTCGGTAGAATCCGCTACTCTCCTTCTATGAGGGTACGGAATCGGCCGAGTTGAGACGAATGCTACGGCGTTGTCAGTTTATTCGACTTATGATTTTGAATATCCCGTTGGTATCTTTAGCCCCTCATTGTACGCACGAAATTTGTATGGGGTTACTTTTAGATATTAAGATAAACCAATAAGTTGATTGATAATGGGATGATTGCAATATTCAATTTTATGCGTCTGTCATACAAGTGAGATGTTTAGGTAGCTTTAAAACCAGGTTAAATCCACCATTTTCTACTGATGAAAATGCCTATACTAAGTCAGGAATATAACAGTTATTGTCCGTTCGTTTGATGTGTTTGAGCTTTTGATTTCGCCATTTGATTAGTATAATTCCACTTTGAATTTCTTCGAAGTTTAGTACTTTTGTAATTTTACTTTTTAACAACATTTAAAAAATAAATACATGGTAAAATTTTTATGGCAATCTATTTTCTTTAATAAATAAATGATGTTAAATATAGTTGTGTCAATCAATTTAAAGTCTGGTATATTATATGTAAATTTATGTCTGGCATTATGTAACATTATTAACACATAAGTCAAATTTGATAAGGTTAATATATTAAACAATTTGTCAATGTTTTAACTCAATAAAATGGCACAAAAACTTTCACAAAAAACGCTGTTTTTTGGCAAAAAACATGAGACGAGCTAACCTTACCCCAAATATGTCCTGGACATGATGCTCCAAAAATGTTTTTTTTTTTCCAATTAAAAAAAGTGATTCAAATATGTGTTTCAAGTGGTATCGACAGTTATTTGTGCTGGGTATTGGCATGGTTTAAAATATATATTTTGAGGGAAAATGTCTACATTATAAATGATGTGATTATACTAAGTATGGTTATAAATATACATGTGTACGATAAATGTCTAGTTTATCAATGATGGAATTATACTAAATTCGTGTTAAATTTAGATGTGTAATTTTTCAGAGAGCAGGCAGTGTTTGGTTTAGTTAGAATGATAACGTGTTTAATTTAAATGTGGTATTTTTAACAGAATAGGCAGTGTTTGATTTAGTGAGAATTATTAAGTGTTTAATTTAGATGTGGTATTTTTCAGAGAGCAGGCAGTGTTTGGTTTAGTAAGAATGATTACGTGTTTAATTTAGATTTGGTATTTTTCAGAGAACAGGCAGTGTTTGGTTTAGTAAAAATTATTTAGTGTTTAATTTAGATGTGGTATTTTTCAGAGAACAGACAGTATTTGGTTTAGTAAGAATTATTACGTGTTTAATTTTGAAGTGGTATTTTTCAGAGAACATGCAGCGTTTGGTTTAATCACAATTATTACTTGTTTAATTTAGATTTGGTCTTTTTCGGAAAACAGGCAGTGTTTGGTTTAGTAAGAATTATTACGTGTTTAATTTAGATGTGGTATTTTTCAGAGAACAGGCAGTGTTTGGTTTAGTTAGAATTACTTCTTGATTAATTTAGATGTGATATTTTTCAGAGAACAGGCAGTTTTTGGTTTAGGAAGAATTATTACGAGATTAATTTATGTGTTATTTTTCAGAGAACAGACAGTGTTTGGTGAAGTAAGAATTAATACCTGTTTAAATTAGATGTGGTATTTTTCAGAGAACAGACAGTATTTGGTTTAGTAAGAATTATTACGTGTCTGATTTAATGTGGTATTTTTCAGAGAGCAGGCAGTGTTTGGTTTTGGAAGAATAATTACGTGTTAAATTCAGGTGTGGTATTTTTCAGAGAACAGGCAGTGTTTGGTTTAGTAAGAATTATTACGTGCTTAATTTAGATGTGGTATTTTTCAGAGAACAGGCAGTGTTTGGTTTAGTAAGAATAATGGCAGTTTCCAAAACTTTTATGGTAATCGCTGTATTTCTAATAGTCGGATACGAAGAGGGTGCAGGTATGTTTATCTCTTGCCATCATTTTAAAATTTAATTAATTGTTGGTGTTTTAACGCCACTTTTTAACGCCCCTTTTGGTGCCACATGTGGAGCAGGACCTGCTTACCCTTCCGGACCAGCTGACAAAAGACGCGTAGAACAAATCTATAGGAGAACTTGTAGATACTGAAAACTAGCTCTGCATCTCGATTTCAACTAATTTTAGGTTTTTAACGAGTGAGAATTTAGTAAATGTCGTTCGTTATATAATTTCGATATACTAACATACGATAAAATTGAGAATGGAAATGGGGAATGTGCCAAAGAGACAACAACCCGACCATAGAAAAAAACAACAGCAGAAGGTCACCAACAGGTCTTCAATGTAGCGAGAAATTCCCGCACCCGGAGGCGTCCTTCAGCTGGCCCCTAAACAAATATATACTAGTTCAGTGATAATGAACGCCATACTAATTTCCAAATTGTACACAAGAAACTAAAATTAAAATATTACAAGACTAACAAAGGCCAGAGGCTCCTGACTTGGGACAGGCGCAAAAATGCGGTGGGGTTAAACATGTTTGTGAGATCTCAACCCTCCCCCTATACCTCTAGCCAATGTAGAAAAGTAAACGCATAACAATACGCACATTAAAATTCAGTCCAAGAGAAGTCCGAGTCTGATGTCAGAAGATGTAACCAAAGAAAATAAACAAAATGACAATAATACATAAATAACAACAGACTACTAGCATTTAACTGACATGCCAGCTCCAGACTTCAATTAAACTGACTGAAAGATTATGATTTCATCCTATGAACATCAGGCACAATCCTTCCCGTTAGGGGTTTAGTATCATACCATCATAACATATATGAGAAGAACATAACCCGTGTCATGCCAACAACTGGTTTTTGAATAAATGTGTTTAGTTCCGATGCAAAGACCCTATAAGTGAATCAATATTAACGCCAAAATATGCAATCTTTAATGACCTGACAACAGTATCGTAACTATATTCCTCTTAAGCCTATGTCGAGTTTATTATATTAATTTTATAACGAAAATTGTAATCAAACAAAAGCCAATTCCCAAGACTTAACTTTATAGATCTTTTTTATACATTGTGACTTGGATGGAGCGTTTGGTCAATGACACTCGTAACGCATCTTCTTATTCATATTTATATTCAAGACCAATTCTAAGCCAATTTATATCCAGATCAGGTAAGATATCAACTGCATGTATACGTGCATTTGTTGCATTTGTTACACCAGACAGGATGACTGATTCATCACTGACAACTCAAATTGTTTTGCACATTTATTAAGTCACATGTTTAATAATTATATATATGCATTTAGATCCTAGGTAAAGTCCCTGTATTCTGCTAAAGGCTTATATCCTGTCGGAAAGTCGATTTCAAATATAACAAATTAATCTCCACATAGATTTTTAAAAGAAATATTATGATATGTACATAACCAAATTACGTATATGCGGTCGACATCTGTATTTGGTTTCGCATTGTATTTAATTGTATACATAAATGATAAAATGTTTAAACAAAAAACAAAACATATGCAATCTTGTTCCATATTAAAATAAACTACATTCTGTATGTAAAATTAAAATCGAGAATGAAAATGGGGAATGTGTCAAAGAGACAACAACCCAACCATAGAGAAGACAACAGCAGAAGGTCACCCAACAGGTCTTCAATGCAGCGAGGATTTCCCGCACCCGGAGGCTGCCCCAAGCCAGGAAACTTTCAGTTGTTGTCGCTTGTTGTATATCATATTGGTTTTTGCGTTGATTGTTTTGAACATTAATTATAACTTAAGTTTGCTATATTGAATTGCTTTCCATTTGTCATTTAGGTCTTTTATAAAATGATATGGAGTACGGGTTTGCTTTGTATTTGAAAACGTAAGATGACTTATAGTTGCTTACTTTCACAAGTCATTTAGTGAATACTAGTAATTGTCTTATGAATATTCATACCACAACTTTTTATTTTAGGCTTATACATTTGCCTGTCCCAATTCGGGAACTTTTCGTATCTTCATGTGTGTTTAGTTATTGGTAGAAGTTAGTTTTGATGACAGACTTTTTATAGTTTCTGTCTTATATATTCAAAATTTATATTTATAAGCCCTGATGATTCAGTACTTGGCATAGCATGGCCACTGTCTTGTATAAAACCCTGTCTGATTTTGAAGACCTTCAACAGAGGCGGATCCAGTCATTTTTAAAAAAGACTTCCAACCGAGGATAAAAGGGGGTCTCTAGCCCCATTCAAAAGCATTGATCGTCAAAAAGGAGTTTCAACTCACTGTTTGAATGACTTATACGACACACATCAATATACAAGTCATGTAGTTAACTCATGAAACATGTTTGGTTTTCCAAGACAAATAATACAAATGATACTATAGCCCTTTACTTATTTTTATTTGTGTAAGATTTTAATGCGGTTTAGTTTTGTGAGGATGGTATAATAGTTCCTTGCATGGGTTGAAACATTTTTTCCTATGGTTTCAATGCTGTCGTGTTCTAGTTGGGCTAAATCGTCACTGGTTTTTTATGCATAGACTTTTTTTTTATCTTGCATCCGGTTCTATTGGTTTTTAACATTGCGTACACCAATGATCAAATATATTAGCACACGTTTAAAGTAGATTAAAAAGTAAAGAACACTCCAATAAACCCTTATCAACTGCCGTAAATTGATCCATTTGTTGAACTCTTTGCATATCAATTTTTTAATGACACAGACATGAACAACTATAGTCCAAAATACGGCCTTCGACATTGAGCTTAGCCCATAACGCATAGTCGGCTATAAAAGGCCCCGAAATGGCAAATGTAAAACAATTCATACGAGATGTAAATTTATTTCCTGCTGCCCTGTTAATTGAAAAGGAAATTTGAAACAGTGAGAAATGAATGTCAGCAATTGGTGGGAAATAGCGAGGTTATTCTACAGTAATATTGTAAGCTCAAAATTAATCAAGGAGTGATCCCCATTCAAACTACTTCGGAAAATGACAGTTTTGCAATAATAATAAAAAAAGATCCGACACCAATGTGCTTTGCATATCCATTCATAGACTGGTGTGGAAATTCAGAATTTGACATTTTTGACGGATTTTGTTATAGTGAAAACGTAGAACTAAAAAAAGCTACCTATACACTGTTTTGTTCACACATTGTTGTCAATATAATGGAACTGGATGCAAATGTCATACAAGTGAGATGTTTAGCTAGCTTTAAAACTAGGTTTAATCCACCATTTTCCACACATGAATATGTCTGTGCCAAATCAGGAATAGGACGGTTGTTGTCCATTCGTTTGATGTGTTTGAGCTTAGTATTTTTGTGATTTTACTTTTGACCTTGATGTTCTTAAAACAATGATTTCATTAAACATGTCTTTTTGTACAGTTTGTAACAGTAAATGGAAGTCTGTTCTGGAAACCGACGATTACGGAAACTCACGTGGCAGCAAGGAACAATTAATAAAATATGTGCTATCTGGAGCTGACATGCGCATTAAAATCCATAAACTAGATTTTGGTGCAGATGTTTTAATGGATGTAAACAATGCATACGTTACTGACAATGACATCTGCTGTCAATCAATTATGCATATTGGTAAAGATTCTTGGGATACTTTTACAAGATATGTTTACTGGAGATTTCTCTTAATATGTACGACTGGTCATGTAAACCAAGCTCGCTGGTATGTTGGCGACCATAGCAAACCGGAAGCGGATACAACGACAAAAATGGCAATTACATGGTTCATTAGGTTAGTTTAACTTGTCTTAAATTAAATGTTCTCATACAACAAAAAATACCCATAACATGGTTCATACTGTGTGTTAATCCTGTTTTAAACTAATTGAAATCAAACATTTATTTACAAAAATACCAATAGAATGGTTCACATGGCGAGATAATCCTGTTTTCAACTAATTGAACTCAAACATTACAAAAAATACCAATAATATGGTTCACTAGTGGGTTAAACCTATCTTCAATTAAATGTTCTCATACAATGACAAACTTAAAGTTAAATCACCATGGTTGTTGAGTTAAACCTGTCTTCAACTAAATCTTCTCATACAATGACAAAAAATACCAATAACATGGTTCATACGGTGAGTTAAACCTGTTTTTAACTAAATTTTCTCACACAATGACAGAAAAATATCATTACCATTCCTGATAACTATACACGTAAGTGAGATAATATTTCAACCACTTGCTATATTTCTGGATTTTAGGACTATCAATTGTGATGACTATAAGAACGGAACAACTCCAATATACTGCACCAATCAGATTGCTTGTGGTCCAAAATCGAATCTTTTCGACGCCGTTGCTACCGGATCAGACTTACGAGTTGTCGATGAAGGACTCGGATACGCCACACGTTTAGAGCATGCTGCATATTCAAAACGAAAAAACACTATTGGTGCAGAAAGCATTTGGGCTGTTAGTCAAGTCGCAGTTGATAAACATGCTGTATTTACTAATGACGCATTTTGGTGGTTTACGTTATGGTCGTCTGAAGGTGACGTCGATATGTCAAGATGGAGTATTGGGGAACATAAGAATTCTGGTCATTCCAAGTCAAAGTTTGACATTAAGTGGTATGCTGATTCATGTTGGCAGTTAGCTTATAGTCATGATGGCAACGGTGTACCAATGGACGGATCTCTTGATCTTTTGAAAGCTGGAATATTATCTGGACATCGAGTTAGAATTGTTGTAGGTCCATACAGTATTGAAGCAGATAATCTTCTTATTAAAGATGGGCAAGTTAGTGCTCAATTATTGGGCCATGTTTCGAAAAAAGACGTTGATGTTTTTCAAGAAGATGTGTACTGGTTCTGGCAACATGTTGCCACGACTGGCGAAGTAGAAACAATCCGGCCATTTGTAGGTGATATCAAATACAAAGGAATGTCCGGGGGAAGACATTCGGTCAAGTGGTTCATGGATACCAGGCATTGGAAACGAGCTATATCAACTTTCAACTCAAAAACTGTAACTAAAAAATCAAAAGAAGACTTGATTGATTCCGTGAGATCTCACGGGAGTTCAGTGAGAATTATAGTTAAAGAAAATGACAACCATATAATGGCGATTCGAGCTGATAATTTAGGTTTCAATTCAAATAATACAGAAATATCCGCGCAATCGATACGAAATGTAGGTCATTTTTATCCGGCAGGTTCCGTTCGGGAATTTCCGTCATCTCCGTACTGGGAATTTACCTCGATTTCAACATTGGGTATCTGTGTAAAATCAAAATGGCTGGTTGGAAAAGACACAGATGTAGGGTTTGAAGTTAAACAAGTAATTACGGAATGGTTTACAAGCTAATTTACATGAACACGTGACTTTCTGAGCTATAACAAATATTCAAGTATTATCGAGTTTTGTGGACTTTTGGTGCTAACAGTCACTAAAAGATACTTTTTACATGTTATTTTGTGTTACGCATCATACGAATTTAAGTTTTGTAGACTTTTGGTGCTGACAGTCACTAAAAGATACTTTTTACATGTTATTCAGTGTTACGCATCATACGAATTTAAGTTTTGTGGACTTTGGTGCCGCTAGTCATTGAAAGATTTTTTATTAGTTATTCTGTGCTACGCATCATATGAATTCGTCGACATGTTATCATTCATTATTTAACTAGTAGTGTTACAAAAAGGGTAAAAATGCATAAATGTTAAGCTTACATTTTTTAATGCTAGATAAGCAATGCATTTCGTGGTGGCCATGTTTTGATATACAGTTTCGACAAATTCAAAGTCTGATTTAGATATATCGAAATGTGCCCTCTTTGAAACTGTAGAAACGTGTCGCACACAATGTAGAAGTGGAGACCTAGTGTTCTAAGAATTTTATATTTAGATCTAAAGTTCAGGGGCCGTGTGAACGAAGCTGTCCTAGGACTAGGACATGTCTTAGGATGGTCTTAGGACACGTCTTAGTCCTAAGTCAGGTTAACGAAAGTCTCCTAAAATAAGATTTGTCCTAAATTTGGTCCTAAAGTTAGGATATACAAATAGGTGTCTTAGGATAGTCCTAAAGGTTACAATGTCCTAAAACGTAATAAAAACAACAAATATGACATAAACTCAATACCAAAAATACATATACAATATTAAACTATCATACTGTTATGAGAATTAAATAAATACAACAATTTTTTTTCAATTCTTGTTAAAGATTTAATTGTATTACATTAGATTATTTCGTGCTGCCTTTTATGAAGCCTAAAACATACAATCATTAAAGCAACATTTTTGCGACTAACTAAAAACGGTGCAATATTAATTTTAGAATTGGGAAAATATGACTTTTTTTTTTAACTAATCCTCATTCGATACATGTAATAAAATCGAGTGGACCTAAGGACAAAACTAGTTCATCGACTAAAATTGCAGCACGAATATCGCTTTAACAAAGTTTCGTGACTATTTACTTTTGTATCCGTATTAAATTCATTTATATATCTTTTATCATATTATTAAACAACGTTATTTATTAGTATAACGTTAAATCTTTAACTTTTATTTTGCGTTAATTGTTTTCGATATAAAATTCATCCTCCCTCTCTTTACACAAATAGATTCTAAAATACCATTAAATCTATGTCATAGAAATCTCAACATATTTTTTCAATTAAAAAATATAAGAAATTAATATGATGCAGTTAGAACTGTCCTAAGACAGCTTTGTTTTACATCCTAAGATATGTCTCAGACACGTCCTAAGACCATCCTAAATAACGTCCTAAGACATATCTTAGGACATATCCTAGGATACTTTCATTGACACGGCCCCAGGATTGTTGTGATTATTAATATTTTCAATTCATCTATGTTTTGATTTAATTGTGTATCCTCCGAAGAAATATATAGTTGAAGATATTAGCAAGCAAAATCGAGTGAGTTGTGCAAATGATGATACAAGCATGAAAATTACCACAAAGCATCATTATTATATACTTTTTAAGAAATAACTGCTGGCCATTCAAAAAAATATTTTTTTCAAGATGGCCACGTCCATTTTCTAAAATGGCTGTTTCTTCAGTTTGAAAATACTGATTTTTCTGGAATTTTTTTTTTTATTTAACTTATTTCAGTAAAACCTAATTGTCAGGTTGGGTGGATACCTTCTTTACATCACATATTTATTAAAAATGAATATTTGATATATCCAGTATTTGCGCATGCGCGGAAAGGTTACAAAATTCTTTCAAAAATATTTGAACTATTTACTATAAATTTAGTGTTTTTGGATTTCTAATGATATTATGAATTGGTTTGATAATATTTTTCAAGGTTATGATACACATGTGTTTAACACTTTTGCGCATGTGCAAACTATTTATAGACATCAAGAGCGATTTGTATGCACTACCAGGCAATTCTCAGGTATTCGATGGATAAGGCGAAAATGTGGTGAATCCCAGAGAAACATCAATTGTAACTGCAGATCAGCCACTTTTGGAAATTCCTGAGCAAATTCACTGGGAATGGCCTGACTTTTACGGAAAAGATAAGTTTATCGTCGTGTTTGGTGGATTGCACATTCAAATGACTTGTTATAAAACTCTGGGTGATATATTGAGTGATAGGGGATGGACATGTTGTCTTACTGAAGGCAATATTGCAGCACCAAGAACGGCAGATTCTTTTTATGTATGTTCTAATGTACCTAGGACTAGACAGGCGCATCAGACAACTGCATGTATTTTGCTTGCACTGTTAATTTCGGATTATGAAAGCTAAACTCAGAATATATAATTATGTCATGACTCTGTGACGTACAATGATTTAAAATACTAGTGTATAGAGTCATCTCGACCACAGTTTCATTCCTGACGTTCAATTAAAAAATTAGAACTTCTTTTAATTTTGGTATTATGCTCATTTCATGAGTGAGATTTCGTTCTTTACAAACAGTCCATATAAAGCATGATAGCGTAATGTTTTCGGTGTTGATCGTGTAAATTATGCTCGATCGTTACCGACCCATCTCCAAGATATGACTTCCCATCCCGAACATCACCCACAGGTGTCAATGGAATTTGAAAATGATAATTTCACTACGTAAGACCAGCAAATTTCTTTCTTATAACACAATTGATCAGTCACAAAAACTGAATAATGCAATTGTGAAGTGCGATGTTGGTGCCATAGGATTAACCGAAGATCCCATTTAGACAGATGATTGGTAGCTGGACCAGGAGTCAGTATACTAGAAGATGAATTTGAAAGATCTTGTGGTTTGGGTCATTCTATAACAGATGAACGACCTAATGAATACGCTACGAAAACACGAAAAGATGTCTTTAAACGGCTTTAAAGGCTTTGTAAAGTGATGAACGAGTTTGGAAATTTATTTCTAGAAGAGTCGTCAGATTAGGAAAAAAATATACTCCATTTAAGAAATTGTTGAACAGGTAAGATATGTAAGTAAACTCCAAGATATTGGTCCAAACAATACGAAGATCGTTGAAGCAAATACAAAACGAAGGAGAACCTGCTTTTTATAACCAAATAAAAATAACAACGTCTTATTTTGGCCGCAAAATTGAAACTGGAAACGTCTTAGTTAAAAACAAAGCTAGAGAACCTTAAAAGTGATTGCAATATCTTTTCTAGACTTTTCATTTCTTGTCACAGTAGACAATTTTACTTGAAATATTTCTTTATCCATAAAAACCAAACTTCTCCTCCCTCTTTATACCAGGATGTTTCTTGAAATAGTGGTATTAAATCGCTACAAATGGGTTTACTTGAAACATTCTGCGATTTGCTGATCCAAATTGGGACGCATTGATCGTTGGTGGGCAGCAATGGTTAATTCCAGGTCACAAGGTTTGGCAACAATAGTTGATGATTATGCAAATTATGTCATACTGCTTTACATAAAATCTTGCATCGATAAGTATTCAGGAGTAGACATTGTATTTGTTTACTAAATGAATAATTTAAAGGCTGTGACAAGACAAAGGCAAGGTTTTTGTGCCAGATGGAAAGGTGATGGTTCTTGTAGAACACCAAGGGTTTGGAGTAGTTTTCTCTGTGAAGATGACAACGAAATTAAATTGTTCAAGTTTCTTGCTGACAAAAGAGACTAAAATGTGTATGTTATTCATTGTGAAAATATTCTTTGCAATTTCAATAAGGATACTTTTTATCTACCACTTGTAATCATGAAGAAGCAGATACACGAATGTTTGTCCATGTTCGGCATGATTATGAAAAGTGTTGTTAAATGTAATTTTAGGTAGTACTGACACAGATTTAATAGTATCAATAATTGCAGCAATCGCAAAACTAGGTAGAACACATTGTGGATAGGTAATAGAAAGAATAAAGACTTTTGTTGCTTCCTGTACGTGACATATCAAATGCAATTGGTCCTTGTGTAGCTGCTCTTCCTTTCGTCCATGCATTCAGTGGATGTGACATTTTGTCGAATTGTCGTGGGAAAGAAAAGGGGTCAGCTCGGCTAACAATGGAAGGTTTTGTCAGATATAAAGGACGTTAATTTTTGGCTTAAGTATGAAGCGAGGCACGATGTGAATTGTTTGCCAGGAAGCAACGGCATTGTGATGCAAATCCGTATACAAGAGGTTCCTTTCCAGAGCACATCAAAAGAGAAGTAAATTAAGGTGTTGTTTAAGTTCAGCCTGATTCATGTATTCGACAGGTACATGTACCAAGTCATGAACACTGGGGTTGGATGAAAGAAAGAATTAATGACAGTTGCAAACAGAAATGGACTTCTATGACTGCCGTTGCATCCTCGTTTCAGGAACTTTTGAAATGCGGAGGCAAAAATCCAGCTGTGTTGGTAACTGTTAATGCTACCTTTCTGGCTTTCCTTGTACGGGTTTTTGTAAAGCCAATTGTCAAATAATTTTAAGATAAACAACCTGTCTTTCTAACTAAACTAGACATTTAAACTTAACAAAGAGTGTTATCATCAAGTTGATGGAAATTATAAAAATATTTTCTACGTATTTTCCTCCATTTTGGAACCGGAAATCACTATTTTTCTACATTTATGTGTTGTTTTGTCGTACTTAGGAACTGTTTTTAACGTTTTATCAAAACTTACATTGGTTTATACCTATATCACATCTTTCAAGGATTTACATCCTTTGTGAAGTTGCTTGAAAGTATAAAAATACAATTTTTTAACTTTTTTGCCGGCATTTTGAAACCGGAAGTCACCTTTTGGTTTCATTAATGTATTGTCTAGTCGTAATTTAGGAACTGTCATTTACTTTTTATTAAATCTAACATTGGATTTTACATATAACATACCATTCAACGGATTAACGAATGATTGCCAATTTGTAATGACGCCATTTCCAAAATTTGTGGTGTCCATCTTGAAAAAATGATTTTTTTTTCTGGCCAGCAGCGGATTTTTTATAAGTATCATGTAGTCAACCTTTATACCAAATTTCATGCTTGTATCACGATTTGCACAATTATGTCCATAATATCTCCCACTAATAGGCTTTTCTGATTATGTGGTGATGTCAAACAAAATAAAAAAACAATTTACTCAACACAAGAAATATTAATCGATCGAATTTATTTTTGTTTTTTCTAAAAATAAATAATTACATTAGATGTATGTTTCATTATAATACTTTATTCTGATTGGCTAACTGCACATCACGTATTATTCCGTAAGCAGTTGCATTGCTCAATACAACTTTTCATTCATGATAACACGTGGTCCAACAATAAAGTGCACAGGTGAATTGAATAAAAAAAATATATAAGATTCGTGTTTTCATGATCATAGCTAAAAAATGTAATTATAAGTATTGAATGCTTCTTTTTGTAACTTTATACGGTTGTAAAAGCGTTGACCGTGTGCACATTTTTAGAATGAAGCACTTCCGCGCTTGATACAAAATGTACTTCGGTCAACGCTTTTACACCCCAATTAATTTACAAAAAGAAGCATTCAATTCTTAAATAACGGCTCAACAAGTTGAAAATAAGCAAGGATTATTAGAAAAGAAACCCACATACATTTAACTCAGTGACAAATTAGCTTGTATTTTTGTATGCATGCTGATGTTCTTAAATATTACTTTTAGTGTCTATTATTGATTTAATTGTAAGCAAATTATGACATTTTTAGCCAGATAACAAGCAAAAACAATACATGTGTAATTTTATATTCATAACATTGGTAAAATCGATTAATCATAGTGTTTATAAGCGCCTTGTATGATTTTTAACATGATATTAAATTACTTTTTTCTAACTTTCTGCACTAACATGTGGTAACTTCTGTAGAAATTTTCATCATCACGTTAAACGTGAACTAGCGGTGATAATTTCTATATAGATATAGATATGTCATGTCAAACATGACAATACACAAAAGGTTAACTATAATATGTATGGTCATTATTGTGCTCAGACTCATAAATTAAAACTTTAAATTTTACGAATCACGGTTTAAATCCAGGCTTACATTAACTGTATTTGGCAATTTTCTTGTACTCAATGCTCAACTTCCTTTATTAGGCTTGTTTTACTATCTTAATTCAAGCGGCACTGGCGAGTCTTTTGTAGACGAAACCGGCGTCCGGGGTACAAAATTATAGTCCTGGTGTCTATGATGAGTTTATTTGTACTCTGACTACTAATGGCTAAAAGACATAGACTTTCCACATCTGTCAGTAGATCTATACTGTGAATGGGGATTTTTGAATGTATGAATATGCAGCCACGTCCAGTCGGAATGGGGACGTTAAATCAAATATTCCAGAAGGTAGATGTAACGCTCTGTAAATAAAGAAAAAGGCTTAATGCTCTGTAGGAGGCTTGTTGTAAGGCAAACTTTCTGTTTATTAAACATTATTCTTGTCATCTAAATAGTCCACCCTGCTTTCTTGTAGCGCATATTGTGAAACTATTTTATGTTGTTATTCTCATCTTGATTTTTATTTTATGAATGAAAAATTTGCCACTGGACGTTAGTCAAACAGCATCCAATCAATGAAACATGCGCCTATTTAGTCAACGTCTTGTCATTAAAAAAAAGAGAAAAAGTAAAATAAACAGAAAAGTTAAAAACACCCAAGGAACCTTTTATATATATATTTCTTCCAATTAGAATGAAATGTCTCCGTATTTGGTCATGGAATCTATGTGCGTAGGTAACCTATGTTTTGGAACTGTGCATGGTGTTCCGTGGATTGCACCCCCCCCCCCCCCCTTTCCTCCCCACCAACACCCTTTTCGAGATGGCTGGATCCGCGCCAGGTGTTAAAAAATACAGAAAGACATTCCAAAATAATCATACAAAATAGCATTGTTACTATTGACGAGAAATGTCATGTTTTACCATTAAATACAGCAATTAACATTTATATGTACTGTAAATCTGTTACTAACAATGCTGTTAGGTTATTGTAAGTCATCTATCATGTGCATGAAAGGATAAATTAACACTATAATAATACATAATGCAGTTATTGTTATAATAGAAATAATTGAAAATTATGCATTTTATAATCATAAATCTCTCCGTTCATATTTTATTTCATAACCTATAATTTGATATAGAACTCCGATTAAGTATAAAATAAACAGCAGCATAACACAACAGTGTATTCAAAGACTAGTATATAACTTTCATAGAGACCACTAACAAGACGGACAGTTACTTGGGATCTTTACACAATATTATCAATACCGTATATTTGAAGTGAAGCTTGCGAAATCGAAAATATTTCATCTGAATTCAAACTTATACTTTTCTGCGTAGTATTTTGTGGACTATTGTATGTTATTTCATATGTTGGTCATGTTTGTTGACTGTTTTCATCAATTTATATGTTTGATTGGCGCCTTTATAATTCCCCCTCTTTTTTAAATATCTAAAATCAACGATAAATTCCCCTAGGGATTTAATCTAAGGGTTTATGATTAGTCCATTGTTACTTACTCCAAAATGAAAATACAGTTACTTCCTTGGTAGAAAGTCCAATGCTTGGGACAGCGGTAACCAATAATAATGTTTTGTTGTGCGATTTTGAAAAAAATAAACTTAAATGAATTTAAATTTAACAAAGACAATAACATAAAGAGAAAGGACTAACGACTTACCAGTATAGTGACATGGAACAGAGTACAACATGGGGTTCAAACTAGCACTGCATGAACCCCAACTTTTGTAGGTTTTTTTCTTCATCAACAGAAGAACTAATCTTGGAGTTATATCATTTGTTTAAAACAAATTTATCAATACATTAATTTAAATTTAAATTTTGCATATTTAGTGGACGACCTTTTAATTGGTAGGGGCGGGTTTTGAAAAAAGAATACTAAGGAATCTTGCATAAGACATGAGGAAAGTTAATATTCTGCAACACCAAAAGCAAGACAAGTTTCGCAACAAAACCTCCCAGCATGTTAAATGGTCGTCTATTAAGACTAATGGTGTATAATCTTATTTGAAATTATTCATTATCTGGTCCTTTGTTTACCCACACGCTTGTTTTAAACAAACCACATTGTTATGTCATACCTATTAGTATTGTGGTATTTTAATGAATAAATGTGGTACAGAAGCTATAAGTTTTTTTCACGATTACAGTACATAACTATATAAGTTATTATTTCGTGTCGAATATTTATCCATTATTGTTTTTTGTATAAGCTGAATGAATGTACGGTGACCTTTATAAATGACTACATACTGTATTTATTGTTCAAGTTTTATTTACTAGTCCTTATCACGGTTTTTTTTTTTCGGTTTGTTTTCGTCTTTTTTACTTATTTAATGTAAGATGACGTGTTTTGTTTTCTTTATTTTCTCCATAGATGTAAGATTGTCTTATCAAAAAAGTTATTCCCGGTTTCTATTCTCAATTTTATTATTATTATTATTTAAGAAAAAAAGTGTGGACACAGATAAGTGTGGACAGTAAGTGTTATCTTTGTGTTATTATGTTGGACAGAGTTGTCATCACTAGTTATTAAGGAAATAAATAGTGAAAAACATTACATTTTTACGTGTTATATGATTATTGAAGTATAACTTTTCTCGTTTAAAACTGAGACTAATGTGATACCATTTATCCAAATAAACAATCATTATCATTTTTGTTGGCGTCTTTGTTAAATTTATATTTATGCTTTATTGAACGTCCCTTCTTGAATTTACGATGGAGTTCTGTAGTTTTGTTAATACTTTGTGACTCAAGAAGTATAATTGCAGTGTACAATAAAATGTATTAAAAAAAATCATGAATCATTTTTTTACTGGTTTATTAAGCTTTATATATAAATAGGCAGGAATTCATTTACGGCCTGACGTCGTCTTGTCATGAATATGAATTGTACAGTGAAGCTGTAAAATACTATTAGCAACACGAAAAGGGGGGTGGGGCACATGTGGAGAAGGATCTGCTTACCCTTTCGGAGCACCTGTGATCACCCTAAAATATCGTATATAAGTTTATAGATATAAGAAGATGTGTTATGAGTGCTAATGAGACAACTCTTCATCCAAGTCACAATTTGTAAAAGTAAACCATTATAGGTCAAAGTACGGTCTACAACATAGAGCCTTGGCACACAGAGAACACCAAGCTATATAAGGCCCAAAAAGTGACTAGCGTTAAACCATTCAAACAGGCAAACCAACAGTCTTATCTATATAAAAGCAAAACCAGAAACACATGGATTGATTTACACATAAAGCATTAATAAGAAGAAGAAAAAAAAAAAAAAAAAAAAAACACTAGATGAAAAATTTAGAGCGGAATTCGTCACAATAATCACCACAATCTCTATCTCGTCATCGTGCTCCTCTTCCCTTTAAAAAATAAAAGCCCGAAACCCCTATGAAGTAAATAAATATTTTAAATATTTATATTAAAAGAATATTAAAACACGTGCTGTATTTTATTTGGTTGAGCGATATTTCCAAAAAGAATTGCCAAACAACATAATAATGGAATTTTTTGTAAACGAGCTTTTGTACAACAGCACTAAGATCCTCTAATATCCGACATTACGAATGTGGTTATTTCAAATACGTGTATTTTGATTTTCAATTGAACCTGTAGCCATGTGAACTACGAATTTTTCAAACTGTAATAGTATCAAAACATCAAATATAATGAATAACAGAGATGGCCCTTTTTGTACATATACGAGGGGGGGGGGGCAAGGGGTTTAACTGTTATGCTGTTATGGGGCATTTTAATTCTTTGTTATCTGTTATTCTGAAAATATATTTACTGTTAGCTGTTATTGTCTTATTCTTTGTTAGCTGTTATAGGACTATTATCTATTTTGTTATCTGTTATTGTGAGAATGTATTTGCTGTTAACTGTTATTGAAAATTGGAATGTTAGCATTTTGACAGCCAATCTTCCGTAGAATTTGAAGATAATTGAAAATTGTGATTTGAATGGATACTAGTCTCATTGGCACGCTTACCACATCTTCTTACAATGTATATCTATTGGGGTCTTTCTACTGGTAATATCGGGTGGCCCTGTATTTGCAGAAGAATTTCAGTAACATACATCACATAAACATATTAAAATCAATTGGACCCAGGACCATTCCAGTATATATTATTATTATACTTTGTAATAAATTCCATTGTCTGTGAACATGTAGCATTTTGTACAAATTATAATTCACTTATTACTTGTACAATAACTTATAGTATGGATTTTGTTATAAAAAAAGCATTGGTGCACCCTATAGATTTTTTTTATTCAATGACCACATAATAATCTTTACGTTGTAATATTACACCACTGTCCCTGATTAGGGGAGTATTGGACACCAACTAGCATGCTAACGTTGACGCAGTCACATTCTATATGTGCCTACTTTCAAGTCATGAGCCTGGATTCAGTGGTTGTAGTTTGTTACTGTGTTACTAAGGTTCTCGTTCACTATTTTGTGGATAAATTAGGCAGTCAGTTTTCTCCTTTGAATTGTTTTACATTACTAAGTGGTATGGATTTGAATTATGGCTTTTGAAATTATACAACATATTTTTTTTTAGCATTTATATTAAGTGCTACTCCCTCTCTTTTCATTTACATGAAAGAGAACCCTGACCACCATATTTTTAAAAGCTTTTTAACTGCTTCACATGGCGAAAATTGAAGCTCTGAAACCATTGATGCAAATAAAGATGTGTTTTCAGTTTAATTTTTCAACAAATACCCTTTTTAAAATCCTACAGCTTCTCCAATGCTGTACCCAAATTTTCCATATTCTATAATTTCACACAAGATGCATGATTGGTGTTTCACTTGGTGTCATCCAAATTTTCACTAGGTCCAAATTCTATTATACTATCAGAATTGTCACTTGAGGCAATTTCTATTATCAGAAGAACCATAACTGGCATGCGTGTTTCAGTTACATGTCCTGTCTCCACTTATCTGGGTATTTTTGTATTTTATAAGTAAGTTTTATCATGAGGTCATTAAATAAAAAAAATATATTGTGCATCCATGTTTTTTTTTTTTACTTGTAAAGTATATATATTGCTTTTCAGAAGAAAAAACATCTAAAAATCAAATTTATAATAAAGTGTCACTGGCTGCACTATTTTCAAAAATTAAATAAAAAAACCTAAATCATTAACAATTGATCCCTCAAATGCCCTAGATTAAAAATATCTCTATATCAAAAACAGAAACTAGTAATTTCGTTCAGAAAAATTCAACAATCATACTATAACTTATTGTACAAGTAACGGAAAAAAATCAACCAAGGCAGAACTGCCTCAACGGCCGAAACGTCTTGTTTACACAAATTACAATTTTCTAGGTCCATACCACGAGTTATATACTAAGATCTACGAGTCATCTACTGGATTGGTCCTGAGCAGATTTATTTTCATATTTCATTTACTGTTATCTGTTATTATCCCTTTTCAATTCCTTGTTATCTGTTTTTCACCAAATCAATTCACTGTTTTGCTGTTATGGGGACCCCCCTTGCCCCCCTCATATACCAAGGGGAATCTTCGTGCCAATATTATTATTTACTGTTTCATTGCATTTAATAGAAAAGGAGATTTTGTGGCAAATAAATCAAAGATTTTTGTAACAAATCCACACTGTTTACTTGCTTATGTGCTATGTTCCCCTTGATAAGAGTTGATAAGAGTTGAGGAATGACATACAACACCATCACCAAAAGAAGAAAGATGAACTGACAAACAAAAGCCAACAAAATACTACATGTAAAACTTTGCATTGTTTGCATTGACGAACAGGAGGTGAACTACGAAGTGTTAACAGTATTACCACTCTTGTGGAACCCGTCGTGTTGGTTATTTCAAGCGAACATCCGTTTATAAGTTTTGTAAGATCGTATGAATAGAACAAGAACACACGAGCAATTTTTATCATACGGATCAGTAACAATATATCGGCTGATAGGCCGATGAGACTTACATCCACCAGAGACCACATGATGAGGATGTAAACAACTATACGTGTATGACCTTCAACATGGATAACATTCAACTCTTCAGCCTTATGTGTTTCAGCAGTTCACTATACACCCTTGCGTGTTTCAACATTCCACTCTTATCTCTTGGATGTTTTAAAAGAGGGACGAAAGATACCAGAGGTAGAGTCAAACTCATAAATCGAAAATAAACTGACAACGCCTGGCTAAAAATGAAAGAAGACATACAGAAACAATAGAACACATGGCACAACATAGAAAACTAAAGACTAAGCAACACGAACCCCAGCAAAAACTAGGGGTGATCTCAGGTGCTCCGGAAGGGGTAAGCCGATCCTACTCCACATGACATGATGTGGCAATAAATCAATCTTCACTCTTGGTTGTGTAAACATTTCCACTCTATGATTCCCTTGGATGTGTCGGCAATTTACTCTGCACCCTTGGTTGTGTCAACAGTTGAATTTTCGCTCTTTTCAGTTATCGATCATTACTTGATCTAATTCCTCAAGCTTAGCACAAGCTATTATTATAATTCGGTCTTGACGTCATACTTATATGATCGAATAGAATCGATGAAAAAGTCCCAATCTGTTGCTTTTCATATCATTAAAGATTTTTTCCGTTTTCGTATCGTTTAAGACTGTATTCGATTGTGTGTTATTTGACCTTCGACTTATGTATTGAACAGGGATTAAGTATTGCAACAGCCGGTCCCACAGCTCATACAAATATATATAAGAATTTTGTCAACATAATGTTGGCATCCTAGTTTTGTCATAAAGGTGTCAAATCGGATATAATCACTGAAATCTCTGAAGAGGAAATGTGGTTTTTATATATATTTACATTATGTACCATATGGTGCTTTACAGAAACTGGTCAAATTATATTTGTTCGTATGTTAAATTAACTGAAAATTATTATTGATCAATGTGTATTTGAAGTTTGTTGTTATTTTACAATAAACTTATATTAAAAATAGTTAGAACATTGGGAGGTTATTACTCTTATGTTTTCATCTTTTTATGTGTGAGCATATGTACGTATTGGAAAAAGAAAACTGACATTTACTTTTATATGTGCAACAAATTGCGGATTAATTCTACTTTGTTTTTAAATCTGCAATGGAATTTGCAACGATAAAATTCATAAATCATACTTAAAAATGAGTAAGAAAATGGTAGTGTCTTTTGTACTTTAAGTGAATCATATTTGTTAGATATTCAGTAAAGGAAAAAAATGGAGGAAAACTGTACTGTGCATCGTATACTATTCTATATAGATGGATGTATCGATGACCAGGAACTGGCTGGAGTTATGCTTGGGGTGTTTAGTGCTGCCCTCTGGACACTTGTACATATATCGTAAGTAACAGCTATATATATTCAAAAACAATGACTTATGTAGATTCGCTTTGGCGTTGAGGACATTAAATGGTACCAATATTATTGAAACCGGTGACTATTTCGACGAAAATGCATCATAAAATAAATTCGCGCCAAAATATCAGGATTTTCGAAGAGAACACAAGTTATCAATATTTAGTTTTCATGCTATGTAGTGTTATGTGTTTTCGTCGTTACACCTATTGTGTATGAATTGTGTTGTAAAAATCAAAAGTGAAGTATCCAATAGATTTATAATGTCGTGTGGTCCGTGTTCTTAAGCAAACGTATAACACCTTCAAGTTGCTTTTCTATAAATACAACTCATATTTCCATACCAGATATAGTTCCTGGAATGGAAGCAGTCTTCAACCAGCGGTATCGACTTATTAAAAACTGATTAGCAATAAGAAAGACTTAAGTTCAGATATATGTGAACAACAAACATACCGGTTCTGATGCAAGATACCAGCATTTCGGCAATTCGAATTTCCTGTGTGATGTTCAGAGTTTTGATATTTGGGTAAAAAAGTTTTCGGCCTTTAAAACAAAGTTGAGAGCTCATAAAATAGGGGCGAAAGATACCAGAGGAACATTCAAGCTCATAAATCGAAAATAAACTGACAACGCCATGGCTAAAAAATAACAGACAAACAGACACACAAAAAGTACACAAAAGTGACAAAACACAAGATAAAAAAATAAAGACTTAGCAACGAGAAACAACACCAAAACCTGGGGGGTGATCTACTCTTCACATAATAAACCAACCTCAGCTAAAAATTTATATAACAACACAAAGGAGATGACCGTTTAACCTTTTATTTACTTTTCAAACTGTTGTGATCAATGCGTGTACCATTTGTTCTCTCTGTTGGACTTTTCATTACAAATGGGATGTCAAGAAAATATGTTCACATACTAGTAGACCTCATCTGTTGTTAAACATAATATTTTCCATGGGTAGCCTTTTTAAATTGTCATATTTAATTTAGTGCTTTGATAATTGTAGTTTTCTTCTAAAGTAAGGATGAGGATTCGTAATTAAATGAAAACTATTAGGGAGTTACCATTTGGTTTTATTCTGGAAATTTGAAATCAAATGGTAGCACCCATCATAGTTTTCATTCTCTCTCAATTGTAACACGTTCCATCGTATTTTTTTCTTTTCAGATTCTACACAAACCAGCGTCGGACAATGAAAATCAACCGATATGTTATGTCATCCATAATGCTACATATGATTGCAGATGGTCTAAGCTGTATTGGCGCCATATTAGCTCAACAAAAATCATTACAGGTTAAGCATTTAGTTAGCATATAAATCTTAAACCAATTCAGAAAAACAAATTATATTGACTATTTCTATATTGACCCGATATTATCAACAGTAACAAAAAGGAAAATAAAACGTGTTTTTCATCTACTATTTTTGACGTCATATACAGCAATAAACTTCCCGTCAAACGAGACGTAAAGTTGTCTTGCCTTTTTTCGAAAATGGAGCGCGTACGGCTTAACGAGTCCATCCGATTTACTCAGTATGATACGTAAGAGTTCGCCATTCAGAGAAAGCTGGTGAATATCATTGGAATCCCTCCCAGCTACATAAATATTATCATTGTAATCGGTCGTTATCCCCTCAGAACAATCCATATCTTCACTTTCATACTTGAATAGCTCTCCTCCATCAATGGTGACACCATAAACCTTGTACGTATCACTATAAACAATCGTTCCGTTAATACAGGCATGTATATACCATATTCTTCCGCCATTGACTGGGACCGTATGCTTAAGGTTACCACTAGCATCTAAGACTTTAAAGCAACCATCGCAACCGATGATGAGCTGATTGCTCACGTTTGTGATTCCTGCGCACCATGTTCCAACATTAGCCGTTTTAGCCGGAGCAAATGTCATGATATTGATGAATTGTATAGCTTTAATTTCTGGTAGGGTAACAACAGCACTTTGAGTTCCCATGAGTAAAGTTATTCCCCATGGTCTTGTGTTAAGTGGCACTTCTTTAATTTTTCTACCATAATCATCATATAGGTAAAGGTGGTTATCGTTCCTGTTGCAGACGAGAATTTTGTTCGTCGTAGGAATATATTGAATGCCTGTAATCCATACATAATCGAGATTTTTTCTCGTTTTCGGTACCTCAATTTTCTTTTTCAAGCGGAAGTTTTCAGGCTTTAGTGTTTTATTTGTTCCCATGGTTGTTCGAGAGAATTTTGTTCGATTCGTTAATCTACTCAACGGTAATGGCGGTAAAGCTGAACCGTCTCGCATGCGCAACCTGTTCATATCTAGCGGGAAATACTTCAGAGGCATCGGTTCATCGGTCGGCATAGCGACTTTAGACTGTGTGGTTGTGACATTGATGTATCCGAATGATTTGATACTGCCGAGTATGTTTTCAGTTTCGTGATAGGATATATGATATCGTTGGGATTGTCTCTGATTTTCATTCACGAAAACTTCCTGACCTTTCCGAACGTCTCTATACTTCTGTGACATCAAAAACAAATTCATATCGGAACCCATCGCTATCATTGTTTCGATATTTTTCGTCCAGAGTTTGTTTGTTTCTTGCTGCTCTAGGATATCATTGTGTTGACGCTTTAGTTGGAGTGTTTTTTGGAAGACAATGCTAGACACTTCTTCTTGAATTTGTTCATGTAACGCCTCTATGTGTTTAATCAATCTGTCTCGAACTGTCGATATCTTCTCCTTTACGAGTTTTTCCGATTGTTCAATGTCCGATATGTTTTCTAGTCTATCTTCAGCAAGTCGTTGTAACATTTCTCGCATACTTTCAAGACTTTCGAGCGTTTGTTTTAGATGTAGAGATTTCTTGAAGTTTTGTGCGGCATCTTCTATCGGCAGCATTTTTAAACAGCCTCGATGATTTTCGGTCATGCATAATCGACACAGAGCCATATCGTGATTGATACAATACAAATCTATCGATCGATCGTGCTTATTGCAATGGATCGGATGTAACGCTATTTCCGGTTTCAGTTTTAAATATTCGTCGATGGAAATAACAGAATGACTTGTGGTTGTTTTCATTTTTTCATGACATTTTCGACAGTCATGACATAAATTTTCGGAACATTCACCGCACCACCAGTAAGCAAGATCGGACATTTCTACTCGCTTGCAGGCGTCGCACTCGATTTTTTCTTGACCCATCTCTGAAAAATTAATGCAGATTAGTTTTTATATTATTGTTGTTTTTTTTTCTAAATAACAGAGCAAACTACACAAGACGTTGATATAAGAGAACTCGTGGTTACCGAAAGCTAGTTAAAAGCCAATTATGAATAATCATGTTCTTCCAGACTAAAGTATCAATCAGTATACCGCTAACGAATTTAGTGTAAAGACGTTAATACATGCATGGATTTATAGATATAAAACAATTTTTGGAACAGTTAGTCTTTTCAACTTTTTAAAATATCTGTTGACCTCCAATCAAAAATGATGTCGTTTCTTTATTTTCAACTGTAAAGATCAGTTGGAAATGTTATACTCAACAGATTGGTACAAAGCACAAAAACAGCTAGCATTAAAACATGGACATAACAGTTCTCGCAGTTATTGGGAGCTAGTTAAAACCCAATTTGAACTAATAAACAAATCAAGTTTTCCCAGACTAAAATATCATTCAGTACACAATCAACTGATTTAGTGTAACGACGTCATAATATGCATATATTTTGATATCAGACGATGATTGAAACCAGTAAACTGACTTACGAACCTTCAAATGAAATGTTGTCTGATTTTTAATTTTGTTTTGTTTTTGCCTATTAAATTATATTGCAATTTTGTATCTTTCTAACTGACATATCTTTTTCATTTTTATACATAATTTAACTTGTATACATGCTATTGCAAAAGTAAAACCTGCTTCAGTTTTAAGTCAATTGGTTATTTTTCTCGAGATGGTAGATTTAATCATGCAGGTTTCTTCGTGAAGTCTAGGTGAACATTTATCATTGTCATCCCTTAACCCAAGTTCAAGCATTAGATAAAGAATATATCTTTTTGCAGCTAAAATGAGAGTCCTACCTGTTTTATTAATATTTATCCAATTTAATATAATCAATCAAATCATTTTAAAATGGTTGTAAGTGGTATCCACGGTGTGTCGTTCTGCTCTTGATTTCACTTTGTGTAATGCAACTAGAGCTTTTCATTTAATTAAGCAATCCTTTTAGTTCGAACAAAAATATTTGTATCAATTTACTTTTCTGTATTGTTTTGTTTCTTTTTCATTTGTTTCAATTGTTTTAATTAATACATACCTTTAAATGACCATATAAACCGACAGGTAAAATGACTTTACACAATTCTGTATTAAACTGTTTGGTTGTAATTTGATCATGAAAATGTTAAACATGTAGTAAAATTTGAATATATTAAGTGCACTAGGAAGTCCTTCAATAACATAGGCCAATATGTAGACTTAAGATTTTCATGCATTTTCTGGAAATATTTTGATAAAGATAATTTTTGCTCTTGCAAAAAATCTTAGTTTGCCTAGAAAGATGATATACACAAAATAATTAATAAAATATTTTAACATTTTGTCAATTATAATTCAACAGAACGAAAGAAAGAAATGTTTGAAAGAAGGCAAGGTTTGCGTAAAGTTCTAACTTCATACAGATATGTGAATTGTGCACAATAAACTTATACTAAGTATTCATATATTCCTTAAGAAATTTTTATTGTGTATTGCATGACATGTTCCATTTTGCTCAACTTATTCAATAGCGGTTAGATAAAGCTTGCTGATTTGTGCAGGATCCATTTGAGTGAAGAAAAAACTGTTTGCAACATCTCAAAACCCGTCATTATGATAATTAACCTTTTCGATTAGGCCTTACATGTGGTGGGTCTACAAATGTGTACTAGTTTATTTATTGATATCTGAGTGTATAATTGTATTCTATATTCCAGGTTATATTTGCTTTATTTGGTACAGTAGTTAATGCAGCTATTGGTTTACACTGTTGGTGTTCTAGAACACCATCGAATGAAAATATTGGTAAGTAGGTAATATGTAAGCCAAACTCTTGATATTCTGATTAAGTTCATGTAGTGTATGGTTTTATGTGACATGTGTGCTAGACAACCCCATTCTTTCCTCGTCTGGGATTAGGGGAGTTGATTGACAGTTAGGGAATCTCTGTTTCACGACGACGGATAAGGTCCAGTTGTAACCACAATCTTGTACTCTTTTCTCCGAATTTGACTTATCACTGGTTTTGTACTTACCTTAGCAACACGTCGAGTGTCACATGTGGAGCAGGATCTGGTTACCCTTCCTGGAGCACCTGAGATCATTCCCGGTTTTTGATGGGGATCGTGTTTCTCAGTCTTCAGTTTTCTATGTTGTGTTTTGTGTACTGTTGTTAGTCTTTTGGTCTTTTCCTTTTTTTGTTTTTTGCCATGCAAAACACGGCGTTGTTTTATTATCGACGTATGAGATTAAATGTCCCTTTGGCATCTTTCGCCTCACTTTAAAGATTATATAGTTTACAAAACATTACATCAATTTTTTAATATACAAATTGCATTGGTGATCAATTAGTATTGTGTGCTAATGTATGAACAAGAAATGAAGCGGAATTATGACAGCGAATAATTGGGAATTAGTTGAGGCTTATATGTGAACGGAATCAAAATTAAACTTTCGTATTTGTATGACAATCTGTAAAATATATTTTTTCGTCGAATTATGATTGCAACAGTTAATAACATGTTGAACAGATGGGGGTAATTTTGTATAAATGGGCTTTGTTCAATAGTTTTTTATAGTCTAGCACCCCTCTTTCCAAAATAGTGCTATGAAGTAAAAGCTAAGGACTATTATACCATTTGAGAGATATGTACTCCATATGCATGCAAGTGTTGCGGCACTGCTGCGCTATTTGAATTTAGACTTAAGTTTTCAATCAGCATAAACTTTTGACTTCCAGGTACACTTGTACTTTGGAATAAACATGCACGTTCTGTTTAGATATTCGTTTGGTTTTTTTGTGCGTGTTTTAATTGAAAACATTGAATAGATTACTGTCAAAACAAACATAAGATAATACACGACAGTTCGAACCGCACAAAGAAAATACAGTACGTGTGTACTTATTTCTCTGTGCCAAGAGATTGTGATCCTTCGTGCGCAGACTTAGTGACAATCTCAATTTCACTCGGAACAAAAATGTCTTATCCTTTAAGTAGTGATGCTTAGGCTTCATATTAATAAAACAATAAACAGCTGCGCCATGAGCGCATGATACGCCTGACGTCTTGTGTAGAAGTTTTATGCAATAATCATAAACAGTTTCTGAGAAAGTTTTAAGCAATAACCATATACTGTTTTTGAGACACGGCGGGACATGTTAATACCCCGCCCCTCCCCCTCCCATCCTGTGTTTATTTTTACAAAAAACTCAATATCACTAAAATAAAATTTTGAATCATCACCAAAAAGTATACAGATCTTAAGATTTATATAACAAAGAAGTGTGTAAAGTTTAAACCAATAATCCTAAATCGTTTTTGAGATACGGCGCGACATGTGAAAAAACACACCCCTGTTTTAGTTACAAAGTGCCGTAACTCAAAAAGTTTTAATCTTATTTTCACCAAAAGGTATACAGATCATTTGACCATCATAAGAAACAACTATGTTAAGTTTCATGAAATTTGGATAAGTCGTTCTCAAGTTACGGTGCGACATGTTTACACCGGACAGACAGACGGACAGACGGACGGACACCGGACAGACAGACGGACAGACGGACGGACGCCGGACATTTGTATACCATAATACGTCCCGTCAAAATGTTGACGGGCGTATAAAAAGTGGAGTTAGATAATGCAAAACTTCAATCTGGGTTTTTTTAGCCTGGGTTACTGTCTCATTGACGTTTACCCCCACATCTCCTTTTATTCAAACTGCCTGGGTGGTCTCGTTGCAGTGTCGTGTTCGTCTCAAGTGCGGGAGGTCGTGGGCTCGAACTCCAGTCTGGTCAACCACACTTGAAAATTGGTATTTGTTGCTTCTCCGCTTAGCACGTGGCATTAAGGAGTAAGAGAAAAAATTATGTTCCTGTCTTCTGTTACCTTATGAACTAGAACGTTAAAAATCCGGCTCAATATCGGTTTAGAACAAAGTAGGGTTCATACCTATATCGAATTAACATGTTCTCGTCCTGAATATACATTAAATTTGCCGCTGAACGTTCAACAGCCATCCATCCATTCTTTGAATGATACAAGGCAATGTATTGTCCATATGCAATGAAATTGGATACACTGTACCCAGGCAAATAGTTGTCCTAGTGGTATAATTTTTACAGCGTATTATTTTCTCATCGAAACCATTGATTTAAGACAACAACGCAAAAAAGGGTGTTTTTACATTTTGATCATGTGACACTTTTTTTTTTACAGGTGCTGACCAAAAAGGAACGAAACGGAAGCCTGTAACAGAAAAATATCATTGTTTGTGTTCAGCCTTCTTTTTGACCTTGTGTTTAATGTTTATAACCATGTGCGTTGCACAATACCTTACAATATCTGATGATAAAATCGTATATGAAAGTTCTGCAAAGGTGAGATAAAGTAGTTTTTGAGCATAGGTGTTCCTAGGTGTTCAAAAGTTTAGGTTAAAAATTATTCAAACATGCCGTAAGTCGAAAAGTCCAAATGGGTCCAAATGGGTTGTCCTTAAAGTATCTCTTTCTGAATATTAGGTCCTCAGGG
Organism: Mytilus galloprovincialis; assembly: GCA_037788925.1. Classification (NCBI taxonomy): domain Eukaryota; kingdom Metazoa; phylum Mollusca; class Bivalvia; order Mytilida; family Mytilidae; genus Mytilus; species Mytilus galloprovincialis. Next base: position 28,562,000 of record CM075342.1, on the reverse strand, counting down.
CTTTTCAACTTCGTGCTTTATCTGCCCTTTTAAAAACTTCGATTCGAGCGTTACAAATGAGTTTTTTGAAGACGAAACACAATATTAAGCCTGGTATATATGATGAGGTTTTTATGCCCCACCTACGATAGTAGAGGGGCATTATGTTTTCTGGTCTGTGCGTCCGTTCGTTCGTTCGTCCGTCCGTCCGTTCGTTCGTCCGTCTGTCCCGCTTCAGGTTAAAGTTTTTGGTCGAGGTAGTTTTTGATGAAGTTGAAGTCCAATCGACTTCAAACTTGGTACACATGTTCCCTATGATATGATCTTTCTAATTTTAATGCCAAATTAGAGATTTTACCCCAATTTCACGGTCCACTGAACATAGAAAATGATAGTGCGAGTGGGGCATTCGTGTACTGAGGACACATTCTTGTTTAGACTTACTTTTTTGTTCCTTTCCAAAACCTTAGAACCTTTTCATACTAAGACTATACTTTACTTTGTTGTTTACTGTTCTTTCTGATTGTAACATACAGTTTTATTTATAACATACAGTTTTATTGTAAAACATATAGTTTTATTGTATAACATATAGTTTTATTGTATAACATATAGTTTTATTGTATAACATATTGTTTTATTGTATAAGATACCATTTTTTAATTTCATCATTTTATTATGTTAACAAAAATGAATTGTTTTTTTGTTTTTCATGTTTTAAATAAATCCCTTAGAAGATTAGCAATATTATGAACTGACACCTAATTTGTATCCAAATGTACATAGTTTATAAATATGAATGAAAGCAGTTGTGGATTATATTATATGAGTCTAGAACATGTTGTGAACAGAATATATAAAAAATATACCATAGCTCTTTTTCATCTATATGCACTAGTTTTTTTTTGTATTGGATAGTTTATGATTTATAATACTTACGTAATTTATTTTTTTCAGCTGCAGCCTTACATGCACACCATAATAATTGTTGGATATATTTTGGGCAGTATTGGTGCCGTATCTTACTGGTTTTCTAAGTTTTACGAAATTGTGGAATCTGTAAGTATGAATTCGAATTGCATTTGTTAGTATCGAAAAGAATCCAGACTCTTACTGAATGCCATAAATGTATACAGAGTTAAAATGTAAGAACGCAGACATGACAACTGGGACAGAAATAGGAAAAATGATATGGACTAGGATCGGCTTACACTTTCAGTGCTACTGATATCATCCATGGTTTCTTGTTGGGTTTGTGTTGCTCAATCTTTGGTTTTCTATGTTGTGTTTTGTAAACAGTTGTTTGTTTTCGTCGTTTTTTATTTGCAAATAGCATTGTCCGTTCGTTTTCGAATTTAGAGTTTGACAATTTCTTTGGTATCTTCAGCCTCTTTTCCAAAACGATCGTTAGCATTCGTCTCAACTCGGCCGATTCCGTACCCTCATCTAACATAGAAGGAGAGTAGCGGATTCTACCGAGGATTGCCGAATGCGATCGTTAGATATCAGGAAAATTGACTTTACCTCATCTTCGCAGATCTTTGCATACCGTATAGTCGGCTATAAACGGTCCCGCCTGATATGAAAAACATGAAACAAACTGCTCATTTCTAAAAAAAAAACATATTTAAGAAATATAACAGACGTGAACCAACGACAACCACTGAACAACGTAAGTCCACTTATCGGTAAGATATTCTTTATTTTTATAAATTAGTTTTTCTTCAGATGCTATTTTGGTTTATCTTGGATATGTTTCATTCCAAGTTTCTTACATTCCATAAAACTCGAGGGTATTGATTGAAAGACAAATTTACGATTGTATTTAAATGTTAGATGCATACAAATACGTGAATAAATCTTTTAAGAAACCCGGAAAAATGAATAAAACATTTTTCAAACCTTGTATTAGATAGTATAACTCAATCATAATAAATACGAAATGTAAATGCAATTCTTATAAAAAAAACCACTATGACACGTTTGAGGCAGCGAGAGATCTAGATCTTCACTAGTCGGTGAGAGTATAAGAACACATGCACGAATCATTGAGATAACCAATGCACAAACACGAAGCGCTGAGAGAAACAGTGTACAAGCACGAATCATTGAGAGAAAAGCATACACGCACGAGTCGGTGAGAGTTTGAAGAGAGATCATGATCACAAGCACGAGTCGGATAGAGTACACTGGAGAGCACAATCACCAATTTGGGAAAGTAGAAGAGAGAGCTCAGGCTCGAGTCGTGAGAGAACCAGCACATAAGCACGAGTCGATAAGAGTTTGAAGAGAGATCATGATCACAAGCACGAGTCGGGTAGAGTACACTGGAAGGCACAATCACCAATTTGTGAAAGTAGAAGAGAGAGCACAGACTCGAGTCGTGAGAGAACCAGTGCATAAGCACGAGTCGGTGAGAAAAACAGATCACAAGCACGAGTCAGTGATATAATCGGAGCACAAAATCGATGAGAAGCAAAACACATGCACGGGTCTGTGAAAGAACAAAAGCACAAGCATGAGTCGGTGAGAGAACTAGATATAGCACAAGAAAGAATCGGTGAAAGAACCAGAAAGAGCATAAGCAAGAATTGGTGTGAGAACCAACGCACAAGCAGGAGTAGATGCGAGAAACGGGTCACAAGTAACGAGTCGGTGAGATAACCAACACACAAGCACAAGTCACTGAGAGAATAAGCACACACGCATGTTTCGGTGTGAGAACCCGCACACAGATACAAGTCTACGAGAGAACCAACGCGCAAGCACGATTCGGTGAGAAAACCAGAACACAGACACGAGTTAATGAGAGAACCAGCAGATAGGTACGAGTAGGTGAGAGAGCCAGAGCACAAACACCAATCGGAAAGAGAATCGGCGAACAAGCGCAAATCGCTGCATGTCATTTCTAAAACTGTGATTGGCTCTACTGTGTACACTGCAGTGGATCTTGTAAATTATATTATGCTTAAGCTTTAGATAATATTAGCCAAGCTGAAACATATTGTAACAATTTCATAATTAAGTCTGATAATAAATAAACACATATAACCTCATGAATCCGGATTTTCGGTGAAACATGGTGTTGCTTAAAATACAAATTAAACTGTCAATTAGGAAAGTGATACCAGGAAAAGTGCAGCAATTAAATTGAAAAATGGTTTATGTACATGTACATATCTTTTTACAAAGTTGTTTATAGTTAATTACCAAAAAAAAAATCAAAAATATTATCACGAAAACAGCTTAATTATTTTTTTTATATTTCAAAATGATAAAATACTCACTAAGGATAGTTGACAGGCGAAGATGAAGCATACAGAAAAATTATTCTTAAGTGATGATAAAATTAATCGGTCAACACTTTGGAATTACTTTTTATAGCAAAAGGTATGGGAGAATAATGTAAGCTGTCTTCTTAAGTGATATAGATAATGAATATTGCGTAATATATTTAAGACTGTTTTACTTCGAGTCTCTTAGTCTGGTGAGTCGTATGGAGATGAAGCGTGCGTCTTGAGTGAAAAATTATAATAGATTTATCTGAACTATCGTTGAAAATATGCAAAGGCGATGTGACCGGAGAGCTAATCACCTTGCAAATACGCCAAAGCAGTTTTGGAAAGCCTCATTATATTTTGCGTTTATAGACCACATGATAATGCAACTGGAGTCGCGTCTGATATCATCAGAAAATCGCTTCTTTGCGCAGTATCTCGGCTTCCTCGTGTTGTAGAAAATATAATAAACGCTTGATGTATTACAATTCACGATGAGATGCCAACTTCGCTGTGCGAGACGCTCGATGTGGTAAGCCTAGTGTTGTTTCTTTCTATATATATTACTCTGAGCATTATGTTGACAATGCCGGTAACAAGTGCTACATGTATGTACCTTGGAGAGATCGTTCAGTGTACCACGTCCGTTAAAAATATAAGAATGATCAACCATTATGAACAACGACAGGTTATCATCGCTAGTATTAATGCATAGCTTTTTGTTCGGTGTGAGCCAAGGCTCCGTGTTGAAGGCCGTACATTGACCTATAATGGTTTACTTTTATAAATTGTTATTTGGATGGAGAGTTGTCTCATTGGCACTCACACCACATCTTCCTATATCGATATTCATCAGGATTTCAGTGTGAATATTGACAAAGTAACGTTGGAGTTTGTTTTTGCTAAGACCCGAACAGCCGATTTTGGACAATTTGTAGTAAATACTGTCCCACACTAATGTGTTGTTTATGTATTCAATTTACTATGATTTACCCTATTCAAAGATTTCTGAATAGTTTTGCATTCATGAATTATCTATAAGTCATTTGTTATGAAGCTCCTCTTTTAACCATCTAATGACCGACTGAAACCGAGAAAAAAAATCTGCATTAAAGGGTCCCAAAAATTTTTCACCTCATTACGCTCAGGTCTAGCTACGCCCCTACAAGGACATGAATAAAAATTCGCGGAGAGCAGTAAATGCAAATTCTCAGGTTTTCTTTATTTAAACATTAATTTGCAGATGATTTGATTTGACAACTGCTACAAGATTCTACAACTAGTAACAAAACAATCAAGGGCGGATCCAGTCATTTCAAAAACGGCTCAAACCATATATCCCCATTCAAAAACATTGATCATAAAAGGGGGGATTCAAACCCCCAGAACTCCCTTCCTCCTGGATCTGTCATTGCTTTCAAATCATAGTTTGGGGAAGAATTACAATACATAGAATTTTCTACAACTTCGCAATTTAATAGACAGAGTCATTACAAAAGTAATATTTCATATCTGTATAAAATGCAACAAATAAGGCTGCACGTGCTCTAAGCGACAACATTTAAAAAAAGTGCATAAAAATACAAACGGTAAAATCATGATTTTAGCAAAAACATGTATAAATGAGAATTAACGGTTTTGAGTATTTTTAGACATAAACAAACTGTTCAGCGCGCGTATAGTCTAGTTTTAACTGCATGCGGATTTTTTTAAACACCCAAATGAAATTATAAAAAGAAGCTTTCAATTCAAAAATGAACATTGTATTCGTACTTTCAATGTTTGTATTAGATCAATTATATTATAAGATAGACTTTTTTATAACATGCCAACTCCCACTTTTGTCAATATCTACATATATACCTGTCTTGTGTATTTCATACACGACGAATTCAAATTTAGAAACTATATTTGCATTCTAGGAAATTGAAATTCGTTTTACATGTAGATCGTTCATTAAATTATACGGGGATTTACCTAACATGATATTAAATATCATTTAACTCTTAAACCACGAGTCTGACTATAAACGATCATTTATACTTAAAAGAATTGATTTAAAAGTTCAATGTATAATATTATCATATGTTTTGTCTCGAACTAAGTGAGTGAAATTTCAGAAGAAAAAAAAAGAAAAAATATACGAATTTGCAGAATTATTTACGAGGTGTGTTTGCTCTGACAGTGGAAATTGCTTTTTGTTAATAACTAAATCATGTAACAAAAAAATTAATAATAGCACAAATTTATAATAATTATTATGCATCATAAACGTTCGTCAACTGAAGTAAGGAGGGTCTGGTATGTGGGCCCTTCAATTTATAGCCATATTTCCCTTTTCTTAATATTTTTTAATTATATTGAATTCTTTCTATTTATGCATCCCATTATTCAGAATTCTTTCAATTTTAGCACCACCATGATTCTCCGTTTATTATGATTTTTTCCATTTTTTGGTAATATTAGCCCATTATTTTATATTCTTCAAACCCCAATCACAATAAGGCTATCAGTTTAAGATGTTTTAAAGATACCAAAAGGACATTCAAACTCATAAGTTGGAATTAAACTGACAATACCATGGAAAAAAGTAAAACGATTAAGCGAAAAAGTATATTACAACAACTACATAAACACAAAATAGAAAATAAAAGTCCAAACAACACTAACCGCATACAAAAGTAGGAGCAATATCTGGTGCCTTGGAAGGGTAAGCAGATTCTGTTCAATATCTGGAACCCGTCATGTAAGAAACTGTGACATCTTCTGCTGTATTTCAATAACCTCTTTCAAACCTTAATTGGATTTCAGGAAACCTGGAAAAAAATCTGCCCCACAATCAAGAGCTACCCTCAAAGTAAAAATACCTGGATTTTTCCTATTCTCTATCGTATTTTACAAATCAATGCATTATTTTTGCATCAACAGTTAGGTAAAACCCGTATTCGAGTAAAGGCTTAATAACTTTTCCACCGGCAAGCTTTTGTTTGTTTGTTTGTTTATGCGTATATGTGCATGCGGGTGTAATCGAGAGGAGAAATCAGTGAATAATTGTTTGCGTATTTACATACATGGTCTATCAGCAAAACATTAGTATACGGGCGTAATACTACTAAGAATATCTGAGATTAAGAGTTATACTGCTACAATTTCTGATTTCAGGAACCATGCATAGTTTCAGTTTGCCTATCATTTGAGAACGCCAAAGTGCATATGTTCCCCTTTCACGAATGTGACCTACTGAATAAGACTATTTACCGGGTTTGTAATAACATGAGCAAGACGACGTGTGCCACATGTGGAGCAGGATCTGCTTACCCTTTCGGAGCACCTGAGATCACTCCCAGGTTTTGGTGGGGTTCGCGATGCTGAGTCATTAGTTTTCTATGTTGTGTCATTTGTACTATTATTTGTCCAGTGGCGGATCCAGGGGGGGGGGGGGGTTCCGGGGGTGCGCACCCCCCCTTTATTTTTGCCGATCAATGCATTTGTATCGGGACATATGTTTTGCACCCCCCCTTTGCCCTGGGTGCCCTGGGTTAGCACCCCCCTTTCGAAAATTCCTGCATCCGCCCCTGTTGTCGGTTTGTCCTTTTCTTTTTTGACCATGGCGTTGTCAGTATATTTTCGATCTATGAGTTTGAATGTCCCTCTGGTATCTTTCGCACATCTTTTATACATGTACTTGTGTATTGTTGATGTTGTTTACGCTTTGTCTGTTCGAAATTAAGTTAGGCATTAATCGAAATAAGTCTATTATTTCTAGACTTTAATAAGAAATTGACAAATATGATCAAAAGATAGCACTCAGAGCAATAGTTCGAGTTTGCGCTGACGTTTAACGGCATTTCTTTAATTTGTTAGGGCTGAGGGTACCAAGGCATCAGCAAATCCGTAATCAATTGAAACTACAACACGTACAACATATGAATTTACCTTATTTTAAATAGCTAATGTCTCGCACGAACATATCAAAAACATAGTGCGCGCTTGTATGCATTGGAGTTAATGTCGATTTGGAAAGAATACAGATTTTGGATAATGTAAATAATGTTAAAGATCGAGTACTAGCTTCTCATGACTAATCAAAATACAACAAACCTGAGCATGTGAGTCTAGTGCATGCCATATAACATGTGTTATATTTTACATGATATTACTTAAAGATTCAATGCAGATATTCTTAACATTTCTAGTATCGACAAACCAGGCACAGAGGGGTGCATACATGTATGTATCTTACAGCTATAACAGGGGACACAACCTATCTGATAGGGGTATACATACAGATGTCGACAGTTGTATACATTATAAAGACATTGCCATGGACTCTGGCGAGGTTAGTAACAAGTCTTGATATAAATGACAAAAGAAACATCACTTATATTCTCAACCTTTCAGTTCTTATATTGAAAATAATCAGGTTTTCTATATGAATTGTCCATTGTACAGCTATGTGAATTTTTCAAATACTATTTTAATAGACAATAACGTCTTTCAAGTGATGTTTTACATTTGCTCTCTACAGCTTCAAAGAATATTTGAAATAAGTAATTTGAGATATTGGACTTGTCATTTCATCATATATCCTTACATTGTATAAGCATAAAAAAATGTGCTACGATGCTTGAATCATCAATGTTCTAGAAAACTGATTTAAAACTTTTAAAATTTACATTTAAAAAAAAAATTAACGATTCAAATTGGAAAATTTCTTAAACATACTATATATCTACAGATGATTATGTACATTCGTTTTAATATTGTTTTTTTTTTTCTAATTTGTTTACACTCGCCTTAATGTTTATTGTTTATCGTAAACTTGCTGTTTCTTTCAGGTTGGGTTTGATTGGAATTCACTTTGGGGTATCCTTTGTACAAATACTATTACATTTACCCATGATTCCTTACAGTCATAGTATTGTCAATTGTAACACATACTAATACTTAATAACTATTTGGTAGAATGGTACTTTAAATTTTCATAGTATGATGATTTTCTATTTTTACTCCTATCGCATGGCTAGTTTAGCATTATCTCGAGCATTAATTTGATATAATAAAAAAAGGTATATTCGAAAGGAATTTTAGATGCTAACTGCTGGAAGTCTAAGCTGGTCTCTTCTTACTGACAAAACTTCATTCTATATTACCTTATTTCTGTAGGGAATGTTTCCTCTTCTTTCGAAACATCTATACTATTAAACGAGAAGACCTCATTTTGTGTGTCGCTTCTCTTCCTTCAACAATAAATCAATCATCATGCCTCTGTGTCCTATAGATAACATGATTAGTCACATTTGTCATCCATTCTTATGATTATTAAGATTGAGTTATTTTGGGAGAAAAACGACAAAAAAGAAGTCCGGATATGATTCCGTCATCGGACTGACTTTTAGTCATATATAAGACTTCCGGTTTGGAACATGCACAAATACAACTAATCGTATGATAGATAACAAAATTGAAAAATAAATAAGCCAATCAGAGCGTTCTCCATATCATGGTGTTTAGATCGCAAGAATCACCACTATTATACCTCCTTAGAGGAGAGGACAATTATTTTTCGCGTTTCATATCATGGTGTGTAGATCGCAAGAACCACAACTATTATACTTCCTTAGAGAGGACGCGTTTATCTACATGTAAACTACGATTATACTACTTTAATATATAGAGACTTTCTGTATTCTGTTAGGGACTTTCTATGTAACTTAGTATAGAAAGTCCCTGATTCTGTGTACTGTTTTCTTTGAAATCTTTACTATTTAAGGGGTCATTGCATATATATTAAAATAAGTAAAACATGCTCAACTTCATCTAAAACTACCTCGACCAAAAACTTAAACCTGAAGCGGGACAGACGGACGGACGACAGAACAAACGAACGCACGGATGTACAGACTAGAAAACATAATGCCCATAAATGGGTCATAAAAATTTATTGTTGAAAGGGAAAATAGTGATTTGGCAAAAATGAAAGTAAGGTAGCGATTAGAGGGAGGCAGGACCGTTTTCGGGGCGTCGGGATCGGGTTTTTTAAAGCTCGGGATTTGGGGATTGATCCTTACGGGATCCGAGAATATATTTTTCGATTTCGGGATATGAAATTCTTTAAATACTGCATTTCGGGATTTCATGGTTTGAAGCCCGGAATTTTGGGATCAGGACCCCTCCGACCACCCCTCAAAATAGCCTTAGTCGGTCTTTGTCATTTATACATGATTCATATCCTACCATTGGCATATTGATCAGGCTCTCAAAAGAAAAAAGCACTGGTGGATTGTCCAAGAAGCATATTTTATTAGACTAATAATGGTCTATATATAAGCAGTTACATTTATTTCATGTTTGAAATGGTGCAAATTTTTAATTTTGATTTGACTTTTACCAAAAGAAGCATTGTAGCAAAGGAGAAGAATAATTGTGGTCTGAGGCCAGACACACGAAAATAATTGAATTTAACAGAAAGGAAACGAATATCGGACTTTGGAAAACTTTTATGAAATTCTCCATACATAATATCTTTTACAAAAAATCATTCTACAACAGTTCACAAGCTGTATATGCCGGCGATTTCGCGGGTGTGTTCTAGTGTTGTTTAAATGTGTTAGTTATACAAAAGCGATAATAGAGTTGGATATATAATATTCCTAAGGTTAAGTACAGTGCAAACTTGGAGAACAATGCGAAGCGGTCACTCCATTTCAGCTATCTTCTACATAGGTCCATTTTCTGTCACACATCAGTTTTACTTAATATAAAACAGATTATATTCCAAAGAAGTTGTTCCAGCAGTCAACAACAAACAGATGATAACATAACCTTGTTAAAAGAGTAAGTAATAGCTGAGATCAGTGCATATATAAGTAAAATGTGCCATGGCATAAAGATTCTCTTAGCTTAGATATTTTGATGCCAAGTTACGAAAATATACAGAAAACATGCTGACAAAGGTCTCCCATATATAAAAGAGTCAGGATAATTTGTGTTTGCTTGCTTTAAAACCTATTCTTTTACACAATTTCAGAAGAAAAAAATCAGAGGCAAATGATGATCTACAAAACACTTAAGACTAAGACTAAACTAAAGACAGAGGAACACGAACTCGAACAAAAACGGAGTTGCGCTCAAGTGCTCAAAGGCCGTAAACTTAGAACCTGCATGTCGTGTGTCAAAAACAAACGAGGAACCAAAAATACAATTAAAATGCAAGAATATGTAAAACTTTTATGCAAAGTTGTTTTCGTTTTTCATTTTCATTACATACCAATCGTTGATTATTATTAAAAGTACATTGTTTGACTTTCAGGAACAGAAAATCAGACGAATCTGATTGGTCAGATGACAGTAGTACTGTTATCTGTGGAACATGTGATCTTCAGACCAGTGTCAAACATATCATCTGCAGAGAATCACCATTGTTTGACAAAGAAATTACACTTTATGAAAAAGAAGTTTCAGAAAAAGTATGTTCTGTTACATGGGAGATAACTTAGACTATCATAATGAAATAGAATTTACTTAATAAATAATAGTTGCATACCTGCCAACTTTTCAAAATGCCCATGGGGGTTTTACACGCAAGATGGCTCTTATAGTCCCACAAAACCTTCATGGGGGCATTCAAATACACTTTAATGTTGTTTTTTGGCTTCTTTATACTTTTAACTAGCTTATAGCCATTGTAAAATTAATGTTTTGTTTAAAATTGTGGACAAAATTGCTCTTTCAAAATTTCCATTTGGGAGCCTCCATGGGGGAAATCACCCGCAAATAGTGACAGTTGGCAGGTATGTAGTTGTTCTGAATTATTAATATATCCACTGGCATTTGTTCTTCATTGAATACATTAAGGGCATAGAGTAAATGTTCAAACAAGAACTGATATTTTGACATTGCTTACAACAAAGTTGCTAAGGGAGCCTTTGTTAAGTAGAACAAATATTCGTTTGACAAATGAACTAGCGAGGTCCTATAAAAGGTCTTGTAAGTATTTTTATTCCAATTTTTTATTCAGAAATTTTTATTCAGTTATAAGGACATGCACAAAACGTGTATCGTCTTGCACTTGCTAGTTACTTTTCAATACAGAAATTTTCTAGAAGTGATTCGAAGAGAAAAGGTAGTTCTCATGGTATTTTCTGATCATTTTAAATTATTTTCTATTTTTCAATGCATCAAATTCATTTTCAGGATACATACCGTTTTACCCGAGACTCATAATATACACACTGGTACTATATACACATATGCTCAAAATGAAGTAATCACTGTATTACATTAGGTGCAAAACTGCGAACAAAACTAAAGATATTCTCAAACGCCTTTGAACACATATTTTCGTTGTTAGTAGCAAACAAATACCGAATAAACAGATAAATAAAGATATTTTTTTATATCCAATTGAGGACCCATTTTAGGCATAATCAGTACATTGATTTTTTTATTAAACAATTACACTTGATTGAAGATGTTAAAATGAATAAATTATGACTAATATATTAAACACTGTTTTAGGTTTTTCGTGACAAGGGTGACAACCCAGCAATAAATAAAGATACAAATACAAATATGGAATCGGCGTCTTCCGAGAGTCCAGAACTAGAGGTAATAGTGCACATTGTTAATTTAAAACAGACGAACACTGCATGACAGCATCTTGGAAATTAAAAGTTTCAAATATTTTAATTCGGAAGAAGAAAAAGTAACAACATTTTATTTTTATGACGAAACATAAATTTATATTATATTTCTTTGTCTGGGTTTATTTGATTGCAATCAGTCTATACTCATTGACAAAAAATGGTATGCAAACAGTCGATTTGAAATTTCAAAAAAACGAAATAAAACTTTAATGTGTATGAATATATTTGTTTCAGTAAATTTGTTTGTTTCAAGTTTAAGAGACAGCACATTATAAAAAAAAAAAACCCATGAAACATCAAACAACCCTAATATATGCACATTATAGAAAGAAGTCAAAAAGCTGATATTGTTCTTAAAAACCAATCTTACTTCTTCTTTCAGTGGGACTTTGAATGGTCATCAGACACAAAGAAACGGCAGTTTTCAAAAATGGATATAAACAAAGTGTCTCCTTATAATGGATATTATAAAGTGGTAGAATGGTTTAAAAAAAGCTGTGATATAGACAGTCAGTCTGACGTGGATGATTTCACGGATAATAATAACATATGTCACAAAACAGTTTCAAATTAAATGTATGAAAAATTAATCATGTGCATTTGTGTTAATATTACGACGAAAATATATTTGCAATAAAAAGTCATTTTAAACACTCGCGCTAGCGCTTGATTGAAAGGTGTTGTTTAATTCCAGTGTAAAAAAATTCACGAATACTCATAACGGGGAAAAAAGCATACTGGTCAACCGAGATAACGGCAGAAAAAGCTACGTGTCAAGTGTAGCAGTATCTTGGATAGGGTAAGAATTTTGCCAAATAATAGGACGCAGAGTACTATTAATATATAAAAAAAGAAGATGTGATATGATTGCCTATGAGACAACTCTCTACAAGAGACCAAATTAACACAGAAATTAACATATATATATATAGGTCACTGTACGGCCTTCAACAATGAACAATGCCCATACCACATAGTTAGCTATAAAAGATTATGTTTTCTTACATTCTGAGAACTTGCATTAACATGAGCATTGGATTTAACATCCCTATTCCAACAGACGTGGTTTGCGTATTGGTACAACCAACACACCCAACATGGACAACAAGTCTAATGGTTAGGTGGAAGAAGTTGAGGTGTTCATACCCCTATACATAGTTCTATTAATCCTATGAGTGCCTATATATTCAAATAAAGAAGCATTGTAAATGGTGTCTCTCGGATAAGCATTGAGTCTCTGCATATATATTGCAAACCAATCAACCGTATAATGACCATATCCCCAAAGCCTTATCAACTCTTAGGCGTCCTTATATTCATAGAAGTGATGAATATGGTGTGTCTCGGAAAAGGACAAAGTCACTGCAGAAAATCAACCGTAAATATAACAGAGGCCAATAGATGATATTTTAATGTAACGTTGAAACTATGTCTCCCATAATTCCATACTATGCAATTATAATATTTGTGAACTTAGAGAACTATATTAATCTGTCTGGCTTTGGTTCATAACAATTCAAATATTGTCGATTGCACTTTTTTTTCTCTCAATTACCACCTAAAGAGGACTGTAAAAATGCTTTACCTGATTTATTTGCATTATTACACTACCTCAAACACGAAGCATCTTACACCATAATGTTTTTCAAGGAGACCCCTATAGCGCCGATTTGAGCATTCTTTTCTTTTTTTGATAATGCTACACTAATGGTTGATTAAAACAAACATAAAACACAAATACGAGGGAATATCAACAAATTATATAGACTATAACGCACCAAGATTGAAGGAATGTAACAAATAACATCGTAATAAGCCCAAAATATCATTGCAATACAGAAAATATTCAAAGATTTAGACGATCATTCAATACTCCAGTAGCGCCTGCATAGGGAGTATATATCTCCCAGGTGATACGATATTCCAGAGATTGTATTTCATATCATGATTTCTTTAGTAGAGGGTTGATGCCTATAAGGGAAGCTATTAAGCCAAGAGATCCAAATGGTAAAGTTTAAGTCATCCCTTCAAACATTTTACAGAGTGACGCCATTACAAGTTGTACGACTTTGCCCCCCGCAGAGCTATAGAAAAACAGTACATTAACGGGTGTTACACGGACTCTTTTTAGATGATACACGGACTCTTTTTAGTTGTTACACGGACACTTTTTATGAATAGAATCACTCGTGCATGATCAGTGAGTTCATAGGCACTTTAACTTTCAATTAGATTTGAACTTTTAGGTTCACCGACTTATTTCCTGTCTTTTTATTGAACAAAATATTTACGTTAGCATCAATGTCTTCTTTCAAACATTTCCAGTAAAATACTATTCATATCAGTACACTAAGGGATTAGACATTTAACTTCAAAAATGGGGTATGGCTTTCTCCTAAAATAGATATTTTAATCCCACATTTTATGAGAAAAAATTTATTATGGTCAAGCAGATGACAAATTAATGTTTTGCATGATTCCTGATTTTCCGAATACCGTAAATAGTGCTAATTAAAAAAAAACCAACATTTGGGTGATGGCGTTGAATAGTAAATAGTTAATATACTCAAAAAAAGAACATACCGCCCCCTTCATGAAGCAAAATATCGGTCAATAAATGTTTTCTCCAATATATGGACATGAATAGTATTTTGGACAATGCTTAAAGTAAAGAAATAATGATACTGACGTGTATATTTCAATACAAATAAGACAAGAAATAAGTAAATAAAAATCAAATCTTATATCAAAAGATAAAATCCCTATCAACTCACCAATGCACGATTGATCCTATAAACAAAAAGTGTTCATGTAATACACGTCCAAATAAGCAGCAAATCTAAAAGAAAATCATTCAACTTATGTCATCAATTTTGGGCGGTAAGCTGCGATTGGATCATAATGTAACACGTGTTTATTCCCGATCAACACTTGCAGATCTAGAGACGATTATGAATTTAAAAAAAAATAAAGTATATATATGCCTGAATATATATATAATTTTAAGACAAAATCCATTTTTTCAGAAACATTTCATTCACTAATGAAGTAGGAAATTCATTCTTTTGATACATTTATATTGTTATCGAATTTATATCAGTCGCGGATCCAGGTCCAAATCCAGGACAAAACAGGGGGGGGGGGGGGGAGGGGGGTCCAACTTTATGTCCCCATTTAAATGCATTGATCGTCCAAAAAAGGGTTGTTCCAACCCCGGACCCCCGCCACTGAATATTAAATTCATGTATTTGGCAACAAACGCGTGATTTTTACGATTTTTTTAAAGGGGGAATGGGGGATGGAATGGCACATCTTGCATTTTTTTCATCAAAAATAAAGATCACGGTCTGTTTATTTAAAATGAATTAGCCCCCCCCCCCCCTCTCTCCGCTTTCCGTATTATCCATAAAAATCAAACGTTATCCTACTTACCACTAAAATATTTCTTTAATATATTACGTTTTTACGAAGTTGCATTTAAAAAAGTCTTAAATGTGTACAACATTCATCTTTTACTTGAAATAGTTCTTTTTTTATCAAAGATATTAGATTCCTGACTTGAAAAAAATCTCGGTTGAAGGGAAATGAAAAAAAAAATGTGTTAAGGCTATAACTTACATTTACTGCTTTACGGCTATCTAAGTTTCTCAAATGTTTATATATAGTCTTGCAAAATGTATTATTATTACTTTCTTGAAACGTCGTACAAGTCAGATAAAAAACAAAAGTAACAAAAGAAACAGGCCGGTAACAACCAGCCGAATAGTTTTTCTGCACTTGTAGTCAGGTCAAGGTCCTCGGCTATCGCCTCGGACCTTGACCTGACTACTCGTGCAGAAAAACTATCCGGCAACGGTTGTTACCGGCCTGTTTCTTTGTTACCTTTGTATTTTATCTAATACTTAGTTGACCGTTATGGAATGTCTGTTTCACAGATGACAACTGATATGTATGTTCCAATTGTCACATTATCTCGTCCTCTTTTTTTCCGAATGTGATCTACCAAATTAGGTTTATCAAAGAGTCTGTTCTTACACACGAACGACACGACGGGTGCCACACATGGAGCAAGATCTACTTACCCTGCCTAATCACATAAGATCACCCCCGAATTTGGACGGGATTCATGTTTTGCTCAGTCTTTAGTGTTTTTATTCATAACTTGAGGGCATATATATACATCAGTCATCACGTTAGTCTATATATATCAGATCCATACAACCTGTATGTAGGCCTAGGGTCCATGCAGTTACAAGACAAAGATAATGTTAAACTTTATGGGCGAATATGAATAAAAAAAGTTTAAATGTGACAAGGATTCTTCCAGTTATTTTTTCTCCTTATCAGTTTTCGGTTTTGCCTCTAAGTTTCAGCAGCATCATTTAAGGACGTCATTTAGGATTTTCTTCGGTGCTTACTTTTAGGATCTGAACAAGAGAACTATATATTTATACTGAAAAAAATCCGCGATTTCTTTAATTAAACACTATCACAAATGGTTTATGGTCTGATTATTAGTATTTCCATCGTGATGTTTCTATAGCTAGAGTGATTGAAAAATATGTGAGTAGTTATTCAATAATTATAAGGGCCGTCTTGATTGTGTCCTTCATTTCTTCATTCTGTAGCAGAAACAATTCTGCTGGGAATTCGGACCTCAGCTAAAACTAGCTTACTACTTTAAACAGCTGTCATACAAGTGGGAAGTTTAACAAGGTTTAACCCACTATTTTCTTCGGAAAATGTCAGAGTTCTTGAAATCTCTTTCCCCTGGTGATCCTTGAGGGAAGTATGCTGGTTTGCACTATAATTTCTATTGCAAAATACTGAAATTGTGTCGGTCCTTTGCAAATTATTTTGGTCAAAACCCTAGGACCACTTCTTTTCGAGAACTCTGAATTGTCGTTACCAAGTCAGGACTGTGGCCGTCGTTTTTCACTTGTTCCGTTGATTGATAGATTTAGATTTTGTCAGTTTCTATCGTCTTTCCCTTTTGGAATTTGCCTTGGAGTTTTTGTTATACTTGTTTTTACTGAATGACGATAAGGGGAAGACCATTTGATATTCTGGGGGGGGGGGGGGGGGGCAGAAGGATTTGTTTTTGATCGGTTATTTATTTTTGTAAACTAAGAGGACAGATTATTCTTTTTCTGTACTATTGAAGCAAGAATTTTTATTTTCATCAAAGCAAGGGACTGATTATTCATTTTCACAACTATATTTATGATGTTCGAAAACATACAATTTTTAAATGATTTGTTTATCATAAATAATAATACATGTATAGTCAAGTCATTATGCACCATTTAATCAGAACGAATCCTCCTCCTCTGCAAAAATGAATCTTTTTATATTCCCAATTTCGTATTGCAAACATACATAGTATCAAAGTTTGTTAGTAACTAAATGCGTCTTTTAAAAGTATTGGGAAGCATATTACGCCAAGCGGAGCGAGGCAAATATTTTTTTGAAGGGTTTTGGAGCCACTGATGGCCCAAGAAGCTTTAGAACAAATGATGCAAAATCATGCTTTCTTAGTGTTCCGAAGACCCTTTCTTAATCTGAAAATGCAAGTTTTGTTTTAATAAATTTTTGACAATATTTTGGTCTCAAAGTAAAAATGTATAAATTCAGTGTAAAACTTAAGTTTCTAGGGACATCAAAAGACCAATGTGCACGAATTTTGATAAAGCAAAAATGGAATCCACAAACAAGTCTGTGGCTGCATTTTTTTCTTTTAAACTCATGATCAAGTTCATAAAAAAAATTACTAGATTACTAAAGGAATGCAACACTAACAGAATACATAAGGTCAATCAACGAACAAAAGACAAATAAATAAGACATATTGATCCCGAAAAGTCAAGGCTACGTCTGAGGGAAAACAGAACTTGCTTCTTGCTAGGCACTCGCTGTGAACACAATTTGATATATGGAGACAAGCGTTTGGTTTTGAAATTTCCTACATGAGGCATTTGCCTCAATGTAGTTACGGCCATGTTAATTAAAATAAAAGTGAAGTAAGGTTTCCTAAGACAATATACCTCAAGCTAAATGAAACCAATTTTCAGACATTTCAAGTATATTTAAATAATATTTATACTTTTATTATTAAAAAAAATGTGAAGTGTTTCCCGATTTTTTTTAATGAATTTATGAAGAATCTGCAGCCATCTCATACTTTCGATTAGACCTGCTGAGTTATTTATTTTCAATGCATTGCAAGTCACAGTCAGGTAATTTATTTTCAAACTACCACAGAACAAACCATTTATTTTTGTGATTATCAAGGCTGAGTTATTTATTTTCAAAATCCTCCTCCCCCCCCCCCCCCCCCCCCCCCCCCACCAGAATATCAAATGGTCGTCCCCTAAATGCCAAATATAATACCGCTAAATATAAAACTATATACATTTTACTAGTATTATTATCCGAAGACAACTTTAACGTGCAAACTTCCAAATGTGTCGAATAGATCAATAAATTGAATGGTAGGTATGTGGCAGTTACACTAACCGTATTGTGGATAGCTCGTTTTTCTAAAATTGGACTTTTATCCAGTTCCCAGACCATTTGATAAATTTGGCTAAATAATTTATAAATTTCAAAGGTTCTTAAGTTTTTAAATCTTTCCAAGATAAATAAGTTTCTAAATAAAAAAGAATATATTTTGTAAACAAATTATAAATACCATAGTCGATTAAATGTATAATTTGTAATGATTTTAGCATTAGACGAGACGAAATATTTACAAATATGAAATTTGGGCTCAAGTTAAAAAGAATATTTCACATTCAATTCTACTTTAATTCTTGATTTTTTGAAATTCATTTTTCAACTATTCTTTGTTTAAATCTGGGACGGAATATAGTAGTATAATCGGGGAAAATATAGATACTGTTGAGCCAATGTCATGATAAAAATTCAGTATTATAATCATTCTTTATAACTTATATTTCCTATTTGACCCATTTATCTCTATTCTTTCATTTTTTTAAACCCTTTTCCAGTGTTTTCTGCCCTTTTCCCTTTTTCTGGAATCCCTATCCAAATGCAATTTCCACATTTGCCGGTCATTCAACAAAAAGGGGGAGGGTTTATGTAGCTCAAAGATAATTCGTCTGCTAAAACGGGCATTGCCAGTAGTATGTCCTCCTCAATGAAAAGTAGTGCAGTATACTACGTATGTTATTTATCAATTAAACGAGATAAAAAATTAAGATATGCACATTAAGATATTTAACATTAAATAAATGAAAACTGTTGACGGATAAGATAAATTGTGTCCCCTATAAATAAATATAAATAGGTGATCTATACCGGAAGTGCGGAGGAATATTGTTGATACCGACACACACTGATTGTTTGAAAATGGCGACCACCGACATGTAGCGAGTTGAAACAAACACTATTAATCAGTTATGCATGTCTTTTTAAGTTTCGAATACATTCTGGGGTAGAAGAAAAACTTACAAAATGTGACAAATGAAGGATATATTAATTTCGAAGACGTAAAACATGGCAACTGCGGAAACGCCACGATTATTGGTGAGTTTTCTAGATGTTGGTAAACATTACGCAGTGCACTTCGAGAGATGCATAGTGTGATTTTAAAAGTTTCTTTTTTTCTGTATGTATCTGTCATGAACGAATAGTCCGAACTGGATCATCTTGTCCTTTGTATCATTTTGCTATTTTTACCTGCACCATTACTTTATTTGCACCTGTACACCATAATTTTTAAGTAGGTGATTACCTATTGATTACCTTACAAGCATGAACTTGCACACAAACATGCTTCTGTTTACTATTTACATCACAAATTCAAAGAAAAGATATTTTGAATTTTGATCTTTATCCTTTAATATTTTCACTTCTAAAACATGCTATATAATATGAGCAAATTTATAATTATAAATACACCTTGTAAATATTACTGTATTTTCATTGCTTGTTGAACACACTACTACATCATGCACTTCTACCACTAAGTGACCACCCTGATTTGGTTGACTATCCTGTCACTGTTTGGTGTGCGCTTGCAAACTTAACAAGACCAAGAAATATTTTTTAACAAAAAGGAAATAATTTGTGCTGTACATGTACATCATTTGTACATACATGTAACATTTATACATGATGCAAATAAAAACATGGGACTTGAAATTTAATTTGCATACAGTAGTCTCTTGAACGAATCAAGACTTCTGCAGCGATCACCAAGGCAGGTAAGGTGTTCCAATCTCTGATCGTGCGTGGATAGAAGGACTCTTTTCTGATGCAGCTGGTCTTGCAAGATGGTATTTGGAAAGAATGAATGTTAATGTGTCTTGCTAATCTGTCTGGTGGTATCAGTTTATGGTCAGCATCAATCTTTACTTCCTCATTTAAAATCTTATATAAAAGGGTTAGTTTAGCATTCCAATTTCTATACAGATCAATACACATAACATCCACTAAAAAAAGTTAAAAAAATAAGTGTCATATTAAGGTAGCTACCTTAAATCTTTGCAATCAGCACAAAATTCGGTAAATGACAAAAATATTAACTATGTATTATTAGACACAACCAGTTTCATTGTAAAGTTTGAAATACTAATACATCTATTTGTGTTATTGTACCATAATAGGTGAATGGTTAGATAACTTGATAAATGTGCTAATACACATACATGTACATATGAATCAATGAATTTATGAATGAAAAAGGTGAAATGCAATCTAAAGCTAATGCTTGCACAAATTAAATACAACAGTCATCTTCAGTTCGGATTTATCTTTGCATAAGTTAGTAAAAAATTCCAGAACAAGGCTGAACCAGCCCTGAACGTCTGATTTATTGTACACAGATGCTCAAAAAATTTCCTATGAAGAAAATTTAAGTGGTGACATATATCATGTATATATACAAGTCTAAATTGAAAACTATATATATATATATTTATATAATTTTGACTTCCATACATTTCTCAGGAATTTTTGTGTCAACTGAAAATTGATACTTGCATTCAACAGCTTACGTTAAAAATATTTTAAAAGCATAAAGGCATAATTATCCTTCATAGATTTTAAAAACATAATCTTTTATTTGTTTTCATTGGGCAATATGCCACAGTTGGTTTACAGAATAGGTATTTTACAAATGAGCTTTTGACCTGAATGAGTGATTAACACGTTAATTTGACCATAATAATGTTTAATAAGCTGGAAGTATTAGTATTTTAAGGTATAATTATTGGCCTCTAAAGTTACAGTTCTGAACTTTTTAAAGGACACTATTTAGCTTTTTCTCTTTTAAGAACTACTTTTTTCCTAAGAACATTTTAAAATTACAATTTGTAGACTACCTTCTTAACACATGTGAACATACTAAATGTGTAATTGTAAAATGAATTCTTAAAAAGTAGTTACTCATTATTATAAGTCATGGTAGAGTTTTAAAAAACTAACACAATGTGACAAAAAAAAGCTCTAAAAGCAGGTAACTTACACTAGTACTACATGTTCATGTGGGTCAGAACTCAGAAGAACATTTAAGTCAGAGACTCAGATTTTAAAATTTATTCAATAGAAGCTTGACCTTTTATCAATGTTAATGAATCCATCATATACAGTGACCAACCAATACATTTTGTAATACAACTATGTAAATGTCCTACAAAGTTATATAAATTTCAAACTTGTGTAGTAGACATGTATGACATCCTGAACAAGCAGGTTGAGACTTATTCTTTTACTCTTGTTGCTTTGTATCTTCTGTGTCTGTAAGATACACGTTGTTTTAAAAAATCTGTCTTTATATTCTCTAAGAGTTAGAGTGTATCCTGACCGTTTTGGAAGTCATGTGGTACGTACATGTGTGCACATTTTAGAATATTAATTTATATTACTTTCATTCAGGCTGAACGAATATCCATATTCATATTTGTAGATATGTACATCATGCACATTCCATATATTTTACCCATAGAATAAGAGGTGAAAAATAAGCATTCTTTATTACACATCTACACACAGATTTTGTATATTCAAGTGAGGTAATTAAAATTGTTGATTATGAAAATAAACAATATATATAACCCCAGTCCTTTAAATTTAGTGTAAATGTTGACTTAGGTAGGTATAGTGATAAGACGAAGAATGAAAATTATATATAATAGCTTTAAATCTTCCTTTGACAATATCCCTTTGTAAATGGGGGTACTGTTGAAAATTGGAGTAATCGTTACCAGACAAAAGAGTTAATCTCTAAATATTTGTCCTGTGTGGTATGAAATCACTGTAATTTAATTGGAATTTGAAAAGAAGTGTAGATATAATGAATTTAAGGTCAAAATTTTCTTTACTGTTTTTACCAGTATAAGTATTATATGTTAAAGTAATGTGTACCTAACATTTTGACTAGTCAGCAGTTCCATACAATACTCTTTTTATATCTTATATTTTCTTGTTTATTTAAATAATTTTATTTTACAGATGTTGTTTATCTGGTCCTTAAGCTATAGGCCAGTTAAGGCTTTCATCATAGATGTTAAAAAAAATCTTTTTACAAACCATGACATCAATTGAAATCAAACTTTATAGGGACTTTTATTATTATGTCTACAAATACCTTCAATGTTACCCAAGAACATGTCACATGTTTTATTGATTACTTTTTAAAAGATGCTCTGTTCCCTGGTTCCTGGGTTTTCTAAATTAGGTTTCTACATTGAGGTAGATATTTACAAGTCATTTATGTCAGATTTAAGTGGACACTAGCTTTTTAAAGAGGAGCAACACATGCTCTTTGGAGTATCTACCAGTGGCGGATCCAGAAATTTTCAAAAGTGGGGGCCCACTGACTGCCTAAGAGGGGGCCCGCTCCAGTCACGCTTCAGTGATTCCCTATATAAGCAACCAAATTTTTTCCCAAAAAGGGGGGCCCGCCCCCCCCCCCCCCCCCCCCCCCCCCTAAATCCGCCTCTGTCTACATACAAAATGTAGTTGTTGCCTTTGCAGATGACAGTTATTGCATTCAAATGTAGACACAAATACAAAAGGTTGTTTTTACTTGGACTTCTGAAAATTTGATTACATACATGTACAATGTATCTATACAAGCACTGTCGATGGTCAAGTTTTAAATTACTATTTTCGGAAAATTCGAATGATTTTATGTATAAATTTTGATCTCAATATCAACATACTAATAATAAGTGTGTATGAGATATATATATATAAGTGGTTATGCTGAAGTGAACCTTATACTGTACGAAAATCAGAAAGAAAAACTTATCTTTAGAGTTGTCTCCCTTTTTTTGTTAACTGTAACTTTATGTTACAACCATCCACTTACCACCAGTGTACCAGGAGACCCTTAGGCTTTGAGTTTTTACCTTTGATGCATTAAATATAATCCATGTTTAGATTATCTTTCTTATCATTATATTGTCAAAATTCAGTATAGTTAATGCCTTGTGAACTTTTGTATTGAATGTCTTTAAGAGGTTTTTAAATCAATTAGAAGATTCACATCATGTACATGCAGGCTCATTTATAATTTTTTACTTCTGATAAATTTTCAGCAAGAAATAGCCTTTAGTTATCGGATAATAATTCCTGTAATTGCCTTTTTCGTTTATGAATGTATTGATATATATGTTATAGCCTTCAAAGTATGAAGTTAGGCCAAAAAATGTAATACATGTACATGTACCTGTATTTCCTCAAAAATGCATATGCTAAACTGATAAGTGTTGGGAAGTGTAACAATGTCTTAAAGAATTTAATTTTTCAAAAAAGTTTTTGACTGGTTTACTCCCGAAACAGTGACTTTAAAAGTACCTTTTCTTCTCTCAAAAAAGACATATAAAAAAGTGTGATTTTTCAAAAAAAGTTTTTGACTGGTTTACTCCCGAAACAAGTGACTTTAAAAGCAGTTTTTTTCTCTCAAAAAAGACAAAAAATCTTACAGGTACTAAGGCACTAGAAATAGGGTAAATTCAATGAGCGCAAACATGGGTGTTTTTTTTAGGCAGTAGTGAGTGATCATGAACTGAAAGAACAGTTGACATTTCTAGTTACATGTATGTAAGGCATATAAAAAAATATGTATTTTGTTGTTAATTGAAAACCATTATAAAAGTAATTTGAACTATGTAACCTTAAAATTACTAGGGGGTGAAAGTAGATTGTTGAAATTTGGCAAGTTATATATAATTAAAACACTGGGTGTCAAAAGGATATACCACATCGATTATCATGAACAATTTGAATGACTATAAAGTTCACACTTTAATCCAAAATAACAATAAACACGGCCTTTTGTTATAAGATAGACATGTATTAAACAGTTTGAACTTGATTGTTTTGTTTTCCTTCCATTATAAGGACTGTATATATCCGTACGACAGACACCCAGTCTGAGATTTCGATAAAATTTGGTATAGATGTTTGGATTCTATTTAAATATTTGAAAATTGTCTTAGAACTTAAGAACATCTGTAATGAAATTTAAGAAATTGAAAATACATGTATAATTGAAAGATTTTATTTCACAAATGGAATTTAGTTGGGGAATATGCATACATGTGAAATTCTTTAATATGATTGAATTGTGTAGGATTTAAGTGTATACAGAATGTTTACTTATGATATAGGTATATTTGATTGAATTTTATGAATGTGTGAAGACATGTGGAATTGATAACTATAAACAAATATATGATAAAGTGTTGACGGCATTGTCTAAAATAACTGGCTTGATATGTAAGCATATATGTACATCAAGTGATTACAAGAGGATTAGCTTGTTTTTTGTTTGAACATGGTATATAAGAATGGAAGTGTTGAGTTCTATTTTACCTGAGGAGTTGGAAATCATTTACGAAGAGGTAAATTTCTGTACTGTACATACATCATGTATGTAGGGTTCTTGGTAAAGCACCTATATGTATAGTAGATGACTCACCATTTTTTGACTGGAGAAAATTACTAACATGTCTGAGAACTGGATTAATTCAGTGGTGTTATTCACCAGAGTTTTGAAATATTGATTTGGAACTTGCCCAAGTAAATTACTATGAAGACCTCTGTTATGAATCATATAACTAATGATTGAGAAATAAATATAGAAGTGTACATTATTTTTTCCGGGTATCAAAGTACAATGGTACTTTCATTATCTTTGATTACTGGATTTTTTATTTTTTTTCTCGACCCCCTAACAAAATCAATTGCTTCAAGAATTTCAGATATATTCAAATTGTACTATTTAAATTCACTTCCTTGTAAGAGTAGATAATGCAATCTACAATGTACCTGCTTAAAAGGTGTTGTATGACATATTAAAGAAGCAGAGGAGGGTATACATGTATATCCGCACTTACATGTATGTACATCTTCACAGTGTCCAGTTCTTTTTCCTTTTAAGAAATTATAGTTCATGCTGTTGTCAAATATATATCAATAAAGATATTTGGGGTAACCAGGGTTACAAGTATGTACAAACACTTTTTGACATTTTTCTTTGATATAACTAATATCAGTAAACATTTATTAATAGAAAAAAAGTACTTTTCATATATTTAGTAATAACATAACTTCAACACCAATGGTCCATAGTCACATGGTTTGCAATTGTATCCATTTCCTTTTACGCCTTTGTTGTTTATGAGACTGCCATGCCTTTTACAGGGATTTCATGTCCTCTGTCCACCTAGGCATGCACCCCACCCTCTTAAAGAAAAAAACAGTAATATTTAGTCTTAAAGTTAATAAAGTTACATGTATGTTTACATAGCTACAAAATGATTCTGATGATGACATTACTCAGCAAGTGACATTAGAATGAGTACAGCCTTAGCCAACACACACATTTCTGGAATGGTGCTTCAAAGTAGAAGATCATGCGTTTACTATAACCCTGTTTCGACCCTTTATTGAGTGGATGGTATGAAATACAATGTTCAACAAAGATGATATTTCGTAACTCTGCATAAGATATGTACATGGCTTATCAAGTACTCGTCTCAATGCCTCCTGCCAGGCCTCCGCCCCCACCCCTTAAAATTAAAACATTCAGAGGTACAAAACATGAAATACAGATTATCATATTGAGCCTTCTTTTTGCCCTAAACCCCTCAAAATTTGGGATTTCAGTAAATAAAACATGTCTTTTTTTTAAGAGAGTCCTTCAGAGATTTCAGTAAATAAAACATGTCTTTTTCTTCTTTTAGGAGAGTCCTTCAGAGATTTCAGCTGAAATAGATCGTCGACTTTTAGAAGATGGCTTGGAATGTACAGAGGAAGAGAAACTTCTTTATGTATGGAAGTTATACCAGCACACAGAGGTAATTTATGTTAAAATCATTTCTGAATAGTACTGTGGATTCATTATTATTCGTTGGATACCAATTTTTGTGGATTTCGTAGGTACAAGGAAACCACGAATTTAAATATTCAAAGAATGGTTAATTTACTGTATGATTAAATGCAGACTTTCGGAAAACCATGAAATCAAATATCTACGAAAATCCAAGTTATCTTTAATCCACGAAAATTGGTACCCACGAAAATAAATGAATTCACAGTAAAAGATTGCATACAACAAGCGTTCAGAATGCATTTTATACAATATTATTATTTTTAAACTGTTTATAATCTTTGAGCAGTTCACTTGTCAATACATATAAAATTTATATGAATTATGATCATCATAGTCATGAAATATACTAAGTTAACTTATTTGACATCTTGTAAGGCAAGCAAGATTTGATTTTTAAGTGAATTTATTAGTCAGTACCTAAAGTGAGTGCTTGTACTTGTAATTTAAATAAAACACTTGCAGAATGTATTAAAATATTATGTATTATTAAGTTATTAATTATAGTGCATGATGATGATTTAATGCATTTTATGACATAATTATATACATGTAACAGATATTAAGTTTAAAAATATCATCCTTCATGCTTTGATTGCACAAATTTAAAATATCTTCCCAGGAAAATAATATTTCTTTATTGTAGTCTGGCTGCATTCCTTTTTAAAGAGAATTTTCTACTTCAGAAATGGTATTACGATCGTTATATAACATTTGAAACTTATATTAAAAGTAAATGATTATGGTCATTACAGATTAAGAGTTATAATCTCCATTTATGAATGCTATATAAATATGGATTAGCAAAAAGCATTATATTGAGGGGCGAAAGGATCTCTTGTTTTGGAGGAAGTGATTAGACCTATTTTTTTTACAGGAATTCAGGATTGGGCCCTTATTTTTGCACGATTTCAGGATTTACCCTTATCTGGTCTTGAATTAATGATTAATTTTTTAGGTCTGAGAAAGAATGATTCTTTTGAGGGGGAAGTCAGTATGACACCCCTTCTACTGTCCCTCTATATTTTTAGGTATAAATCAATGTGTGAAATGATTATCGGTTTAATATTTAATGTTAACTATTGTCTGTGTATAAACCTTTGCATATTTCTTATGATGAACAAAATAAACTTTCATGGTTTAAAATTAAAAACTTGTCAAATGAAATGTTCGTATTATAAATGTCAGTCTGACCTTGAAGTGTCATTGATTGTTTAAGGGCGGTAAAGATTAAAATATAAATTATTCTTGAAATATTCAATTTAGACAGAAATCTAATTTTAATGTCAACTTTTTTCTTTCAAAATTTCAATTAAAAAGACAGAAATTTAATTTTAATGTCAACGTTTTCTTTCCCAATTTCGATTAAGTGATCTTGAATATTATGTGTAAAATTGACATTGAAAAATTTGCAATTGTCAACATTGATGAAGTGTCTTCTACCCTAGTAAAGGTCTTAGATTAAGTAAAAAACCTGCAGAGTGCAGAATAATCTTTTTTTCTTTTGTACGAAATGATAATTGTCAAATTTTAAAAGTTTTACTTCATAAAACACTGAATGTTTTTAATAAATGCCCCCCTGTAAAGTCACCAAGTTTTGACAATCTTACTTGACAGTTAATGGGTTCAAACAAGCTTATAATGCATGGAGATTGAATTTAGAAAAAGATATTCCAGAATTGAGAATTGGTACCAGGAAACATGTACATGTACCTCATACATATATTCAATGATTGTAAATCTTGAATAATTTGTAAATCTTGAATAATTTCAGAATCTGATACAATTGCATTATCCCTAACAAATGTATGCAACTTTTAAATGTGACCATATTATTTTTAATGTTTTTCCTCTCATGATCAGAAATGGGCATTTAAGAGTAAGAACAAAGGATTTTTATCAGAATATTGTATTCAGGAAGTTTGAAATGTCATCCTACTAAATATTACTTTATGAACTAGCACATGAACAATTTTTGACTCATCAGGTCAGTCTTGTGCATTGCATTTTAATTAAAAGACATAACATATTGTCTTTAAATAGTGTTTAATATTTGTCACTGGACAGAAAACATTTGTGTATCAGTAGCTATAATGTACAAATGATTTATATTGATATTAAAGATTGTGAAATCAAATTGTGTAAAATTTTAAAAGTAAATAAAAATTTGTCCAGTAATATATTTTGCTTTGTTGCAAAATAGATAAAATAAATCGTGCATACTCAAATTTGTCATTCAAAGAAATATATTTATTCAGGTACATGAAATGTGTTTAGTTGTCAGTTTCCTATTTAAATTTCAAGGTTTTTTGAATAATTGTTACATAATGTTACATAAAATTAGGTTGAAGTTTTGTGCATGATGAATTAAGTGCTTTATCATTAATTTCTCACATGTAATACATGTAGTTGAATTGAAAAAAAAACTCTTTGAAAAGGTAGAATAACCAAATAAAACCAGTCAAGGTTAAATTCACAAAAACGTTCAAAATGGTTGATTTAATGTAGTTAAGTACTTTATTAAAGATATCTTTCAAGTAATTGTAAAATTTAAGAGAAATCATTAATATGCAAAATAAATAAAATAAAAACTTGCAAAATGATAGATTTTCTGCATGTTTGATGACATAAGTTTATCATTGCACTTTATATAATACGTAACTGTTTAGAAATTGATTATTAGATTGAAAAAAAACTCTTTGAAATTGCAGAATAGCCAAAATAAAACCGGTCAAGGTTAAATTCACAAAAACGTTCAAAATGGTCGATTTTATGGTTGTTCAGGACGTCATTAATATAGATTTCTCTCAAGTAATTGTAAAATTGAAAAAAAATCATAAATATGCAGAATAAATAAAATAAAATTTCTAACTTGCAAAATGATAGATTTTCTGCATGTTTGATATGACATATTTTCAAGTTTAATACAACATTGCACTCTATATAATACTATACTGTTTTGAAATTGATCAAGCATTATTAATTTATATCTGTTTTACGATTGAAATCTTTTGTGTAAATTGCATGTTAACGCAATCGAACATAAAACAAATGTTGTCCTGTTGATTGAAAATTCTAAAATTAAACTTAGTGCGGTATTACCAACAGCTTGCAGAACACAAAGACTTCATAGACTTGCCAAGATTTTAATTCAAGATTAATCTCGGCCAACTGAAATATTGCCATTTCCTCAAATAAGTATTTGTTTTATACAGCCATAGTTTTGCATACTCATAAAAGTCATTTAAATAACATGTGTTCAGCTCTTTTGGGGTTTATTCCTATGTTAGATGGTTTTGTAATGTTTTGATATTTTTGGCAGCTCTGTCAAGATTTATTTTTCAGCTAACTGTTTCTGTGGGCAAAGCTCTTCATGTTAATTTATACGCAGATCAATTGCTTTACTGTAAAATTTAGTGTCAACCAAATATTTTAATCATTCAGCATTCATTGGCACATGTTGAAGAGCTATGAAAACACTGTTTTTGCAGTTCTAAGACTAAAACTTTATTCTATATGTACAACAAATGTACTTTTAAAAGAATCTTTAAAAAAAAACCCAGTTGTATGTCATCTAATTTCTACTATTTATATGCCTAGTAGTAGTAACTTATAATTTATACATGTATGAATAAGATTTGGTTTTTAATAAAAACAAGGAGATGTAGCAGTAAAACCTCTTTTTTTACCTAATTCAGATGAAAATCTTTCCCCTGCCCATTTTAACTGCTTGTGGAATATTGAACCAATGACATTTAAAATATAAAATTGTGAAGCTTAAATAATTTGACACCTTATAAGCCACAAAATGAGGTAAAATCCCTTTATTGCTTATATTTCATCACAGTGAAGCTGATTTCAAATACAAATATAATTATAAATGCATGCATGTATTGAACAAACCTTCAAAGTCATATGCATCCCATATACATTTTGTACTGCATAACCTTTAATGCTTTAAAAGTAACCTTGTATTCCAATCATTTTGTTTTTCAATTTTTATTTTTTCAATGTATGTTCTTTTGAACATGTTGAATCCCTAGCAGACACTTTAAATGAAAATGTAGTGAAATTTTAATAATAAATATTTCAATTTTTGAAACTAATTGTATTTTGATTATTCTCATTGTCAATGTGTAAAGTCCATGCTAGTATGTTTTAAAGTTTCTATTACGACTATATATATTCGGACATCTTGAATCATTGTTATTATTCAACTGCTATTATAGATTTTGTGATTTGATAATAAAATATATTCAATAACCTAATTGTCAGATTTACTGATATCTAGATGTGCGCCCATGGTTATATCACTGTTCGAGAGACGTATATAACTATATCGTTTGATCCTCACCTAACCGAATAGACAAATTTCGGAGCAATCACATGTAAATTACAGCATAAAAACTTTTCACAGTTTCGTTTCAATATCTCTAATGTGAACTTATTTTCGGTATACTTTTCAACTTTCGGATTAACGATCAAAGGAATTTTCATTGAAAACTAAAAGCAGTTCAATAGATTAGATCGTGATATGGATTAAATTATCTTTTAATTATTGGTTATGGAGTAGTGTTGGATCATTATGTAAGTTTTCAAGAGTTTTACTGTGTGAATTACGCTTTTATTTTTCATATCTGATCGATCATAAATTTTTCTATTACTAATTAAAGAGCTAATTTTTGGTTGGTTTTATAAGATTCTATTTAAACGACTATGAAATTACACTATTTAATAATAATTTCAAGACCAAAATTTATCTGATTTTAAATGCAATGTTATCTAAGCTGAAATTCCCTCAAAGAGTATAATTTTGAAATATTTGTTACAATAGGTTCAATCACTTTGTCAAAAACTTTTTTATAAAAAATGTGAATAATTACAACAATAAATGTTCAATATTTAATACATTATGGTAGTATAAGAGTTGTAGATTGTGACAGTCATACAACTGACATACCTAAATTGTGCAGCATAGCTTTTTATTGCTATTTGCAAATAAATGTATTGATTAAATATGTTGCAGTTTTTTTGCATAGAAATTCTTTCATATGATAATAAATGTAATGAAAATTAGCATGTTTTATTTTAACAAATGTTTTAATTTTATTTACATGGTTTCTCTAAAATGTAAAAGCCAACTGATTTATAAGGGGATTTAACTCGGATATTGTAATCCTTCAAAATATGACAATTTTGAATTATCTAAACCTTGAAAATAAACGACTGAAGTCATACATTGTGTTGTACCTGTGGCATGGAAAATTATATTCAAAGCTATCTCCTGACTAGATTTATGTTGAAAAAGTTAAAAACAATATTGTGGAGTTGCTACCCTTGGACAAATAACATATATACATTGGTGGGGAACATTGGAACTCTTGTTTTATTATTTTGATTAGGGTATAGAAGTATGCATTAACCTTTGTGTGTAGGACAATTTTATTCACATAATTATATATGCTGTTTCTGTTTTGTTTACATTTATGCTGAATTATAATATATAGATAGGGCTACATATTGTGTAACCAAACTATTTACAGACAGATCACTGTTAAAAAATTAATTAAATATGAGAATAGAAATGGAGAATGTGTCCAATACATAACAACCATCCAAAGGTTACCAATTGGTTTTCAACAAACCTAGAAAATAATGCACGCATACATGTACAATGTAATTGAAAATTGTTTTGGTGAAAAAGTTGAACAGAAATGAATTCATCTTTTAGTTTTGCTTAGTCTATAGTTTTCTATGTTGTGTCTTGTGTATTATTGTTTGTTTGTTTTTTTCTTTTTTAGCCATGGCTTTGTCAGTTTATTTTCAATCTATGAGTTTGAATGTCCCTCTGGTATTTTAGCTCCTCTTTTACCTAGCTATGCATGCTATTTTTTCAGACTGATCTCCAGCAGGCCCTTGAGAATGAGGAGAAGCTCAAGATGGCACAGACAGCTGAAATGCAGGAAGTTGAGAACTATGTGGAACACATACGCCATCTGTCTGATGAAAGAGAGGCTCTAATCCAAGAATTAGAAACAGAAAATGATAGCCTGAAACAAGAAATAGAGCAACTGAAGCAAGAACAAAATGGTTTGTATTCAAAATATTTTGGATTCATTATTTTACAGTACACAAACAAATAAGCTTGAAAATGCACCTGTCTTTAGTCAGGGACCTGATTTTCAGTCGTCATTTGTTGATGTGGTTCATAAGAGTTTCTCGTTTTTTTATGTAGATAATAGACTGCTGGTTTTCCCGTTTGAATGGTTTTACACCAGTCATTTTTGGGGCCCTTTATAGCTTGCTGTTCAATGTAAGCTATGGTTCCGTTTGAAAGACCGTACCTTGACCTATCATGGTTTTCTTTTACAAATTGTGACTTGGATGGAGAGTTGTCTCATTGGCACTCATATTACATCTACTTATATCTACTAAAGACTGAAAGTAGGTACATCAGGATCAAGGAGCTCATCTGTCAAATTTATTCAATGCAGTTTTATAACAATTTCAAGAAAAAACTACAGATCTACTACACTTTGGCACAACTTTTAGAAATAAAAATATCTACTCATTTTATTGATTTAAAAAAAAAATCAATCTCCATCTATAAACTGTCTTTTTTTTCCTGGAAAATCTATACAAACAGTTTCCATGGGAAAAACTACCTGTCATAGTCCTGACTTAAGCTTGGTACAGACATTTTTAAGTACTGCATTTATATAGTTTTGCAAGATGTTTATATTGTTGGCAAATTTCAAGAATAAGATGAAATTACTGAATATATACCCTCCTGTACATGTAGATAAGTTTTTGAATAAAAATTAGAATTCAGGTATAAAAAAGTATTGTTTTGACAATTTTTTTACAGCAAGTGCTTTACGTGAGGAGACAGCTGAGATGCTTATCCAACAAGGCTTGGAAGAAATTGCCAATGTCTCCACATCTGAACAGATTGCCTTTTTACTTGTCGAGCGAGCGAGACTCCTGGATGAATTAGAAGCAGAACAGAATAGAACAGTGACGCCTTCTGTTGATGGTCGCGCCTCAGAGGATCTTCAGAGAACATTAGAAAAGGAAAGGACAGAATTTGAAGAAGAGATTACACAACACAGAGACAGTATAAAGAAAGTTAAAGATCAATTGAAAAAACAGCATGAAGAAGAAATAAATGCTTTAATGGAAGAAAACAATAAGTTAGAAGATGATTTGGTAGAATCTAAAGAAAAGGTGGGATATGTTATAAAATTTTCCATCAAGTATTTATCATATTTCAAGTAAAAAACAATTCATTAAAAGTACTGAAACATAAATGAAAAGAATATAAGATATACATATATATTAAAACCTTGGCATGGTGTATTCTTTTGTCTCCTATAAACAACTACCAGGAACAAATTCTGACATTTAAGATTTTAAGATTGAAGACATGCACTGTCTTGATGAATTTTCATAATATATAGATATTCAAGTAGATTTTAATTACCTACAACTTTTCAAATTAAATTCTTTCAAAAATTATGTCATGCATAAAAAATGATTATTATTTACAAGACAATGCATATATGTTACACACAGTTTGAAACAAAATTTGAGAAACCCAAAACCTTAATAGTATTTCTTTCCATACTCATGACTAGTTGAGTATTAGTTATGTTTAAATTAAATGCTAACAAAGATGATGCCATGCATTCAAAATGGTTTTTTTTACAAGACAATTCATATATTGCACTTATTTTGAAACAATAATTGTGTAAACCTAAAATCTTCATAAAATATTTTCATTTTCGTAAGTTGAGTCCAATTATGTTTAATTTTAAAAAGCTTTCAAAATTGATCTCTCACATTCAAAATAAAATATTTTTACAAGAAAAGGATGCTCACAGTTTGAAACCAAATTTTGTCAACCTAAAACCTTTAAAAAAAAAATCCATGTAAGTTGAGTACCGATCTGGTTACATGAACTTTAAGTGCCCTTTGATAACAAATGTATATATATATTATATCGAACAGTGTGTACATAATTGATAAACATAAGATATTTGAAGTGCTGGTTAAATCAACAGAACCTT
Source organism: Mytilus galloprovincialis (assembly GCA_037788925.1). Classification (NCBI taxonomy): domain Eukaryota; kingdom Metazoa; phylum Mollusca; class Bivalvia; order Mytilida; family Mytilidae; genus Mytilus; species Mytilus galloprovincialis. The sequence continues at coordinate 28,527,661 of CM075342.1, read as the reverse complement.
TCAGTAATACAGAAGGATACTGCACGTTTTATTGATCTTAACACTTGAGTAGGGGGTACCTATTTTGTTCTGTTAAATACTTATTCAATTGTAAGCACTGTTGATGCATGCCACCACTAATTTTTCAGCTGTTTGAAGTGTCCTCAACTGATTAATAATGATTAATGAATTGTATTGAAATGCTTTTTATTCCCACTGAACTGTCAGTTAGATTTGACAAGAAGGTGTTTACTTTTGAGATTTGTTATTTTGTTAAATCAAAGCCTTTAACGGACCTGATCACATATTTGGGAACACAAGAACTTATAGCGTACTGTAAATTTGGAAATTATTGCAATGTTTTATTAATAAGAAAAAAATGCGACAGGGTTATAATCACAATAAGTTAAACTCCAATTTGAAATATTTATATGAAAAATGATTAAACAGGATTTTTCTCAATATTGAAAAAATTGAAAATGCATTTTAGTCTAAAGATTTTCCTGACTAAGTACTTTTGGCTGACAACAACATTTGAACTTGGATATAGAACTTTAGTTAAATAATGATACAACTAAAGTATATAAATAATTCTTAAAAAGATTTTTCATTTCTTATACCAAAGCAAAATCTGGCATTTCCTGGACCTAAAAAGGATGTAGCACAGCCCTTAACAATTGAATCTTTACTCGATAAAAATCATTCTAGAACTACAAAACAGCTTTAATGTATATTTCATTGTTGGAAAAGTTAGATTAATATTTTTCAGTGCTTTCATAAGTAACATAGACAAAATTTATGTCTACAAAAAAGACTTTCATGTGATACATGTAGAAACTAAAAACTGCATACAGTAGGTTATATTTCCTTGGCATATAAATCCACTGACAGAAATTTTATCTGATCGTATCTTTAAATTTTAATGTCATAGCAAGTTTTAATATTAAAATATCATTCTTCCCAAAAATAGACATTGTATACAAGTGAATTTCTAATATGAATCTTAATACTTGACTTTTGATTAAGTTTTATGGTCGTATAGAAATTTCTTTATATGATTTAAATGTAAAGTTTTTACTCCTAAGGTGTAATAATTGATCACAAAAGGTGATTTAAATGAAATGTAAAATTTTTGACAATGCATTAATTGAACCGATTACACAAACTTTTATTTTTGATTAATCAATTACTATTTTCGTACTTCGTAAAAAAAATAGAGTTTTTTATTTTGTTTACATTTCAATTTTATTTTAAATGGAGCGTAATCCAAAAAGCCTAGAAAAATTTGAATCTTCATTTGTATATTCAGAGGACATAAGAAAAGCTTTATTGATTATGAGCAATGTAAACACATATTATAGTAGCGTCAAATAGCCCCGGTTAGTTTACACATCGGATGTATTGCCTTTGTTCCAAATTGTCAACAAATGTTGGCCAACAAGGCACATCGGATTACAATGAAATTTGAATGGCATGTCAGATATTGACAAAATGTTCTAATGTTTCAGTTACATTTAAAACTTTAACGAGTTTAGATATATGATGACTTGTAATTGAGTAAAGACACATATTGTAATGGAATACTTAATTGGTCATGGGTGCAATTTTTAAAATTGATACTTTCGAATGATAATAATAGTGACTTTTTGCCCCGGCATGTGAAGTTTGCAATTAAAATGTTTTAGAAGAGTACTTCTCCGTGGAAAATTTAAAGTGAAGGTAATTCAACTCAAGGTAATATTTAAATAAATTATTATTAAGTTTTGTAATATTAATATAGATATTATTGTGAGAAAAAGTTTGAATAGGATTTTTAAGTGCTTTTGTAAGTAACAAAACATTAACAAAATTGATCGAATTGATAAGTATGAGGTTTTTGTTGCAAGTTTAAATGTGATTTTGAATTATGAGCTGTATTTTTTTCATACTTTATGTTGCATTGTCAGTTTGTTAAAGAATTTGTAAATGTATCTGAAATAGAACTTTTTGTCATTATATTTAATTACATGTTGATAATCGTAAGGTTTTCTAAAAAAAAAAAAAATGAATTGTCATTGGCTTTACAATCTCAATTCTCAAACTACAAAGAAAGAATGAATCATGTAAAACTGTTTGACAGCAACTTGGTAATTTTTTCCATAAAGTTTATTTTGATAAAGACTATGTTGGACCAGTAGTTATATTAGGTAGAGTGTAATAAATGTATTATAAAACCTTGGTTAAAAATCCAGAGATAAAGCATTTTTTCTAGATTTCCCATTGTAAAGATGTGAAAACACTGTAAAAACTATGGCCTGCTAGATTAGTTAAGACCAAAAGTAACCCATTACATTCAATATATTGGGCCACATTTAAAAGAATGTCTGTTTCCCCTCCCCCGGGTCTACCCTTTGTAAACAGACCAGGAAGGCAGGTTCTTTTTTTTTTTTTTTTTTTAACTGGATGTGATTGTCATAGCATGGTCACATGAATGGTTTGACTTGTCCAGTCCAGGCCACTTATCAGTTGTTTTTGCTCAATTTGAGTGTATTTATTTAGATTATCAATCCTTCTGCTTTCAAGCACTTTCCAAAAATGGAAACAAATTATTTTCAGGAAAAAAATAATTTCGATTTTTTTGTGGAAAATAATTTTTTGACCCGGGGGCTTATTTTTGACCCGGGTGGGGGGAGGGGAAACAAACATATTTTTAATTTTGGCCTTGATTGCTTTATTCTGCTCTATTGAGAAAATCTGAGCAAGAATCTAACTGGCTTTGATATGATGTGTATACCTCAGATAACAGTTCAATTAATACAAATGGACACATTACAAAACATTCAGATGACTACTTTTTCAAATGACAAATTTCACAAAGCCGTGTGTTTAATACTGAACTAATTGATAGATAAATCTTTTGTTCACACTAATAATCTGATTTTGTGAAAGTTCAACAATAATACAAAATAACTATAGAATGTTAAACCATAGGGACAATATGAAAGCAACAATCAATTATCCCTTATCTGCATTTAGCTTTGTTTTGGCATTTGTCAATAAAATTACATGTTTTACCAAACTTGGTTAGGCTAGTAAGGTTCATTGGCGGATCCAGGGGGGGTAACCCCCTTTTTTTGGATGATCTATGCATTTGAATGGGGACATATAGTTGGAACTCCCCTTTGTCCTGGGTTTGGACACCCCCCCCCCCTCCCTTTTTTTTAAAATGGCTGGATCCACCCCTGAGGTTTGGAACTAAAACCGTCTTTTACTTCATACTTTATTTGGCCTTTTTAACTTTGTTTGAATCGAGTGTCACTGATAAGTCTTTTGCAGATCTTTTTTTTATTCAGTTGGTTTACAACTTAAAATGATCTTGATAAATCTTCACAAGGAAGAATGGGTGTCAAAGAAGATAAATAATTTCTGAATTTGTTTTACAGATGGAAGAGTTTCAAGCTGAAATCAAAAAGCTCAGGGATGAACTTCAACAAGAAAAAGATCTCAGGGAAAAGGAGAAATCAGACTCAGGTATAAAAAATAAAATAATTACAAACTTTTGGCTAAAACACTTAAAGCTGATGCAAAGGTTTGAGGGAATCATGCTTTTACATAATTTGATTCTTAATATTATTAGTGCATATCAACTATCAAATAGAGTAGAAGCAAATGTTGGTAGATTGAACAACAGGGTCTGGCTTTGCGGTCATAAAACCTTTGAGCACGATATTTGTACTCAGACTCAAGAATCAACCAATCAAAATACTTGATTTTGTGTTTCTAGTACTTATTTTGTACTCGGAGTACTGAGTAAAGTTTTATGACCATGTCTTTATGTTTTTGCACTTAATCTGTAAAATATCACAGAAATGGTTCATGATCTTAATTATTCAGAGAACTATAAACCCTGTATTTTGTTCTGCCTCTAGTTAATACATTGTACAGTACCTAAATTTGATCTCATTGTAAAATTTATGCTCAATAAATCAGTATATCTTAAGCCCCTTTTGTGATACATGTGTAGATAATGGTAAAAAGGGCCATTGTTTAACTTCTCTGAGAACTTGTCAGTATTTTGTCTGAAATACCTGAAGACATATAAAACTTGATAAAACTTACAGGTAAAATCTCCTGAATTTGATATCAAAGCAGTAGCAAAGACTTTGTAAATCTTGGTCTTTCATATGAATAAAACAAAGCAGTAAATTCCTGGCATGTCAAACACTCCAAGGATCTAAGGATTTGATTAAGTGGCATTGAGGTTTTAGTGATAATTTTTCAACATAAGATATTGACAACAGACATTTGTGTACATAGAAAGATGAATTACCTCTTGACAGTGAAATATTTTTAAATAAAATAAGGTTTAGTACTAATAAAGTATATAGACCACTGTTTCAACATTCACAAAGTACTCACAGTTACTAAGCATTATATAATAGGCAAAAAAGGTACTATAATAAAATAAGTAAATATTGATATGCAGGGAATGTTGTTTGTTTTAATATTTTATAGTATTTTAGGATGTTCATTTATGGTTATTTATGGATATTGGGGGAATCCCAATCATTTTCCCTAAAAATGGGTTACATAATTTCTAGATCAAGGTGGTTAATGATCGCTTGACATAGATTGCCTGAGTCTGTTTTAAAACACTGTAGGTATGTGTCATACCACCAATTCACTCCCTCCAATTCAGAATGTAGCCCTACTCTGACAAAAAATAGTGATTTTGATGTCATTGTTTACTTATACCAACCAGGAAATTTGCAGAAATGAAGCTTTTGGTGAATAAGAAATATATTTGGACAACTTTGAGCAAAAATTTACTAGTCTATGAGTTTGCATTCCAATTTGAGGATTAATGTGCTCCAAAGTGTACTTATTTAGGATTTCTGGAAAGCAGGGGTTAATTTTAGTAGCGCCTGTTCTTTGCTTCCAAGAGACAGTTCTTTCTTGTAAGACTTTTAACATGGGTTGAAAATTGGCTTGTAGAGAGGTGATACATGTGCGAATCAAGATGTACCTGTTTTCTATGAATTTAAATTTTAACTTGAGATAAAATATTAAGAATGCTGTGAAAATTGCTAAATTTGGTTGAATTGATAGGGATTTTGAATTGTGATCTGACACCCTTAGCACCCTGGACCGTAACAAACATATTGTTATTCAGTCAGAAAAAACAGTTCGAAACTTTGTGGAACAAATTAAATAGCAGAAAAAGGTCAAAATTTTGTTTCAGTTAGTCAGAGTCAAACGTATTGTGTCATGCCTTTAAAACTTTAAGTACAATGTATTGAACGACCGTAATATTTAAACATGGATATGAATGACCGTAATATTTAAACACGGGTATATATGGTCCGATCATGTAGAAATTTTAATCCTGTCTTTATTGGATATGTCAGGTTCATGTTTATCTAAGATATGGACATGTGTCAACAAATTTTCTGGACAATTTACTGTCCATCAATAAGGCAGAGACCACTGTGACTATATACAAATCAAAATCTTTATAAAGTTGGATAAACATAAATCACTTAGAACTGATTAATTTAAGGTTGATTGTATAATATATTCTTACTGATTAATTTAAGTTTGATTGCTTGTATAATGTATTCTTTACATAAAATATATGGTGTTGAATTTAATGCATGGATAGTAGATTTTTAAAAGAGTGTATAATATTATAGTTTTGACTAATAAAAAGAAATTCTATCCAAATTAAATTACATAATTATGAAAGAATAAGCAACCATACAACCAAACACCAGTTTGTAGTTACATGTATAATTTCTGTAGACTTTCATTATTTGTAAATGTTCCTGACTTTAAGTTTTTATCAAAGTGACTAAGTATATATATATATATACTAGATAGATTTGAATTAAAAAGAGCAATTTGCTAAAATCCATTTATGATAGATATGGAGAGAAATTTTGCTGCCAAACAGGCCACCTAATGTCTTTAAGGTACCTCAGAGAGTTGTTGGAGTTTAACAGTAGCAGATCTAGAACTTTGCCCGCTGACTGACCTAAGGGGGTCCACTCCAGTCATGCTTCAATGATTCCCTATATAATCAACCAAATTTTTCCCACAAAAGGGGGGCCCCCTGGATCCGCCTATGTTTAATGAACCTTCAGATAGCTTGCAATTCTCCTTACATGAAGTATGGACTTTAACATCACCATATACCTACAGGACTGCAGACACCTAACAATAGAAAGAGTTTTATGACTGAACATAAGAAATTCAAGAGGACCAATATTGCAATCTTCACAATCATTATGTTATCCGATTTACTAAGTGACAGCCAGTTGCAAAAGTTGTTGATTATTCGACCAAACAATTTAAAGCGATCGACAAATATTAACTTTTTAATACTATAACAATGTATATTTTGTAAGGATGTACTAATAACAGTTCGACGGGTCAATTGAACAATTTCTCCTGCTGTGTAAACTCCCCCCAGCGGTGTGTAATTAAAATGATTTTATAGGTAAAATTTGCAGGTAAACATCCCAGGTTATGATAAAAGAGGATTTATTGACAATTTGCTTTGTGTTATTGATGTTATAATGTTAGTTCAAACTAATTCTTACTATAAATAAAGGAAAAGCTAGTATAATATAAACCAAAGGATTTGTAATTTCGATCAATTAAAGTTTTTATCTGATATGGTTCTTGTTAAAAGATTTAGATTTCACTTATTGGAAAGTCCGTAGAAATCTAAGTATATTTAAACTTTTGATTTTAAATTGTATCATAAAGATAACAAATTACGAAAATGTTATGTATAAAGAAGTAACTTTAAGTGTCTAAGGGTCCTCCTTGATTTTGTATATTTTAAATTTGACTGAAATGTCTTTATGACTAGAACTACTCAGATCTATCTACCTTTTCATATCTATAAATTAAACAAGCTACCACTTTGTTGAAGCTTCCAAAGTCTACTGCTATCTGATAAAAATTGTAAGATACTTTTTCATAGTTCAGTCTCTGCAACAAACACTATGTTTTAATACTCTTTTAAATTATTTTACAGAGAGTGTTTGTAAGTGTAGACATATTATTGTAAACAGAATAATATTAATATATTCATAATATTTCTAGTATTTAGCATGCCTTATCTTAAAGGTCTAACTTCTCGTACCTAATTTATGTCAAATATATACAATCTACAAACTGACATCAGGGAGGGACTGCCAAACAGTGTCTGTGCATTTACTCATGAACCTTCCAACCAATGCTTTTCAAACTTAAATATGTTGTTACTGATGGCAAAATGGAGCTCAGGTTCGATATTGAAGATTTTCACTGTCATTGTTCAGATTTTATGGTTCTTGTGTTATTGATAAATGCCATTACACAAATAAATGTTCATAAATCTAGTTTGCTGTCTCTCTGGCCGAGTTCACTTGAAACTCTAGAGTTAACTTTACTTACTCGGGTTTCAACAAATCGATTTTACTTGAACCACTCGAGTTAACCCCTCGTACCCTGGTTCCAACCCTCACCGAGCCAGGGTTAAACTCGAGAAACTCTTGAATGACGTCAAACCAATGAGAAAATTTTATTTATTATGCTTGGTCAGGGCCTTACCCTAGTGTTGCTTAGAGTTGTTCCGAATATTAACTCTAGTGCGTTCACATGATAATCTATTAACTCTGAAGTCTCTGACAGCCTATTGTATTTTATGATATGTTGACATTGCATGTAGATATTTAATGGCCAATATATATACACTAACAAGCATATACACTAATTAAAACTGGTGGGGAAAATTCTTGAATATAACTAGTGATGTATCAATTTTTGTGTTCTGACAAAGAAATTGCATCATTGGGATCTTAATTTTGTGGATTTTTTTTTAAAGACAATGAAAATTGCATTTTGTTAAGATTTTTTTTCTACCCACTGAATATATGATTAATTGAGCCCTAATTTGTTAATTTATTTCTGAAATATTGTATGTATTATGTGTTTGTAGAAGTTATGGAAATAAATATGTATGGCACATCAGGTGAGAGGGGCGTTTCACCTTCCATATTTAACAATTGTACAATATATTTAATAACAAAGTGTCTTTTTGAATTATATAGATTTTAAAAAAAATTGATATGCATTGTGTGACCATGTGATTGTCCTGCAACTACCCATGTCTTTTTAATTATATGGATGTTTGTGTCTAAGATATATGTATTACCTTGTTTTCTCCTAGTGTATATTTGTTTTTTTTGTTTTTTTTGTTTTTTTTATATACATGTACCCATATTTAGATTGCAGAGCTTGATAACAAATCCTCTTTCACGAATTCCTGAAGTTTACTTTGCAGTTTATTATGACAGAGCATATGTTACTATATCAGTGTATAATTTTTAAATTTTAATTTTCAAAACTTTTCAAAATAATTCGTTTATTTGTTCTTTGTTTCAATTGTTAAATTTCTTTTTAGAAATAAAACTTAAAAACTTATTTAAAATTGCCTATTCTGGTTTTGTCTCTGTATATGTATAAAATAGATGTAGTTGTATGCCAGAAACATAGCAGAAAGCAACAATAAAATTGAGAATGGAAATGGGGAATGTGCCAAAGAGACAACAACCCGACCATAGAAAAAAACAACAGCAGAAGGTCACCAACAGGTCTTCAATGTAGCGAGAAATTCCCGCACCCGGAGGCGTCCTTCAACTGGCCCCTAAACAAATATATACTAGTTCAGTGATAATGAATGCCATACTAATTTCCAAATTGTACACAAGAAACTAAAATTAAAATAATACAAGACTAACAAAGGCCAGAGGCTCCTGACTTGGGACAGGCGTTTGTGTGATTTTGAATAACCAGAAAACCAATACATGTACAAAGCTTTGAAAATTTGTGTCATTTATAAACAACCCCCAAAAATAAAAAATAAATGGACAGTAAAATCATCATTATACCCCAAATTTTCAGTTTCACAAGGTAACAGTGCATCCTCTTTTCATTTTAGATTCTAGATCCTCAACTCCCCGTTTTAGCGGTGGTCGACCGCCCAGTCCAGGACGAGGGTCAACTGATGTCGCTCTACGCAACATTATACAAGAGAAGACTAAAATAGAAGGAGAAATTCTACACCTGAAATCTGACTTTAGGAATTTGGAAAATGACAACTCTCTTCTTCAAGATAAGGTAGGTTTTTTAGGGTATTTTGAAATCATATAGGTTTTTAAGCATTTAAAAATATTAATAGTTGAATCTAAAACTTCATTTACAAAATAGGAATTATTTCCATAGAGACAATTCTTCATATGAGACCAAATGACACAGAAATTAACTGTACTGCTTTCAACAATGAGCAAAGCCACTATCGCAGGGTCAGCTATAAAAGGCCATGAAATGAAAAATGTATAACAATTCAAACTAGAAAACTTAACAGCCTGATTAATGTACAAAAAAATTAACGAAAAAGAAATATGTAACACAGCAACAAATGACTGAATTACAGGCATGTTCAGTACTACCCAAAATTATTTAACGTTAAGCAAGATGCAGTTTGTGAAACATGACACTAACAGGAGCTGTACGTAAGATGCAGTATCTAAATTTTCACTGACCAGCAAGTTAATTTTAATGATTTTGTTTTTTTCTAGATAAAGAAACTACAAGAAGAGTTAGAGAGTGTACAATCCTCCCAGTCACAACTACAGATGAAAAATAAAAGTCTGAAGTCAGAGATTGAGGAGCTAGAACAACAATTGGAGGATACAGAGGTTTGATATTATTTTTCTTCTAAATTATCTTTAATCTTTTTAGAACAAGTATACTCAGAAATATATACATTTTCAATATTATATAAGTAGCTTAAATACATGTATCATGCTGAAATTTATTGTCACATGTTTTTTGTTTTGTGTTTTCACATTTTTTAGAGTAAAAATGAAATAATCACTTCCTTTTTTTTTTAACATTGGATCATTTGAACAAACTTCTTTATTTGTTATGGAACATTTGTATCCTATATAACATGAAGAAATTACATAGAGACTTTCGATTACACCTGTATCTTAACCCTTCCATTGACAGTATCCCAACAAGAATTTACACTGTGACAAAACCTTCCCTGCCACTTCCAACATAACAAATAGTATGATGTCATATTAAGAGAATATTTTTTTTTATGGATATTCGATTATTTTGTTTTTGCAAAATATACAAATCTATCGAAAATGTGTAGTTAGTTGAACATCTGATTGACCTACACCCAGAAAGAAAACATGAAAAATATATTGATTGATTTATATAAGAAAGTGTTAATGTTACCTTTTTAATATATATAGTTGTGTTTTTCTTTTTGTATGAATATTATAGAGTGACAAATATATATATTTCTAATGCATGTTGATCTGTATATTTCTCAATTAGAAGTGATTTTCATTAGAATGTGTATTGCATGTTGAAATTAAAACAAATGTGTGTATCCATCCAAGATTGCTTTTTCTGTTGGTATTTTCCAATTTGCACTCTAGATGATCTAAACCATACAACCAGTAGAGCATGTACAATCAGTGACCATAAACACACCTATTCTAGTGTTTTGAACTGCAAATTGGAAAATACCACACACTGAGAAGTTGAATAATGTTGTGTTCTCTTAATTCTGATAAATTCAATTTGAAATTAAAAAATTTTGGAATTCAAATTCAATTCCAAACTCATTATATGTATTTGGACAAAATCAGGAAGAACAAACGTCGGTTAAAATCACCATTGAAAATTTTGATTTATACACAACATCGTTCAACTGTATAAGTCATAATTTGCAAGTAGTTTAGGTCAGATCATAAGAAACTGTTTACAGCATATTTCATTGAGTGTGTAGGTAAAGATATAATCTTTGGTTAGCTTGCTTGTTAGCTGAATCGTGAAGTCATTATAAGGTTAGGTAAACTATCCTCCTGTAAGAGTGACTAGTCCTACAGATACAAATCTATCTGTCTATAGGACTAGACTCTTCCTAAAGGAGGGTAGTATACCTAAACTAATAATGATGTCACTGTTCAGGTAGCAAGAAAGCTAAGAAAAGAATATATCTTTACCTACACACTCAATGCATTCTGCTGTAAAATTAGTTTTCTTTTTGATCTGACCTTCATATAACATCTAGTCACCCTAATAATATAATCTCTTCCCACCTCTCTAGAGCCAAGTTGATAAGATTGCAAAAGATAAAGACAAATTTAATCGTAGAGTCTTAGAATTGGAGGAGGAGCTGAGGCCACTCAGAGGCAATAGTCAGAAAATACAAAGTTTACAGGTAAAAATTGTCGCTCTGTTATAATAAACTATAACTTTATATTTGTTATTACCACCATGACAACGTCTAAAACATCTATTTGTCAAAATGTTTATAAGGATGAATGAATAAGGGAATATATGTAAAATATTATGAAGGTAGAAGTTTTAAAGAAATTGTTTAAAAAATTATATCCTGTTTACAATTACAAAAAAAGTAAGATTTCATCAGTTACATATTTATATCTTTTGGGAAAAAAAGGGGGGGAGGTGTTCCATCACTACTGAAAGGATGTTCAGTATGTAGCAGTCTCATTCCAGAATCGAGTGCTGCGGGTCACAAATTTGATCTTCAAACAGGTCAAACCTCGAAAATTGGTTATTGTTGTTTTTACCCTAAGCACACAGCATTTTGGTGACGGAAGAAAGACTGGTTGGCTGAGTGTCTTGAAAATATATCTGAGTAGGGTTACATTTTTTCCATCAGAATTTCCATCAGAATTATTATCTGGTGAACTATCATGATACACAACCTGCTCAGCATGTTGATCTAGAACAAAGCAAGGTTCATATTCTTATCACATAGTCATGTTCTTATCCTGTATATGCATTTCATTTGCCACTGAACATTAAACAGCCATCCACCATCATCATCTTGAAAATTCAGCATCATAACTTTACGACTAAACTTTTTGCTGGGAATTATACTTTTTAATCAATTTATATTATAGGAAAAGCAGGTAAACTCTACACATATAACTATCACTAAAATTAGAATAGATCACTTCTTCTCTAAACAAAATGATAAATTTAATTTCAGATGTTTGCAGCAAATTTGTGAAAATTTATTTTTGTGACAAATATCATGAAGTTAGCATTAATAACATGTGATGCATGTGTAGAATTAATTTCTAGGAACTGACACAATTTGTAATTTTTAACCCTAACTGAAATCTTATTGCCTGAAAATTGGATTCTTACGTGATAATTGCAGATTTGAAATATGATTATCCAAAAAATATTGGAAGTTTTAAGTGTTTGTTTCAAATTTGGTGTGAAAATGGTTATACTACCTCCAAGGGGCTTTCATATTGACAAAAACTATGACATGGCTTACTTTAGTTTCAATGTTATAAAATTTATATGTTGAAATATTTTCCATAATATAACATCAGTGTGTACTTATTTTGGAACTAAATGTGCAAAGAATTCCTTATCACATTTTTAGGAAAACATTTTTTTTTTAAGTTAACAGTACTTTTTCTGAAAACTTTCTTTTTGTTTTGTTTATATAATTATTTTTCCTTTCATTGCACTAAATACCATCTTAAAACACATATAGGTTTTCTCTTTCAGAACACATCCCATTTTAGTCTTTACCTTCAGAATGTGATGGGGAAAATACTTAATGTCTATTCTCTTAAAATCTTTACAAAAAAAAATGTATAAATGAAAAAAAACTTTTTTTTTCAGAACCAAATTTATATTTCTAAAATTCTTTAAAAAAGATTCAACCAAAACATTTTGTCTTGCAACTGCTGATATCAATAAAATTATTCTTATTTTTAAAACTGAATTTATAATTTAACCTCTAAATTTAAGAGTTTCAGTGTATATAAGATTATTTTTTTTACTTTCATTTTATTGGAATTTACTGTAACTAAAATAAATTGATAAGTTGCAAGAAAGTTGTTTTAAATTCCAGTATAATCTTTGTTGAAATCTAGATTGATATTTGTTGGAGTTTGTATATGATTTGAAAATGTCGTGGAAAAAAATATTGTAAAAGTGCATCATGGGTTATTTTGTTTGTAGATAACTCATTCTTGTAAAATAATTTGTATTATTTTATCAAGAATCAGAAAATGGTGTTGAAAATGCATTGTCATATAATTTTTTATCTTTACAAACTTGTAAAATATTTTATTTGCATATAATAAACGAATAAACAAAAATGATATTGAAGGTATGAAGAAAAAAAAAATCTATTTATAGAAATTAAATGACATCAATTTCATTTTGTAGGATATTATTGAAGTTCTGAACAAAGAAAAAAAGAGTGTGACAGACGAACTTGAACAAGTGAAACAAGATTATTACGAACTTAGTTCTGAAAAAGACGATTTATCCAATAAAACTTTGACTTTAACAAAAAGTGAACTAGAATTGTCGTCTGAACTAGATACTTTAAAAAGGGAAGTTGAAAAATCTAAATCAAAAGAAATAAAATACGTTGAGCAACAAGATGAACTGTCTATGACCTTGAAACTATTAGATTCTGCGACCTTGGAGTTGGAAGAATTGCAAAACAAGAAAGAAGAATTAGATGGGAGTACGGAAAAATTATCAAAGGAAAATAAAGACTTGTTAAATAAAATGGAAGTTATGAATCATGAACTTGATCGAGTGAAAAATGAAGGTCAAGAACATTCTAAACAAGAAGTAAGATATATTTGTTTATATTGTAGTTCATAGATTCAATAGAGACTGGTCCTTAGTGGCCAAGTGGTCTAGTTATAAAATTAAAAAAGGAGATGTGGTATGATTACCAATGCGACGACTCTCCTCAAGAGACCAAATGACACAAAATTAAACAACTATAGCTTATAGGTCACCATACTGCCTTCAACAATAGTAGTTCGTCTAAAGCGATTACTTACAACAAAGGTAGATCGTCTAAAGCAATTACTTTACTTCTCACTGAGGTTGTGAGTTGGAATCCTGCACAAGGTGGGTGTGTCCAACTACAATCTTAATGACAATTACCACTTTTCTTGCATAAGGTCAGCAGTTCTCCCCTGGCACAACTGCTTCCTCCATAAAATAAAACTGTCCACCACAATGTACCCAATAGTGATACAAGTGACATTAAGCCCAATCAATCATTCAACATAGACTGAAAAACTGATGAAAAAAGACTGTTTTGTCTGTGGACACATTTCTGATAATAATAATAATAAAGAAGATTCCAGCAAAAGTGCATCACCTGCGACCTTTCATTTGCAAATCTTTTAGAAATTTGTATAACCTATTCTCTTTATGTTTTTTTCAGATAATTACAGGTCATTTAAAAGACCAGATTCAGAAACTACAGAAAGAAGTTGCATCTCTTAAAGAAGATATTCAAACAAAGACAGAGCAGGAAAAAGAACTACAAGATAAAATTGTATGTTTGTTATTTAGAATTTTGATGGATGTGATCATAAGTACTATAGAGCTATTTAAGATATAACTTTAAATATAGTGGATATGGTCGTGATCAGAAGGCACTTTTTTTTATTTCACCCCATGTTTCCTTTTATTTTCTCTGTATTTAGTTTATTTAAAATAACTTCACTGTGGTATTATGGCCAATGAGACAACTATCCACCAAAGTTCAAGTGATGAAAATATAAACAGTTGTATGTTACTGTTACTGTTACTGCATTCACCATGAGAAAAACTCATAATGTAAAATCATCTTTAAGAGGCACTGACATGAAAGATGTGAATGAGAAATCAAACAGCCTTATTCTTAACAAATAAAAAAACAGAGTTGACATTCATGCACAGCAACCACTGAATTACATGCTCCTGACTTAAGACAGGTACATACAGAATGTGGTAGTGCGTTACATCATCTGTGAGCACCAGACCCTCTCCCTAACCTTTGCATAGTTTTAACAGCACAATGTTAGAACAAACTGTAAAATAAGTTACAAATGGCTTAACTAAATAGATTTTTGTTGCCTCATTGATGGTTATTTCCTGTTATATATATCTTTTCAAATGGTATTTCCTGTCCATTAAAAAAGAAATTAAAAATATGTTACTGACATTAGATTGTGAGAATAAATTTATTCAGTATTTCATTTATTTTTTAGGAGGAATTGGAAAGGAACAATGTAGAATTAAAGCACAAGTAAGTTATAGAAAACATCAATTTTAGGAAGTAGTCTGAACAATAAAAGATTGTCACTACTGATAACATAATTCTGATAGTATATATAAGATAACAGGAAGGAATATTCAACTCGTAAGTCAAAGACACACTGACAATACCATGGCAAAAATATAATTAAATTCAAAAAATTCATCAAGACTTAAAAAAACACAGCATAAAGAAATAAAAACTGATCAAAATGAATCTCATAAAAAACAGTGGTGATCCAGATGCTTCTGAAGGGTACGCAGATCCTGCTCTATAAATGAAACCTGTTATGTTGTCATGGAAGTACAAATTCAGTGATAAGTCTAATTAGTTGATGTCATATTTGATAACAAGAGGCATGGATTATGGTTACAACAATTGGATCTCAATCATCAACATCTACACATAATCTTAAAAATGTTCTTTGATTTGTTTAAGTACAGAAACACTTGTATCTCCCAGAATAGCTTACTACAAAAAAGGAAAAGGAGTCAAATATTAGAATTATTACACATGTCATTAGTCCTTGGGATCTATAGATACAAGAATTGTTGCTTTTAATTAGAGGATGTGGTATGATTGCCAATGAGACAACTCTCCACCAGAGACCAAATGACATAGACATTAATAACAATAGGTCACTATACATCCTACAACAATGAGCAAAACTCTTACCATATGAGTAGATGAGTATTTTTGTTTTACATTCAATACCATATGATTAATTTATTTTTATTATGCCCCATTTATGGGCATTATGTTTTCTGGTCTGTGCATCCGTCTGTTCATTCGTTCGTCTGTTTGTTCGTTCGTCCAGCCGTTCGTTTGTCTGTCCCGCTTCAGGTTAAAGTTTTTGGTTGAGGTAGTTTTTGATGAAGTTGAAGTCCAATCAACTTTAAACATGTTCCCTATGGTTTGATCTTTCTAATTTTAATGCCAAATTAGAGATTTTACACCATTTTCACGGTCCACTGAACATAGAAAATTATAATGCGGATGGGACATCCGTGTACTTGGGACACATATTTGTTCAATATCATTTAGATAATATATGTTTATTAAGGAATGACTAATATTTTTTCTGTCTATGAAGAAATAACATAAAAAATTTGGTGCACACTGAATAATGCGCGTAGCGGGTTATTTAACAGTGTGCACCACATTTTTTATGTTATTTCGAATGGACAGAAAAAATATTACAGTCATTTCTTATAATTTAATTCTAAATTCCATTTTAAACCGCAGAAAACCCATGAAAAAACGTTGATAACGTCACGGTCACATGACTTAATTATGTCTATGGGCTCATAACAAAATAACGTCAGCCAATCAGAAGACGCGTTACATCCAAAATTGAATTATTATGAAATATTATAAAAAAAATGTATGTGTTTTCAGACAAGAAAAAGACACTCAGGATTTAATGGCCAAATTACAACTTTCATTGACAGAATTACATAAATCTAAATCTGCTCATGAACAGGAAGTAAAAAAGTGTTCGGAACTTCAAAATAAAATTCAAAGTTTACAAAAACAATTAGAGGAAACTTCACAAAGCAGTAGTGTTTTTGAAACGAAAGCTTTGGAATTAAAACGTTTAGAAGTATGTGTCAAGGATTTAGAACATCAATTAACAATGAAAGGAAGTGTTGATAGGAAATTATCCGACCGTGAAAGACAGATTGAGGACTTAGAGAGAGAATTAGACGATTTAGAAGCTGTTAGGACTGAGTTAGAGGATACACGATTTCAATTAGAAAGTGAGCAAAAAGGAAAATCAAAATTAGAGAAAACAATTCAGGAATTGGACGAAATTTATGAAAATCAGAGAATTGAACATGAAAATACACAACAGCAGTTGCTAAATAAGGTATGCTTAGTTATCTAGAATCAATATCATAATTTTGACTTTATTTGTCAACATTGTTTTTAAATGACATTAAATGAAAGTTGATTTCCTGATAAATGCTGATGGCTCTCTCCAGCTGCCTCCACCAAAAAAAAAATATATATATAGTTGCAATGAACAGCAAAAAACTCCAACAATCAATAAAAAAAAAATGCACAAAGTATTTGTTTAAAAGCATACATGACAGAAAACTTTTTGCAGTTTAGTCATCCTGTTTGGTACAGCAATCTCAGCAATCACACTTAAAAGGACAGTTGTCAATTGATGATTTAGAATAAAAAATGAATATTTTTTTTTTATTTTAGAAGTTATCACATGATATTTTGTCTGATGTCACAAAGATTTTCATTTTAATTTTATATCATTCATTATTTCAGATTAATTCTCTTGAGAGTCGTGTAAAAGAACTTCAGGATGATTTATTTCAAGCTCAAGATGAGTTACAGGCCATTCAGGAAGAGAATGATGCTGAAGTACGGGCATTGCAAGAAAAACATGAGTCAGAGTTCAAATCTGTTCAACAAAAATATGAACAAGAATTGAAATCTGTTAAAGAAGACTTCCAGAAGGTAGCTATAGAAATTAATTACAGTGAAACCTGTCTAAACTGAACCTCTTTGGTATTTGGTTTGGTTTGGACAAATGTTCTGTTTTATTAGGTTCACGACACGCTGTTTGAAATGCCTGGTCTTAAGAATATGTTTGGTTCATCCAGGGTTTGGGTTTATGCTAGATTCGGTTTAGCCGGGTTCACTGTACTTGTTAAATGATTGATAAATTAGATGTGAGTCAACTTGGTTGAATTATTTGTGTTTTTTATATGCATGTCAGCTGTATTTATATTCATGTGTATTTATTTTCATAAAAAATATACATACCAGGAAGTTCATGTAAAGAAATGAAATATAGAACAAGTGCATTTACAGGGTGTTAAAGTAAAATACTTAAGGGACTGCTTCAATAATAATTTTTTTTTTTAAATTCTTCGGATTATAATGGTGTCTAGGTTTAATATGGTTGATTTTGAAAAAAAAACAACATATGCTATTCTCTTTAAACAATACCATCGGCTTGAAACTGCATGAAGACAAAACAAATATTTTATTAAACACAGTAATAATAGGTAAAGCTAGAAGCTAACACAAAAGATATCGAGTCACCTAATGCAAGAAGACACTAGACAGTCAACACTGAAGTTGTAAGTTCAAACCCCCCGCTCTACAATCTTAATTGACTAGGATTGAAAGTTTTCCTATCAAAAGACTCCGGCACTCCAGAGTTCCTCCACCAATAAAAACTAATTGCCACGAAATTGCTTAAAAGTGGCATTAAAAAACCAACAATCAATCAATCAAATCAAGAAGCAAAAAGGTTTTAGCAGATAGTGTTTTATGTAATCTGAAATAACACGCTTGGATTGTGTTTGGATCTGCTTTTATTAATTGAAATAGGATTTTTATAATTTCTAGTAAATTTTGAATTTTGATTTTAGGAATTACAAGAAACCAAGGCAGCTAAAGTCCAGCTGGAAGAGCATTTATCAGCTGAAAAACACCAAAGTGTTCATGTGCAGCCTCAGGCAGAAATGTCAGCAGCTACTCATAGAATAGAAACTCAAAAAGTTGACGTAAGTTTCATGAGTAGCAATCCGACTTCATTTCATGGATATGAAGAGGGAACTGATCTTTTTTTTTTATAGAAATGATAGAATTTAACCCTCCACGAAAAGTGAAGGCATTGAAATTGTGAACACACAAAATATTCATATTTACAATACTAGAATTTATTAATTCAATGCCAAAAAGACAGCAACCATACAAATATAAACAGAAATGACTAGTTTCATTGCTTGTTAACTTTTATTAACAATTGGAACATGGGTAAAATATGTATGCGATAACAAATAATGAGACTCATTTGCACAGAATTGGGGTACACTTCTTAAAAAAAGCTTTTTTTTATCCAATGAGAGTATCTGATTTTAATTGTCTCCCAATCCAATAGAATCATGTTTATAATTCAGATGTTACATGTTTAGGCATATTTTATTAGTGAAAGTGAGAAAGTGAAATGGTAAAAGTTGTTAATATTTACTAATTTGAATGATCAAAGAAATACACATTGTCTAATGGCGCATTTGCAGGATTCGGCAAAAGCACACATTTTCTAATGGCTCATTTCAGGATTAGGCGAAAGCACTTAATAATTAATCCACCAAAATAGATAAATCCACAATACTATTTAAGATTCATAGATATACAGAATGAAATTACATAAATAATTTGCAAGCTCTTTACACTAGTTTACTTTATTTTCAGAATCTTGAAAAACAGATTGAATCTATGAAGACGAGGCTGACAGAAACAAACACTAAATTAGATCAAACTTCCAAAGAAAAATTAATGTTAGATCGGGAAAACCGGTCTCTAAAAGAAACCCTTCATACAAACGAAAAAACATTAAGTGAACAAGAATCAGTCAGGCGTGAACTTTCTTCTGCGCTGAGAGAATTAGAACATTTGAGAATTTCGGCAAAGTACAGCGGAGAAGAAAGGCAGCGACATATGGATAGAATTCACTCTTTAGAAGAATTAACCAAACAGTTGGAGATTGACAACAGGGAACTAGCTGCTAAGGTAGGCATTGTATGACTGAGTGAAGGAGGACAATTACTATTTGTAGAAACTCATACGAGATACTGAATTATCTGACTTGTTTTACTTTTGTGAACCCTATAGATTCATTTAGGTTTGGTCAAGTTTACAGGTACAGCTAGGTTTTTAGAATAATAGTAAAATGATATAAAGGGGTATTTATTAAAATTGAGAGATTTTGAATGAAAAATAATTTAATATCAACCAGAGTCAAAATGACAAAGATGTATAGAACTATAGATCATTGATCAGCCTATAAGAGGGTTGGAATGCCCTTTACGGTCAGGTATCAAACATATTTCATCTACCTTTAACATCAAATTGGTTAAAGTTTTGTCGTGATTCATTAAAATATCCTTATTGTGATTCGTCAGCGGTAGCAAATAATAATCGTAACCAATATTTTTGGTAATTAATTAACATGATTTGTCAAAATCTGTCCATAATTTATTGTCTAAAAGAAAGTGTACATGAAATTTGCTAACAGACTCAACCAATAAATCGTGAAATTTAAGCTCCACAAAAATAGACCATTTATAGTTTTTGAATTTGAGCTTCTAAGATGTACTGCATCTCTTTATGTTTTGGAAATTTGAATAGCTAATCAATTATTAACTGTGATAATTATATTTGTTTTAATCTGTATGTATTTTATTTTTCAGCTCTCTGACACATTAAATCAAGTAAAACATTCAGAAGATCAATATAAAAGAGAAAGACAAAGAAGTACAGGTATGATAGTGTTTTGAGCAAAGTGTAACTTTTACTGTACAATTACTAATTCAGGTGTTGGTTCCCAATATATAAATTCAAGTTAATGTTTTTACTGTGAACCTCTGCATTCAAAAGGATCCACCTTTGCCACACTATTGTTGTACCTTACAACCACCCAGCATGGACAGACACAACACAGACCATTTCCAGGACACTTTATCAAGCACGGAAAATAAAAAAAAGGTCCCTAAGATGCCACACTTGTTGGCAAAACATGTAGATCACAATAAAATCTTACCATGTGGTAATTGATGGGTGTTTTTGTCTTTATTAGGGTTTAGTTATTTTTATCGTATGAAAGAAAAAAGTGTGAGGCACCAAAAAGTATATAAACCAAATCATTACTATAAATTCAGAATATATAATGATGTTTTTATTATTGCTAAAAATGCAACAGGGTTATAATTGCAATAATTTAAACTTGCTTTTTGATATTTTTTTTATTAAACTAAACATGATTTTTCTCTATCGCAAAAATCAAAATTGAATTTTAGTCTGAAATGACAAGGTCCTGATATATAATACACCCAATAATTTCTGAATACTGTAAACCAACTTATTTTCACGACTTTCGCGAGTAGCAAAATAACGCGAATATAAATTGTCGCGAATATGTAAAACTTGGATCATTCCTTATTGAATTTCATCAAGTAAGACAGAAAATCGCGAATATAAATAACCGCGAAATGGTCTAGAAAGGGTAAAACGCGAAATAAAGTATCCGCGAAAATAAGTTGGTATACAGTATCTTATCCATGCAGTTCATGTTCAAGCAAACAAAGCGTCAGGCAGGTGCATGTTATAACTCAAAACATATGAAAATTGTTATGCAAAGTTTACAGACAATTATTTGGTTAGATGACCTTTGACCTTGCAAATAATTTTGAAAATATTTTAGGAAGTGAAATTGTTACAGATTATTATAGTATTAAGAAAAAGATTTACGTAATGAATTTCTATTTGCAGACAAAAACTACCAGAATCATCGTCATTTGAATCAGATGGAAAAAGATTTAGAAGAGTACACTCAACAGGTTAGACAACTCCGGGATGATCTTCAGAAGAAACAGACATACACAATGAAGTTAGAAGCTGATGCAATAGGAAATGCTGTAAGGAATGCATCTAACATTGCTAAAACTTATAACTTTTCAATTAAGGAAGTTCGTTACTCAGTTTGAAATAACAAGCTTTTTATAACACTAGTATATCGAGGGGTTAATGCCAAAGAATCGTATCTAAAAAATTCTATATTTTGGTTAATTTAAAAAAAGTAATTTTTTCATTTATTATTTACCTAACATGCCCAATTTTCTGCAAAAAGGTAAATCAATACGTGTCTAATTAAAGAAACATAATCCCATAATAACCATTTCAGCATACAATTTGATAAACACTTCTTTATCATATACACTTAGTAGGCATACTTTATTTGTTTTGACTAATGCCAGATGTTAACGACAGGTTATAGTTACAACTGATAAGACGCATTGCTAAAACATTTATTTATAGAATCAACATGTGTTTGTAATGCAATTACATATTGCTGTCAGATAATTCTTTCTAGTTCTCAAGAATCAATTTAATAATCTACAATTTGATATGACCAGAAAACGCAAGAAAATATACATGAATTAAGTTTGGAGGAAATAATTAAAAAACTATCTTTAGAAATGCAAAATAAAATGTATTCAATATAAGATCATTTATCATTTTAATAAAATGGAAAAGTAAAGTACCATTTTGCGTTATGTGTAAGATACAGTTCATTTGAATATCGATTTGTCAAAAATTAATCTACATTTAGATTTCATATTATCTCAGTAAGATAAAAAAAAAACAATATTATCATCACAGGAAAAGTATAAAATGCACAAGAAAAATGAAAAAAATATGAGCACATTTATGTTTGAGAGATAATGCATATTTGATCCATTTTTAACTATTTTAAGTGATGATTTTCAGAAAAACAATGTTTTTTTTAATAGTTATAGTAATTGAAATTGTATATACACTTGACTAACAAAAATATATAATTTCTTTCTTGAAGTTCTTTTTCAAAAACAAAATAAAGCAAACATGTAAGTTTGAAAAATCCTTGGAAACCAAAATTGAAACAGAGATATAATATCCTGATACAGCATTCTGGTCTTTTAAATATCCAATGTCATACAACTGTCATATCTAACATGTCTAATCCTGGTAAGAGTCATTTTTGTCGAGCCTTTGACTTTAGTCGAAAAAGCGAGACTAAGCGATCCTACATTCCGTCGTCGTCGTCGTCGTCGTCGTCGGCGGCGGCGTCCACAAATATTCACTCTGTGGTTAAAGTTTTTAAAATTTTAATAACTTTCTTAAACTATACTGAATTTCTACCAAACTTGGACAGAAGCTTGTTTATGATCATAAGAAAGTATCCAGAAGTAAATTTTGTAAAAATAAAATTCCATTTTTTCCATATTTTACTTATAAATGGACTTAGTTTTTCTGCGAGGAAACATTACATTCACTCTGTGGTTAAAGTTTTTAAAATTTTAATAACTTTCATAAACTATCCTTGATTTGTACCAAACTTGGACAGAAGCTTGTTTATGATCATAAGATAGTATCAAGAAGAAAATTTTGTAATAATAAATTTCCACTTTTCCATATTTTACTTATAAATGGACTTAGTTTTTCTGCAAGGAAACATTACATTCACTCTGTGGTTAAAGTTTTTAAAATTTTAATAACTTTCATTAACTTTCCTTGATTTGTACCAAACTTGGACAGAAGCTTGTTTATGATCATAAGATAGTATCAAGAAGAAAATTTTGTAAAAATAAATTTCCACTTTTCCGTATTTTACTTATAAATGGACTTAGTTTTTTTTGCCAGAAACAAAACATTCACTCTGTGGTTTAAGTTTTTAAAATTTTTATAATGTCCTTAAACTATCCTGGATTTCTACCAAACTTAGACAAAAGCTTGTTTCTGATCATAAGATATTATTCAGAAGTAAATTTTGTAAAAAAATTTTTAACTTTTTCCGTATTTTACTTATAAATGAACTTAGTTTTTCTTCCAGTTAACATTACATACAGTCTGCAGTTAAAGTTTATAAAACATTTATTAGATTCATAAACTATTCTGGATTTTTTTACCAAACTTGGAAGCTTCTTTCAATCAAAAGACAGTATCGAGAGGGAAATTTTTATTGATGTTTTTCCTCATTTTTGTTGAGTCTGCGATTAACAGCAAAAGTAGGCGAGACACTGGGTTCCGTGGAACCCTTACGAATTTTTTTCTTCTTCAACGTCCGTTTCAGCAAGAGTGTCTTTCACATTTATGTTAGCTGGTAATGATTTGTAATACTCATGGTATTCAGAAGGAATGATTCCTTTTTTGCAAAGCCCAACTAAATCTTTTTTCTTTGCAGCTGAAATAGACTGTTGTGACGTGTATTTCTTTATAAGCTGGTACTCTTCAGTTGACCTTCCTCTTGTAGATGTCAGGGAGACTTTCATTTCGCGGAATTCATCATCCATCTTGTACTTAAATAAAATGCAGTCTGGGTTTTCTTTGGTGTACCTTAGCCATCTTATCTTCAGCCATTTGATCTTTTTGCCGTTAACATCTTCTTTTCTGAATTTCATATTTTTCTTTGAAAGATCTTTAAAGTCATATATATCTCCGTATTTTAGGGGCACAATCATGTAAGGATCTTTTCTTCTGGCCATTCGCATCACTGTTGCCCACTGTTGAGGCACAAATATTTCGGTTTTCTTTTTGGCAAATTCAATTGCTGAGTGCATGCTGTCACACTCCATTTGAGTGTGACAGCATGCACTCAGCATGCACTCATGACATGGATACACTCCATTTGAGTGTGACCGCTTTCCAAGAATTTGTGATCGATAACTTTAATTGTTTGGTGAGTATTAACTACATGTAACAAACACGATGCAATAAACTGATTGCGGTTTTGTCCAGAACAGGCATCAGAATAAAATATAGCATGGGTGGTAGAACATGACATGGATAAAAGTTGCAGATAGAGACATGTACCAATCTCACAGGACCCTCTTTGTGCATCTACTTCAGACCAAAGATAACATGTTGCCTTATTATTTGCCAAATTGTAAATGGACAAGTTGTAGCAGTTTAACTTTCTCATGTAATACAGTTGACTAACTAAGCTGCATGGTGTCTGCAATACTGCTTGCAGATCAAATGTGCCCACAAAAAGTTCAGGTGAACTCTTTGCTGACTCTTTATCTTTTTTCTTTTCTTCTCTGGCTTTTATTTTTCTTTCTTGATGTTTATCGTATGCTTTCTTTATATCATTTGTAAGAGTCCGTTCATTGTTTCGCTGATGATAGATTGTGCAAACTGCACACTGGTCCTTTTTTGGTACATGAAAAGAAAAGTTATACTCTTCATTGAAAATTTTCCTATACACAGCTTGACTGACAATGTCTTTCTCAGGAATTTGATCTTTACATTGTACTATGTATAACTCGGACATTCGTTTTATATTCAGGTCTGCTCCCAAATATTTCCGATTTGAATCTTTGCGAGTGTAATGTCCGTCTACTACAGGAAAGGACTCTATGTGCCGTCTACCAATTCCATTGCTGTTTTGGTTGTTTTGTTGTGGGGCATATGTTTGCCACGTTTATCTTCTCCAATAAAAACGCCATCTTGTTGATTCTGCAATGAATTGCTTGCAAAGGTCTCACTGATCCCTAAAGTTGTTAAAAAAAACTTCTTGCATATTTTGACATGGTTTCCATCAACGTTTAGTGAGTACGATCTGTGAACATTTTTCTTTTTTTGAACAGGTTCGTTGTTATCATCTAAATATGTTCTGGTTTTCTTTTGCGTTGTGTTAGCGATGATAAAATCCTTCTTTCTGTCGTTGGTGTCCAGAGACCAAAATGTTTTGAAAATTTGCTGCCTATGCTCGTCGTCTATGCTCAAACTACATTTAAAAGTGCATTTTGAACAGTCTATAGGTTTTACTTTTTTTTCTTCAACAACAGTTCCTTTCACTGAAATATACTCCTTTCCTGAAAGTCTAAGTTTTTTCCTAATATTCTTTTTCCATGTTTCAGGGGTCGCTTTTCGTTTTCTAAATAAAGACTTTTTTGGTGGTGTAATAAAATTTGGAGCTTTTCTTGGAGGTGTTCCTTTAGGTCTACCTTTTTTCTTTGGTTTGTGAGGAGTGTTAGAAGGCTCTTCAAAGCTATCATCTTTAGGACTTTGATAAAATGAATCATATTCCTTCTCGGTGTCCTGACTATCGTTTTTGTCTTCATTTGTTTCATTTCCCCTCATTATATTTTCATCTGGAAGTGCCAAGCCTTCTTGCTGTTTTTGTCCATCTTCTAACTCTGGCTCGCTAATCTTCGGAATAAACACGTTCTTTTTACGAATTTTAGTGCAGGCATCATAGTGTTCAGAAATAGTGGTATTATCGGATGAAATATAAGCCAAAGTGATTGGATCGCCTTTTGTTTCGTGATGCAATGTTGGTGTTATATCCAAAATTGGTCTATGATATAGCTCAACATGCAGACTTTTTATACGTTCAGGTATTTCACATCCAATTTTTTATGGAAATATTCTTTATAAAGCACAAAGGTGTCAGTATTCACCTCATAAACTTACAAAACCTTTGAATAGACTTATTAAGAAGGGATATAATTACGATACTGTTGTCAAGTCATTAAAGATTGCATATTTTGGCGTTAATATTGAGTCACTGATAAGGTCTTTGCGTCAGAACTAAACACATTTATTCTAAAAACAGTTGTTGGCATGACACGGGTTATGTTCTTCTCATATATGTTATGATGGTATGAAACTAAACCCCTTACGGGAAGGATTGTGCCTGATGTTCATATGATGAAATCATAATCTTTCAGTCAGTTTAATTGAAGTCTGGAGCTGGCATGTCAGTTAACTGCTAGTAGTCTGTTGTTATTTATGTATTATTGTCATTTTGTTTATTTTCTTTGGTTACATCTTCTTACATCAGACTCGGACTTCTCTTGAACTGAATTTTAATGTGCGTATTGTTATGCTTTTACTTTCCTACACTGGTTAGAGGTATAGGGGGAGGGTTGAGATCTCACAAACATGTTTAACCCCGCCGCATTTTTTGCGCCTGTCCCAAGTCAGGAGCCTCTGGCCTTTGTTAGTCTTGTATTATTTAAATTTTAGTTTCTTGTGTACAATTTGGAAATTAGTATGGCGTTCATTATCACTGAACTAGTATATATTTGTTTAGGGGCCAGCTGAAGGACGCCTCCGGGTGCGGGAATTTCTCGCTACATTGAAGACCTGTTGGTGACCTTCTGCTGTTGTGTTTTTTTTATTTTGGTCAGGTTGTTGTCTCTTTGACACATTCCCCATTTCCATTCTCAATTTTATTGTAAAGATTTTAATACTTGTTCCACTCCAGTTTGATACAGCAAGTGGCAAAAGATCAGCTGCCTTGCTTGTCCAACTTCCATTGATAGCTAGTGAGTCCACCTCTTGTCTAAAATCGATCCAGGCAATGTCTTCATCAAATGATTCTGACATGTCTGAAATAGCAAAAAATCCAACATATTCCTCAGCGTTGTCAGTGATGTGATTACAAATTGTTTGCCTGAAATTTTGTACTGAATCAGAGCTTGAAATGTGATGCAATACAGACTGAAAAAAAACAGTTTCCATCTGGGGCTACAGACTTCCTTTCATAACCGTTCAAGAAAAGAAGATCATCAAGTTTTTTTTCGTGGTGAGTCATGACAAATTCATTGAATGCTGCTTCCTGTACACTCATTTGTGTTGCTGTGTAGATTGCAATGTCATCAACTTGGTATGTTGATTCTCTTTGGGTTTGTAGAATTTCATCTGCCATTTTATTTTGATGGCATGTTTCATCTTTATCTTGTTGAATACTTGTTGCTCCTGCTTTTTTGGTTGAAAAAAGTGTGTTTGTATTTTCTTGTGTGTTCTTAATATCGGATTGATTTTCCAAGTTCTTGTCAAACTCTGTGCGGCAATATTTTGGTTTTGATGTATTCTCTCTAACTGCTTTCTTCAATATCGGTTTGGTGTGTTTCTTTTTAAGAATCTTTTTTCTCTTTTTCCCTTGTAACATCAAATCTTCCATACTACTTTCAGAATCATTTGCAGGGGGAGACAAGTTGGAGTCACTGCTATTATACTCCTCTTTTGAGGGTTTGTATGAGTCACCACTGTCATACAAAGAATCGTGTTCAACTTCAATGTGTTTAGTGTTTTTATCTGTGATAAACTGCGGTCTTAATTGTGTCAATGGTATGTCGTCATCACTACTTTGAAATTCTGTATCAACTAACATAGATGACACTTCAGATGGAGGATTTCTTTGGCTTGATATTTTCGTTCTGACCTTTGGGACACTCTTAGTGGCATTCGTTATTCTTTTCGTTTTGCAGGTAGCCTTTCTTCCTTTTTTTAACTTTGATACAGTGTTTGTTAGTTGATCAGTGGGTATCCTTGTTTCTAATTCATAAGTAACTACTGTTGGTGTTTGTTGATCAGTGGGTGTCTCTGTTTCATCAGTAACTACTGTTGGTGTTTGTTGATCAGTTGGTGTCTCTGTTTCATCAGTAACTACTGTTGGTGTTTGTTGATCAGTGGGTGTCTCTGTTTCATCAGTAACTACTGTTGGTGTTTGTTGATCAGTGGGTGTCTCTGTTTCATCAGTAACTACTGTTGGTGTTTGTTGATCAGTGGGTGTCTCTGTTTCATCAGTAACTACTGTTGGTGTTTGTTGATCAGTTGGTGTCTCTGTTTCATCAGTAACTACTGTTGGTGTTTGTTGATCAGTGGGTGTCTCTGTTTCATCAGTAACTACTGTTGGTGTTTGTTGATCAGTGGGTGTCTCTGTTTCATCAGTAACTACTGTTGGTGTTTGTTGATCAGTGGGTGTCTCTGTTTCATCAGTAACTACTGTTGGTGTTTGTTGATCAGTTGGTGTCTCTGTTTCATCAGTAACTACTGTTGGTGTTTGTTGATCAGTGAGTGTCTCTGTTTCATCAGTAACTACTGTTGGTGTTTGTTGATCAGTGAGTGTCTCTGTTTCATCAGTAACTACTGTTGGTGTTTGTTGATCAGTGGGTGTCTCTGTTTCATCAGTAACTACTGTTGGTGTTTGTTGATCAGTGGGTGTCTCTGTTTCATCAGTAACTACTGTTGGTGTTTGTTGATCAGTGGGTGTCTCTGTTTCATCAGTAACTACTGTTGGTGTTTGTTGATCAGTGAGTGTCTCTGTTTCATCAGTAACTACTGTTGGTGTTTGTTGATCAGTGGGTGTCTCTGTTTCATCAGTAACTACTGTTGGTGTTTGTTGATCAGTGGGTGTCTCTGTTTCATCAGTAACTACTGTTGGTGTTTGTTGATCAGTGGGTGTCTCTGTTTCATCAGTAACTACTGTTGGTGTTTGTTGATCAGTGGGTGTCTCTGTTTCATCAGTAACTACTGTTGGTGTTTGTTGATCAGTGGGTGTCTCTGTTTCATCAGTAACTACTGTTGGTGTTTGTTGATCAGTGGGTGTCTCTGTTTCATCAGTAACTACTGTTGGTGTTTGTTGATCAGTGAGTGTCTCTGTTTCATCAGTAACTACTGTTGGTGTTTGTTGATCAGTGGGTGTCTCTGTTTCATCAGTAACTACTGTTGGTGTTTGTTGATCAGTGGGTGTCTCTGTTTCATCAGTAACTACTGTTGGTGTTTGTTGATCAGTGGGTGTCTCTGTTTCTGTTTGACCAGTAACTACTGTTGGTGTTTGCTGATCTGTAGTTAATGTTGATATTGAAGTTGCAATTTCTGAAATACCTGTTATTTCTGTGGACCATTCCTCGTCAGATGACCATTGGTAATCCGACATCTTGATAATCTAAAAAAAATAACATTAATAGTTTTGAAACCTCGAACTTAAGCTATACACTTATTTAATTGAGATACACACCTTTAAGCTCAACTACAGCTTGACCCAACCTATGTTAACTGTGCTGTTATGAAAAAAACACTTTGTTTTTATATTTTTTTAACAGGCAAGTAAGATTTGGTTTAAATTGAGTTTTGCGTCTGTCGTATTCCTTTTTTTTTTGGTAACATATAAAGCAAAAAAGATAAGTACGATGAAGTATTTTATTTCATTATATTACAAAATATTTGATCAATGAAATATTTCAAGATTTTAACAGAATAATTATAAAACTTCTCAAATAAGGCTTTTCAGAATTATTTCATGCAATTTGACACGCGCCTGTTGTTTATTCTTACACATAATATATTATAACCATTCAACAAAAATATCTTAAAAATACATGCTTCAAATGTCAAAGTTTAAAACATGAAACAAGATGTAAATATTGTTGTTGATTAATATTTGGACTTGGTGTCAAATATATTTATTTATCATAACATTCCTTTATCTTACCTTTAATTAGATGGGGTTTAATCTAAGTCATCATCAACTACTTCAAATACATCTTCTGAATCTGAAAATGGAGAAAAAGGTCATTTGTATGTGTGTGGGCTTGTGATGTTTCTATTTGATAAGGAACTTTGCATTTGAATATTCCTAAGAGTTCTGTACTATAAATTATAAAACTCTTTTAATCCCTACCTACAAGTGAAAAATAGTATAAACTCTTGCTTGATAACTAATGATTAAAAAAAATAATGACTCTTACTTTTATTAATCGAATTCAAAAATATTTAGCATAATAACAAATAGACATAAATTTGTGTCGTATAAGATTAAAAAGGCAAGTAACGCAGGCGTCTAGATTTGACTAGAAATCTTAAGTAGATTATTCATTTGATAAAATACAATCACATAATTAAATTAAGTATAATTAAAGATATACATACCATTTAAAGATATTGTGTCTGTATTCCAATCAAAACTTTTATTATATACTACATAACAACATCAGTTTCTATTTTCTGTAAACTATTATTGCAGTAATAAAGCGACTTATATTTGTTTACCACTTCTTTTCACTTTACACGTGTATTTATAATAAACATCTGGAACATATCATCTACTGATAAGCCATGCAAGTTCTTGTTGCATCTAAATAAATTATGTATCATGCAGAGCCAACAAATGTTATCAGTTCATACTGTTAGCTAGTGCATACATATAAATTAATTAAAAATGTATTATACCACTTCAAAAAGATTTATCTCAAAATGATACAGTTTGGTCAAATAATAAGTTATTTAACAATTCATTTTTATTTTGCATTCTATAATATTCTAAGGTGCAATGATGTGACATTTGACTTTTAATTTCAATTCAGATAAGACATTTTTGTTCTATCGTTTTAAAAATCAATGCATTATCTGATTGATCTAATATTTGTAGGGATTATATATAATGCAATTCACCATATAATAAGCACAATAACCCAT
Source organism: Mytilus galloprovincialis (assembly GCA_037788925.1). Lineage (NCBI taxonomy): Eukaryota > Metazoa > Mollusca > Bivalvia > Mytilida > Mytilidae > Mytilus > Mytilus galloprovincialis. The sequence continues at coordinate 28,496,739 of CM075342.1, read as the reverse complement.
TTTGAGTACATTTTCAGATACGACTTGTTGGCATTAACCCCTCGATATATTGTTAGGGGATTAATAGAGGAACCAAAAGAGCAGAAAAATAATAAAGGTCAATGTGCTTGTTTTCGAGATATTTGCCATTTAAATTTTAGGCAAGAAAATGTTCTCTCATGATTTTTCATAGCTTTATCATTGACAAGTTTAAGTTCTCATTTTATAAGACTTTTATAGATGACATATAATTATACATGTAAAAGACTTATGCTTAAGGCATTCAAATAGATAAAACCAGAAGATTCTGAAAAATCAGACAAATATTCCTTAAAGCTATTAAATAATGTGAATCTTTCTAGATTTTCCAGAATGTGTTTTGAAATATTGGGAGAAAACTATTACAAATAGCTCCTATACATAATGGCATTATGCATTATATCTAACTTGCAAAGAATGATATAACTTTTACATTTACTTGGCAGTTCTATATTAATTGCCTTATTCCTATGGTATTCAAACTGAATTACTGCTGATGTTTTTCTGTTTAAGTTTTTTGGAGAGAGCCCAATTAAACTAAAAATCTTCATATTAGAGCTTTAATATGTAAAATAGACAATTCATTTTGTTTTGGGAACTTTTGTACTACCTTCAAGGGGATTTTTTTTATGGATATACCTGTTACAAACTATAATTGATTGGCTAGTATAGCTTCTGTTTGTGACAAAATAAACAACACCTTTTACCTCTGATCTAAAATGTTATTAAAGATGAAATTTTCTGAACTGGACAGATATGACTGCAGATATTTTTTTTCTTCAAATTTTAGGCCAAATATGAAAGTACTATTGCCAGATTAGAGACTGAGCTGGCTGAAGTAAAACAGTATCACAAAAAAGAGATAGATAACTTCCAGGAAAGAGTAGATCTGGCTAACAAAGAGAACAAAGACCTTAAAAATCAACTCAGGGATAAAAGTAATGTAAGTTGGTAAACTACTGTAGAAATATTTACTGTCAATTCAGAAATTATTGCAAAAAATGCAGCAGCTCTCCATCCAAGCCACAATTTGTAAAAGAAAAATCATTATAGGTCAAAGTACGGTCTTCAGACCCTTGGCTCACACCAAACAGTAAGCTATAAAGGGCTCCAAAAAATTACTAGATTTAAACCATTCAAACTGGAAAACCAACGGTTTAATTTATATAAAATACGAAAAACACTTATGAACCACATCAACAATAGACAACTACTGAACATCAGATTATTTTATGCATAATTCTACAATGACCTTATTCAGGAGTTTCTTCATTACAAGTGGGAAAATAAAAAAGTAAAGAAAATGATATTAACATATTTAGCCATGTATAGTACACAGTTGTGTCCATTACACCCCTCTTTTTGATCCCTTCAAAATCGTAAAAAAAACAGTTGAAAAAAAATAATATTACCAGTATAAAATGTATTAATAGGAGTTATCTAGTAGAGAAAAAGAGTCCAACAGATCAAAGACATCCAGTGAAAGACTTGAATCTCAGTTACAGACAGAAACTAAGATACGTACAGACTTAGAAAACAGGAATACAGCCCTGGATCAGGAAATTACAAAGGTAAGCAGGTCATAAGCAGGATGTAGATTCTTAATTAATGTGTTCATTTATTTTACATTCTATTCATCTTTATCTTACTTGTATGAAGATCAGGATTACATTCTATTCATCTTTATCTTATTTGTATGAAGATCAGGATTAGATTCTGTTCATCTTTATCTTATTTGTATGAAGATCAGAATTACATTCTATTCATCTGTATCTTATTTGTATGAAGATCAGGATTTACTTGTCCAAATTTTTGTACTGAGAGATCTTAGGATGATGTTTACAAGATTGTAAGAATATGCCTCATTAGGTCTATAGAAGGAGGTATATTTTTTATCGTAAAAAAGTTCTCTATTTTAACAAGTTTCAAAAGCTATATTGGATTAAAAAAAAAATTCAAATAAGATCTTGTTGGGACTATTCCAAAATTAATTCCTGTGGAGGAATGGGAGGCACCTATAAAATAGATATTAATTTCAGATGGGATCATACTCAGTATATAAATCATATGCTTGTGATGTTTGATGGACTTCAAGATTACTTGTCTACTTTTTAACATGATTTGATATGAATAAAAGGAGATGTGGGGTAAACGTCTACATACAGAAGCATATATATACTTTTGCTCTTGGTGAAAGATTTATAAATTTAACTTTGAAAAATACATTTTGGAAGTACAAAATTTAACTGCAAGACAATTCTATTGTATCCACTTGCATCAAAATATGACTGTGATTTCTCCCCATCATTTATTAAAATAGTTAATTTTTCTATTACCTTAAACTCGTTTTACTTTTCTCAAACACTGTTATAAATGTTATACTGGTACTGTGATATATATTAAAAGTATAGTTTTAAGATATTTTTTTGTTGTTTTTTCTTCTGTCTAGAGCGAAGATGTATGTATATCCATAGCCTTATTCTACTCTTAATATCATTTTATTGTATACTCTTTATATTGTTGTTCACACATTTACTTTATATTTGTTTTAATTTTTAAAGTCATCTCTAGCAACAAGGACAGTAACCCTTCCAAATTTTGATTCTGCAAAAATGTCAAATTCTCATGTTAAAAAAATAAAAAATAAAAAAAAAAAATGGTATTTTTCTTCATATTGACCAACTAATATTAATATTAAAATTGCCTTGATTATCTTACCTTGGATAGCCTTGTACTTATTGATATAAAGAGTTGCTACCCTTAGTCTTGTTTCCATGGAAACTATAAAAGTGTGATCCATTTCAGATACAAGCTGCTAGAGATGTAAATATTTTTTAGTGTTGTTTATGTAGAAGGGTTTATGTTGTAGAAATGGTCATCTTTTATTTTGGTCTAGAAACTTGAGTGAATATATGACAATGACACATTTTTCAGTACAAAATAATTGACCTTGATTGTAACTTCAGTACTACAACTACTCTACCAGTGACCTGCTAAATTTTATTTCTTAAATATCCAATAAAAGGGAAGTGTAATGAGGACACCAATGTAATTAAAACTTCAATTTTACTGTTACGTTGCATGAATATAGATTTAAAAATTCAAACTGACATCTGATAGATATATCTAAACGCATAATTTCTTGAAAGGGCAACAATTCTTTGTCCATTCTTCAAAAATCGCAATAATAAATGCATGCAAAAATTTACAGTAACCAATAATCTGTCTAATATACTTTGTTATGTATTCCCCAGTTGCTGATTATCCCTGTTTATATATACATAATAACTGTCTAATTTTGGTTAATTAAATTCTCTAAACTCAGATGTGTCATTGTTATATATATATGAAAAGCAGGCCTTACAGGTGCTTATATTATGAAAGTTATCTCCCCTTGCTGAAGGGAGTTTTTAGGCATGATTTGTGCTGGGATGCGCTAGTAGAAACTGTTAGCATATTTCAATATTTTTGTTAGAATCAAGTTGATATTTAAAGATTATGGGTTTTAAATTGCTTATTTTTTTTAGATATCACAATAAATTTTATTTGTGCTTTTATGTTTAGTACTGAATTCAAATTGTAATTTATAATATTCATAAATATAACACTAAATTTCCCCCTTTTCCCTCGATATTTTTCTTCATATCACTTGGTCTTTTAATCAAATGTAGACCATAACATAAGTGAAATAATGTTTTATTCATTGCATAAATTTTTGCTAGCTGTTCTTCAAAATTTTTGCTTTATATCTTTATTTTCTTTGCTTCAATCCCTTACAATGAATAAATGGTAAAGTAAAACTTGAAGAATTTAGCTCATTCATATTTTGGTCCTAAAAAAAGTTCTGATGAATTTAAAAAAATGCATACAAATTCAACAAAAATATAACAGGAAATACTTAGTAACTAATCTTTGGTTGTGGGAAATTTATTTCAACTATGCTGGTAATTTGCGACTTAAAAATCTCAGATAGGCTTGCCACTAACAGAAATGTCTTTCCTTGCAAATATCTTATTTCTTTCTATACAGAATAAGGTATATTTCTTCCTATACAGAATAAGGTATATTTTTACCTGTACAGAATAAGTTACATTTCTTCCTATACAGAATAAGGTATATTTTTACCTGTACAGAATAAGGTATATTTATTCCTATACAGAATAAGGTATATTTTTACCTGTACAGAATAAGGGTACATTTCTTCCTATACAGTATAAGGGTTATTTGTTCATGTACAGATTAAGGTATTTGGTCCTGTACAGAATAAGGTACAGTGAAACTTCTCTAAACCGGTCCCTCTTAATACCGGTTCTCCCTTCATACCGGCCAAATCAACAAGTCCTGGCCGGCGTGTATGTAAATAAACGGTCAGGTAACCTTATAAAACCGGCCACCCCTTTAAACCGGATACCGGCCGATATTTGTGTATTTGTGTAATCAAAATCAATAAAATATCACCTCATAAAACCGGCCTTGTCATTTGTAATCATTAGTCCATATAAAATAATGTTATATAAACAAACAAGTTAATTCGGTCAATTAGGACACCTGCATGGCCACTGAGTAGTGTTTACCTGTCAATGTCAAATCAATACCCGAATAAATTATCGGTTGAGAGATTATGATCTTCACCCACGCTAATCAATGATGATAATTAATTTTTTATTAAATGTTTTAGCTTGGCTACTTTATTTGATCATTTGAAAAAAAAAAATTTAGGCGAATTACAGAAATTAATCACTTTGATCTTTCAAAATAAATCGTAAATAGATAGTGCTCATACTTAATTGGAAAATGTAATGTTTTATACTTAATTGGAAAATGTAATGTTTTATAAGTATAAGATTAAATCTTAATGCCTATAAAATAAATCATTTATATGTATTTATGAACATGTCTACGTAGTGCAGTAATGTTTGTGTACTGCTTCAATATTATTATCACCGTATGGTACCGATGATGAATGTGTGACTAATGATTTCAATACCATAATATATCGATATTAAAACTGTTTTGTTATATAGTTGCATTTTATTTGTTATTCCTGCAAAATAAAAAATAATAAAGATACAAATGATGTTTTAATATTTATTTCATAATAAATTTAGAATACGAAGCTAAATTTACACAACAAAACAAACTTTATGATTGAGGTACAATACATGGTCAAAAATACAAATGCACAAATATTGAAGGGAAGTAACTCTTGTTAATTTGAAATTCAACAAACCGGCCACCCCTGAAAACCGGCCGAATCCCGTGGTCCGACGGGCGGCCGGTTTTGAGAAGTTTCACTGTATTAACATTTAGTAAAGACACATGGTTGATTTCAAATAAAGTATTAGAGCTAATTTCCTAATGCAGGTAGAGCAAGACTTGGGTTAGTTTGATTACTTTGTTTGTATATTGTACATTTGTAATTTTTATACCGTCCAATCAAATTTAAATAATTTATATAGTTTTAACTATGGCTGCATATATTGTTTGAAGATGTCAATCTTAATTACAAACCTTCAGTAATTGTTTATGCAAATGAAGCAAGCAAGCTAACCAAAGTTTTACTCTACAAGCATTAGGAAATTATCTCTTAAGTTCAAGATTGTCAGCATGACACAGATTGCATGAACCAGTTTTCTGGCAGGACCCTCACTGTATTCACATACTTATTATGACACATTTAATTTATATTTAATATAAATAATATATAAAATATTAATTATATATAATATATTACAAGTTATACACATTAAAACTCAAAATATTCTTCTGGACAGTAATTTTCAAAAGTCAAGTTTAATTATTTTTTTACTTTTTTTACAAAATTTTCCAGTAGCTTGTTTCTTTATTCATAACGAAAAAACTTATTATTAAATGCTAGTTTTTTATTACAAACACTCACATGCCAATATTAATCAGAGATATATATTTATTACTTTAAGGTAAAATTGCACTCCTTTGTAGAATTTTATTGTCAATATGTATATATTTTTGTAGGTATGGAGTCAAGTTAGAAGTTTGATGGAAAAGAATGCCACCCTTGAAATGACGAAGAGAAATTTAGAAGATGAACTGGAAAGGGTAAATTAGTCTAGAACTAATATAAGAGGGTCCTAATGGGGTACCTTCATTGGATAACAATAAAAATTCTTGCCAAATGATATTAACGGTAATTTTTGGTGCTTGACGATAAAATGTACATTTTCTTTCAGACGATAAAAAAATGACTGATTTTGATGAAGCATGTTTAATTTTTTCCAAAAATGACAATAAGGTTAACTATTCGAGACCTCTGACGAATCCTGATAAGGATATTTTGACAATTCACGATAAAATTTTTAGCCAATTTGATGCTAACGATAGCAAAAATATGACAGTTAGAAGCCTGACGGTAAATGGCATTACTACCCTCATATGAAAGTAAGGAGATGCAGCATTACTGCCAATGAGACAACCACAGACCAAATGACGAAGAAAGAACAATTATATAAGAAGAAAGGATTCGCACAGACTATTTTTACATAATAATAGGTTGTCCAAGATTTACTTTAAAAACATGATTGCATTCTGAATTTAAAATATGTCACTGCTGAATAGACTACTCAGAAAAACAGATAAGAAATTCATTCTTCGTTTTAAATTTTAAAAAAAATGCATGAATTTTGGGAAATTTACATTCTCATTGCAGTTATGATCTCTTAAGGGAGTCGCTTCTCAGTTTCAAAGTAATTTACTTTTCAAAACACTAGTTTATATTGATATGGAATTAATAAAGGAATCCAAAGAGCAAAAAAAATGTATAGGTCACCGTGCTTGTTTTCGAGATATTAACCATTGAAATTTTGGCGGGAAAAAATTCTCTCTTGACTTTTCATAGCTTTATATTGACAAGATAACGTTTTGAAAAACTGTTAAAAAGTAATTAAAATTTTATAAGACTTTTATAGACGACTTATCATTATACATGTCAAAGATTTAAAAAAAGAAAAATGGGGGTCACAGGACAATTTTTTTCAGGGCATTCAAATGGATTAAACCAGAGGATTCCGAAAATCTGACAAAAAAAAAATCCAAAACATGACAAGCTAGCTTCCTTAACATTTTCTTTTTTGCATATTGATTTTCTATTTGATTGTTGTGTAATTTGTTTATGAAGCATAAAAACATGCGTTTTGTCTATTACAGAGATACAATAATAAATATGCTGAGAATACACTGGTACAGCAGTCCACTGCTAACCTTGAGGCTAGTCTGAAATCTGCACAGGGTAGGGCAGAAACATCAGATAGAAAGGTCAGTATCAAACATCAAGGTCACGAGTTAATAGTTTTCATCGTTGGGTTGAAGTGAGTGAAAGAAGTTTGTAAATTTATAGTTTAGACTAGGATTATTATATATTCTGTAAGCTGGGAAATGTTCACAATTTGCAACAAAGAATTTTTGTTGTGTCATTTTCAAAATATTTCAAGTGTATGATTTCCCACAGATAATTGGCATATTAAGTGTCGCCATAGAAACAAATAACAAAACAAAAATGTTGTGAATATTTCTCATTTAACAGTCATCATCAAGCATCCATTTCTGTATATGCAATAGAACCTGTAATTTTCAATAAGATTTAACATAGAATTAATTTAAGCATTAACATGGTTTGTCTTCTGTGCTTTCCTTGATTGCATTCAAAAGAAAGTCCCATTGCTAAGCCTTTTAAAGTTTTACTCTTTGCATACTTACAGTGTATGAATTTATAGCAGTTATATTTTTCATTTTTCTGTCTTTTCTTGATTGCATACTGTTAACCAAATAAATTATGCAGATATTGTTTTGATGTCTTAGAAAGACCACTTTGCATCAAATAAATTTCACCATTTTCAAATTTACTTGGTGTAGTTCATAAACATGATAAAGGAAAGATCAAAGATGTACATAATTAGAGGATTTATATTCATGAAATTTTTCCACTGGCAAAAATTGAAAAAAAAAATTGCCCTAAAAAATTAGTTTGTTTACTGTATCAACAAGTTCCATTGAAAGAATTTTACTTTTGCAGAATGAACTTATCACAGTTTCTTTCAAAGAAATTCCAATATACAATATGGTGCTCTATACAATTCTACCTAAAACTCTTTATTCATATCATTTCAAGGCCTACCGAAATAAAGTCTTTCATTCAGTAAAAAAAGTAAGTTCTGAGTAGAGGTTTATTTCATTAACACATTGTTGCTTCATATAAGATGTAGTTACACTGTAGTTGTTCAGTATAGATGTGTTGTAATGCTAGTGTTTTGTATACTTGAATAAAAATCATTAATTTTTTATGCCCCACCTACAATAGTAGAGGGGCATTATGTTTTCTGGTCTGTGCTCCGTTCGTTCGTTCGTCCGTTCGTCTGTGCGTCCGTTCAGGTTATAGTTTTTCGTCAAGGTAGTTTTTGATGAAGCTGAAGTCCAATTAACTTGAAACTTAATACACTTGTTGCTTATGATATGATCTTTCTAATTTTAAAGCCAAATTAGACTTTTGACCCCAATTTCATGGTCCACTGAACATAGAAAATGAAAGTGGGAGTTTCAGGTTAAAGTTTTCGGTCAAGGTAGTTTTTGATGAAATTGAAGTCCAATGAACTTGAAACTTAGTACATATGTTCTCTATAGTATAATCTTTCTAATTTTAATGCCAAATTTGATTATTACCCAATCTCTGATAGTGCGAGTGGGGCATTCATGTACTTTGGACACATTCTTGTGTAAAATATTATTGTGTAGTTATCTCCCTTGGCTAAATAACAGGGGAGATAATTATGATTTTGTTCTTCTCAGCACTAAAGGACAAGGTTATATATCCTAACCTGGCTAAATATTTATCGTATAAACATTTTGAAAGCAGGTAAAGGATATATGTTTTCAGTACTAAAGGCTAACCTTACTATATATGTGTCATTCAAACTTTTGGATTCAAACATGTAACTATAAAAGGTTCGCTTCCATTAACCAGCATTAAGACATCTTGCTTATACAATTGAAGGATTTATGAGAAATTTAAAATAAAATTTAAGAAGTTGGAGATTTTTCACTTGAAACGAAAATGATTAAAAAATATGCTAATTTATGAATATGATCAGATGAAAACATGCACAGAAAAAAACTGTGGTTGGGTGATGAATAATACAATTTTTAGAAAGTTGGCAGTCTATACTTGTTCATTTTTGTCTCTGATAAATGTGCATTATTTACCAATAGATACTCAACATGCCATGTTAGCGTGTGTGCATTGATTAGGAAAAATACCTTACTTTTGTTTTTCAAATGTTTGCAGTGCATTATTTCTTAATACAAACTTTTCATGAAATTCTGCAGTTTGCACAAATTACAGGGTTTGAACTGTTTTTTCTCTCTCTCTATGTTGTTAACAGATTAAGTAGAAATTTTGTACATTTAGTTTATATGAAAATATGCTAAATAAAATTGATATAGACTATATGTATTCTGTCAAAATCAAAGTACATGAAAGTCCTTGAATAAAATCACTTATTCTATAGTTATTTAAAAATCTTTCAATATTTGAAATGATTGTGGAAAGAACTTAAATATATCCATGCTGCAATTACCTGTCTAAGAGTTTAACCTTTGTTCTAGACAAGAAACTACTTTGTCATAAAAATGTACTGGATTTTCATGGACACAAAAAATATTTGTCTGAAACATCCTTCATGGTGTGTTTAAGGAAAAAAATTGCTTAAGTATGAGACCATTTGATTTTTAAATGAAAGGCTCTCCTTAAGAATGATTTAGGTTATGTATAGAACATCGCTACAAGAGAAAGGAAGTTGTTGACTTTCGCAGTAATTAATTAAATGTTTCATCCAAGAAATAACAGGTACTTGACCTCGAACCTTAAATGAAAGGCTCTCCTTAAGAATGATTTAGGTTATGTATAGAACATCGCTACAAGAGAAAGGAAGTTGTTAACTTTCGCAGTAAATAATTAAATGTTTCATCCAAGAAATAACAGGTACTTGACCTTGGACCAACACTGTTTTCAACTTGATACTAAAGATAAATATTGTATGTTTTAGGCTGAGAAACTACAACTTGAATTGAATGATGTTTCATACAAAATGAAATCAGTTGAACATCAGATGCATCAGGCGGAGGATTTAAAGCATGATCTACAAGAGAAGAAAGAACAGGTTGTTCAATTAAGGAATCAGATGGAAGGAGAAAAATTACAGAGGTAGGTGTAGGCGCCTATCATCTTGAGTTCATTTATATTTTCTCTTTAAAAAACATGCTGGGCCATAAAAAAGAATATGTTTGTTTCCCCAAACCCTACCTACCAAGAAAAAAGCTGCCTACTCAAATTCTTTTATTGTCCTGATTTGAAGAAGTTTTTTTTAATCAGATGGGCATGAAGACTAATAAACATCCGATACTTCAATTTCTTTAAAAAAAAAAAAAAAAAAAAAAAATGCCTACCTACCTACCCACTGTCTCAACCTTGAGTAGGGTTTGGGCAAACCAAAAAATTTTTAATTGTGGCCCTGCTTCTTTTCTTGCACACATTTGACTGGTTTTGACAGTCTTACAAAACAAAACAAAGCCAGTCTTGAACTCTATTATGTAAATAGATGTTTTTATACTTGTATGTAGATTTATGTGACAGTAGGTAAAATCACACAAGTTCCCTTAAACTTTGACATCACAATTTAAAAAAAATTACCATTAAAAAGGAATTATTGCTTGATGCAAGAAGGTTTTTTTGGAGCAGATCTAGGGATATTTCGACTACAAAATTCAGCTCAACATCAAAAGTGTAAATTTAATTTATAAAATCATCTTTTTTATGCCCCACCTAGGGGCATTATCTTTTTCGGTCTATTTGTCTGTTCTTCCGTTGGTTTTTCAGTCTGTTTGTCCGTCTGTCATGTTTCAGGTTTAAATTTTTGGTCCAGGTAGTTTTTGATGAAGTTGGAGTCCAATCAACTTGAACTTTAGTACACATGTTCCCTATAATATGATCTTTCCAATTTTAATGTCAAATAAGAGTTTTGACTCAAATTTTAAGATCGATTGAACATAGAAAATGATAGTGCGAGTGGGCCATCCATGTAATATAGACACATTCTTGTTTGTTGTATTTTATGTTTATTATTCAAAGATTTATATCATTTTATACGAGCTGTTTTGGAATCCTTAATCAACTATATATTTTTGAATTATTACCTGTTTTTGTCTTTACAGAACGCTATTAGATCAAACAGTGGCAGAACTCAAACATCAAGTCTCTTTACTTAGAACGCGAGAATCTAAAGTCATGGAGCAAAATCGAGAGCTACAACACACGATGCTAGATCTTGAAGCCAAGTTAGAGGAAATGCATGACCGAAGCCAGACTGCCATTGAAATGGTGGGTAGTTAAACATTGTGTTGTTTACATGGTTGATTGAGTTTGGAAAGGGAAGCAACTAGCCTTAATGAGTGAATAAGGGGTTGGTGTAGCCACTGACACAACACATTAAAGTTTGAATATTCATGAGCTTTTGAATAAATTATTTTGGTGATAGGTGTTTATAGTAATTTTCATATATTTGTTTTAGTAGTCAAATTTAAGAATTACATTTTCAGTTATATATTTCAAAAGCTATTCAGGTATTTATTTATAAAAAAAGGTCTTCTGCAAGAGACCAATTTATAGAGATACACAAATGGAAGTTGGCTTTACCACACAGATAAATTCAAAAACTTCTTAATGAAATAGGCAGCTTAATTTCAATATTATGCAGGTCATTAATTTGTGTACACTTTTATATTATTTTGAAAGAAAGAAATTCATTCCTTTTTTCAAATTTGATTAACTGCAAACAAAAAGGTAACAATTTATATTTTTATACTTTTATATTATTTTGAAGAAACAAGAACATTCTTTTTTAATTCAAATGATACTGTATTAAGGGTTATTTCTTTAAAATTGTATGTGGTATGGTAGGAAGAGAGTTTCAAATATCCCTACAACCAAGAACCATTATTTAGATAATTTTGCATAATGGTAAAAGACCTGACTGAAAAAAGACCCATGACCCACATTCAATAATTAAAAACTTCCTTTCCAACCCTCCCACATACAATTAAATGGAACAGCCCTAAATATGAATTTAACAAAACACAAAGTAAAAAATATGAACAAAATATTCATGCTGCCTGTTTCTAGCCTGTAGATTTAACTAATATGGTGTTTTATTTTCATGCTGCCAGGATTCAAACCTGTATTCAACAAACTGGGATGGTCAGGTACAGCTATGGGCAAAATAGCGCTCCTTTTTCTGTAGCATGGCTTTAGTATTTTTCATTATTCTTCATCTACTCAGTTTATTTTCCATAACTTTATTAAAGTCTTTGCTGTAAAAAAATGCTACAAAAGGAAATCAGAAATTTGATTATTTCATTTATTTGAGAGTAACAGTTACATTTTGCGTTTTAATGCATTGATATATTTTTTTTTATTGAAAAATTTGGTAAATTTTTTGACTGATGTAAGTAATCAAATTAAAAAAAATTATCATAATTTATAATTTTGAAATTACACTTAAAATGATATCAGCAAAGGCAAAAATAAAGTCTAGATTCTAAATAATTATAAATTACTAATTTTTTACAGAAATATATATCATATATTCATTCTTAAAAAATCCATTCTTCATTCGTTTTGGGCTCTTTAAAAAGAATGCAGTTTATTTTTGCATGATGTTATTTGTTAATTGGTGAAATGTTGCTCGATTGTAATGATTTTTTTGCTAAAGAAAGTTTATAGCTTAACATACTTTAGCAGATTTACAAAATGTATAGGGTTATGTTATGATAACCAAGGGAGATAATAAGGTTATGTTATGATAACTAAGGGAGGTAACAAGGTTATGTTATGATGACTAAGGGAGATAACAGGTTATGTTTTGATAACTAAGGGAGATAAACAATGCTACAGATATCAAGAAAATGTCTTTTTGACTTATCATTTTGTTAGGTTGCTGTTTCATTAATTTATTCTTTACTCTTTCTTTTATTCTTTTCTACATTATGCATTGATTTCATGAAACAAAACCAAATTTTGAAAATTTTATTTATATAAATTACATGTAAGAATTGATAACAGTTGATTCTTGACTTTCGATAAATGGCCTTAAAATGTCACAAAAAATGTAGTATACAGTTTATAGATGTAATTTTATGTTGTAGAAATGTACATATATATACATATAAATATGAAGCACAGTATATAATGCATGAGAATAGTTTATTAGAATTATTTTAACAGTTAAATATTTTCTTCTGTATTTTATTTTGCACTTTCTTTTTTGTTTTCTATCCACTTTTCATTATTATTAATGTCATTCAACTTTAAAAGTGCCTAGTACAATTTTTTTTTAATCGAAAAAAAACCTCTGATATTTGAAATGATTTTCAGGATTAATCGTACAAAAAACTCTGATATTTGAAATGATTTTGATGATTATGAATAGATATATTTTTTGTTACTTCTAGAAACCTACTTGTTTTACGATTAAGAATTAACATTCATAATTTAGAAGGGACTTTGAAATTCTGCATTTACATTGTATATTATATAATTGTATTTCATCATATTTGAATATAGCAACAGCACATGACAGAGGTCGGGAAGAGGTCAATGATGGACCAGATTGTAAGACTACAAAAGGAAATCAAAGATTTACAATATGAACTGTTGACTGTGAATGAAAGAAGAGAAATGCAGGAACGAAAATACGAAGAGAGAAAGATGAAGACTAAAGTCAAACTGATGAGAGCCAGGTACGATTGGAGGATAATTTTAAGAATCTGATATGACAATTTGCCTTTCTTGTATCATAGTATAGAATTCTATGTCTCACTGAATTATAGATTATCGTTGACGATCTCAACACGATTGATTTTCTTGCTTGAGCGGTTATGGCGAAAGTGAGAACAGCAATAAAGTTGAGATGACCAATGATAATCTGTTTATTGCTATTTTAACTATGATGACGTTGTTAATTTCATTGACAACGGCACGTGCACCCTTAGTTTCTTGCGATAATTTTTCATATCACTCTACTGTGCTGAGAAAGGATATTATCAGTGAGTAAGATCAAAGGAAAATTTTGTTAAATAGCAATAATAAAAGATTATATTGTAAATAATGAAAACTTTGGGCTTAATAAAGTTTTTTATACCTAGCATGATGCTTCAGAATAAGATTTCTATACATTGTTGTTATGATATATATAATATACAGCATGGTATATATTATGTAGTGCATAGCCACTTATGGCCATTTAGAGAATACAGTGCGCATTTAAAAATTTCTTATTTAAATCATTTCTGTTATTAAAGTTCATCAAACTGGAAATAGAACTTTCAGTGATTTCTGAAACAAACATACTTTTATTGAAATTGAAAGATATGAGAATATAAAAATTTCATTTCTAGATGCGATGTAGTTGACTTACTGTAGATTCATTTATTTTCGTGGGTATCAATTTTTGTGGATTGAGGAAAACTTGCATTTTCATTGATATTTGATTTTTATGGTTTTGTCAAAGTCAGTATACCGTCCAATAGCAAATTTATGATTCGTTGAACATTTAAAATCTTGGTTCACCTGTACCAACGAAAAACCACGAAAATTGGTATCCCATAAATAATTATGAATCTACAAGAGTTTTCATTTTCATGTATCCATTTTCAGGAGCTTTGTCTCAGATGACATTGTTATGCAAAGGAAGTAGGTCTTTTGAAATTAATTTTTTTAGAATATTATTTTTGTTATTAGATGTGAATTCCCATCAAAGTGCACACATTGTAAACACAAGTAATACTATGTTAATCAGATATGTAAAAATGTATTGGATATTTTAACGTAATGTATAGTCACAGCTTATGTGTATGAAATCACAGGAATGAATATGCATGTAGGCGTAAAAAAAAAAAATCATCCTTTAATTCTCAGACACAAAAGTGAAAAAGGCATAGTAGTATAAACCTTGTTGTTTTTACTTTTATTAACTTTTAAAGATAGGTATATTCCTCAGAAACCTTGCTTGCATATATAAGTGATATTTCCCTATTATCTTTGTCTATCTAGAACATTTAATTATCGTTCAATGACAAGAATTACATGCATATCCAAAACAAAAATCATAAAAATGAGATCTGAATATAACCTGCTTTGTACTAGATCAATACAGTTGGGTAACTTCGACCTACATTGTACCCATGATTGTACTAGACCAATACAGTTGGGTAACTTTGACCTACATTGTACCCATGATTTGATTCGGTCAAAATGTTATGTTAAAACTGTTTTGATGTCCAATGTGGAATATATTCAATATCTAATTCCTACAGTCATGTTTTTGGGGTCTCCAGTATGTGAATCTGTCATAAAGTTTCCAGGAACTAAGACTTCTGTATTATAAGTAAATTTTTCCGGATCAATCAATGATGTCGAGATAAGGACTTTTATTTCTGGGAATTTGGGATTTACACTTATCGGGAATCAGGAATTAATGATAATTGTTTAAGGGAATCTGAAAAAAAGCCTTTTTTGGGGTATAACCCCTTCCAACCCCCACCCCTTTCTACAATAAAGTTTGCATTTCAACTGATAGTGTTTTCATATCTATGTTTTTTTTTTCAAATTTTAAAAGATAGCAAAGACTTGTTTGATAATCTTATACTCAAAATAAAAAAAGATAAAGTAAAAAAAAAATAAAGTAAATAAATAAGAATGTGCATGATGGTTATTCATTATTGGTTATAGTTAACTCTTTGATTTAGTCACTATTTATGTGGGTTTTCTGACACAATGCTCTCTGAATAATTTAACATTTATTTATGCATGATTTACAGGTCATTCCATTTATAGATTTTAGTTTTATAGATGCCTATTGGGTTTGTGTAGAAATGCTTTATAGGTGTATAGTAAAAATGGAAAATTGGTTATCAAATTTAGTTTTGAGAAAGGTGCAGTAAAGTAGTTGAAATGCTTACTAAGTGGCTAGTTTCCTGATCGATTTATCTTTAAATCTGTCCCCTTTTGATCAGATATAAACATATATATTACAAAACATACCACAATTAAACCATCTTTCGATCTATTAAGAAACATAATTTATTAATCAGTTCTATTACAAGTGGTCAACTGTATTGGTGTGAGCTTTCTTACTTAGTTTCAAAGAAGAAAAAATCAAAATCAAAATTTTCTATGTTGAATAGTCTCTTTTGGTTAATCACAGTATGGCTTCAGCAAATAGCTTTCGGCAGATTTGTTTATCACTTGCAAGAAAATCAGTTACACGTGCTACCAGGTGAAAGGTCGTTGCTATTAAATACTACTTGATTGTCGTCAGTTTTACATATAGAATACGAATAGTTTTATTATGTTGACTATTCTTTAAGTAAGTGTATGCTATACAGATATCTGGAATCTTGATGTGTGTGGACATTACCAGTACATTTAATATGATGTTGCACAATGATGCAATTATTCAATCATCTGTTATACTAATATAAAACTTGATGGCAACAACAACAACAAAAAGAGTGAGTAAAAATGAAATCATTTTGTTTATTTTTCAGAGAGATATATTCTAAGGAGAGAGCTAGGATGCAGGAACAGATAGGCCGATGTGAAGAGGATCTGAGATTGACGAGGAATTCTCTCAGGAAGGAGATGGACTGGAAGGAGAAAATGGATAAAAATTATCAACAACTGTTACATGATAAAAGGGAATTGATGTCACAGTAAGTTATCTGAGCTAATATAAAAGAAGGGGGGGTGGGGCAGAAATTCATATGAGGATAGTGGGTGTTTGCCATTTTAGATCTTTTGGGGATGTTTGTTTATCCTATACAAAACAAAATTGATTTGAGACATGAATCCACTCCTGAGAAAGGTCTAAAAAATTATACCCTCAAAAATCTTATTTTCAATGATAAAATAAATTTCATTATTTAACTGATCATATCCAAATATGTTAAACTAAGAAAACTTTAGATGCCATTAAAGTTACAAGTATTAAAATGAAACATATTTACAGAAATTAGAGATTGTATATACTTTGGTTGATCTTTATGATATAGCTAACTTTAATGTATGTTTCTGAATGGTTTGTGCTTTCATTTATAGCTTCAATAAATTCATGTCATGATGCAATGTTGCTGTTATATACTGTAACCCAACTTTTTTATTCCACAACTATATACACAAAATTTGCAAATAAAAAATGTTGCAAATATGTGAAAATGCAACAAAATCTACTCGATATCGCTAAACATTGAAAAAAAGTTGTTTTTCACAATTCAGTCTATAATACACATAAATTGATTCAATTAAAATCACTCATCTGTGGCTTTGCATTATTATCTCTGAAACTGTTGGTGGCTGGTGGATCTGAGTGATTATGCCTTCATTTTTGTTGAATTTGCATAATCATCTCCCAAAATAACCAGCATTCAGTGAGCAAAAACTGCAGGCAAGCAGAGGTTATTTTGATCAGATCATCTTGAGTGCTGTATAATCTGTACTATATTTCCTAAGACATAACATCACAATTTTCAAATGCAAGAAAGGGATATGATATGCATGCAGCTTTCAAACTAGTACTTTTGACTTTCTATATATTTCATATTTGTACAAAAATGTAGAAATTTGACTGATTTCAAGCCAAAAAATATATGGTTGATAAAATGGAACTGAAATTATTGATTTTTATGCAATTTTATGATATGCTACATAGTGGCAAACTTGTATGCTTGTAGCTTGCACTAGCACTGCTTGATTCTTGTGGCTAATTTCACTTTGCTCATAGTACTTTTTAATTTCAAGTATGAAAAGAACAATCACAAAAAAGTTTAGTATTAAAAATATAGATTTTCACAATTTTTAACCTAAGTTACTGTAAATTTAGAAATTATTGTGTGCATTTATTATTGCGAAGTAGTCATTTAAGACTACAATGCGATTTTAATTTTTGTGATATTGAGAAAAATCCTGTTAAATTCATATAAATAATTTCATAATTATTGCGCTTTTTACCCAGTCACATTTTTCGTAATAAGAAAAACATCCCAATAATTTCTGAATTTCCAAAAATCGCATTTTAAATTTTGTATAACATTTTTGGGAATAAGATTAATTCACTAAACATTCAATTTAAAAGAAGATGGTGCGGGGTGGTGTTTACAGAATAGAGAATAAAGGACCAAAAATACAAAAAAATCGGCAAAAACAAAGAAAAGAGAATAATGAAGAGGTTCTAAAATCTAAAACTTTTAGAATATTTGGTAAAACAAGACAGAAATAGAGGACCCCATAGAGACCCTCATAGAAAGAAGATCATAATTTGGAACAAGGAAATATGAAAAGAATACCTCATGAAAAGTTTAGCTCAAAAAATTCTTATCTCTACATGAAATTTAATCACTTATACTAGTAATACTAATATATTCTTCTCCTGTAGATTTGAGTAGCAATTTTCTTTACTTTTCTTAAAATTTGCACTTGTACTGTTTGTTGTGATTTTTCTCACCCCTGTAGTATAGCTTGGCTGCTCTGGCATATATATACTAACACGCCAAATGATGTTGTTTCAGCGAATCACATTTATTACAGGATCACAGATCACGAAGAGGAAATACGAGAAAAACGCAGAATGGTATCGACGTTACAAGTTCGTACAAAGTTTCTAGAGGAGGAGAATTCACGCCTTCAAGATCGTATAGATCAGATTTTACAACAGAAAAATGCTTTAGATAAATTACTGAAGGCATACAAAGTAGGCAAAGATAGAGAGGTAAATATTGTTTATGTTATATAAAAATTAGAAGATGTGGTATGACTGCAAATGAGACAACTCTCCACAAGAGATCAAATGACCTAGAAATTAACAGCTGTAGGTCACAGTATGGGTTTTCAACAATGACAGAACAAAGATTGTGTGATTCTGCTTCTTTGGTCGATTTTTATTTTACATAATTGTATAATTAGTAGTTTCAAATCATTAAATGCTGTCCTCGGCCTCTGAGCGTCATGTTAAAGACCTCTCATCTCTTACTCAGTAATAGAATGTGCATTGTTGGATTTTTGGTTGCTTAATAACAAGTGTCAAATATTACATACATATTTTGGTAACACAGGTGTTATACAATTTGCTAATTCTTTTGCTAAGTTCAGAGACTGTGGATTTATTATTATTCATTGGATAGCAATTGTCTTGGATTTTCATGGTTAAAAGAAAATCACATATTTAAATATTTAAAGAAGAATAATTTTTTTAAAGGTTTTGTATGCAGACCTCAATAATACATGTACCATGAAATCAACTTTCCACAAAAATACAAATTAGTCTTCCACTGCAAAATTTTGTTCCCTCTCAAATAAACGAATACACATTTTTTTTTGCACATGGCTAATTACTCTTCTGTTGAAAGGTTGAAAAATACTTTATGCCTATGCTTTCTTAATTGTCTTTAAGGAAGTTTGCTGCTCAGTTTCAAAATAAATAACTTTCCATAAAACTAGCAATATTGATAGGGTATAAATTAAGGAAGCAAGAAAGCAAAAAAAAGTAAAGGGGTCAATGTGCTTGTTTTCGAGATATTATATATAGCCTTGGAATTTTGGCAGGAAAATGTTCTCTCTTGATTTTTCATAGCTTTAACGTTGACCAATTAAAGTTCTCAAAAACTATTAAAAGATAACACAGATTTTATAAGACTTTTATAGATGGCTTATAATTGTACATATAAAAGATTTATAAAAAGAAAAATGGGGGGCCATGGGCAATTTTTTTTAAGGCATTCAAATAGATAAAACCAGAAGATTTCGAAAATCTGACAAAAAAATCTAAAAATAGAGGAGCAAACATCCTTAAACTAACATTTTTGTGCTTCTTTCTAACCATCTTTATCTGATCTTCAGTCTCTTATTTTTTTAGTTCTTTTCAGATATCCAGAGCAATTACTCCCGAGACTCATAGCCACTCCCACACCCACAGCATTGCTGGGGGTACCAGCGGGATCGGCAGTAATGCAGACACAAGCTGGGCTAATGATCCCGACCATTATGTAGAAAACTTAGTTCCATTCCGTAATCAGTCTATAGATAACTACCTCAATCGAACCTATCCCTCAAGTCACATGATTGACTTATACCGTGGAGAGACGGGTAGCGAGGAATCGTTCGGTCAAGATTACAGCACATGACGCCAGGATAGACCTTTAGATTATTTATGAAAACTTGCTATATTAAGTTAAAATTCGTAAATATGTTATGTAAAGTGATTGTTTTATATAAGAATGATTGAGTTATTTTATAATGATATATCTAATAAGATTAACACAGTATTAAAATGGCAGTTAGAGTTCCGTCCTAGGTTTTTTATTGTGTATGATTCAAGAAACAGTCAACATTTCACAAAAATCTTAAGATTAAAAACACTTGTTAGTCAACGAGCCTTGCAGTATAACTTACAATGGATTTTAATCTTGATATTTTATTGTGAAAAGTGTGGCTGAAAAAAAGGACTGGAAATTTGCTACAGTATAATTTTGTCGTTTTATTTTTATCTTCAGTGTGTAACTTATTTCATGAAAAATTTTCCTGGGTAGATAGTTGTCATATTTGCAATCATACCAGAATTACTACACTTCAAATGTTTATACAGACTGGTGAAAAAAGTCTGAAGATACATTAAATAAGGGGCAATAACAGATAACAGAGTTATTTCCCCTTAACTTTGAAACTTATTTCATCAGAAATATTTAGATTGAGTTACACTTTGAATTTAAAACAGTATCATGTGAACATTACTGACAGTGGGGGGGTCCAGGGGGAGGTTGGAACACCCTTTTTTTTTTTTACGATCAATGCATTTGAATGGGGACATATAGTTGGAAAACCCTGCCCTTTAAAAAATGGCTGGATCTGCCCCTGACTGACATATCTGAAACCAAAGATTTGCAGTCATTGAAGAATACTGATGATTAAGACAAAATTATACTGTAGTTCAAATTTCCTATAATGTGAAAACAATGCACTAGTTTAATTATGCAAAGTATCAGATATCAAAAGTCATAATTTGCCTTAAAATGTACATTATTACATGGTGCCAAAAACTCAATGTGGCCAATGTTAAGTTTTCTCCAATCATTAAGAAAATTTGAAAATCCAAAAATCCACATTTTCTGTATGAGACAATATGTTCCAAATCATTCACTTCTGTAAAATTTGTCCTTCTAATTATTTTACATGCAGGAAACCATATTTATTTGTATAGATATGTAGTATTTATTTCACAAGTGCCATGCTTAGTTTTTATTTATTTATATATGCTAAATTAAACAGAATAGAGTAGTCAGTATTCATGAAATCATGGTGTTGAGCAGAAAAAAAATCTTGATTTAAGTTCTTAAATTAGAAACAAGATTTTTTTTATTGCATCTATATTACTATTCTAAATTAAACAGATATTAGGCAGTATTCATGAAATCATGGAAGAAGTTGATATGTCCAGAATAAAAACAATCTTCATGTGACTTCTAAAATTTGAAATAGGAATATTTTTTTTCGCACTTACTGGTATATAACTATGCTAAATTAAACAGATATATAGATTAGGCAGTATTCATGCAATCATGTAAGAATATGATGTTGTCCAGTAAAAATCTCTATGTAACTTATTGAATAAGAATTAGGAAATGATTTTATGCATCTATTAGTTTTAATATTTTATAGTTCTGTGGTAGTGTGTTAGTATGATTTATCTACGTAAGATTACTTTTCACTTTATACAGCTTCTAACTTATTCATAATTGAAAGGTTACAAAAAAAAAACTAAATATTTGGCAGTTGTTTTCTTAACCCTTGAAAGATGGATTAAATAATTGCAAAAATATCATAATTGATAGATTTAAAAAAGATATAAATTTTTGATTTTTTTTTTAACTTTTGAAAAAAAGACTAAACCATTGCAAAAACTTTTAAAAGGTCACAAGAAAAAAATTTGTTTTTATTTGTTTTTTTGGGACAGATTTCTTTTATAAAGCTGAATGATTATATTTAAGTTAACGGGAACATCTCTACTGTTTTGTGAAATGATAAATTTTATTCATCTAAAAAATTCTAAACTTGGATTTCATTTATTTAGCAGAATTTTGAATCCATATGTATTTTAGTCATGTAATTGAGAAAACAAGGGATTTTTCATATGCTGTAAGGATTTTAGTAGTCACTCATTGTTTCAAGAATCAAAATTTTTTAGTGCTGGGGATGGGGATTTTCAATAGACTTTAAAAGGGTTTAGTATTTTACACTATTAAAATGTATTTAAGGAGTAGAGACCCCCTTTTGCAGGCTAGTATGAAGTGAAAAGTCATCTTTTATATCATTCCATGTTCACCCTTCAGTCATGTCTTGTTTTTGGTAGTTTCGTTGTTCATAGGTGAAATGCATTATCTGGGAACTTACATTATCAGCTGGAGGAAGAAAATACGTCTTCAACATTTAATGGATTCCTAAAAATGTTTTCTTGTTTGCCTAATGTGTCACTGAATATCAATGATTGACATTGACCAGTATAAAAATAAAAATATTATTGCCAAACTTAAATGGTAGGTTCCCAGATAGTCATTGAATGTTTTCTGCATACTGTTTTCATTTTGCCCAATCTTTCAAGATTTTTTTTTTATAATTTTATCAATATATGTTGTGATTTATGAAAATAACAGAGAGAAAAATCAATTATGTAAATGGCAGTTTTTTTAGTGAAAAATTTATACTCAAATGAATTTTTTTTGCATATTTTGTTCATTAACGCATTATCTGTGTTTGCAGTGAGAGTAGAAAGGAGCTTGTACCAATTTTAGACAAGAATTTCTTGAGGGATGAAACATTGAAACAGTAAAATTACAGTCAAACCTTATGTGAAGCCTCATAAAATTTTATGTTTAACATTGATGTTTTTATCATAGGTTAAAATGAGTGGCTTTAAACAAAATCTTTTTTATCAATCATAAGAACATGAAATAAGATTTGACTTTAATTTTACACACAAAATATATAGTGGTAGATATCTGTAGGCTTAATAAGTTTTTTTTACAATCAGTCGCCATACATCCTAGTTTTTGTTTCGGTAGTAGCTCTTTATGTAGGATAGTTGTAGGTGATTTAGATGAGCCATCTTCTACAGGCGCTGTGAATCGCTGGGATTTCATAGTAACATGTAGATAACTTGTACTTTCATAGCTAAGCAGGAATTATACACAAGTCTCAAAATGTTATCAAACATTTTAATATAAGGTCTTGACATTTTTTCTCTCAAAATTTTAATATTTACTACGATTTTTGGGGGAGGGGGATGAAAAGGGGGTGCATACTATACATAACTGCGTATTATACACAGTCAATTATGGTACATGTGAATGCTAATATATTTGAATATAAACATAATTTGGCATTTAGATCTAAGTTTTACTCTCACAAATATAACTAATGATGAGGACAGTTCTAAATAGAAATGTTAAGGTGATAAAAAATGAAGGATTTGTCTCATATTCAGTTGGACACAGTATTGCTAAAAAAATAGATAAAGAGAAACTATGAAATTAATTAAAAATGTATATTATTACTTTCGCCTTGAAAACTTCAGTAAAAGCAAATATTTGTTTTGCTGAATGTCAGCTTTATGCTTTAGACTGATTGCCACGCTAGATATTCTTTTATACATTGTATGCATATAGTGATACAAATACCTTTATTTTATTAGCATTTACCAATCACTAATGTAGCATTTTACTACATTAAGAATCATTATTAACATTCTAGTCTTAATAAAACATTCTCAAATTATTTCCATTTATACATAAATTCCTAATAACAGTGACATTATTGTATATTTTTCATATTTCATTTATTGTAAAATAAGACATTTCCTGGGAAAGTCACATTCGTAAATCTTAGATATTACAACAATAAAATCTTATTGGAATATCTGCAGCCTTATTCAAAGAAAATTGAAAATATTTTTTGAAGATTTAATGTATTGTATTACGTTATTATGGAATAATAAACCACTGGTGTTATTTACCCGTCCATTCCCTCATCAGATATGTACATTTATATTTTATATTTACCGTTGTGCTGGAATATAAGATGCTATTTTAATGGCAGCTTAAATGCCAAATATTAACTGTGATATTTATTTGTATATAAACCGTCCATTCCAATTTTACAGTTGTTAAAATAACCACCATTGATACAAAATTTTACATTTAATATTATTGAGGTGTATTAATCCAGATTCATGTTAGAACTTCTTTTTTAAAGGAGTAATACATTTGTTATTTATTTTTTTATTTGATATTTATTTTTGTAGAATTTTGAAATATTTAAAAATTACCGAAATAATTTTGCTTTTTTATAGATGTTTTTAAATATAATGTAGTATTTTTTTTAAATTTAATTTACACTTGTTTCCAAAGACAAGTTAGTGGTAAAAGTTTTTCAAGATAGTTATTTTACAAATTTTCAATTCACCTTTTCAGAATCTAGGGCGCTATGGGTAATTTCATTGTTCGTACTCAAAAATGAAAATAACATTGCATCATTGGTTGAATTTTCATTGTTTAGAACGTTTTAAACCAATCACAACGATTGGTGTATGCTTTTGAAAAATATTACCCAGAATGCATAAGATTCTGAAATGACCAATTGAAAAGATAATGTGTATGACCAAGGAAGTCCACATTGATTTTTACATTTTTATGATATTTAATTTTAATATACGAAAGTATATGAAAATTAATTGTTAGAAAAAAGAACATAAAAGAGTTCGTATATATATTTATCAATTAAGTACTAATAGAGAAACTGAATGTCTGTTTTGACAGAATGCTTTTGAATCAGATTTAACTGACATTGTTTCACTTTGTAGAAATTCACATTTATATAGTTGTTATGAATTTGTACAACATTGTCTTATTTTGAATAAAATGTTGAGCATTTTTTAAAAGTAAAACATTTTTATATTTATTAAATCATAAAAATATAATATGTTGTTTATTTTTCGTTTGTTTAAGAAAAATATAAAAGATGTAGTATGATTGCTAATGGGACTACTTGCCACCAGAGACTACATGAAGTAGAAGTGTGCAGCTTGAAGTCACTGAACAGCCTTTACCCATAATCAAAACCTGTACCACATAGCAAGCAATGAAAACTCTTGAAATGACAAAATTTCTATGAAAATTGAAAAAAGCAACAGACTACAACCACTGAATTACAGGCTCTTGACACCAATCTCTCCCCTGACCTGGAACAATGGAACAACAGCAAAAAAAAAACAAGAATGTGTCCATAGTACACGGATGCCCCACTCGCACTATCATTTTCTGTGTTTAGTGGACAGTGAAATTGGGGTAAAAACTCTAATTTGGCATTTAAATTAGAAAGATCATATCACAGGGAACATGTATACTAAGTTTCAAGTTGATTTGACTTCAACTTCATCAAAAACTACCTTGACCAAAAACTTTAACCTGAAGCGGGACGAACAGACGAACGAACAAACGAACGGACCCACTGACCAGAAAACATTATGCCCCTCTACTATCGTAGGTGGGGCATAAAAACGTTCCGAACAGAATTGGTTGACCTTTCTGACAATCATTTTGGGCGTTTGTTACAGGCAGTCATTGCTTTTGACAGTGACACGTTCATTGGTAAAGGGTTTTAGTGTATAACACAATATTTGAACATTGAAAATGACGTAATCAATTCAACTTTCAAACTGCATTTTTTTTTTTTTAATATTGAAGTAATGAAAAAACTTTCTCTTCATAAGTTTGTTTACAAAAAATTGCATATTTGAAAACGGGAATTAAAAAGAATAATCTAGTGTTGCGTTTCTAAAGTCGGTCAGTATATTATTTCAGGTAGAATTCCTGACCTAGAACTCATTAACATTTTTCATTGGTAATGTAAAATTCATGTGAGCCTTGTAGTAAAACCATCTTATTTATAATAGAGACTTTCACATATACACAAGTTATTGTCCTGAAACAAGAAAAATGCTTGTTTAGAACCCGTTTGTCTAATCTGTTTGTCCTGTCCAGAACAATAAATATGTTTAAACTAAAGAAACCACTGTTTTTTAATTTGTTCACCTATCTAGGAACAAAATCAAACAAACATAATATTAAGGATTTTATTGTAACAAAAATATTCAGTAACAAAATATTCATTTCTATGAACAAGAGATACAATACTGCATTAGAAATGTGCATCTAAAATTGAAACTACAAGAAAAAACACACTTTCATTAGCTACATGGCTGGCTGCCTCTATATGTACTGAAATTTTGTTTAAATAAATAAGTATTCTATTAGGTCAGTTTGGAAAATTTCAGAGATGAAACAGTATTTGAAAGTTCCAAAAAAATCTTAGCAATTTATTCCAAATGCCTTCCTATTAAAATAAAGTTTTTGCACCTCTCTGTGTGAGGTGTCTGATTTTTTTCTGCAGATATGTGCAATTTTGTGGGTTTAAAAAAATCCATTAGTTTTGTGGGATTAAATCAATCCATTAGTGTTTGTTTTTCTTGAACAGGTGAAGACAATTAAAATCAAAGAGCAGATTGCTCTGAGGGATACGATTGCCATTGTTTCGTTGACACATGTACATGTATACATGTAGCTGGATAATATTATTTTCAAAACTAATTCAACTGCACATGTAAAATAGTTACAAAATAGCCAATCCCGGATAAAAGCGTATGAACAATGCAATTAGGCCTATTGTGTTTTATTTTTGTACAATCAATTCCAAGTTTACTTTCCACAGCAGTCACTGAGACTCAGAGTGAGAGAAGGTATTTCACTTCGTATCTTATCACCTATTTTCCTACGTTAATTCTAGGAGGAACCCAATTCCTAACTCTTTAAATATTTAATTTCCTTTCGGTCAGTGATCATAACTCCTTTCCGTACACATTTATCGGTTTAAATTGTGATCGTTTTTAATATAATACACTTTATTGACAGAACGAGCTAATACTCGACGTATTGTTTTGATTCAGAATTCATGGAAGTTACTTCCGGAAGGGAGACAACTCGAAACAATAATATGGAAGACTCCATTTCGCCTGAAGGGGTGTTCTACGATGTGGACTATATTTATTTTAATTTAAATGATGCATATGATTTAAAATTATGCAACAATAATAACCTTCAATAGCAGACATACATAGAAAAGATCCCATGAGTTAAAAATTAATTAATTGAGTGGGGAATCCAGAGCAACCATTCAATCGAAAACCCCTCGAAGTCAAGAAAACTATACCCATGCGCATAATTTCCAAAAAAAACCTGGAGCAAGAACGTATATTAAATGTTTATTAAACGACCTAGATAGTTCTCTATTTCTTTATGGAAGTACAATCTCAAAAGGTACCTTCATAAAGGTAAAATATAAGAAAAACTCCACTTCAGTTCTTATATGACAGAAATAGATTTATCGGAAGTCAGAGAACTCTCGCATTTTATCAAAACTGGGAATTCCCTCTAACGTGTTTCTAAATTTATAAAAACAATAAATATAAATACTGCTTAATTCTGATTTTCCGTGTTGTTAAAAACACGCATATAAGTCAAGGGAATTATCAAGCATTAAGATTATGAAAAGAACATTTTAGGAAAGTTGTTAAAGTTCAATCCCTTTGTTTGTTTTTACCTTTTAAAGCAAGACAATCATAAGAATCTGAGATGTTCCTTAATGTTTAGAATAAAACGATTGACGTGAGGGCAATGCTCTGAGCCACCAGTATAAGTCTACAGATTGCTTGAAAGCAATCGTATCCCAAAAAAATAAACCCCACAAAAATATTGCCATAGAAACAATTCTATAAAAAAAGATAATTAATAAATTATAACCTCAGGTATCCCACTATATGGTATGAAAGCTGACATCTAGCTATATATAAGGTACACCTTTTCGTTGATATACATATATTTATATTGAACTGATAAAACACCTTTATAAGTTGACATCCCAACTATATCACACTTACAAAATATGAAAAATGCTAGCATCATACACACATAACAAACAAAAACAAATTCAAAGATACATTTTTAAGTATGTGAAGGCCCTACGGCTTGATATATATACTGTACTGTAAACCAACTTATTTTCACGGATACTTTATTTCGCATTTAGCCCTATCTAGTCCATTTCGCGGCTATTCAATTTCGAGATTTTCTAATTTACTAGAGGTGTTTAGATAAGGTAAGATCCAAGTTATGCAGATTTGCGCAATTTAAATTCGCTTCATTTTTCTATTCGCGAAAATAAATCGCTCGAGAAATTAAGTTGGTTTACAGTATAAAACATGGAGTGATGATTTTTTGACAGCTGCTCTGTAATTTCATACTGAAGTTTACAGCTGGAACATTACAATGTTTAATGAAAATAAGCACCATAATTTATATGGCATATCAGCAACCAAGTAACTTCATCTTGAAAGTATTGTCATTCTTGAGTACCGGTAATGATTGCATTGTTAATGAATACATTTAAAAACAAATGGGACTATATTTTGTATTTTAATAACATCCAAAACAAATAACATTAAACAAACATTTACAAAAGTTCCTATTTTGATAGATGCTACCCACTATATTATAATACATTAAAAACAAATTATTACATAAATGTCACAATGCAACAGCCGAGAAATACATCTGTTGTCTATTATGCAAATTTTAACAAATCATACATGTACATGCATGTTCGAGCAAAGTTTGTCTCTCAAATCAATATATTTGTACCATAAAACACACACAAAAATAGAACACAAATTTTCAATAAAAATATTTGTTCGAATATAACAAACCAAAAGTTCTTAGATTCTCAACTTATTTTAAAAATAAATAGAAACAAGAGGGTGATTTTTTATTCTGCTATTGATCAATTATAGAAAAGAGTTATTTGTAGACTACAAATAATTTAAGAATCGTTGGGTCAAAAACCAATGAAAATCTGAGAACCTATTGATTATTATTTTACAAGAACATAAATATTTTTATATAAATTACATTAATAACTCATTCTACACTCATGATATAAAACTGCACCTATTACAACTTAAAAAGAATACTGAAACACTAAATTTTAGTATTCTTGCACCGCGGATTCAATATTATTCGTTGGATACCAATTTTCGTGGATTTAGTGGGTATAAGTTAACCACAAATTTAAATGGTCGACGATTTACAAATTTTCTATTGATTTGTATGCAGACTTTGGCAAATCATGAAAATATTCATGAAAATGCAAGTTTTCTTCAATCCAAGAAAATTGGTATGCATGAAAAACTATATGAATCCACAGTATAGAATTGCAAGGGCAAAAGGAATGAGAATCCAAGAACCTGTTGATTATTATTTTAAAAAAAAATTTCTATATAAATTACATTAATAACTCATTCTACACTCAAGATAAACTGCACCAATTACAACATAAAAGAGTAAAGAAAAACTTAATTGTACTAAGTAGAACATGTATAGATCTAAAAAAAAATAATTCTAAACGTAGAAAAAAGTGTTGATATTGCAGCAGAAACAGTTTGGAGGACTGTAAGTTATTGAGGGTGTAATCTACTCAATGGTCAACTAAAAAAATAAATACTATAAATGTGCATAGAATGCTTCAAAAGAGGAACGCTTTCATTTTGATTCAAAAGTATAATTAATTAATTTAAAAAATAAGAATTGCTCTATAACAAGCAATTAAACAAGAACATTGACCCTCACAAAAAAATATTTAATCTCCTCAAACACACATCCACACACAAAAAACAAACAGAAACATCCAGTAAAGCTGTATAAAAATATAAATCAAATCACAGTAATCATTCATCTTTAAACAAAAAGATCTAAGAATTCTTTTAAGTTTTAACCAAATCTTATTATATTTTATACTGTAACTGGGTACTTTAAACTATTTCAAAGATTTTCTTTTTGTTATTTTACTTTAATAAAATGAAAAAATAAAACTGATTTTAAAAAAAAAAAAAAAATAAATAATGGAATTAACACTTCTGATGACA
Source organism: Mytilus galloprovincialis (assembly GCA_037788925.1). Classification (NCBI taxonomy): domain Eukaryota; kingdom Metazoa; phylum Mollusca; class Bivalvia; order Mytilida; family Mytilidae; genus Mytilus; species Mytilus galloprovincialis. The sequence continues at coordinate 28,466,566 of CM075342.1, read as the reverse complement.
AACAAGTCCAGAGAAAAAGTTTCCTGAAAAGGTTAGATAATGACGAAAGAAAAACAAGAAATTAAAAAGAGGTTAAGAAATGGCACATGGAATGCATATTTGGAGGTAAAAATATAAATGTAAAATTTTAGAACAATATAACCTTGGGTTATAGTTTATTCGACATGATATGGAATTTCAAAATTAAATCATCATGATTAGTTGTACATGTATATTCAAAGTACAAATTTAAGCAGACCTCATAATCATTAACACCACAAATTAAACCCACACATAATCATATTCCACTCAAGAGATTTTGTCTAAAGTAAAAAGTACAAAAATAGTCCTTAAACTTAAACTAAAATAATAATACAAAAGATCACAACACAGACATTTTTAATTTTTTGAGAGAAAAAAATCATGTACCACAATTTATTTTTGTTGACAAATGTAAAATTCCCGGTAGGCAAAGCCATAATAACAAGAATAAATCTTAAGGTGGTACCTAACACTACAGGGAGATAACTTTGTAAAATCATCTAAATGTTTTAATTACGTTGTGTTGTAAAGGGAATATTAAGCTTCACAGTGATCAAAATTGGTGTTTGTCAAACTGCTATATAACCAGCGTAATTTTTTTGATAAAATGGTTGCTTCAAAATTTTTGAAATTTTTATATTTTTGTAAAAGGGTCAAAGTAAATACTTTGTCTTAATTTCAAGAAAATTAAACGAGCCAAATTAATTTTAGTTAAAGTGTTGGGTACCACCTTAAGAAGCCAGATAAAAAGTTTGTCAACAATTGATGTTTTCTGAAGTCAGGCACTTAGTGTCCACCCAACATCATGGTCATTTTTTGATGACCATAGTGCTGATGCCTTAAATCTTCATATGTTTGTAACCATGAAATACAAATGAACTTGATTTTGTTGGGTGACCATCACAAACAATTACAATTTTCATAAAAGAAAAAAATGAATTGTTTTTTTTTGTTTGTTTTTTAAAAACTGAATTGATAGGCAATCCAAACATTCAAATACTGAAGATCCCTCAAACCATAATCTAATTAATGATTATTCTTCACATCAGGACAGAAAATCGCAACTAAATAAAAAAAAAAAATAACATACAGGTGCAGATACCTGGATTTAATGTTAGAAAAGGAGGAGGGGTTGCTCCTTAGAAAAAAGAATAAGATGACCTATTTTTGTACGACTTTGCCCCCTGCAGAGCTATAGAAAAACAGTACATTAACGGGTGTTACACGGACTCTTTTTAGACGATACACGGACTCTTTTTAGTTGTTACACGGACACTTTTTATGAATAGAATCACTCGTGCATGATCAGTGAGTTCATGGGCACTTTAACTTTCAATTAGATTTGAACTTTTTGGTTCACCAACTTATTTCCTGTCTTTTTATTGAACAAAATATTTACGTAATTAGCATCAATATCTTTTTTCAAACATTTCCAGTTAAATACTATTCACATCAGTACACTAAGGGAATAGGAGTTGGAACCCCCTTTTTGTTGGCCGATCAATGCATTTGAATTGGGACATATAATTCGAACCGCCCTTTTTAAAATGACTGGATCCGCTCCTGGTGCTAATTTAAACAAAAACATTTGGGTGATGGCGTTGAAAAGTAAATAGTTGATAAACTCAAAAAAGAACATACCGCCCCCTTTATGAAGCAAAATATTCGGTCAATAAACGTTTTCTTTAATACATGGACATGAATAGTATTTTGGACAATGCTGAAAGTAAAGAAAGGATGATACTGACGTGAACACTTCAATAAAAATGAGACAGTAAATAAGTAAATAAAAATCAAATCTAATATCAAAAGATAAAATCCCTATCAACTCACCAATGCACGATTGATCCTATAAACACAAAGTGTTCATGTAATACACGGCCAAATAAGCAGTAAATCTGGAAGAAAATCATTTAACTTATGTCATCAATTTTGGGCGGTAAGCTGCGATTGGATCATATAGTAACACGTGTTTAATCCCGATCAACACTTGCAGATCTAGAGACGAGCATGGATTTAAAAAAAATCAAAGTATATTCCTGAATATATATAACATTAAGACAAAATCCATTTTTTTCATAAATATTTCATTCAATAATATAATGAAGTAGGAAATTCATTCTGTTGATACCTTTATATTGTTATCGAATTTATATCAGTGGCGCGGGATCCATGTCTAAATCCAGAACAAAACAGGGGGGGGGGGGGGGTTTCCAACTTTATGGGTGTGTTTGGATATACCCCCTATGTCCCCATTTAAATGCATTGATCGTCAAAAAAAGTGTTGTTCATACCCTCGGGCCCCCCACCACTGCATATTAAATTCATGTATTTGGCAACAAACACGCGATTTTTACGATTTTTTTTTAAGGGGGAATGGGGGAATTGAATGGCTCATCCTGCATTTTTTTTATCAAAAATAAAGATCACAGCCTGTGTATTTTAAAATGAATTAGCCCCCTCCTCCTTCCCCTTTCCGTTTTATTCATAAAAATCAAACGTTATCTTACTTACCACTAAAATATTCCTTAATATATTACTTTTTTACGAAGTTGCATTTTAAAAAGTCTTAAAAGTGTACAACATTTATCTTTTACTTGAAATGGTTCTTTTTTTTTTTTTTTTATCAAATTATTAGATACCCGATTTTTTTTTCTTGAAAAAAAAAATCTCGGTTGAAGCTTAAGGGAAATGAAAAAAAAATGTGTTTATACTATAACTTACATTTACTGCTTTATGGCTATTCAAGTTTCTCAAATGTTTAGTCTTGCTTAAAGTATTATACTTGAAACGTCGTACAAGTCAGATAAAAAACAAAAGTAACAAAAGAAACAGGCCGGTTACAACCAGCCGAATAGTTTTTCTGCACTTGTAGTCATGTCAAGGTCCTCGGCTATCGCCTCGGACCTTGACCTGACTACTCGTGCAGAAAAACTATCCGGCAACGGTTGTTACCGGCCTGTTTCTTTGTTACCTTTGTTTTTTATCTAATACTTACACAAAGTTTTAATATTTCTATTTTTTTCACCCTCTCTTTTTTTAAAGAGGTACAGGACTAGGTGCTTCCCAATCTGAATCAAAACATGGTCGGGTTGTAGTCTCTTTGACACATTCCCCATTTCCATTCTCAATTTTATCATATCACAGAATGCTATTCTATGCAAGATTTATATGCAATTTTAAAATTCGTCATGTAGACTTCTCTTCACGTTGACACATTTACTGTCTACAAAGATATCTTTATGTTTAAACATTTCATCCATAGAAACTTTTCCATCTTTATTATCATCTAGCATTTGCAGAAGGTTTACAGCTTCAGCCTTAGATTGCTGTGGATTTCTGGGATCAACATAGTCCTATAAAACAACATATATTTAAATTTAGAGCAATACACCATTTACCAACTAGTTTTTTTACTTTTGTAATTTTTGGGGCCTTTTATAGCTGACTATGCAGAATTGGCTTTGGTAATTGTTGAAGGCTGTATGTTGGGCTATAATTCTTAATTTCTATGTCATTTGGTCGCTTGTGAAGAGTTGTCTCATTGGCAATCAAACTTCATCTTCTTCTGTTTTTGTATATATATATAATTGAAAATAATTGAAATTAGAGCAATATACACTATTAACCAAATATTTTGCAACTGCTCAATTATTTGTTAGAATTAATAAACATGCACCATATTGGTCAATATCCCTTGTGCACTTTAAATTGAGGAACTCTAATAAAGTGTGTAAAAATTAATGCAGCAATATTATACATGTTTAAATTTAGTAACAAGTGACTAGGCTTAAACATTTGAGCTGATTGTAAGAGGAGAGGACACACCATAGAATAAAGGTGTAAAAACTATGGAGTTATTAAGTGTATGAACAATATGAAATTTTATTTTTTTGATTGTAGCAAAAAAAAACAAGTGTTCACCATTTTTCTTTATATTTTCTTAAAGCATATTATAAAACCTATCTGGTATTTTATTTCAAAATTCTTATTGCGATTTATTTATTCACAATTTTTTCTTAATGAATGATCTACCGATATGTGCAATTTTGCACGACTTGTAGCTTAAAAATATCCCAGTGCAAGTCATTAGATAGGCGGGGCTTCATCTTGTATACCTTACTTAACTTCCAAAGACAATAATAAATATAATTTATACAAGCTGACACCTCGCCTATCCATTGATAGCAGATGTAAATCTTAATTACAATGCTTGAACAAACATTTCTATAAACAAAGTTAGCAAGTCAACCAAACCTTCAACTTGCTAGCATTAGAATAACCGCTTTAAAGGAATCCACTTTTTAAAACCACTCATTAAAAATTATTTGTCTTATATCATACCTCTAATTCTTTCTGAGTAGCAATGCCATTTTTATCCCCATCTATAGCATTTACAAATTCCTTTTTCCTTTCATCCTGATATCGATCGTCCAGTTTCTTCTGTTCATCGTCTTCCACATCACCAGGGGGCAGGGCAACAAATTCGGTTAATGTAAGCTTACCATCATTATTGGTATCTAACAAAAAATATATAAAAAGATCAGGTAAATTTATTTTTAATTTGAGACGATGACCACAAAAAGTACAAAGTTTAAAGTGAAATAAAGTTCAATAAAAAAATAGATATTCATAGCTGGCAATTTTTAACAGAAATTACTCTGATTTACAGTAGTCTTGTTCTTATTTCTTATAGAAGAATATTGATGGAAACAACTTGCTCATCTTGTGGAAACTATTTGTTTTGCAAATAAGGAAAGGATAGATTACCTAAAGAATTCAATATTGTCTCAATCATTTTTTTCATAGCAAGTCCGCTTTGTTCTGGATGACGGAATGCTAAAAACTCTTCTTTGTTCAGTTTATTGTCCATTGGCATTTGTTCTACATCTGTCCACTTAAACTTGTACCGGACTAACTGGTCTCTGTCTAAAAGATAAATAATAAATATTGATAAATACATTTTGAAAACAACATTGCAAACAACAACAATAAAGCCTCGGTCACACCTTACCGGATAGCACGAACGGACGCCTAACGGATGAAAATAAAAGTTGTCCGTTGACAAAATTGTTATCCGTTGGGAGTCCGTTGATGTACTGACCGAATAAAATGGACATTTAACGGATGCATAACGGACACACACCGGATATGCAACGGACGAGAAACGGACACGTACCGGACAGAACGGATGTCGAACGTACATCCAACGGACGAGTATTGCATAAAACGGACACCTAACAGAAGCGTACCGGATAAAACGGATGAACAAAATATACGGAACCAGGTGCTCCGCAGGGCGCAGCTTTATACGACCGCAGAGGTCGAACCCTGAACAGTTGGGGCAAGTATGGACAAAACATTCAAGCATGATACAGCTCTGAATTTGGATTGTGATCAAATTTTTGACATTACATGGTTTTTTTTTACACAAAACAAATGCCAAGATTTTACAAATCAATTAAAGATTTCTTCTTCAAACTTTTTAAATCTAAAATTAAATAGTTGACACAGCATAGGTTTCTGACACAGAATGAATGTGGTCTAATGAACTTAAAAGGTTTTTTTTGCCTTTGAGCAATTCACTATGCTGTTGAATATTAATCCTCTCAAAAAAATGTTTGAAGAAATTTTCTTTTTATTTATGAAATCTGAAATGAGAAAAATTTAACCCCCCCCTTTTTTTCACATCCCTGTTTCCCTTTTTCAAAACTGATATCAATTCAAATTTCTAATGGAGTTTGCAACAATAACTACTCATTTAAATACATCATAAAATATTAAGATGTAAAAAAACTGCTTGTTATCACTGAATGGTAAAGATTATTTAAATTTATCAGTTGGTAGTAAAAAGTGTATATACATTGTATATTGTATATAACAAAGATTTAAGTTGATTCTGGACAAAGAAAGATAACTCCAATTAAAAAAAATTCTTGCTATTGCACAATATTGTGCAATAAGTTATTTCTTGCTTACTATTCTGGACAAAGAAAGATAACTCTAATTAAAAAAAAATTTGCTATTTCACAATATTGTGCAATTAGATATTTCTTGCCATTGCACAATACTGTGCAATTGAAAAGACTTGCTATTGCACAATACTTAATATAATAATTTTAGATCCTGATTTGGACCAACTTGAAAACTGGGCCCATAATCAAAAATCTAAGTACATGTTTAGATTCAGCATATCAAAGAGGCCCAAGAATTCAATTTTTGTTAAAATCAAACTTAGTTTAATTTTGGACCCTTTGGACTTTAATGTAGAATTTGAAATTTGAAAACAGGACCAAAAATGAAGAATCTACATACACAGTTAGATTTGGCATATCAAAGAACCCCAAGGATTCAATTTTTGATGAAATCAAACAAAGTTTAATTTTGGACCCTTTGGACCTTAATGTAGACCAATTTGAAAACTGGACCAAAAAACTTCAATAATCAAGAATCTAAGTACATTTTTAGATTCAACATATCAAAGAACCCAACCGATTCATTTTTTGTCAAAATCAAACTAAGTTTAATTTTGGACCCTTTGGACCTTAATGTAGACCAATTTGAAAATGGGACCAAAAGTTGAGAATCTACATATACAGTTAGATTCGGCATATCAAAGAACCCCAATTATTCAATTTTGATGAAATCAAACAAAGTTTAATTTTGGACCCTTTGGGCCCCTTTTTCCTAAACTGTTGGGACCAAAACTCCCAAAATCAATACCAACCTTCCTTTTATGGTCATAAGCCTTGTGTTTAAATTTCATAGATTTGTATTTACTTATACTAACGTTATGGTGCGAAAACCAAGAAAAATGCTTATTTGGGTCCCTTTTTGGCCCCTAATTCCTAAACTGTTGGGTCCTTAACTCCCAAAATCAATACCAACCTTCCTTTTGTGGTCATAAACATTGTGTTTAAATTTCATAGATTTCTATTAACTTAAACTAAAGTTATTGTGCAAAAACCAAGAAAAATGCTTATTTGGGCCCTTTATTGGCCCCTTATTCCTAAACTATTGAAACCAAAACTCCCAAAATCAATCCCAATCTTTCTTTTGTGGTCATAAACCTTGTGTCAAAATTTCATAGATTTCTATTAACTTAAACTAAAGTTATGGTGCGAAAACCAAGAAAATGCTTATTTGGGCCCTTTTTGGCCCCTAATTCCTAAAATGTTGGGACCAAAACTCCCAAAATCAATACCAACCTTCCTTTTATGGTCATAAACCTTGTGTTAAAATTTCATAGATTTCTATTCACTTTTACTAAAGTTAGAGTGCGAAAACTAAAAGTATTCGGACGACGACGACGACGACGACGAAGACGCCAACGTGATAGCAATATACGACGAAAATTTTTTCAAAATTTGCGGTCGTATAAAAATCAAAGGCGACAATAACAATACATGTAAATCGAATAAATATTCAAAATGTTTCTGTGTAACTGGTTTTGGTTTGTTCTTCAAAAATTCCACCAAAGGGCAGTGTCTGGCCTGAATAAGAACTGCTTGATTGTGAAGGCGTGCCTATACTCTAAAATCGATTATGAATAATAAGAATTCATGAACCTTAAGAAATCTGACATACCAATAATTGGCATTTCTAAATTTTCAATTGGCATTTATCCGTTCCAGATCAGTTCATCATCCGTTTTATCCGTTATACGTCCGGTAGAAGTCCGTTTCTCATCCGTTCAACATCCGTTTTATCCGTTAAACGTCCGGTAGAAGTCCGTTGGTGAATTTATCTTCCAGACCTCCAACGGATGTATAACGGACACGTAACGGATACAAAACGGAAACGAAATGGACGAGTACCGTACAAAACGGACGCCTAACGGACGTTCAACGGACATTTTATCCGTTGGAAGTCCGTTCAAAGTTTTGAACATGCTCAAAATTTTCCACTGGACAGAACGGACGTCGACGGATAAAACGTACGCTTAACGGACATGCAACGGACATGGATGGACGTCTAACGGACATGAACGGATTGAAAAAAAGTTATCCGTTAGGCGTCCGTTCGAGCTATCCGGTAAGGTGTGACCGAGGCTTTACATTTACATACTTATGACATGTATGAGGAACATAACAATTCAATTGGTGAAAATTACATGTAGCTACATACTAAGATGCCATAGGTCCATTCGCTTCAATATGTGATTATGTCCTTTGTCTTACCCAATTTGTGTTCCTAATTTATTTCAGACTTTAAGTATATACATTCAGTATGCCTATGTTCACATGAATGTTTCAAAAACTTCATACATAATACTATAAATTAAGAAATCATTGCAATGTTTTTATCATTACGATAAATGTGTCAGACAGGATCATAATCACAATAATTTGAACTTGCATTTTGAAATTTATTGCATGAATTAAACTGGATTTTTCTCAATAACACAAAACGTTAAATCACATTCAAGTCTAAAATGACAAAATTACAATAATAAATGCACGTAATAATTTCTGAATTTACAGTAACTTATTTAAGGAATTGATTCAAAAAAGGTAACATTACACAATTATCAAGTTTTATTTCCATTTCTCATGTTTGTTGTTTTTTTTAAAGTCAAATTTTAACACTTTTTGAAATTCAGGGTTCTCACTAAAGCGAGTCCAGGAGTCCAGTACTCATCAAAATCTGTCTGGACTCACCATTTTCAAAACTGGTGAGTCCACAGATGCATCAAGATTGAAATATTTTGTATAAACTGAACATAGTAAAACACAAATATATCATTTTATAGCAAAAGTTTAAAAGTGATCTGAATTTTATAATGTTATGTTAGGAAATGGAGACTAAAATATTACATTATATTGCAATAAAATATTTTCTTCTTCAATCTTGCTGTTGGACTCATCATGGCTAAAAATGATGAGTCCCTGAACTCGCCTTCAAAAATCCTTAGTGAGAACCCTGTTGAATCCTAATTTCATGGACTGAATATAAATGTTGGATCACTATGTCAGTATGTCTCACTTCCATGATAACATTTGCTGGTTTGGAGAAAAATGGAAGACTAAAAAACTTTTTTGACCATTTTGTTTTTCTGAATTTACATATAATAGCTGATAAAAATTTCAAGATTCACACAAGGAACAAGTAAACTAAACTGGTGTGCATGATGTACACCTAAATTGTTAGTGTTAATTCACTCCCCAATAATAAATTGTTAATAAGTTTATGTCCAGCTTTAAACCTGTGTCCTTCCCTATTAAATGTATGTGCCTATCCAAAGACATGACACATTACTGAAACTCTCCTTTATAAAGAGGATTTGAATACAGAAACAGTCACAAATTCAGATTCTTTAGATCACAGAACAGAGAAAGGGACATAGAGGTTTGACAAACTGTCACAGATTCTAGCGTCATGATGTGATGGGACACAAGTTTGACTCTTACATTACACACACCTGTATGTTAGAAAAAAGAAAAGAAAAGGAGATCTGATACATTTGTACTGTGGATATCAGATTCTAGCGTCATGATGTGATGGGACACAAGTTTGACTCTTACATTACACACACCTGTATGTTAGAAAAAAGAAAAGAAAAGTAGATCAGATACATTTGTACTGTGGATATCGTTGGGTACCAATTTCATGGATTTTATTTGTATAGGACAACCACAAATTCAAATGCTTAACAAATTTCATGTTTCATAAAGGAATATATGCAAAATCATGAAATTAAATATCCAAGAAATGCAAGTGTTACTCAATCCACGAAAATTGGTACCCAAGAAAATAAATGTCTCCACAGTAGTGCCACTACATCCTGTAACAAGTATAGGCATGTGCATACGGATACTAAGTGATAGTACTGATACACTCACCACTTTCTCTTAACTTTATCTTCCCTTCCTTTATAGAGCTAGACTCACCGGTTTCCTTCATATCTAAAGCTTGATCTCCATAATCTTTCAGAAAGCTATCAATTTTATCAACATCATACTTTTTAGCCAGAAGGAAATGTTTGTAGTAATCCTTCCAGTCAACTAAACCTAGAAAAAAATTTGTATGATAATTATATTGATGAATGGACAAGTATTACTGATTTGTTCTCTTCCAGAAAAGTTATGACAAAACAATTTGGGAACTTATAATATATTTTAAACATGCTTAAGTTTGTAGAAACCTATTGTAAACTGTTGATACACATGTTTTTGTTAAATTTAAATGTGTGTTGGCATCATCTATTTAGACAGGTGGGCATGGGATGGGATATTTAAATCTAAACAATTTTCATACTAAATGAATCAAATGAATTACACATGCGGTACATGTACTTTATAGTGCATTTTACAAAAAAAATAATGATGTGTGTACAGCGATTCAATAAATGTACATTTCGTGCTTAAATAAACAAAATGAGGATAGCAATATGTTCAGTTTCTTTATTTTTTTGCATATACTTTCTTGAATAAGCTTTAACTTAATAAGTGTTGGTACATTTCGCTACACAATGGTTTATATTTTTAACAATATGCATTATTTTTTTGCATGCTTATTGAGTAACTTTGACAATATACCATCGCCATCAGGATCCATGTGTGTAAATATGTGTGCATTTTCTTCTAAGGCTTCATCAAAATGTTGTCTTATCTTGTCCTGGATCCAGGATTCTATTTCAATTAGATTCATATGACCATCTGAATCTGTATCCACTCTGGTAAAAAAGAAAATAATTGTCTTATGAACAGAGCATGTACAGTACATGTATTTGTCAAAAAAAAAACAAGCTTACTTTATAACTATAAGAAGCAGAGAAAAAAACAACTTTACAAGAAATCGATAATGTGAGCCAATTCTATGGAAAATACAATTGAATCATTCTTCTATGATATGCTCTTTTAACTTATTCTATAAATATAACAAACTACATTTTGTATTAAACAATCATCCCAGATCTATGGAAAGTTCTGTGAAATCTTAAATTCTAATTAAATTGAGAAACAGTTCAAAAGTGTTATTCATGATGTTATCAATAAGACTTTCAAATACTACTTGTACTCTGAGGGTAGGAATGCCGTCAGGCGTCAAACTGTCATTTTCGGCTACCGTTAGCATCAAATTGATTAAAATTTATCGTGATTTGTCAAAATATTCTTACCATGATTCGTCAGAGGTCTCAAATAATTATTGTTACTGTTGTTTTGGGGAAAAATTTAACGTGATTTGTCAAAATCAATTTGATTGTTTTATCGTCTGAAAGAAAGTGCACATTTTATCGTCATGCACCAAAAATTATTGTTAACGTCATTTGGCAAGAAACTTTACCGTTTTTCGTCATGAAGTCACCCCCATTACAACCTTCTACTATGGCTTAAATATATGTCCTTAATAAAACTCACTTGTTGAAGATATCTTTAAGTTTAGAATCTGCAATATCAACAGGGTCATCATCAATCTCTTCATGATTTCCAATGAAAGCCTCTTTATGGAAATCTTTGTTCAGCATTCCATCTTGTTCAAATCGTACTGCCTCCAAATGATCAGGTGGCTCAAGTTTATCGAGTGGTAATGGTTGATCAGCATCCACCTCTTTCAATGGTATTTTAGGGCGACCATTTACAATGTGCACCACCAATATCGTTATGACGATGCATAATCTCTTTCCTTTCATATTTTTTACTAATAATTTTGAGCAAATTTAAAATCTTTGACAAAAATATGTTCAATGACAATGCTTATTTTTTTCTTGTTCTTCAACTTCTTGTTACTGTTGGAGCAGATAAACTTTGCATTTAATTTCTCTTTTTTAAGTCGACAGTAAATATGAGAAGTTTTTAATGCATTTTTGCATTAATTGTTAATAATGGTAAAGTTGTCTATGGGCATATCTTCTGTTCAGTAATGCTGATTTGTAGCTTGAAGTTGAAGTGATGTGGCTGAAATTATTTGTTGTGTCCACAAAATGATTACAGCGACATCTATCGGTGAGAATGAACACAGTTTTCGTTGACGTCATCGCCCTATCACTGACAAAATATAGTATTGATGCGCATAGTATTTACGATATTTAAATAATATTTATTTCCATTAGATTGAAACTTCAAAAAACAATCATTTGAGGTAAATAGATAGAAAACGACTTTTAAATGCAATATAGAAAATCTCATAATGCAATTTTGAACATAATCATTATCGGATTATTTGGATTATGACCTCATTTTTATTAATGCGCATTCGAAGACAACACGTTCAAGATGGCGGAAGAGAAGCCAAATCCTCTCACGACCCGAGATTTTAGTAAAGTCATTCTCACTCTAGAAGCTGTTCTAATTCCAGACGACAAACTCTCACCTACACCATCCCTCCAAGATGGTCTTGATTCAGATACAGAAATGGACTTGCGTATCCTAGGTTGTGAACTTATTCAGTCATCGGGAGTCCTTCTCAAACTTCCACAGGTTCGTCGCCATTTTGAACACTCTAATATAAGACAAAGATTGTATCATTTATGGCTTTTACAGGACAGGAATAACTATTCCGAAGTGGGTTATATCGTTATTTTATGTAGAAATCACTATATTAAGATCTACATAATGTACCTCAAACGAATCCCTTTCAATCTTCGATCTGTTGGCTCGTATAATTTCCCTGAAAAAAAACACAACACGAACAGTTTGGACGATACACTGACTTTTTTTTCAAATCTTCACCCTCCTACTAGACCATGAAGAAAAAAACACACAACAATACACACAGTAAAACTCATTAAAAGAAGTCTTGACGTCAGAATAGGTATGCATACCTAATAATTAATTTTCCTTTATAGTCTCCGTCACGTAAAATTGGCACCATGTTTTTTGTTAAAAATTTTTTAAATATCAGCCGTGTTTACTCAAGATGATGTTTTTCTTTTAGCAGAAGTAAAATCCTGTCCAAATATCCACTACTGTCCTACCTTTTATTGTGTTTGCACTGTATAATCCTGACCTTCACATTTTTCAAGATTATTTACATTGTATAACCGCCATTTTGGTTTCTATGAGGGTCCCTTATTCCATAACATTCGTTACTCTCCGGTAATATCATTGTCATTGATGATACAATTTCCCGCGCTTTTTACGTAAAGATGAAGAAAAGCTCCGAGAGACGCAAGAAAATGGAGAGCACGTGGAACTCCACGGCAACACTTCCGGTAATAACAATGTCGGATTCCACCATACAAATTAAACTTGGATTATGTGAAGGTCAGGATTATACAGTACAAACACAATAAAAGGTAGGACAGTAGTTGATTTTTGGAATGATATTTGAAAAACATGATCTTTAGTAAACGCGGTCGATATTTAAGAAAATTTTGACAAAAAACATGGTGCCAATTTTACGTGACGGCGACTATACAAATTCATCTTATGTCGTGGAAATGATATTGGGGGGTTCTGATCCCAGATCCCACTTTATGTTTTGTCAGATTCCCATATCCCGCTTACACTATGTACATAAGAAATTCTCATTTTTTTGTAATTTCCTGTGTTCCGCTAGACATCATTTCCCGTTTCCACAGCACTATAATTTGACCTTCATGTGTCATGCTTAGACCCCAATGAGACGCACAACATTCCTTTGTATATGTGTTCTATTTCGTTCTAAGTCATTTTGTATCTTGCTGTTTAATATTTTAAGTTTCACCATTGAAAGGTCCTGTTGTAATTGATTTGACAGATTTGTATGTTGAATGACTTCGATTTCTATATTTTAAAAAGCAATATAATATTTCTTATGTATCTTTATAATTTAGGTTGCAATGGCTACTGGTCAAGTTTTATTCCAGAGATTCTACTACTCAAAATCTTTTGTCAAGCATAATATGGAGGTAAGTTTATTTGTATTTTGGGAAGCTTTCATCTTGAGACGTGAGGATGCTGTTGCTGTACATGTAGTTCTTAGATGGTAAACTCTGCTACAAAATGATGAAAGTTTATTTGTTCTCTGATGTTAAATGTTTTGCAGGTCACAATAGTAAACTGAAGTAGCAACATTGAATAAAAAAAACCCAAGATGTATCTTGTAATTTAAAAAAACATATTAGAATTGAGATCACTTGTGTTTGTAACACCATTTTCAATACATCAACCTTTTGGTTAAAATCTTGAGACGTCATGAAAGAGTTAATACATTGTAATATGGAAACCATGATAGTTTTATGTTTGGTTTGTTTATTTTTATTTCCTATCTTTTGCAGGTACTTGCTATGGCATGTATAAACCTGGCAGCTAAAATAGAAGAATCTCCCAGAAGAATCAGAGATGTGATTAATGTTTTTCATCATGTCAAGCAGATGAGAAAGCAAAAGTATGTAGAATCTTGAAAAATGGTTATTCATGTCGGAATTTAATCTTCTGATCTCCCATAAAAATGAATTTGTCAACATAAACCCATAATTTCAGATTTTCCTTTAAATTAATAAGAAATGTATTCCTGCAGTCTGCACCAGATCTATTTCAACTACTAGTCTCCAGACATATATTTGAATAATTTTCTTATGTTTATAAACAAATATTGGCAAATATTTACTAGTCCAAATAAAATATAACTAGTCTGGGGCATAAACAGTTCAACAACTAGATAAAAACAAAGGAAGGAAATGATATGACAATGAACTCTATTATTTCATTTCAGAGTCATTGTTCCTTTGATATTGGACCAAAACTACATCAATCTGAAGAATCAAGTTATCAAAGCAGAACGGCGTGTATTAAAAGAGCTAGGGTTCAGTGTCCATGTCAAGCATCCACACAAGGTAAATATAAATCTATCATTCTTTATTCTGCAAAAACGTATTGATTATGCATTGGCAACAATAGTAAAACATTTGAAAATTCATTTTGAATTGGAACATTGTTGCCTTTGTCATAAAAATGAATTGTTTTGTTGTCTAACTAATCCTTTTATCTTTCAGAAAACAAAACAGGAATCTTACACTAATAACTTACAACTTTCAGGCTAGACATCAAATCAGTTACCGCAACATGGGAGGAGATTAGAATGGCCAAAATCAGGTTGTAGCCAATTGTAACATTTGACTCGTTAATTGTATTGTCAAACTTTTATTTTTCAGGTGATTGTGGTCTACCTCCAAGTGTTGGAGTGTGAAAATAACCAAAAACTGGTGCAGTGTGCATGGTAGGTATCTTTTTTAGAATTTCTAAGATTATCTAACAAACAGTTGTTGATGGTAGTGTCAGAAATATATAAAACAGACTACTGTTAACTCATTCTGCATGCATGCAATCTACAAAGTTATCACTGATTCTTATGAAGGATAATTTTAATTAATTTTAAACTATGGTTCTCTATAGAAAAAGCATTCATAATTTTTTTGAGGGGGTCTCTCTTCTTTTTTAATTTTGTATCGTAAAGAAAAAAAAACAAGACTTGCAGGTAATAATTTGAAGTTGAAAAAAAAATCATGTAGGTTGTAAGAAGTCTTGAAAATCTAATTAAACCTGCCCAACATTTAGAGCTCATAAATATTAAGAATCCTCTATTTTTATACATGTGTTTACTTGTTGGTTTGTCCATATGTCTATTGGTTCTGGTTTTGTCGTCGTCATTTCTGATTATAGTTTTATAGCAATTGCTTCTATATCTTCCTCTGGTTATATACTTTGTGTTTCCATTATGATTATGATGCAATGTTTCCAAAATAGACAAACTATTCATAACATATTAAAGTCATTGGCTTCTTCATCTAGTCAAACCAAGCTGTTAAGCTCTGTCTTTAGCTCTGAACAAGTCTGGCTGATTTTACGGACCAATTATTAACCAATAAAGGATGTTTGACTCCCTCTTTCCTTTCTGATTTGATTCGTTATTACAATATTTATCATTTGGCACTACCATCAATCAACAAATATTTTACTTGTAATATCTTTTTGAAGTTTTTTTACCTTTATCGTGGCTAGTAAACATATCCATGCTCTTTTTCTGAAATTTTGTATGTCAACATGGTAAAAATTAGTAACAACAGGAAAAACATGGAATTTATACCTTATAATGTCCTTATTTTTATATTGTACATCCAAGTTGGTTTCACAGATCCTCATCAGAGAACATTTTATTGCTTACATATATAAGCATATTTTCCCCCTCTCATTAAATTGCAGTTGAAAAGAATATTTGAAAATTATAAATTCTTTTTTTATTAAGGTTAATTCTAAATACACGTATTCAAATATCTCCCTGAAAAAAAATATGGACTAGGTTTATTAAACTTAAACTATACTGATTTGTTTATGGAAATATGAGAGAAAAAATGCATAATTACGAACTACATGAATCACCGGCTTAGATGGTCCATAGCCCCAAAGAAATGTCCAGCAAAACAAAAAGTATCATTTTTGGTCCATTTAAAAATGGGAACACCAAAATTCAAATGATATAGAATATTTGGAACCTCACAAAGGGAGTTCATATTCAAATTTGGGTAAGTTATAAAATCTCTTTCTTGTAAGGCACATCATAATACTATCATCATGTTTAACAGTGTACATCGCTATATTATTTTTCATTCATTGTAAATTTTTGTAATTGTAAGTTGTCACGATGAAATTGTTAAGATTTTATATTTTCCTTCAAGAATTTGGATTTTGGGAAGTTAACCTAAACTTAAATTAATCAACAGAAATTAATCCCATCTGATATGATTTTAAATCCATTATTCCTTTAAGTAATGTGCTTTCCCATATCCATTTTCTTGGTTGAAAATTATAATCTATTCATCTGCTAAATATTATATTTGCAAATTTTGAATTGTAAGGACTTTCCATTTCTAATTCTGAATTTTGAAGACAAGAATGATATTGAGGTTAATTTAATTGTGTGAACAATTTGATCCCGTGGTCCTGTTTTCTTCTTAAATTTCTGCATTCTGTACGAAATCACTAAAATCTTTAAAACTAGCCAATTGTTTTGTTAAAAATCAATGTTTTCAAAATTTAGAATTATAAATCGATTAGTCTTCATCAGGACTTCCGTGTGAAAATAGTGAACTTGTTTTCAGTTAAGATAGCAAGAAAGCAAATAGATTTTTGTGATTTTACTTTTTGCTAAACATGTTACAATTGGTCCATTTATTTGGGACAATGGTTTTTGGTACGAAAAATAACAAGACCTGCCCCTACCAATGTATTTGTGGTAACTGCCCTGACAAAATTGTGTTCTCTACTGAAAATAAGCTCCATATTTTGACATGTTAGTCATGGATTTTCTAGAAGTTCAGAATAACATTGTATGGGAAATCATAGGTCATGCTATGTTGTAGCCATTAGTGTGTTCGTAAAATTTCATAAGACATCTCTGAATGGATAGAAATTCCTTGATAGTTTTAGTCTTTGTAAGTTCCAACATTTTCACTTGACCTTTGCAAGGCACATTTATTGAATGCTTTTCTGTTTATTATACACATTACAAAATAAAATATATTTTATTATCGTCTTTTTATTTTGTTTGTGTTGTAAAGAGCTTCATTTTGGGAATGAATGAAGCAAAAAGTGTGAAGAATTTTGTATTAATTCTATATTTTTCCTTTTTGCCTACCCCAGATTAGGTGGGTAAAGTCTGTGTCTTGAAATGATTGCACCATCCTCTGGAAACAGAACCCATCTGACTCAACAGCGATGAAACAACAAACAGCAGGAACCATCAACATTGGGAACCAGTGACAAATATGGAGTAATGTTTTGAGAGTGTCTAAAGGTTTACCAGTACTAATGGGCACTCAATAAATTCATGTTTCAAATGAGTTGGTTTTAAAAAAAGAACTTGTTGCTTGTTTTGTTTGTTAATGAAAAGATTTGAAAACTTTGTAACTCAGATATAACGAATGAACAGTGAAAATGATAGAAAAAAAATGTAGCAAAATAAACAGTTTAATAAAGTAGACTGCATGAACTTGGAAAGAAAATTATGTAAAAAAAAGATAAGTTGACTTGTTCAAGTATTTTGATGAGGTTCTGAACTTGCTAACTATATAAGATTGTTTTACAGCAGTGAATTCTTGGAAAGATAGTTTGGAATGACAGTGCAATAACAACGAACAATTTAACACTATAGAGGCAGAAGAGGCGTTTGATTCATTAGATTGAAAGGACAGAGGAATATGTTGTGCATTTTTGTGTTTTATATAATTATCATTTAATTTTAAAATTTCCAGTGCAGTACAAATAACTGGTTCCAGTGTCAAAATGGTTGGTATATATATATAGTTGTAGAAATATTTAGCCTTCTATTATGTCGTTTTCTGTATAGTTCAAGATTCATAGAATATACATACATATATATCAAGTAATTCAGTATTTAGAATTGTGTTATCACAAGAAAGTTGAACAATATTCATTGTTTTGTGTTTTTCTACCATTTATAAAATAAGATCTTGCATATACATTGAAGTAATATTTGACATTTTTATTGAATCTTTTTATAATACGTCATGCATTATAACTATAAACTGAGATTATTTGACCAAAAGGTTAAAGATTTGAATTAAACTTTGTTTTGAGATTTTGTTAGGAAACTCTTTGAATAACATATATGCAGTAAAATATTTGCACATATACAGAAATTGAAGATGTATATATCCAAAAATTATTTTATAATGGTGCTTCAATTTATATGAATGTATGTGTTACTAGATTTAATTTGTATGTATGTTTTGCTATAACCTTGAATGTCTCAGTTCAATTTTTCACTTCCTTACAAGCAAAATCCATCATAAACTGCTGGTTTACAAATCCCGCATTTTTAACCAGTGCGGATTTAAGTGGATGGGAGCGAGACAAACAACTTGTTTGCATTGAAAACAAAACCATGAACACTGAAAACATAGTGACATTAGTGGATTCAGAAGCCGGCATAGGACAGATAGAGATTACTGGATAGCTTGGAATTGGATCGTCTTTGTAGCTGTTATATTCAACACAACCAGGAATAATGACAATGACTTAAACAATTATGAAAACTATAGTGAACCTTGTAAATATCATTCACGTGGAATAACAAGGATAAAACTGTCCAAGTAAATATGATCACATGCACATGGAATTGATTATTGACCGTTCATTAAATTATTTTGTATGTATTTAAACTTCAGCTTTGTATATTGATTTTGACTATGATGATAGTAAACGATATGCCTTACAATTTCACCATGTTATTTTCGAATGTAAATCTGATAAAAAGTTAGATTTTATATATATTTATGATTTTATCTTTTCTTTACAGGAACTACATGAATGACAGTTTTAGGACAAATGTTTTTGTTAGATTCCTTCCAGAAACTATAGCTTGTGCCTGTATATACTTAGCTGCCAGACAATTACAGGTAAAAATAATGTCTGAGTATATTTATCTTGTAATTTTGTACCTTGGTACAATGGGAAATACTAATAAACATAAGGAAATTTATATTTATATCAATAGCACTACTTGCACTAGCAGTATTAAATCATGTACATGTATATAAGTGATTGAAATAATCTCAAGTAGAAATATATACTTTACAATTATTAAAGAGATTATGGGTATACATTAAGCAGACAACAACCCATAGAACAAATAATAAAGATGTCTAGTGTCAACTTGGTGAAAACATTCAGATATAAATTAGGACATGTTCACAAAATTTGACTGGTTAAAACTGTTCATTAGATCTCTACAGATCTCTCTACTCTGTACATCCGTGATCCTATTGAGATGAGGGCTATTCCAGAAAAAAATGTATGGGGGGGGTTGGAAGGCACATTATATTAATAATACATGGGTGATGGGAATCAGAGCAACTTTTCACACTATAATGCACTATAATACTCAATTACAATTGTCTGGGTGGCGGGTGCTGACAAAAACTGCCTTCCAACCCCCCCATACATTTTTTTCTGGAATAGCCCTGATTAAATAAAATAATAAAAAAAAAAGAATATCAAATAGAAAACCAATACAGGGAAAGCACAACACTCTAAATTAATGGTATAATAAATAACATAAACAAAATGAATAACAAATAATACTATTTAAATTGTGGTAAGCTAGGAGTACTTAAACTAGTGTTAAGAAATGTCATCCTAAATGTTTTCCTTTGTATTACAGATTGCTCTGCCTGATAGACCATCATGGTATTCCATTTTTAATGTACGAGAAGATGACATTCAGGAAATATGTCTAACAATACTACGTCTGTATGCTCGTCAAAGAGTAAGTATTTCATCTTATACATAAACAAATAAGACGAGATTTCTACAAAAAAATGGCTATCCTGACTGAATTGTCTCCCTTTCTGAAATGTTAAAATATTATATGCCTAATATTTCACTGACATACACAGATTTCATTTTCATAATAAAATGATTAAAAGTCAATCTCCATATCAAATTATCAATCATGAATTTTTAAGGCAAATCTCATTCAATTATTGCAAATTCAGAAATTATTGCTTGCATCTTTTATTGAGATTTGTCATTTTACACTAAAATGCAATTTTGGGCAAAATCCTGTTTAGCTTCGTTGCAAAATTTCAAATTGTGACTAAATTATTGCAATTATAACCTTGTCACATTTTAGCAATAATAAAACATCACAATGATTTCTGAATGTTACAGTATAATATATTGCATGTTTCAATTTTGTAGCCAAATGTAGAAGAACTGGGAGCCAAAGTTATGGAAGCCAAGAGGATCCAGATGGAAAACAAAAAGAAATCAAAAGGAATGGCTTCAGATTACGGAACACCTAACTCAACATCTAGAGCTAGTAAGTATAGTTAATATATATAAAAAAACAAGTACAGCTAAGGAGATATTGAACATATAAATCATGAAATTGAACAACTTCAGATTACGGAACACCTAACTCAACATCTAGAGCTAGTAAGTATAGTTAATATATATATAAAAAATAAGTACAGCTAAGGAGATATTGAATATATAAATCATGAAATTGAACAATTTGTGGATCAGTTATTGGAAAGTTTTAGAATTAAGCGTAAATTTTGGTCAAATTTGCATACATTTAAGTGTGAAATATTTCTTTCAGTTGTCAGAAAAGGAATGCTTTGCAAACTGTACTATTTTGATTATGACAATTTCCCTTTCTGTAGAAACAAATGTTTTGTTCTGTTATAGATTCACCAAAGAATGTTAGTCCAAACCCAACGTTACTAGGTAGCATCAAACAGTTAAAGTTAAAGAAAGAAAAAGATGATAATTCAAGGAAACCTGATGGAGGCCTTATGTAAGTATAATTGCCTGAAAGTTGGAACCTATCATAAGATTTTGAGAAACTAGTGATATTTGTTCAATAATGTTTTTCAAAGTCAGAATTTAATTTGTGTCATTCAATAACTGTAAAGACAGTATGTCAAGCCAAACAACAAAAGTCTTACTTAAAAATCTTATCAATTTCAAATAAGCCCCTTTTTCGTAAAAAATAATAATATAAATGAAGGTTATTTCAATGAGGGTGCAGCCCAAAGTGAAATAAATTTTAAGAGTTGACAATTTTGGATATTCATCGATTCTAAGCGGCCACAATTGTTTTATTATACCGAACTAAAAGTGGAAGGGCCGTTTAAACTCTTGACTATATTCTTTACATACTAAACACAAGCTGACATTTGAAAATATATTTGCATTCTAGAATTTCTCGAATGTACAACAAAGGTAACGTAAAATCATTTTGTAAAATATTGCTGGCCCCGAAAAGGACCGTTTATAAGAGATATCATCGGCTACTGGCTCTCTATTCATGTCCAAGCCTCATTTCCTCGTCTTTTGATCGGCTATCAATGTAATGTGAACACTGTCATTTTGTTTATTTATGTCTGTGACATCATTTTCATTGCATATAACTGAAGTGCAAATCTAGACACTCAAAAGGTTATTCACCAGTGAATAATAGGTGTAAATTTTATGGGCCATTTGTCCTTCCTTTCAATTAAATGAAAATTAATTAATTGAATTATTCCATGTCACTTGATAGTGTTTTTACCCAATTGAATTGTTTGTAATATATGTAAGGTATAATAATAAAAGATAACAATTGAAATGGAAAAAAAAATATTAAGTTTAATTGATAGCTAGTTAAAATTTTTAAATTGATACAGCTAGTACCTGCAGTAAGTGGGAAAAATAACCTTTTAATATGCTTTGGGTTGTGGATCAATTGTCGAAAAAGTAAATAAGTACAAAATAATTTAAAATTACAAGTACGAACAAGTTTAGTATTGATTTTATATTTTCCTCTTTCAGTAAAAATGGTAGCAAAAGGAGAAGGAGTCATTCATTTTCACCAGATAAGAGGTATTTATTTATATGTAGATAATAACCATATAAAGTAATTTTTTTACGACCGCAAAAACATTTTGCAGTCGTATATTGGTATGACGTTGGCGTCGTTGGCGTAGTCGTCGTCCAAAGACACGTTGGTTTTCACACTATAACTTTAGTTTAAGTAAATAGAAATCTATGAAATTTAAACAAGGTTTATGAACACAAAAGGAAGGTTGGAATTGATTTTGGGAGTTTTGGTCCTAACAGTTAAGGAATTAGGGGCCCAAAGGGTCCAAAATTAAACTTTGTTTGATTTCATCAAAAAATGAATAATTTGGGTTCTTTGATATAGAGCATCTGGTTTCAATTTGATTTCTGTTGCCACTGAAATATCTGGCTTATTTATTTAATTAGAATTACCTGCATGCAACACAGCTGATTTTCACGCTTTATTAGCAAACTGTACCCAATAAGCATAAAAAAGGGAGGGGGAAATAGAAAGAAAAAACCAATAAATATGACAATGTTTGGTGATCTGCCACTGGCGATGTCTGTCTTGCATGAAAAATTCTTAGTTTCCCTAATGTTTTTGAATTTTTAAAAATTGCTGAACCTTACTTAGAAATAGCTTAGTCTTCAGGTTATTTAATCAAACTTATTATTTTTTAGGTCATCTGGTAGTAGCCTTAGTCCACCCAGGAGTCCCATTTCTAAAAAGAAGAAGCATAAAGACATTGATTCTCGTAGAATCAAGAAGGAAAATGCTGATTATTATAAAGGTTCAAAACTCTCTCACAAACGAAAGAAACAAGTGTCAAGGTCGTTTAGTAGATCAATGAGTAGGTCACCAGATAGACTGTATAATAAATCTAGTCATAATAAGAAATATTACAAAGACAAGTACGATCACAAAGACCGTTACAATGACTATAAAGACAGGAATGATTACAAGGACAAAGATCGGTATGAGTACTCGCCTGAATATAGGTACGTCAAACGACATCGGAATGGTCACCGCAGCTCTTCTCCTGAACGATACGATAGATACCGTCGATAATTTTTCTTTCTCAAATCTGTGATACTGGTGCAAAATTGTATAAAATTGTATACGACTATGTCTTTCTAATGTGGAATTTAATTTTTTACTGTTTATTTGTAAGAATCTATTGAATCATTGTGAAGATTGATATTAAAGTGCTGTAGATATTTATTTTAATATGTACATTGACAATTATTTTACGTTGATAAGGATCAATACTTGTGTGCAAAAGAGCATTGTGTGATACTGAAAAGATGTGTGTGTGTGTGTAGAAAGAGTCAAGTCTGAGAGGGGATAGTGCTGTATTTGTTATGGTTGTTTCAAAGTGTATAAATGTTCTGGTCTGAGTTGTGACAAATTTTCAGCATGATGAAATAATGATATTTATCCCCATGAGAAACTTTTGTATGAAAGTTGTTCCGAGTTAAACACATTTATAAGTACTTAAAAAGAAAACAAAAATGAGAATAAGAACTCTTATTAGTTATAGAAGCAGATAAAAATTGTATGAAGAGAAATGTCTGAAGATATAGGAAAAATATTACTTTCTCTAGATTCAAATTTCATTTGTAATCTAATTATTTTCTATTTCAAGTTATGTGAATCCCATTAATAACTGATTCTGAATTTTTCTCTCCATATGATTAATATATTTTGCAAAAATGTGTTCTAACATTCTTCATTTACACTTATTTGGGTATTATTACTTCAATCTCAGGGTATCATACCACATTATTCTGTAATTATAAAGATCTGAATCATGATAAAAATTTAAAAATAAATATTGAAAATATATATGGTTGTCATTTATTAGCAAAATTGCACCTGTTGGTTTAGCACTGATAATGGAAAAGATCTAGTTAAAATGCAATTATAATTTACTATGAATGTTGCTTTAATTGGATTTAAGTTCGAATTTTAAGGTCACTATAATATTATTGGGAAAAAAAATTACAAAAGGGTTTTGACTTACAAAATTATATGCATTAATGCTGCTGACTTTCATTTGGTGTAATTAGAATGAACAGGGAAAACAGCTGTTGGTCAATATACAAGTGCTCTGCAGGCCATTGCTATAATTAAAAAAATCTAAGTTGGTGTTAAAACTCAGCCTTCGAATAATATGGATAATATAGTTGTCACTAGACATTAAGCTAGCAATCAATTATTAGCTCACTTGGCGTCCGTCGTCCGTAAACTTTTACAAAAATCTTCTCCTCTGAAACTACTGGGCCAAATTTAACCAAACTTAGCCACAACCATCCTTGGGGTATCTATTTTAAAAAATGTGTCCGATGACCTGGCCATCCAACCAAGATGGCCGCCATGGCTAAAAATAGAACACAGGGGTAAAATGTATATTTTGGCTTATATCTTTGAAACCAAAGCATTTAGAGCAAATCTGACAGGGGTAAAATTGTTGATCAGGTCAAGATCTATCTGCCCTGAAATTTTCAGACTAAACGGACAACCTGTTGTTGGGTTGCTGCCCCTGAATTGGTTATTTTAAGGAAATTTTGCTGTTTTTATACGACCGCAAAAATTTTAATTTTTTGGTCGTATATTGCTATCACGTTGGCGTCATCGTCGTCGTCGTCGTCCGAATACTTTTAGTTTTCGCACTCTAACTTTAGTAAAAGTGAATAGAAATCAATGAAATTTTAACACAAGGTTTATGACCACAAAAGGAAGGTTGGGGTTGATTTTGGGAGTTTTGGTCCCAACATTTTAGGAATTAGGGGCCGAAAAGGGCCCAAATAAGCATTTTCTTGGTTTTCGCACTATAACTTTAGTTTAAGTGAATAGAAATCTATGAAATTTTGACACAAGGTTTATGACCACAAAAGGAAGGTTGGGATTGATTTTGGGAGTTTTGGTTCCAACAGTTTAGGAATAAAGGGCCAAAAAAGGGCCCAAATAAGCATTATTCTTGGTTTTCGCACAATAACTTTAGTATAAGTAAATAGAAATCAATGAAATTTTAACACAAGGTTTATGACCACAAAAGGAAGGTTGGGATTGATTTTTTGAATTGAGGTCACAACAGTTAATGAATTAGGGGCCAAAAAGGGGCCCAAATAAGCATTATTTTTGGTTTTTGCACCATAACTTTAGTATAAGTAAATAGAAATCTATGAAATTTAAACACAAGGTTTATGACCATAAAAGGAAGGTTGGGTTTGATTTTGGGAGTTTTGGTCCTAACAGTTTAGGAATAAGGGCCCAAAGGGTCCAAAATTGAACTTTGCGTGATTTCATCAAAAATTGAATAATTGGGGTTCTTTGATATGCCGAATCTAACTATGTATGTAGATTCTTAATTTTTGGTCCCGTTTTCAAATTGGTCTACATTAAGGTCCAAAGGGTCCAAAATTAAACTTAGTTTGATTTTAACAAAAATTGAATCCTTGGGGTTCTTTGATATGCTGAATTTAAAAATGTACTTAGATTTTTAATTATTGGCCTAGTTTTCAAGTTGGTCCAAATGGGGGTCCAAAATTAAACTTTGTTTGATTTCATCAAAAATTGAATAAATGGGTTCTTTGATATGCCAAATCTAACTGTGTATGTAGATTCTTAATTTTTGGTCCAGTTTTCAAATTGGTCTACATTAAGGTCCAAAGGGTCCAAAATTAAACTAAGTTTGATTTTAACAAAAATTTAATTCTTGGGCTTATTTGATATGCTTTATCTAAATATGTACTTTGATTTTTGATTATGGGCCCAGTTTTCAAGTTGGTCCAAATCAGGATTCCATATCAAGTATTGTGCAATAGCAAGAAATTTTCAATTGCACAGTATTGCACAATAGCAAGAAATATCTAATTGCACAATATTGTGCAATAGCAATTAATTTTCAATTGGAGTTATCTTTCTTTGTATAGAATAGTAGTTGATAATATATGTTGGAAATTTGCCAGACATGACTATGATGTCATTTTCTATTTTTATTTGCCAATAACTTTATGTAAATAACTTCATTGGAAATTTGCCAATATAAAATGTTGCTGATGAAGCTTTTTTTCCTTATCTTATCTAAAATGTTTTTAGATAATGTATGTTGGACATTTGCCAGACATGACTATGATGTCATTTTCTATTTTTATTTGCCAATAACTTTATGTAAATAACTTCATTGGAAATTTGCCAATATAAAATGTTGCTGATGAAGTTTTTTTTATTGTTTTATACAATAAACAATGTATATTCACTTTTACTACCAACCAATCTTTACCATTCAGTGATAACAAGCACTTTATTTTACATTTTAATATTTTATGATGTATTTAAAAGAGTAGTTATTGTTGCAAACTCCATTAGAAATTTGAATTGATATCAGTTTTGTAAAAAGGGAAATGGGGATGTGAAAAAAAGGGGGGGGGGGTTTAAATTTTTCTCATTTCAGATTTCATAAATAAAAAGAAAATTTCTTCAAACATTTTTTTGAGAGGATTAATATTCAACAGCATAGTGAATTGCTCAAAGGCAAAAAAAAACTTTTAAGTTCATTAGACCACATTCATTCTGTGTCAGAAACCTATGCTGTGTCAACTATTTAATTTTAGATTTAAAAAGTTTGAAGAAGAAATCTTTAATTGATTTGTAAAATCTTGACATTTGTTTTGTGTAAAAAAAAACCATGTAATGTCAAAAATTTGATCACAATCCAAATTCAGAGCTGTATCACGCTTGAATGTTTTGTCCATACTTGCCCCAACTGTTCAGGGTTCGACCTCTGCGGTCGTATAAAGCTGCGCCCTGCGTGCACCTGGTTGGTTATTATCTTGGATACTATTATAGATAGAGATAAACTGTAAACAGCAATAATGTTCAGCAAAGTAAGACCTACAAATAAGTCAACATGACCAAAATTGTCAGTCAACCCCTTAAGGAGGTATTGCCCTTTATAGTCAATTTTTAAAAACTTTTCATCATTTTTTGTAACTTGTACAAAAATCTTCTTCTCTGAAACTACTTTGCTAAATTTAACCAAACTTGGCCACAATTATCATTGTGGTATTTAGTTTAAAAAATGTGTTCGATGACCCCGCCTACCAAACAAAATGGCCGACATGGCTAAAATTAGAACAGTGGTAAAATGCAGTTTTTGCTTTATATCTTTGAAACTAAGACATTTAGGGCAAATCTTTCAAGATTTAAATGTCCATCAGAATAAGATCTATCCCCTCACAAATTTTCAGATGAATCCTACAACCCGTTGTTGGGTTGCTGCCCTAAAATTGATAATTTTAAGGAAATTTTGCTGTTTTTATACGACCGCAAAAATTTTAATTTTTTGGTCGTATATTGCTATCACGTTGGCGTCGTCGTCCTGCGTCGTCCGAATACTTTTAGTTTTCGCACTCTAACTTTAGTAAAAGTGAATAAAAATCAATGAAATTTTAACACAAGGTTTATGACCACAAAAGGAAGGTTGGGATTGATTTTGGGAGTTTTGGTCCCAACATTTTAGGAATTAGGGGCCAAAAAGGGCCCAAATAAGCATTTTCTTGGTTTTCGCACTATAACTTTAGTTTAAGTGAATAGAAATCTATGAAATTTTGACCCAAGGTTTATGACCACAAAAGGAAGGTTGGGATTGATTTTGGGAGTTTTGGTTCCAACAGTTTAGGAATTAAGGGCCAAAAAAGGGCCCAAATAAGCATTATTCTTGGTTTTCGCACAATAACTTTAGTATAAGTAAATAGAAATCTATGAAATTTAAACACAAGGTTTATGACCATAAAAGGAAGGTTGGGTTTGATTTTGGGAGTTTTGGTCCTAACAGTTTAGGAATAAGGGGCCCAAAGGGTCCAAAATTGAACTTTGTGTGATTTCATCAAAAATTGAATAATTGGGGTTCTTTGATATGCCGAATTTAACTATGTATGTAGATTCTTAATTTTTGGTCCCGTTTTCAAATTGGTCTACATTAAGGTCCAAAGGGTCCAAAATTAAACTTAGTTTGATTTTAACAAAAATTGAATCCTTGGGGTTCTTTGATATGCTGAATTTAAAAATGTACTTAGATTTTTAATTATTGGCCTAGTTTTCAAGTTGGTCCAAATGGGGGTCCAAAATTAAACTTTGTTTGATTTCATCAAAAATTGAATAAATGGGTTCTTTGATATGCCAAATCTAACTGTGTATGTAGATTCTTAATTTTTGGTCCAGTTTTCAAATTGGTCTACATTAAGGTCCAAAGGGTCCAAAATTAAACTAAGTTTGATTTTAACAAAAATTTAATTCTTGGGCTTATTTGATATGCTTTATCTAAATATGTACTTTGATTTTTGATTATGGGCCCAGTTTTCAAGTTGGTCCAAATCAGGATTCCATATCAAGTATTGTGCAATAGCAAGAAATTTTCAATTGCACAGTATTGCACAATAGCAAATATCTAATTGCACAATATTGTGCAATAGCAATTAATTTTCAATTGGAGTTATCTTTCTTTGTATAGAATAGTAGTTGATAATATATGTTGGAAATTTGCCAGACATGACTGATGTCATTTTCTATTTTTATTTGCCAATAACTTTATGTAAATAACTTCATTGGAAATTTGCCAATATAAAATGTTGCTGATGAAGCTTTTTTTCCTTATCTTATCTAAAATGTTTTTAGATAATGTATGTTGGACATTTGCCAGACATGACTATGATGTCATTTTCTATTTTTATTTGCCAATAACTTTATGTAAATAACTTCATTGGAAATTTGCCAATATAAAATGTTGCTGATGAAGTTTTTTTTATTGTTTTATACAATAAACAATGTATATTCACTTTTACTACCAACCAATCTTTACCATTCAGTGATAACAAGCACTTTATTTTACATTTTAATATTTTATGATGTATTTAAAAGAGTAGTTATTGTTGCAAACTCCATTAGAAATTTGAATTGATATCAGTTTTGGAAAAAGGGAAACGGGCATGTGAAAAAGAAGGGGGGTGGGGGGGGGGGGGGGGGGGGGGGGTTAAATTTTTCTCATTTCAGATTTCATAAATAAAAAGAAAATTTCTTCAAACATTTTTTTGAGAGGATTAATATTCAACAGCATAGTGAATTGCTCAAAGGCAAAAAAAAACTTTTAAGTTCATTAGACCACATTCATTCTGTGTCAGAAACCTATGCTATGTCAACTATTTAATTTTAGATTTAAAAAGTTTGAAGAAGAAATCTTTAATTGATTTGTAAAATCTTGACATTTGTTTTGTGTAAAAAAAACCCATGTAATGTCAAAAATTTGATCACAATCCAAATTCAGAGCTGTATCACGCTTGAATGTTTTGTCCATACTTGCCCCAACTGTTCAGGGTTCGACCTCTGCGGTCGTATAAAGCTGCACCCTGCCGGAGCACCTGGTTGGTTATTATCTTGGATACTATTATAGATAGAGATAAACTGTAAACAGCAATAATGTTCAGCAAAGTAAGATTTACAAATAAGTCAACATGATCAAAATTGTTAGAAGACCCCTTAAGGAGTTATTGCCCTTTATAGTCAATATTGAACAACTTTTGTCATTTTTGTAACTTGTACAAAAATCTTTTCTAAAACTATGGGCCATTTTTGTCGAGCCTTCGACTTTAGTCGAAAAAGCGAGACTAAGCGATCCTACATTCCGTCGTCGTCGGCGTCGTCGGCGGCGTCAACAAATATTCACTCTGTGGTTAAAGTTTTTGAAATTTTAATAACTTTCTTAAACTATACTGGATTTCTACCAAACTTTGACAGAAGCTTGTTTATGATCATAAGATAGTATCCAGAAGTAAATTTTGTAAAAATAAAATTCCATTTTTTCCGTATTTTACTATAAATGGACTTAGTTTTTTCTGCGGGGAAACAAAACATTCACTCTGTGGTTAAAGTTTTTAGAATTTTAATAACTTTCTCAAACTATCCTGGGTTTGTACCAAACTTGGACAGAAGCTTGTTTATGATCATAAGATAATATCCAGAAGTAAATTTTGTAAAAATAAAATTCCATTTTTTCCGTATTTTACTTATAAATGGACTTAGTTTTTTCTGCGGGGAAACATTACATTCACTCTGTGGTTAAAGTTTTTAGAATTTTAATAACTTTCTTTAACTATCCTGGGTTTGTACCAAACTTGGACAGAAGCTTGTTTATGATCATAAGATAGTATCCAGAAGAAAATTTTGTAAAAATAAAATTCAATTTTTTCCGTATTTTACTTATAAATGGACTTAGTTTTTTCTGCAGGGAACCATTACATTCACTCTGTGGTTAAAGTTTTTAAAATTTAAATAACTTTCTTAAACTATCCTGGGTTTGTACCAAACTTGGAAATAACCTTATTTATGATCATAAGATTGTATCCAGAAGTAAAGTTTGTAAAAAGATTACTCTGTTTTTTTCTGTAATTTACTTTCAAATGGACTTAGATTTTCTTACAATCATAAAATAGTAACAAGAGGAATATTTTTATTGATTTTTTTCCTCATTGTTGTTGAGCCTGCGATTTACAGCAAAAATAGGCGAGACACTGGGTTCCGCGGAACCCTTACAAATTTTTAACCAAACTTGGCCACAATCATTACTAGGGTATCTATTTAAAAAAGTGTCTAATGACCCCGTCTACCAACCAAGATGGCTGACATCAGTAAATACAGTAACAGGTGAGCGACACTGGCTCTTGAGAGCCTCTAGTTTGTTATTATCTTGAATATTATTATAGATAGAGATAAACTGTAAACAGCAATAATGTACAGCAAAGTAAGACCTTAAAATAGATCAACATGACCAAAATGGTCAATTGACCCCCTAAGGAGTTATTTTTTTCCCTTTATAGTCAATTTTTAACAATTTTCACAAAAATTTGTAAATTTTTACTAACATTTTCCACTGAAACTACTGGACCAAGTTCATTATTGAAAGAGATAGTTGTAAGCAGCAAGAATGTTCAGTAAAGTAAGATGTACAAACACATCACCATCACCGAAACACAATTTTGTCATGAATCTATCTGTGTTCTTTGTTTAATATTCACATAGACCAAGGTGAGCGATACAGGCTCTTTAGAGCCTCTAGTTGGTTGATGTTATGTTGCCAAAATTTAATAGCATTAGGAATTAGTGGAAATATATTGTTCATAAACTGCTATCACAGAGATATGTCTCTCCTTTTTGTAATTTTGATAATGCAAATGTTGAAATCAAAATAGCAATACTTTATCATCTTACACAAGTTATGAAAATATTCAGTCAATGAACCATGACTTGAGTTACATGGCTAAACAATCTCCATGTAAATGAGATGTGCAAATTCTTATTCAACTGCATACCAAATACCATCATGACCATTGACTTAATATAATTCATTCCCAAATCGAAATACAAACATTAACTAATAAACTATAGAAAAGTTTCAAAGTCAATAAGAGGGGGTAATCTCCATGGAAACGATACTTGCAAACGCCAATAAATTTGCATACCAAATATCATTAACTTAACATTAGCAGTTCATCTAAAACTGATCTAATCACAAACTAATACATGTAAACTAAGATAAGTTTCAGTCATTAGACTGACTGAAGGGTGAGGCCAAATATTCTCCATGGAAATGAGATGCGCCAATGCTTATACAACTGAATACCGATTAACATTGGTCTACCACTAATGGTTCCCCTTGAATTGACCTAATCACAAACTGATACATGATAACTCAGAAAATTGTTCAAAGTCAATAGACCATTACTAAGGCTGCTTAACCAACTTATCTTCATTGAAATGAGATATGCTTACACAACTACATACCAAATATCATTGACCTTTCACTTGTGATTCCCCATAAACTGACCTAATCACAAACTAATATGTGTAAAATAAGCAAAAGCTTTGAAGTCAATAGACCATGACCGAGGGGGCAGGGCCAAATAATCTCCATGGAAATGAGATGTGCCAATGCTTATACACATGCATACCAAATATGATTGACCTACCACCTGTGATTCACCATAAACTAGACCTTATCACAAACTAATACATTGTTGAAGCTGCCGACGCCGGAAACACATACCTATGTCTCGCTTTTCGACTCCGTCAAGGCGAGACAATTAATTGAACATTAATAGTCCAGCCATCTCCAAACGAGCTGGACAGTTAGTTCTTATGTTGTGCTGTTACTCCACTGTTGGATGTTAAGGAGCAGGTTGAGTGAAATTCTATATGTTCCTGTCCTAAGTCAGGAGCCTGTAAATCATTGGTTACTGTTTGTTATATTTGTAAACTGCATGAGACTGGCAGTTTTAAAATGTGTCAACTATTTAGCTTTTGCATGTCCATCATCTTTGTTTCATTTTCAAACGAGTTTTTATTCATGTGAATTTCTCATATTAAAATAAGTTACAGGATAGTTATATTTGGTATACCGGTATGTGATCCTTGGATGGTCTAACTGGCTTCCAGAAAGGCCTCACCTGAACTCCACCTCGATTATTTAATAAATGGTTAATTTAAGTGTTAAGGTCAGTTTCATTGATCAATAACATTAGTTCACCTGTATTTGATGTATGGAATGATTATAAAGTGTACCAACCACATGTCTGTCTGGCAGGTTATATCTAACATTGACCTCAATTTTTATACGACCGCAAAATTTTTGAAAATAGATAACTCAGCCATGATAATCACAAAAATAAATGGTTTGTTCTGTGGTAGTTTGAAAATAAATTACCTGACTGGCAATGTATTGAAAATAAATAACTCAGCGGGTCTAATCGAAAGTATGAGATGGCACCAGATTCTTCGTAAATTCATCTTTTCCCCAAAAAAAATCGCGAAACACTTTCCAAATTTTTTTAATAATAAAAGTATAAATATTATTTAAATATACTTGATATGTCTGAAAATTGGTTTATTTAACTTGAGGTATCTTGTCTCAGGAAACCTTACCTCACTTTTATTTTAACATATTTTAAATGCTTCATGTATGAAATTTCAAAACTAAATGCTTATCTCCATATCAAATTGTGTTCACAGCGAGTGCCTTGCAAGAAGCAAATTCTGTTTTCCCTCAGACGAAGCCCTGATTTTTCGGGATCAATTTTTCTTATTTATTTGTCTTTTGTTCATTGATTGCCCTTTTGTATTCTGTTAGTGTTGCATTCCTTTTCTAATGTAGAAATTTTGTTATGAACTTGATCATGAGTTTAAAAAAAAAACAGCAGCCACAGACTTAACTATGTGAATTCCATTTTTACTTTATCATGCACATTGGTCTTTTGATGTTGTCCCTAGAAACTTCAGTCTTACACTGAATTTATACATTTTTATTTGAGACCAAAATTTTGTCAAAAAATTATTAATACAAAACTTGCATTTTCAGATTATGCAAGGGTCTTCGGAACACTCAGAAAGCATGATTTTGCATCATTTGTTCTATAGCTTCTTGGGCCTTCAGTGGCTCCAAAACCCTTTAAAAAAAAAATTGCCTCGCTCCGCTCGGTGAAATATGTTTGCCAATACTTTTAAAAGAGGCATTACAACCAAACTTTAATACTATGTATGTATGCAATACATGTATATGCAGTTGGGAATATAAAAGATTCATTTCTGCAGAAGATGATGATTAATTCTGATTAAAATGGTACATAATGACTTGACTATACATGTACATATTATTTATAATAAACAAATCATTTAAAAATTGTATGTTTTCGAATATCATAAATATAGTTGTAAAAATGAATAATCAGTCCCTTGCTTTAATGAAAATGAAAAATCTTGCTTCAATAGTGCAGAAAATGAATAATCTGTCCTCTTAGTTTACAAAAATAAATAACCGATCAAAAACAAATCCTCCTGGCCCCCCCCAAAATATCAAATGGTCGTCCCCTTAGGTCTCTTTCAATACACATTATGTTTAACATTTTTGGTGTGTACAATGATTATTTAAATAGTTGTTCATATCTGACTCAGGCAGGGTTCATCAGACCTTGACATGGATCATCGATGTAAACCCTTTATCTTAAAGACTTTAAACATAAAATAAATCATTATGAGTAAAGCAGGCAAGAAATTGCAGCATTTTCACTCTTTTTTGTCATAATAAGAAAGTTTATTTTTTAGATTAAATTGTTTTAAAGGGCCTTTTTTTAGCAGACAACAGAATGGAATTTCCTTATAGTTGAAAGCTGTTGGGTAACCTGCACTAGCTTTATTCAACATCATTTTACACTTTGGGATAGTAATCTCATAGGCAATCATACCTCATCTCCTTATTTTGTACTTTCCAAAATTCTTTAAAGAATATATATATGTAGGACTCAAATCTATGGTGGGTTCCAAATCTATGGCAGATTCCTAATCTATGGCAGATTCCTAATCTATGGCAAATGTGACATCATGCTTTCCCAAATCTATGGCAAAATTTTTACAATCCTATTCTATGGCAAGTTTTGTAATTTCCTAATCTATGGTGGATTTTTGTTGTTTCCAAATCTATGGTAAATTTTGTGCAAATGGAAAACAATGCAGTACATATACGACCAACAAATTGTTTAAACAAGTGGAAATGTACATGACAATGGGAGCTAGTATGTCTATAAACATTTGTGAAATAAACATTACATGACGGTAATAAACGAAATTGTTATGGCAACAAATTGGTAATGCTTTTTTTTATTTGATTGCAATTTAAATCAAATTGGTATCTGGTTATTTGATAGTTCACTTTTTAATCTTTCCCAGCCGTAAATATTTATTATAACTCCTTTTCTAAAATATCCGGTACTGAAAATAGCAGTGTCCTTATTCATCGCTAGCTTCAGTCAGTACAGCACATTTTATAGGTCTTCCTTTAAACCATCCGCAAATTGTTTTCGAGGGAAATACCTTCATTCAAATCCATGGGTTCCGTCATTGTAAGCGGCAACAACAATGTAATGTGGCGTTACTTAATTGTGACATTATGAAAAAGATCTTCCATAGATTTGGAGAAAACAATCATCTGCCATAGATTTGATTTGTTTGATGTTTGTAACGTCACATTTGCCATAGATTAGGAATCTGCCATAGATTTGGAACCCGCCATAGATTTGAGTCCTACATATATACTTGATATACTTTAAATAAAACAGTGAAAATTAAAAAAATGTACTTTGTTAATGGGACATATAACTCTTTCACAATGCAATCTGGCCTATTCAACTTTCTTATTGACTGGACTTTAAAATACTTTTTCTCAACTAATATTGGATTCAACTAAACAAGAGGTATATAATCTAAATCACTTTCCCTTTTGTTTCATACAACATTAAAACTGGTCCTACAAATTCAGGGGCGGGTCCAGGTGAGGACATAATGGGCGTACGCCCACCCACCCCTTTAAAAAAAAAAACCAAAAAAACCCAGATGCTCTGCAGGGCGCAGCTTTATACGATCGCAGAGGTCGAACCCTGAACAGTTGGGGCAAGTATGGACACAACATTCAAGCTTGATACTGTTCTGAATTTGGATTGTGATTAAATAGTTGACACAGTTAAGGTTTCTGACACAGAATGAATGTTGTCTAATGAACTTTTTTTTTTGCTTTTGAGCAATACACTATGCTGTTGAATAATTCTTTTTAATTTCTAAAATCTAAAATGAGAAAAAAATTACCCCCACCCCTCCCTATTTTTTTCACCTCCCCCAATCCCTTATTCCAAAAATAATCTCAATTCAAATTTATAATTAAGTTGGCAAAAATAAATACTCATTTAAATACATCATGAAGTATTAAAATATAAAATAACTTACAGTCATGGTTAAAATTAATATTAATTAACAGTAATTTCTAAAAATAAATTTACAGCTACACATCTCAAAACAATTATCACTTTCTTTAACATAATTTTCAAGCAGTGTAAGGGAGGTAATCAAGTAATCAAACATATATATATAATATATATATATATATATATATATATATATATATATATATATTATATATATATATATATATATATATATATATATATATATATATATATATATATATATATATATATAACAGATTTGTTTAAATTTTAATTAGAATTGGATTACCTCCCTTACACTGCTTCTAAATTGTCTAAATTGTCCTTTAACCAGAAAAACCCTTGTTTCCCCCTAATTGCTTAATGATTTGATCCTTTACCCCTCTAACCATCCCTTTGTAGTATGGAAACTTGTGGTAAAATTTCAGAGAGATTTATACACTTCAACACAAGTTATTGACTGAAAACTACAATAATGCTTATTTGGGCCCCTTTCTTATTGAAACCCCCCTTGGAGGAGAACCCCAAAATTTAATTCCAGTCTTTCCTTTGTAGTAATAAACCTTGTAGTATAATTTCAGAGAGATCCGTACACTTAAACACAAGTTATTGTCTGTAAACTAGAAAAATGCTTCTTTTTGGCCCCTTATTCCTAACTGTTCATGAACAGTAACCCCAAACTGACAACAAGCCTTCCCTTCTTTATATTGAACCTTGTGGTACAATGTCAGAGAGATCCATACAGTTAAACATAAGTTATTCTCCCAAAACTTCAAAAATGCTTGTCTTTGGCCCCTTTTTGGCCCTTTATTCCTACTGTTTCCCCATAACCCTTAAAATAAATCTCAACCTTCTTCTAAATGGTATGAACATTGTGGTACAATTTCAGTGTAATTGAAATAGTTATACACAACTTATTGTCCTGAAACTAGATAAATGTATGTTTATGGCCCCTTTGGGTCCCTAATTCCTAAACCAATGGGACCTTAACCCCCAAAATCAATCTCAACCTTCCTTTTGTGGTTATACACATTGTGTTAAAATTCTATTGATTTCTATTTACTGATACTAAAGTTATTATAGGGAAACCATCCATCTTCGGAAGACACAATTGACGAAAACAACGACGTGATACTAATAAACAACCGCAAAAATGTTTGCGGTCGTATAAAAACTATCGTAATCTGCTAATATTGTATTGAATATGGCAATTTATCATATTCATTATTAAACACATACTCTGATTCTTTTTATACTGATTGCCCCATCTGATGGGTGAAAATTTTGTTTCTCTGCTGTATTTGACTCTGCAATTAGTATCCATTCTTCTTGACGTGATATAGTGAAATCGTCAAAGATGTTGACGTCAAAACAAAAGCGTCAAAAGACCTATTAAAAATCATCTCAAGGTGTCTTGAACACCTTTTTTTAAACAACCAAAACTATGTGTGTTGTTCAACGAAATCAGAAGTTAATGTAAAATAGGGATAATTATCAGTCTGTCTGCTTCATAATTTGATTCTAAATTGTTGAAATCAAGGAGCTTCTGAGCTTCCCCACTGGCTGCAATTTCCCCTTCTGTTCATAAAATCCTGGTCTAGGACTATTGAAATGTTCAGTTAGGTCTTATACCCTAGAATTTAGAATTTCTCTTTATTGGTTTACTGCTTTTTAGACCCATCCAATCATTTTAATATACCATTGACAATTAATGGAGAGAATTCGGCATAAAAAATGTCAAACCTTGACACTTTAACTATAAAATATACATGCTCCAAGTCAGGAAACATTACATTAGTGCATTTCACAATTATTCTATGTTATTTAGCAAAAAAACTAGAGGCTCTCAAGAGCCTGTGTTGCTCACCTGATTCTATACCTGGAATTTTGAAATAATATTAAACTAGAGGCTCTCAAGTGCCTGTATCGCTCACCTGACTCTACCTGGGTTTTTGAAATCATATAAATTTGGCTACAAAGTAACAACACTTGCAATTGGCCAGCACCTCATTAGGAAAGGAACATTTATGCTATGTTTGGTTTCATTCAATTTAGTAGTTCTCCTAAAGATGAAATTTGTATGTATTTCCTATAGGGTCCTATGTTAAACTAAGCCATGGATCAGCTACAAAGTAACAAAACTTGGTCAGCATCTTATAAGGAACATTCATGCTATGTTTGGTTTTATTCCATTCAGTGGTTCTGTAAAAGAAGTCATTTGTATGCATTTCCCATAGGGTCCTATGTTAAACTAAGTCCCACGCTGACAGCCATCTTGGATGATGGATGAGCTAAAAAGTAACAACACTTGGTCAGCACCTCATAAGGAACATTCATGCTATGTTTGGTTTCATTCCATTCAGTGGTTCTCTAAAAGAAGAAATTTGTATGTATTTCCCATAGGGTCCTATGTTAAACTAAGTCCCCCGCTGGCGGCCATCTTGAATGATGGATCAGCTACAAAGTAACAACACTTGGTCAGCATCTCATAAGAAACATTCATGCTATGTTTGGTTCCATTCCATTCAGTGCTTCTCTAAAAGAAGTTCAAAATGTAGAAAGTTTATGCCGACGACGGACGACGATGACAAGCGGTCGCCAAGTGATGAGAAAAGCTCACTTAACCCTTTGGGCCAGGTGAGCTAAAAAGGTCAAATTTTTTTTCTACTCACTCCGTGATAAATACAAGTAAGAGTTGAAAGTGCCACATTCAATATCCAAATTAAATGCAGTAATTGGTAGTAGGTCTCCTCCCTTTAATACTACTCTGTATAAGATACTTCTAGTACAAATAAGATAAAAAAGGCACAGGAAATAAAATTTATTTCTCAACGAACAATTCTTGTAAATTCAGAAATGATTGTTTGAATTTAATATAGCGATTTATGAAGAATTGACAATTCAAGATTAATTATTGCGATTTCAGGAAATAGCATGCAGACACATATACCAGCGAGTTCTAATTATTGCGATACTAAACCAGTCACACTTATATAAAGGTTGCAATAATTTCTGAATTTACAGTAATATAATGGATATACACAAAATATAATATTGAATGATGATTCTAAAAAAAAATTCCATTTGTATTAATATAAATGCAAAGTAAAAATATCAAATGAACCTAAATGAACACAGAAATCCATTTTCATTTGAACATTACATGAAAAAGTTTTAAAAAAAAAGCAGAATGTGCATAATTGTATAAAATGAATAAAAGCTTAAAGCTATACTAGTACCAAATATAGGTTCCATAATGAATTCATTCATTACTCATTCCACGATTTACTGTGACCATGTAATAAAAGGTTCCTCTGATTACAGTTGAGTCTGAATTATTTAAAGCTGGGACATTGTGAAACAGTAATGGGGTTACAATATTGTGACTGGGCTGTCATTAAGCACATCAGAAGAATTTGTAATCTTTTGCTAAAATAGTTATGATTTTATCTGATTATTAAAATCATTATAGCAATATTTTGGCAACAACAACTAAAAAAAACCAAAACCATTTGATGTCTAATGTAAATCAGCAGTATGTTATAAAACATTGGACAGAGATGATATTTTTGAAGAATTTATGCCAGCATATTATGGTTGGAAATTTGTTGTGAGAAAAAGTCTCAATTTTTTATTTTTATTTTGCATGAGAAGCTTTATAATTGTATGACCTTAAAAAATAAAAATAACAATCTTTGGTTTGGTTTTATTAAAGCTACATATTACTTTATTTTTTATGAAACAAAAAGAATATGGAAAACATAAAGACCAAAAATGCTAGTGGCTTTTATTAGGAGTAGAAATATTTAGGACTATATCAGTTATTACCGATTTCCACTTTGAAACCTCAAAGGTTCCATGTGTTAGGATTTATAATTTCAAAGGCCATGTAAATGGTAACAGCACTAAAATCTGATATCCTTTACGAAGCATCAAATAGAATGCTAGTACCTAGGAAGAGTATTATCTTGATTTCAATTTCTAATAGTTCACTCTAGTGCAGTGAACATTTACAGTTCGTTGTATTTTCAAACTTTCCACAAAGTTTGAAAACTGTTGAATAATGAATAATGTATATTTACAATGAAGATGATGTTTACACTAAAAGCTTTTATCACATGATATAAAATCAAATTACACTAAAAGCTTTTATTGTATAGCAATATAATATTTCCCACAGAAAGTAACCAAAAGTTAGCGTGCAATAAATTCCAATATTGCACTAGTGCAATAAATCTTCAAAATTCATGACGTCATCAACGACAAAATCTTAGTTTAAACCAATTTTTACTTTCAAATATTATATTGCTATACAATAAAAGGGTTATTGCATGAATATTGGGGAAATATTGTCCCTCGTAGAACATATATTGCACTCGCAAGCTCGTGCAATATAAAATTCTACTCGGGACAATATTCCCCAATATTCATGCAATAACCCTATATTATCACATGATATAAAATCAAATTTATAATATTAGCCAATTTTTCTCATGAACTATGGATTTATTTATTTTTGTGGGTACCAATTTTCATGGATTAAGGAAAACTTGCATGTTCATGTATATTTATTTTTGTGGTTTTGCCAAAGTCTGCATACAAGCCTATAGAAAATTTGTCATCTGTTGAACATTTAATTTCCTGGTTCACAAGTACTCATGAAATCCACAAAAATTGGTATCCAATGAATAATAATAAATTCACAGTATGCCTTTTTTTTATTTTCAACTTCTTATAGTACATGAAATAAGTTACGCCACTGGAAAATAAATTGTTAAGCAGGTGGTCTGGATAGCAGCAGGCCTACAGAAGCTAAAAGATTATAGTGAAATTTTTATTGAAAAAAAAAATGTTTTAAAAATCATTTGTAAGCACATTCTTACAATGCTATACTGGTGATAGGCCACTGAAGTTTTCAGACCTGTTATATATATAATGTATTTTTTTAAATTTTGTATATATATAAATGTGCATACAAGAAAAACTTCATTTCAAGGTCAATAGATAAATGCATTTAAAATCCTAATTTACATAAAAAAATATTTCTAAATTGAAAATTAGAGCAGGATCTCAATGGATAACATGACACTTGATCATATGATGCTTGTAAGTAAAAATCTGTCCTAAACATTCTGTGATGAAAACTAAATTACCCTGAATTTTGAATTTTATAAAGTAACAATTACTAGTAACAAGTAAATTAATAATTTTTGGCAAAAAGGTGCACCAATATAAGTCTGCTTTAAATATCAAATTAAATTAATTACAGAGATCTACAAAATTCCTGTGCAATACTTTTTTTATTTATCTAAATGTATATCTGATTATCTCCCCTTTTATACAAGATATTTAAAAAGATGAAAATTAACATCTATAATTTTGAAGATTTATAGACCAGTATATGTCCAATTTTTTCCTCTCTCTCCATAAAACTGATACATGGATGTGTTTAGAATACAACATTTTTTTCTAATACCAATGCTTAATTTCTTCAAAACTATTTTGTAATATTTTAAACAGACTAATATTTGATACCTTTTTTTTTTTTTTTAGAAAGAAATGAAACAAACATGTCTTATAAACAAACTTACAGTAGATGGCACATACTTTCTTAAACTTGAACATAACATAACAATAACATTTAACAGTGCCAAGTTTGTCATAACATGTTGGCAATGAAATGCCTATATAAACAACTAAACTTAATTGATATGAACAACTTTGTTTAAAATGGTTAATATGTATATAAATCTGGTTTATACAATTTGTAAAAATTTGTGGTATGTGTGCCAATGCTCATACCACATCTTCTTATATCTATTAACAAATATCATTTGAAAGCTCATTCATTCATAACAAAACAGCATAACATACAGAGATTCACATACAAAACAAATGTTCTTAAAATCATTAAATGATCATGATATTTTTCTTTTAAAGAAGGCATTAAGAATACTCTGACAATAGTTTTTTTTAGCTGCCATTTTTGTTCTATATGATAAGTCAGATCTTCTTATTTTGGCAAGCCATTAACAACCTCCAGAAATATCTAATGCCATATCAGTCATCAACATTCCCCTTTTGGAAGTGTATCGTCTGCATCCTCCTTCAGTGGTGTATCTTCTTCAACATCTTGATCATTTTCTAAAAAAAAAGGTGCAAGACTTTTATTATTGTTTATGAGACCAGAGAAATGGAAGATTTAAAATGAACAATATTGGAATAAATTTGTGATATGAGTGTCATGACTAAATAAAATATTTGTAATAATTTTATGATCAAGATCTGTTTTATGTTAAAAGTCTGTGTGATAAAGGAAGGGCTCATTTCGGGGCCTTTTATAGCTGACTATGCGGTATTGGCTATGCTCATTGTTGAAGGCAGTACTGTGACCTATGGTTGTTAAATATCTGTGTTATTTGGTCTGTTGTGGAGATTTGTCTCATTGGCAATCATACCACATCTTCTTTTTTTATAATTATAGTGGTGGATAGCTGTTTTCTTTTTTGTAAGTGGGATACTATTAAAGCAAAGAAGGAGTATATACTGCTTGTCTAGGAATTTTGTTTTCTGGGAAAATTAAAAAAACCATGAAACTTTAAAACACTTTTCCTTTTTATAGAAATGAATATTGAAACATCTTACCATCTTCCTCCTTAAATACCTTTAGAGTATTATGGTCACCAATCTGTGCATTTTTTAGATTCAAATTTATTTCTGTTGGACTATAGGATGTATGTTTAGAGCAACATATAATACAGTGAAAAATGGTATTGGTCTGATCTGTTGTGATGTCATTCTGATCTGTAAAAAAATCATATAAATACAAGTGAAACTGCGAGCTACTGCTCACTGATGATACCCCCGCCGCAAGTGGATAATATAAATAGTGTAAAAATATGCAAGTGTTCGGTAAACAGGAAGTTGTCGAGTGCTGAATCTGAAAACGCATCACACGTTATAGCTGACTTATATAAATCCTGAAACCAAATTTCAGAAATCCTTGTATTGTAGTTCCTGAGAAAAATGTGACGAAAATTTTCAACTTGGCTATCATGTGTAAAATCATACAAGTGTTCGGTAAACAGGAAGTTGTCAAGTGATCAATCTGAAAACGCATCACACGGTATAAATGACTTAGAAAAACCCTGAAACCAAATTTCAGAAATCCTTGTATTGTAGTTCCTGAGAAAAATGCGACGAAAAATATTCATGGGACGGACTGACAGACAGAGGTAAAACAGTATACCCCCTTTTTTTGAAAGCAGGGGTATAATAAGTTAAATTTATTATTTCATAAACATAATCAAGTTTCTTTTAACATGTTTTAAAAAAAAGCAAATAAAAACAAGAATGTGTCCCAAGTAAATGGATGCCCCATCCGCACTATCATTTTCTATGTTCAGTGGACCGTGAAAATGGGGTAAAAACTCTAATTTGGCATTAAAATTAGAAAGATCAAATCATACAGAACATGTGTACTAAGTTTAAAGTTGATTGGAGTTGAACTTCATCAAAAACTACATCGACCAAAAACTTTAACCTGAAGCAGGACAGACGGAGGCAGGGACAAACGAACAAATGCACAGACCAGAAAACATAATGCCCATAAATGGGCCATAAAATAAATGAGGAATGTGTCCATGGAACACAGATGATGCCCCTGCTTGCATAAAATGTTATGAAGGATCATAAATCAAGAACAGTCAAAGCTGAATAAACTTTAATAATAACTTTATTTTAAAAAAATACAAAACTTTTTTTTGGTAATATTTGCCTAAGATATTGTTATTCAATTTTTTAACAAACAAATGGGTCAAACACGGCACTTTTCAAAAATATTTTACTGGCAAGTACTTTTACCCAAAGATGGTACTCAGACTTTCTGATTGGAGAAAACAGGATTGGAATTACATCTAATCGAAAGCTTATCCAATTAGGTTTAAACCAGATGCTCCACAGGGCGCAGCTTTATACGACCACAGATTTCAAACCTGAACAGTTGGGGCAAGTATGGACACAACATTCAAGCTTGATACAGCTCTGAATTTGGATTGTGATTAAATAGTTGACACAACATAGGTTTCTGACACAGAATGAATGTGGTCTAAGAACTTAAACTTAAAAACTTAAAATTTTTAAATTGGCCTATTATGGTCCAATATCCAAAATCTAAATACATGGTTAGATTCAGCATATCATAGAACCCCAAGAATTCAATTTTTGATGAAATCAATGTGGACCAATTTGATAACCAGGCCAAAATATTAAAAATCTAAATACATGGTTAGATTCAGCATATATCAAAGAACCCCATACATTCAATTTTTGTTGAAATCAAACAAAGTTTAATTTTGGACCCCGATTTGGACCAACTTGAAAACTGGGCCTATAATCAACCAGTTGCTTCGCAGGGTGCAGCATTATACGACCGCAGATGTAGAACCCTGAACAGATGGGACAAGTATGGACACAACTTTTAAGTTTGATACAGCTATAAATGTGGATTGTGATTAAATAGTTGACACAACATAGGTTTATGTCACATTATGATTTTGGACCCTTTGGACCTTA
This sequence comes from Mytilus galloprovincialis, assembly GCA_037788925.1. NCBI lineage: Eukaryota > Metazoa > Mollusca > Bivalvia > Mytilida > Mytilidae > Mytilus > Mytilus galloprovincialis. The sequence continues at coordinate 28,421,882 of CM075342.1, read as the reverse complement.
ATGTAGACCAATTTGAAAACTGGACCAAAAATTAAGAATCTACATACACAGTTAGATTTGGCATATCAAAGAACCCCATTTATTCAATTTTTGATGAAATCAAACAAAGTTTAATTTTGGACCCTGATTTGGACCAACTTGAAAACTGGGCCAATAATTAAAAATCTAAGTACATTTTTAGATTCAGCATATCAAAGAACCCCAAGGATTCAATTTTTGTCAAAATCAAACAAAGTTTAAGTTTGGACCCTTTGGACCTTAATGTAAACCAATTTGAAAACGGGACCAAAAATTAAGAATCTACATACACAGTTAGATTCGGCATATCAAAGAACCCCAATTATTCAATTTTTGATGAAATCAAACAAAGTTTAATTTTGGACCCTTTGGGCCCCAAATTCCTAAACTGTTGGGACCAAAACTCCCAAAATCAATACCAACCTTCCTTTTATGGTCATAAACCTTGTGTTAAAATTCCATAGATTTCTATTCACTTATACTAAAGTTATAATGTGAAAACCAAGAAAAATGCTTATTTGGGCCCCTTTTTGGCCCCAAATTCCTAAACTGTTGGGATCTCAACTCCCCAAATCAATACCAACCTTCCTTTTGTGGTCATAAACCTTGTGTTTAAATTTCATAGATTTCTATTTACTTAAACTTAAGTTATTGTGCGAAAAACCAAGAATAATGCTTATTTGGGCCCTTTTTTGGTCCCTAATTCCTAAACTGTTAGAACCAAAACTCCAGAAATCAATCCGAACCTTCCTTTTGTGGTCATAAACCTTGTGTCAAAATTTCATAGATTTCTATTTACTTAAACTTAAGTTATTGTGCGAAAACCAAGAAAATGCTTCTTTGGGCCCTTTTTGGCCCCTAATTCCTAAAATGTTGGGATAAAAACTCCCAAAATCAATCCCAACCTTCCTTTTGTGGTCATAAACCTTGTGTTAAAATTTCATAGATTTCTTTTCACTTTTACTAAAGTAAGAGTGCGAAAACTAAAAGTATTTGGATGACGACGCAGACGACGACGCCAACGTGATAGCAATATACGACGAAAAATTAAAATTTTTGCGGTCGTATAAAAATCTAAATACATGTTTAGATTCAGCATATCAAAGAACCCCAAGGATTCAATTTTTTTTTATATCATACAAAGTTTAATTTTGGACCACGATTTGGACCAACTTGAAAACTGGCCCCATAAGCAAAAATCTTAATACATATTTAGATTCAGCATATCAAAGAACCCTAAGGATTCAATTTTTGTTGAAATCAAACAAAGTTTAATTTTGGACCCCGATTTGGACCAACATGAAAACTAGGCCCATAATCAAAAATCTAAGTACATGTTAAGATTCAGCATATCGAAGAACCCCAAGAATTCATTTTTTGTTAAAATCAAACTTAGTTAAATTTTGGACCCTTTGGACCTTAATGTAGACCAATTTGAAAATGGGACCAAAAATTAAGACTCTACAAACACAGTTAGGTTCAGCATATCAAAGAACCCCAATTATTCAATTTTTGATGAAATCAAACAAAGTTTAAATTTTGGACCCTTTGGGCTCCTTATTCCTAAACAGTTGGGACCAAAACTCCCAAAATCAATCCCAACCTTCCTTTTGTGTTCATAAACCTTGTGTTTAAATTTCATAGATTTCTATTTACTTAAAACTAAAGTTATAGTGCGAAAACCAAGAAAAATGCTTATTTGGGTCCTTTTTTGGCCCCTTATTCCTAAACTGTTGGGACCAAACCCCCCCAAAATCACTCCCAACCTTCCTTTTGTGGTCATAAACCTTGTGTTTAAATATCATAGATTTCTATTTACTTAAACTAAAGTTATAGTGCGAAAACCAATGTGTCTTCGAACGACGACGCCAACGTCATACCAATATATGACTGTAAATTTTTTTTGGGTCGTATAAAAATGCAGAAAAACATCTTCACATTTTACAAAGTATAGAAAATATCTTCAAATTTTGCACATTGGAGCGAAAAACATAATAGACGATCTTTTTCAACTGCATTTTAAGTCAATTTTTGCCACATGACTGTATATTTTTTTGGTTGTATTATGCAACACTGGCATTTCTAGTAACAAGAACTGCTACCTGTTTTTCCCTAGTTTTTGTAATCTATGAGGGAAAAAATTTGGAACACCTGTGGTACCCTATGGAAAATGCATTACTAATAATTGCACTCTTGTAACCTAAATAGCAGAACTGAATCCAAAAATTAAGAAAGTTTTCAAATTCAAACTTGATCTGTGTTATATAGAAGTAAGCATTATGCACAAGTTTCATAACATTTTATTTAGGCAAACTAAAGTTAGAGAATGGAAACTGAAAATTATGGAAATTTTCCATTTATAAAGGGGCATAACTCTAGAATGGTAAAAGTGATGCCACCAAAATTCAAACCTGATCTATGTTTTGTAGAAATGAGTATTGTGGATAAGTTTCATAACAATTGGTTGAGGCAAACTTAAGTTAGAGAAAGGAAACTTAACATTTTGCAATTTTTCCATTTATAAAGGGCATAACTCTAGAACGGTTAAAGTGACGCCACCACAATTCAAACTTGGTCTGTTATTAGTGGTAATAAGCATTGTGTATAAATTTCATAAAAATTTGGTTGAGGCAGACTTGTGTCAGATAACAGAAACCAATTTTTGGATGTACAGAAGGACAAGGGAAAAACTTAATGTCCCCTCTGCTATGGTGGGGGCATAAAATAAAAACAAGCATTCTGAGAGTATTGCATGGCAATGCTTAGTCCCCTACCAGGTAAAAATTCATTATACTGGAACAAAATGCTAACTTGTTCTATAACTGGTCATGGTGTAAACAAAAAGAAAATACCAAGTCAATATCTTCAAGCATGACTTAAAACATGAATATTTATTATATGAGTGAATTTTTGTCAAGTCCAAGGACCATAACTCTGCTCAAAATTATCAGACCAAACAAAAATTTGAACTTGATCTGTAACTTTTCATGATAAAGCTATATACCAATTATCAATCAATATCTTAAAGTATGATGAAAAAGTGTGGAAAACATATGATTAAAAGTTCTCTTAAATTAGATATGATGTAATACAATGTATATCTATTTCCAAATTATAATCAAATATAATTAATAGATCCAAATATTTTTTCTTTCATTAAAATGTCACAAACTAATATAGATTTGTAACTTATCTATAAAATGTCCAAAAAAAATTTCTACACAATGTAATGTTATGAAATATTTGTAGGACTCAAATCTATGGCAGGTTCCATATCTATGGCTGATTCCTAATCTATGGCAAATGTGATGTTACAAACGTCAAACAAATAAAATCTATGTCAGATTTTTGTTTTCTCCAAATGTATGGCAGATCTTTTTCATAACGTCACAATTGAATAACGCCATATTACATCGTCGCCACCGATAACGACGGCGGGACCCATAGATTTGAACACCATTCCAGATGAAGGCATTTCCCTCGACAACAATTTGCGAATGGTTTAAAGGAAGATGTGACCTTTTACCTGAAAGAGGGACAAAATGTGCTATACCAGCTGAAGCTCGGGATGAATATGGACACCGCCATTTACAGTATCGGATAATTTAGAAAATGATTTATAATAAATATTTTTCGGCTGGCAAAGTTTATAAAGTGAAAGATGAAATTACCAGATACCAATTTGATTTAAATTGTCATCAAACAAAACCAGGTGCTCCGCAGGGCGCAGCTTTGTACAACCCCAGTGGTTGAACCCTGAACAGTTGGGGCAAATTTGGTCACAATATTCAAGCTTGATTCTGTCTGAATTTGGATTGTGATCAAATTTTTGACATAATATAGGTTTTTGTCACAAAATTAATGTGGTCAAAGATCTAACAAATCTATTGTACAATACTGTGCAATTGAAGATTTCTTCTTGAAACTTTTCAAAATTCGAAATTTGAAAAAAAAAAAAGGGGAAGCCCTTCAAAAAATGGTAAACAAAAAATCCCCCCCCCCCCCCCAGTTTTTGAAACCCCCTTGGAGCAATAACCCTTAAACTCAATCCCATGCTTTCCATTGCAGTATTGAACCTTGTAGTACAATTTCAGAGAGATCCATACACTTAAACACAAGTTATTGTCATGATTGTTTGGAAACTAGAAACATGCTTCTTTTTGGGCCTTTTTGGGCCCCTAATTCCTACATATTTTGGGCAATTAACCCAAAACTTAATCCCAGCCTCCCCTTTGTTATATGGTACATTGTGGTACAAATTCAGAGAGATCCATACAATTACACATAAGTTATTGTCTTGAAAGTAGAATAAACAGCTGCGCCATGAGCGCATGATACGCCCGACGTCTTGTGTGGAAGTTTTATGCAATAATCATAAATAGTTTCTAAGAAAGTTTTAAGCAATTACCATTTATTGCTTTTGAGACACGGCGGGACATGTGAAACCCCCCCCCCCCCCCCCACCCTGTTTTTTTTTACAAATATCACTAAAATAAAATTTTGAATCAAACCAAAAAGTATACAGATCTTTAGATTAATATAACAACGAAGTGTGTACAGTTTCAAGCAATAATCATAAATTGTTTTTGAGATACGGCGCGACATGTAAAAAAAACCCTCCCCATTTTTTACAAAATACTCAATAACTCAAAAATAAAATTTTGAGTCATCACTAAAAAGTATACAGATCTTCAGATTAATATAACAAAGAAGTGTGTAAAGTTTTAAGCAATAATCATAAATCGTTTTTGAGATACGGCACGACATGTAAAAAACCCCTCCCCCTTTTTTACAAAATACTCAATAACTCAAAAATGAAATTTTGAATCATCACCAAAAAGTATACAGATCTTTAGATTAATATAACAAAGAAGTGTGTAAAGTTTTAAGCTATTACCATAAATCGTTTTTGAGATACGGCGCGACATGTAAAAAACCCTCCCCCTTTTTTACAAAATACTCAATAACTCAAAAATGAAATTTTGAATCATCACCAAAAAGTATACAGATATTAAGATTAATATAACTAAGAAGTGTTTAAAGTTTTAAGCCATTATCAAGAATCGTTTTTGAGATACGGTGCGACATGTGAAAAAAAAAACACACCCCTGTTTTAGTTACAAAGTGCCGTAACTCAAAAAGTTAAAATCTTATTTTCACCAAAAAGTATACAGATCATTTGACCATCATAAAAAACAACTATATTAAGTTTCATGAAATTTAGATAAGTCGTTCTCAAGTTACGGTGCGACATGTTTACGCTGGACAGACAGACAGACGGACAGACAGACAGAGACATACGGACGGACGGACACCGGACATTTGTATACCATAATACGTCCCGATTAAAAATGTGGTGCACACAGAATAACGTGTGTAGCGGGTTATTAGCAGTGTGCACCACATTTTTATGTTATTTGGAATAGACTGACAAAATATTACAGTTATTTCAACAGGCACTCGTCTCAGAATTTTTTTCCGTATATATACCTTTATATAAAAGTATATAGGGGAATAAAATTCTGAGACAGGTGCCTGTGCATGTTATTTCTTATAATTTAATTCTAAATTCCCTTTCAAACCGGCGTAAATCATGAAAAAAAGTTGATGACGTCATGGACACATGACAAAATTGTGTCTATTATATTATAAACAAAATGATGTCAGGTGTCTATTATATTATAAACAAAATGATGTCAGCCAATCAGAAGACACGTTACATCCAAAATTAAATTATTTCTAAATAATTTGTATTGATCAATAATGTTATTTCACAAAAAGTTTTGAAAATCTGGTATTATCATTTCCTGAATTAACCTTTGTGTTACCCCTTTTTCATTGACAATGGCATGTGCCCCCTTAGATTCTAGCGATAATTTTTCATATCTCTTGATCTAATGTGCTGAGAAAGCAAATTATCAGTCAGTAATTAAAAATTTTGATTTTTACTGTGATCTTTGGTTGATTCAATTTCGGGTCACTATTTTTTTCTATGAAATCAGGACAGAAAAATGCATTAGGAAAATTCCATTATAAGTTTTTGTCTGTTCAGCTCCTCACTGTAATGCATTTACTACTGTGTGACATTTGGCATGATTTAAATAAACTGGCATTCTTAAAAACTTTTAATGGCCAGCTAAATCATGGATGTCGTTTCTCAACAAGCTGTAAGACAAGACTTGATTAGTTTGACAAGAATAAAAAAAGATATTTATTATTAGAATTAGATGTAAAATTTTGAACATGTATGTGCAAATCACAAAAGAATTCAAGTGTGGTCACTATTTCAATCCATCAATATGTTTATTTTTCTGAAATTTATGATAAAATGGTGAGTTTTGAAGTGTTCAGACCTTAATCAATATCTATGTCCCTCACCTATGTAATATTTATTATCGCTATTTTGTGCATTTTTCCTTTGATCTTTTTTTGTGATAATTTTTCATATGATGCTACTGGCTAGAGATGGAAAATTATGGCTAGAAACTAAGAAGGCACTAGCGTTGCTAATGAAATTGACAAACTTCCTCATAGGTAATTTAGGGATTTATTGGTAATCTCAATGTTAATCTACTGTCTAAAGGAGACAGGCCAAATATTTGTCTAGAAAAACCAAAAGGTTAACTAGCCCGCTTATTATGACCAAATTTATGGTTTTGAGAATTTAAGATCTATTGGTACACAAACTCACAGGCTGGTTAAATTTTATAAAGCCATTTACAAAAGCAGTGTAATCTTTTTCTGGAACATATCAAACTGTCCAAAATAGATGTTAAAATATGTTCTTTAATTCTATAACATACACCTTTCATTTATAAAAATATACAATTGCATTCATTTATAAATTATAAAAATACACAAATTCAGGGAAGATAACTCATTTTGCAAATTATTTTAATAAAAGATCATGATGAATGAATATGACAGTCTTTATCTATGAGGTTTATTGATTGGTCAGTATTATTATATTTAAGTCTATAGTAATCTTGTTACTGACAGTGTCAGATCCTCATAGGTATATAGTCAATTAGGTCATTTAAAATAAACAGCTGCGCCATGAGCGCATGATACGCCCGACGTCTTGTGTGGAAGTTTTATGCAATAATCATAAATAGTTTCTGAGAAAGTTTTAAGCAATAACCATATATTGTTTTTGAGACACGGCGGGACATGTGAAACCCCCAACCCTGTTTTTTTTTTTTTACAAAAAACTAAATATCACTAAAATAAAATTTTGAATCAAAACCAAAAAGTATACAGATCTTTAGATTAATATAACAAAGAAGTGTGTAAGTTTTAAGCAATAATCATAAATTATTTTTGAGATACGGCGCGACATGTAAAAAAAACCCTCCCCTGTTTAACAAAATACTCAATAACTCCAAAATAAAGTTTTGAATCATCACCAAAAAGTATACAGATCTTTAGATTAATATAACAAAGAAGTGTGTAAAGTTTTAAGCAATAATCATAAATTGTTTTTGAGATACGGCACAACATGTAAAAAAAACCTCCCCCTTTTTTACAAAATACTCAATAACTCAAAAATGAAATTTTGAATCATCACCAAAAAGTATACAGATCTTTAGATTAATATAACAAAGACATGTGTTAAGTTTTAAGCAATAATCATAAATCGTTTTTGAGATATGGTGCGACATGTAAAAAAACCCTCCCCCTTTTTTACAAAATACTCAATAACTCAAAAATAAAATTTTGAATCATCACCAAAAAGTATACAGTTATTAAGATTAATATAACTAAGAAGTGTTTAAAGTTTTAAGCCATAATCAAGAATCGTTTTTGAGATACGGTGCGACATGTGAAAAAAAACACACCCCTGTTTTAGTTACAAAGTGCCGTAACTCAAAAAGTTTTAATCTTATTTTCACCAAAAAGTATACAGATCATTTGACCATCATAAAACACAACTATGTTAAGTTTCATGAAATTTGGATAAGTCGTTCTCAAGTTACGGTGCGACATGTTTACGCAGGACAGACAGACCGACAGACAGACGGATGGACGGACGGACACCGGACATTTGTATACCATAATACGTCCCGTCAAAATTTTGACGGGCGTATAAAAATGCTTGTTTTGACCCCTTTTTGGCCCTTAATTCCTAAACTTTGGCCCCATAACCCCAAAAATGAATCCAAACCTTCTACTTGTGGTTTTAAACATTGCGGTATGATTTCAGAGCAATGAAATACTTCTACACAAGTTATTATCCTGAAACTAGAAAAATGCTTGTTTTGGGCCCCTTTTGGGCCCCTAATTCCTAATCGGTTTGGACCATCATCCCCAAAATCAATCCCAACCTTCCTTTTGTGGTATTGAACCTTCTGAAAAAATTTCATGAAGATCTATTTACTTAAACTTAAGTTATTATCCGGAAACCAATGTGTCTTCGGACGACGACGATGCAGACATCATACCATTATATGATCCCAAAATTTTTTTGGGGTCGTATAAAAAGTATTAATGATGAAATAACATTATGTAAAAATTCAAACTTCATTTCCATTGGTCCTTTTTTTATATATAAAATCTGCCTTTTTTTGATAAATTATATATGATATCATTATTTGTGAAATGTTTTTGGTTGACCATTTTGGCATGTTTATTTCACAAATGTTTATAGACATGCTCCTGTTGTCGTATATTTCCACTTGGTCATTGGTCGTATATGTACTGCATTGTTTTCCATTTGCACAAAATTGGCCATAGATTAGGAAATTACAAAATTTGCCATAGATTAGGATTGTAAAAAATCTGCCATAGATTTGGGATGGCATGACGTCACATTCGCCATAGATTAGGAATCGGCCATAGATTTGGAACCCACCATAGATTTGAGTCCTACATATATACCTTAATAAAAATATATTATTATCTTATTACAGGAATTCACTTCATAATTTTTTGTATACAGTAAAACATATATAAACCGTCCGGCTACGGGACTATGAAAAAGGGCCGGTTTGGACAGTGAGCCGGTTTATTCAGGTTTCCGTTTTGACTGTAAGTTAATGACTTGTGACGTCCGATATTTTGCATGTAAAAGTTATCTCTGATTGTAAATTATATCTGATAAATTAAAATACTTTCCAGTGTTCTCCCCAGGCCGAAAAAGACTTCTCCTTCAGTTTTATACATAGATAGTTTGAGGATTTAATATATGAATTTACAATGGAGATTCACAAAAAAAGACTCGTCTTCTATATCCAGACAATAACATTAACAAACAAAGCCTCATTAAGGGGTACATGTAACTTCCATGAGCATGACAAGGACATCATAACAAGAGGAAACATCAAGAGCATGATATAACAAGAAGTAATTGTAACAGGATGCTGTTACGAAGTCTCCCAAACAAAGCTCCGATAACTCCCCATTCATATGGTCCCATGTTCATTTGATTTGATTTTTTGTCCCATACAAGAATATATATGGCTTACGAGTAGGGATCTCCACCATTTACAAGTTTTCAAACAGGAGGGGGTGGTGGTGACCCCCAGGGACTTTACCTACATTTCATTTGATTTGTTTTATTGTCCCCTACAAGAAAATATATGGTTTAGGGGTGGGATCTGGACCGTTTACAAGATAATAGTACATACTCAAATTGAACGGGGTGGGGGTGACCCCCAGGAACTTCCATCTAATTTGATGTGATTCGTTTTATTGTCCCATACAAGAATATATATGGTTTAGGGGTGGGGATCTGGACCGTTTTCAAACAAGAGGGGTTGGGGTGACCCCCTAGGGACTTCCCTTTTATTTCATTTGATTTGTTTTATTGTCCCCTACAAGAATATATATGGTTTAGGGGTGGGGATCTGGACCGTTTACAAGTTTTCAAACAAGAGGGGGTGGGTTGACCCCCTAGGGACTTCCCATTTATTTCATTTGATTTTGAAAGTTTCAAAGTCAAAAGTCTCATCTATACATGCCAGTTTACAATAATATTAAGTTTCATTAAGTTTGGAGCATTTTGAAAATATTTGACATTTTTGCAGTTTCCATGGCAACGGTGGCTATTTTGGAAATTCCAACTTCAAAAGTCTCATCCAGACTTGCCAGTCTACAATCATATGAAGTTTCATCAAATTTGGAGCATTTTGAAGTTTTTGAAATTTTTGACATTTGTGATGGTTCCTATGGCAACAGAGACCATTCCCAAAATTTAATGGCATATACCACATTGGTACATGGGAGGGACCATACCATCAAAGTTTCGATCCATTTGACCTACCATATTAAGAAAGTTATTGCCACTTTAAGGTTTTTGGACTGTTTTGCATTGTTTCCATGGTAACGGCAGACATTTTCGAAATTCCAACGCCCAATTCCACATCTTACAATGGTGCTCATCGTTACTGTGAAGTTTTATAAAATTTGGAGCATTTCCATATTTTGGAAATTTTTGGTGTAGTATCCATGGCAACATAGCAGTTCCAATGATTGCCAAAATCATCCCAAAGCAGTATATAGTGGGCACCTACATTGTATTAAAATCTAAAGATTTTAAGGTAAAGCATTCTCAAACAATTCACCTTTCTCCAAAATTATATTTTTTCACCATTTTTCCGTTTCCATGGTGATGGCAGCCATTTTTTAGTTCCAAAGTTGCACTGCAACTGGAAAGTGAGGGTTCCTTGTTATAGTGCACCATCATTCAGATTGGTTCCTTTGGCTTTGAGAAAACTGCCGGACAAAATTAGGTGGAAGAAAAATAATAATAATAGAGGAAAAGCAATATGTCACCCGACATTGTCGATCGGGTGACATAATAATAGGGAAAAAGAAACAGAGGAAAAGCAATATGTCAACCGACTTTGTCGATCGGGTGACATAATAATACAGAAAAAGAAACAGAGGAAAAGCAATATGTCACCCGACATTGTCGATCGGGTGACATAATAAAAACTAGAATTGCTATTGCAAGCAATAGCGGATGTCACCCTTCCCCCCATTGCCACTAAGCGGCAGCCATTCAAAAACTTTTAACAGTGAATGGACATATTTGCATGGCTATGCATTTTTCTGTAAATTTTCAGTACATTTAGAACATTTTTAAAAACATGACATTTTTGCTGTTTCCATGGCAACGGCAGCCATTTTGAAAGTTTCAAATTCAAAAGTCTCATCTATACATGCCAGTTTACAATAATATTAAGTTTCATTAAGTTTGGAGCATTTTGAAAATATTTGACATTTTTGCAGTTTCCGTGGCAACGGTGGCTATTTTGGAAATTCCAACTTCAAAAGTCTCATCCAGACTTGCCAGTCTACAATCGTATTAAGTTTCATCAAATTTGGAGCATTTTGAAATTTTTGAAATTTTTGACATTTGTGATGGTTCCTATGGCAACAGAGACCATTCCCAAAATTTAATGGCATATATATATACCACATTGGTACATGGGAGGGACCATACCATCAAAGTTTCGATCCATTTGACCTACCATATTAAGAAAGTTATTGCCACTTTAAGGTTTTTGGACTGTTTTGCATTGTTTCCATGGTAACGGCAGACATTTTCAAAATTCCAACGCCCAATTCCACATCTTACAATGTTGCTCATCGTTACTGTGAAGTTTTATAAAATTTGGAGCATTTCCATATTTTGGAAATTTTTGGTGTAGTATCCATGGCAACATAGCAGTTCCAATGATTGCCAAAATCATCCCAAAGCAGTATATAGTGGGCACCTACATTGTATTAAAATCTAAAGATTTTAAGGTTAAGCATTCTCAAACAATTCACCTAACTCTAAAATTATATTTTTTCACCATTTTGTCGTTTCCATGGTGATGGCAGCCATTTTTTAGTTCCAAAGTTGCACTGCAACTCGAAAGTCAGGGTTCCTTGTTATAGTGCACTATCATTCAGATTGGTTCCTTTGGCTCTGAGAAAACTGCCGGACAAAATTAGGTGGAAGAAAAATAATAATAATAGAGGAAAAGCAATATGTCACCCGACATTGTCGATCGGGTGACATAATAAAAATAATAAGAACTGAGCAAAAACAATAAGTCTCTAAACTTTGTAATAAGAACTGAGCAAAAACAATAAGTCTCCAAACTTTGTTTGGGAGACTTAATAAAAACACATAACAAATCAATTACAAACAAACCGCGCCGCGATAAAGTTGCTGAGAATTGTTGAAAATTACACGCTTACCACAGCGCTATCCAAAAATCCTGGGGAGAACACTGCTTTCACTTCGTTTTTCATTGTTTGCATTTGCATCATAATACACGTGTTTGGATTGTGAGACGAGAGTTTTGATTTACTTCCATGATCGTTAATTTGAAACGTTGGAATGGCCGATTAAAAAGCCAGAATATAATTAAACGTAATTGCATCACTATCGAAATGTTGTCGTACAGTGTACAATACCCATTGATTGTTGTCATCCAAGTGTTTTTCATTATAAAGGTCATTTGTTTAGGGGTTCACAAAAGGGAACCCAGGAATTCGAAATAACGATGTAAATTTCTTACTCCGCAATTTAAATTTGTTTATCTAAGTTACAAGTTCACGTAAGTTCAATCCAAGATATATTTTGCGTGTCTTTTCATTTAATTGACACGTTTATAATGTTTTAATGAATAAAACAGCTCACTACTGTACGAATGTCAGTTCACAGTTTAACACCTGACTAATTAATTGATTATCCTGAAAAGCCATATTGTATTTATAAGCAAATATGTTTTGATTGCATATCGATCATTGAAATTAATTAGACAAATCGGTTTTGACAGGTAATAATTAATGTAAATAAGAGTATTGTGACTGCATAATTAGACCAGAATTCGGAATACACATGCAGGGTCCGGTTTACAAAGGGTATTTTAACAAAGACTTTGAAGGGAAAAAAATGGGTCTTTCATTTTCGGCCGGAATGGACAGGAAATCGGTTTATTCAGGGTCCGGTTTAATCAGGTTTGCTTGTACACGTGTATATAGCATTCAGAAAATTAGTTTAAATAAAATAACAATCAAACCAGCACAAAAACCTAAAGTCCCCATCGACTTTGTCGGTAGGGGACTAATAAAATATATTAATCCGTGTGAACATCTTTTGGAAACTGTTGGATTTAAAGATATAAAGAAATGTCTAGTAAATACTTTAATAAATACAGCTGTAAAAAAGTTTGTACGCTTTTCGACCTGAGATTTTTTTCTTCAATGCAGGTCATGACCTGCATTTTCATTTTTATAGGTTGACAGGTATTCGTTTTAGTTAGATAGTGGTTATTCAGTGAACAACAGTTCATTAATTTCATCTTAAATTTCCCCTAGACCAACAAGGTTATGCTGTATGAAGGGAACCACTGGCGTTTGATTTAAAGTTAATATATATTTACCTTTTTTCTTTCTCCTGTTACAATACATATATGCAATACAGCATACAAATACAATGCCGATAAGCCCAATTAATAATCCTGCTACTATTATTCTGAAATGGAAAAAAGGAAATTTGAGGCATATATCTTTTAATGAAAATAACACATAAGTTTCACGATTTCATAGCATTTTGTTTTTAGATTTACCTGCTTAAGGAACACTCAAACCCATACATTTGAAAGCTAGGTTGTATAAGGGACTACATCAATAAAAAACTTAATTCAAATAGTTTGCAGGAGGGTGGTAAAAATTGCTGTCATTTTTATTATCCGACATTGATTTTCAGGATTGAAAAATAGGGATTTAAGTTTGGACCATATATATGTTTAAACAAACGAAAGCCATCAAATCGTACTGGAAAGCTAATTTTTGGCTGAAAGTACTGGGTCAGTGAAAAAAATATGTGAATTTAATTTTCTATCCTACATTGAACTTTTGATGTCATCCCTAAGTTATGCGATAGAACAAGTTAAAACAGAAAGCATTTAAATGTATAACTAAAGTATTTTATTGCTATCTTATACATTTAAAGAAATATTACTCTCAGATGCAAAATCATGGTTCTTATCTTACCATCCCACAACTGATATGGACATTTTCATAAAAAACTTTGTTCAAACATGCCCTAAAATTCATCACCACCTTACATGAATAGTTTTACTTTAAGGTTTTCTATTCTTTTTTTTTGACATTTATTTTTATTACATCTAACTACCTACACTGCATTATAGTTTTGGCTTTCTCCTAGTGTATTCACACTAGTATTCCTAATGCCAGCATCTGAAACAATATATAAAAGAGTAAGTGATTAAATGTCAAATATATACCAGTAGTTTTCTTTTACCTCTTTCTTTTTATCACACTTGTTTTTCTAATCTTTATTTTCAAAATAAATAATCATTGATGGTATGCTTCTTAAAATTCCAACTTTTGAGTTTTGAAAAAATATCTACCAGTGCCTCTTTATTTTTCAGATCACAAACAAAATAGTCCTCTCAAAAAAAAAAACTAGAGATGTCTGTACAACAGGAATGCTCCTTTCTACAGCCTTATTGTGAAAAGTAGGCTGTTATTCTACTGTAAGTTTGACAAAGAACAAACATGTAAATTATACCAAATACTCAAAGAGTTATTGGTCCATATATGAAGTAACAGGGCAAATTAATTTCTGAGATATAAGATTTGCGAAGCTCATCAATTTGCATACTAGGAGGAAGAGGACAAATAATATCCATGAAAATGAGAAGTGCAAATGCTTATTTTAAACTGCATACCAAGTATCATTGACGTATCATCACATTATGCCACTTATTGTTGAAGGCATAAAAACACAAAAATTAAAACCTTACACAAAGTAATTACCTTGCATATTCTTTGTGGTATTTTTAACTTCACCATTGAAGTTATTCTCTTTATCTTTAACTTCATCTTGACCAGGTCCAGGGATTTTCTTGTCTGGCAATACAGTTGGATTTATTTTAGCTTTTTGTCTGCATGTTCTGTCTCTAGATGAAGATCCTGGATCATCAACTTCTTGGCCTGGTCCACAACTTAAATGATAATTTTGAACAATGTTAGGTAAAAATAGGTCATATTCAAAAGCTATAACTGAGTGATTCCTACATATTGAGGTGTTTTACATCAAGATTTATATCAGAGAAGAATTGGCACAGAGAGGTGGCAGTGCCTCCAAATAGTCCCCCAACTAATATGTTCTGATACAGTGCAGTAATGTAACTTTAAAAACAATATCATTGATCTTCACAAAATCTTATTAAACTAACTTAAACGTAAAACTTCAAATTGAAAATTGCTAGACAATGACCTGACACAGTCAAACCTCGTTGTGTCGAAGTTGAAGGCACCAGGCCAAATTAATTGACTCATCCAAGGTGGAGTTTTTCTCATAACTAAATAAATTTGGATCGCATGAAATAAGGTATGTGATTTGCATAAACTAGATACTTTGAAGAGTGTAACTTTTTTCGATGACACTTATTTATTGTGTTTTCAATCACTATTTTTTGTTTGTTATACCATAGTTTTTTAAAGTAATTATTCATATAAGTAAAAATACAAATCATGCACAAATAAAATCAACATTTTATACACAAATATTCTGGGTCTATTTACATTGATTTTATATCAACAGGACTATAAAATTTACTTGACTGAACCAAGTTTTCGGATCAAATAAGTTTGACTCATCAGAGGTAATTGTGCATTAATCCAACAGGAATTTTACCGGCACTGAGAAATGACTTCGACTCATCCAAGTTTCCGACACAACCAAGTTCAACACAATGAGGTTCAACCATATAAGGTATTACCCTATTCATAAGTCCATAATGTATGTATACCTGGTCTTTTTCCTGCACAAATCATAATTAATTTCTGGCTTAAAAAAATGTTCTTCACATTCTTCACAATCACCTACAAAACATGTATAAAGTTATCTATATTATAGAATAGCCTGAAAGAAGATAGCTTAAAGATGACTTAAAGCTGTTTTTAAGTGACTATAGCTGATTCCTTAAAACTGTACTTTTAAAAATTCTGAAGTGTCATACCAAGGAGCTACCCAAGTTTATATTGTGCTGGTGTTGTCTCTTCGACTTTTTCTTCACAATGAAATTTAACCAGATGCTCCGCAGGGCGCAGCTTTATACGACCGCAGAGGTTGAACCCTGAACGGTTGGGGCAAGTATGGACACAACATTCAAGCTGGATTCAGCTCTAAATTTGGATTGTGATTAAATAGTTGACACAGCATAGGTTTCTGACACAGAATGAATGTGGTCTAATGAACTTAAAAAAAAATGTTTGCCTTTGAGCAATTCAATATGCTGTTGAATATTAATCCTCTCAAAAAAATGTTTGAAGAAATTTTCTTTTTATTTATGAAATCTGAAATGAAAAAAATTGACCCTCCAATTTTTTTTTCACATCCCCCTTTCCCTTATTTCAAAACTGATCTCAATTCAAATTTCTAATGAAGTTTGCAACAATAACTACTCATTTAAATACATCATAAAATATTAAAATGTAAAAAAAGTGCTTGTTATCACTGAATGGTAAAGATTGTTTTAATCTATCAGTTGGTAGTAAAAGTGAATATACATTGTATATTGTATAAAACAATGATTTAAGTTGATTCAACTACTATTCTGGACAAAGAAAGATAACTCCAATTGAAATCCAATTGGAATTTCTTGCTATTGCACAATATTGTGCAATTAGATATTTCTTGCTATTGTGCAATACTGTGCAATTGAAAATATTTGCTATTGCACAATACTGTGCAATTGAAGATTTCTTGCTATTGCACAATACTGTGCAATTGAAGATTTCTTGCTATTGCTGAATACTGTGCAATTGAAAATTTCTTGCTATTGCACAATACTTAATATAATAATTTTGGATCCTGATTTGGACCAACTTGAAAACTGGGCCCATAATCAAAAATCTAAGTACATGTTTAGATTCAGCATATCAAAGAGGCCCAAGAATTCAATTTTTGTTAAAATCAAACTTAGTTTAATTTTGGACCCTTTGGACGTTAATGTAAACCAATTTTAAAACGGGACCAAAAATTAAGAATCTACATACACAGTTAGATTTGGCATATCAAAGAACCCCAATTATTCAATTTTTGATGAAATCAAACAAAGTTTAATTTTGGACCCCGATTTGGACCAACTTGAAAACTGGGCCAATAATAAAAAATCTAAGTACATTTTTAGATTCAGCATATCAAAGAACCCCAAGGATTCAATTTTTGTTAAAATCAAACTAAGTTTAATTTTGGACCCTTTGGACCTTAATGTAGACCAATTTGAAAACGGGACCAAAAATTAAGAATCTACATACACAGTTAGATTCGGCATATCAAAGAACCCCAATTATTCAATTTTTGATAAAATCAAACAAAGTTTAAATCTGGACCCTTTGGGCCCTTTATTCCTAAACTGTTGGGACCAAAACTCCCAAAATCAATACCAACCTTCCTTTTATGGTCATAAACCTTGTGTTTAAATTTCATAGATTTCTATTTACTTATACTAAAGTTATGGTGTGAAAACCAAGAAAAATGCTTATTTGGGTCCCTTTTTGGCCCCTAATTCCTAAACTGTTGGGACCTAAACTCCCAAAATCAATACCAACCTTCCTTTTGTGGTCATAAACATTGTGTTTAAATTTCATTGATTTCTATTTACTTAAACTAAAGTTATTGTGCGAAAACCAAGAATAATGCTTATTTGGGCCCTTTTTTGGCCCCTAATTCCTAAACTGTTGGAACCAAAACTCCCAAAATCAATCCCAACCTTTCTTTTGTGGTCATAAACCTTATGTCAAAATTTCATAGATTTCTATTTACTTAAACTAAAGTTATAGTGCGAAAACCAAGAAAATGCTTATTTGGGCCCTTTTTGGCCCCTAATTCCTAAAATGTTGGGACTAAAACTCCCAAAATCAATCCCAACCTTCCTTTTGTGGTCATAAACCTTGTGTTAAAATTTCATAGATTTCTATTCACTTTTACTAAAGTTAGAGTGCGAAAACTAAAAGTATTCGGACGACGACGACGATGACGACGACGACGCAGACGACGACGCCAACGTGATAGCAATATACGACGAAAAATTTTTCAAATTTTGCGGTCGTATAAAAACGAAATTTAAGTCTTTCCATCATATTCATGTCAAGTTACATGTCTATGATAGCCCAACTAAATCTTATGTTAACTGACCTTTCAACATAGCAGTTTTAATTTGCTTTGTTCATTGTGTTAAAATAATATGCATAAGAATATCAAATACAATGCACACAGAATGCTTCATTCTAAATATTTAATCATATTCTTGTTTCATGGGTTTTTGTACTATTAAGAATTCATTGTGGCATCACAATTTTTCCTTGCAAAGCATGCATAGTATGAATTCATATGAAGTTAGAAAACATATTACTTGATCTAATCATATATCATAAAGCAAGCCATTTATTTGTAATACTTTTGTAACTTTTGTGTTAAACCTAAAACTGGTAGTTACTGCTTGTTAGCTTAGCATATGGAATTAAGTAAGAGCTATTAAACATTTGTTATAACCTGGATAAGTTTGTTTGTTTGAACAAAGCAGAGCTGATATTCTTATCACAATTTAAAAGATTTTTTATCATATTTACTTTTTCTTACTCATCTTTATTAACATTACTCAATGACAAGGGAAATTGTTTCTAAAGACTGGATTGACTTGAGACGACTCAAATCTTTAACAAGTTCAAAAATTTTGCTTAGTACCTTCAACTTTTAGTTTAAAGACATCTTGACTGAATCTTAATTTCAAATGAATTATACACTATATAATATGCTGTACCATCAATGGTCAGTTGGTGACCTGCTATTTTACAGCCCCCATTGTCCACACCACATTTGTACTTATCCCTGCCATAATACCCATTGGTTCTGTCACATACACACACACCATCTACATCTTTCAAACCAGCTAAAATTATAAACAGCCAAACAATTAAATAAATTCCAACTATAATCAAATCATGATCACAGACATAATGTTATATATATAACTAATGTTTAATGGCAAATTTTCCCCTTCTAAATATTAATCTGGATGAGATCAAATTAAAAGGTTGAAGAAAAATAACATGACACAGGCAGTAACTTGCTGACCAAAACATATCAGCATTTTTAATGTGTTCTAAATGTGCTGCGCTCTGTGGCACCAACAGTTGTAAAAACAGCAATCAGAGCAGTATCAGACTACTGTAATATTTTGCTTTGTTGCAAAATCCAACTACTGCACCATTTATCTTCATTGCAATATCTGACTTCTGCAATATTTTGCTTCATTGCAATATCCAACTACTGCACTATTTATCTTCCTTGCTATATCCGACTTCTGCAATATTTTGCTACCTTGCAATATTTATCTTCATTACAAAATCCAACTACTGCATTATTTATCTTCATTGCAATATCCAACTACTGCAATATTTTGCTTCTTTGCAATATCTGACGACTGCAATATCTTTATTAGTTGCAATGCAAACAGCAAGTGAAAACCGCTGACAGCAGAATCACATGAAAATAGATTCAGTAAAACTACTTTCTTTGTAGCTATTACAACACTTTATGCAATTATAATACACAGTTTAAAAATCTATTAACTTACAATAATCGTCACAATCCTCTTTCTCTACACAGGGATTTATCTGGTAGTCCCATATAGCTGTATTTATGGTGTCATACTGTGTGTACCCTTTTGGACAATTCTGACATGTATCGTGCCCACCGTCCTCTTGGCACAGTTTAAATAACTGACCTGAAAATCATACAACATTTATAACAGTGTGATGTGGTATGCTCCCCGATGAAGCCACTAGTCTACAGAGTTAAATTTAGAAGCATGGTTCTGAGTCAAAAGCACACATCTTTCTAGTCTTATCCTGTGGTCATTAAAAATGACAACTATAAACTAGTGTTGTCAAATCGTACACTTTTGCCTAACCGTTTACTCAGATAATCGTTCGACGAATTAACTGGTTAACCAGTGGTTTAAGTTGATGTTTGAAGGCCTTATCTATAGTACCAGTGGTTTAAGTTGATGTTTGAAGGCCTTATCTATAGTACCCTACACATAGATATAAGAAGATGTGGTATGAGTGTCCATTTGACAACCTTCCATTCAAGTTATACATTTACGTTTTTATAATATGATGAATTGAAGTTTGTCCTTTGTGATAATAAGGCTTGTCTGTGAAGATTCCTGGCGAAGTTTGACTTTTGATAATCAAATACACCATATCAACTATAGCGTTTGTAAAAACTTCAGATTGAAAAATAAAAAAATAAACTTTCTAGATTTCATAGAATTTGATATGTCTGAAACCGATCATTCTTTCATTTTCTCTTGTTGTCTCTGAAAATAATGTGGAGTGTTTCAATTTGAAATGTTTAAGCCAAAGCTTGTTACTCGTACAATCAAGTATATATATATACATTAATTACATTCACATTGGTATGTATTTTTCAATTTTTTAGTTTGCATTTCGTGTAAAGTACATTGTATGACTAAGCCTTGCATGACGGAGATTGCACATTCAGGTGTAGGTCTTGTCGGAAAATACGCGAAGTACAAACATTACGTTATGGTAACGTTGTTACCATACCGCTTTACTCTGTGACGTTATATTATATGCATTAGCTATTACGACGATTAAACGTATAGAAAAACACAACTCATGGTTTATTAAGATTATTCAACAGGTCTACACAATATAAGAACAAAATGAAATAATGAAGTAAATTGTAATATTTAATCTTATTACTTATTCAAATTTAGTGATTATCTACTGTTAAAACATGTATACTAATTATGTTTCCTTAAGATATTGCCCCAAACAGACAAGTTCTAATTAATCATATATTTTGGGATCACCAAACTGATAGCAATCAATATACTGGACAATTAATCTGTCAAATTGATTACAACGACGACGGTTTTATAAAAAAAAATAACTATTTAATTATTTCAATACAAATTTATATCCAATTTATCAAAAGTTAAAAAAAAATCTGGTTAACCGGTTAGCGATTTTGGTATTTGGTCGTTCAAACGGTTATCCGGTTAACCGTTGACAACACTACTATAAACCACTATCTGGCCTGCAATAGACTTGATGATACATAGAGTCTGCTGATCCAAGTGAAATGTAACATTGTTAAACAGATAATCATGATAATCATCCCCATATCTATAAATATATATGCTAAAATGGCAAAATTGTATATTTTTTTGGTATGTTGATTTTCTTCGGGGAAACCCTAAAATCATTTTTTACCAATTGTGAATTGGATGAAGAGTTGTCTCATTGGCACTCATACCACATCTTCTTATTTCTATAAAGGAGATTTCGAACAATATTACATTTCACGGACAGCGTTATGAAAGCTTATTTCAAAGCTGAGATTCTCTGTTTAGTGAGGCAATAGGATGAGATATTACATATACTAATGCATGAATGAATGAATGTGACCTCTTGTATTATAGATAACATTATACGATTGACAATTGGAGAAAGAAATAACCATCACTCTAAACCTGAGTGTTTTGA
Source organism: Mytilus galloprovincialis (assembly GCA_037788925.1). Lineage (NCBI taxonomy): Eukaryota > Metazoa > Mollusca > Bivalvia > Mytilida > Mytilidae > Mytilus > Mytilus galloprovincialis. The sequence continues at coordinate 28,400,309 of CM075342.1, read as the reverse complement.
TTAAATTGAATCATTTTTTAAATAAATACACACACTAAAAAAATATAAATACACAAAAAAACACATTGAAAATAATAATAAATATTTTTTAACTTTTAGGAAATTATAAATGTAGATTAAGTTTTACTTCATGTACTTATGTACCTGGTTTACAAACAGCAGGGATGCAGCATATTGGATTTCCATTTTGATCTCTCCTCCCAACAAGTCCTTGATCACAATAGCTTGGTAAACTAACACCCTGTACTTCTATATGAACTAATAGAAACTAAAATAAAATACATTCAAGACATTTAATACATGTTTTCTTTGGAAATAAATTCAATACATTTAAAACATGTTTTCTTTTCTGCATTTTTCATAAAATAGCATTAGGACTATTCCAAAATTGACTGTGGTTGGAGAAATGGGAGCACTAAAATCAATAAATTGTGGGGTGTTGCATCTTTTTTATAATTTTGTAAGAAGTACAAGTAAAACAAATTATGTTTTGAGTGGTTGGGGTCTAAAAAGTGCCTCCCATGCCACTGAAACCTTAATTTTAATTCTTGAACAGTCCTTAATCATGTTAATAATTCAGCAGTATAAGTCCATACAATCTGGATAAATTAAATGTGTAAGTAATGTTAAAAATTGTGATTTTTTTAAAAGTTAGCAAATTAATTTTATGTGTACATGTACTAGTACTCTTATGGGTTTCCAACATTCTTTAGTAGGACCATCATTCATCATAAAGTCATCAATGGTATAACCTCTAACCAAGAACTGTTGCCTACTGCACCACTCCAATTTAAAGATATCTTAGCCTTCAAGAATAAGGGTTTTGTCTCAATGTGCCATGAAACTACAGACATGACAGATGAGAATTCAAACAAAATACATTATTACCATGATGATCTAACATGTGTCTAACAATAAAACTAGAGGCTCTTAAGAGACTGTGTCGCTCACCTTGGTCTATGTGCATATTAAACAAAGGAAATAGATGGATTCATGACAAAATTGTGTTTTGGTGATGATGATGTGTTAATAGATCATACTTTACTGATCATTCTTGCTACTTACAATTTTCTCTATCTGTAATCAACTTGGCCCTTTATTTACAGAGGAAAACATTTTGTAAGAAAATTATTAAAAATTGACTATAAAAGGGCAATAACTCCTAAATTTTTAAAAAAATTACCAATTGGGGGCCAGCAACTAAACAACCAGTTGTCCAATTCATCTGAAAATTTCAGGGCAGCTAGATATTTACTAGATAAACAAGTTAACCCCTGTAAGATTTGCTTTGAATGCTTTGGTTTCAGAGTTATAAGCCAAAATCTACATTTTACCCCTATGTTCTATTTTTAGCCATGGCAGCCATCTTGGTTGGTTGGCCGGGTCACTGCACACATTTTTTAAACTAGATACCCTAATAATGGTTTTGGCTAAGCTTGGTTGAATATGATCCCGAAGTTTCAGAGGAGAAGATTTTTGTAAAAGATTACAAAAATTTACGAAAAATTGTTAAAAAATTACTGTTAAGGGCAATACCTCCTTAAGGGGTCGACTGACCATTTTGATCATGTTGACTTATTTGTAGATCTTACTTTGCTGAACATTTTTGCTGTTTACAGTTTATCTCTATCTATAATAATTTTCAAGATAATAACCGAAAACAGACAAAATTTCCTTAAAATTACTTATTCAGGGGCAGAGGAGAAGATTTTTGTAAAAGTTAACAACGACGCCAAGTGATGAGAAAAGCTCACTTGGCCCTTTGGGCCAGGTGAGCTTAAAAAGAGAAGATGTTGTATGATTGTAAATGAAACAACTTTCCACCTGGGACAGAATGACATAGAGGTTAGCAACTACTATAGGTCACATGGAAAAAATCATTGTACTGGAACAAGGTGCTAATGTGATCTATAACTTGTCAAGTTGTCATGGTGTAAACTACATATATATTATATATATGATCCTGTCCATAACGTTATAGTCTGTTTTGCTTTTTCCAATCATATTGTGCATAATATTGTTGTAAAATGATGCCCTTTATGGGTTCTTGATTAGATTAATAAAATTCTTATCATGCTTATTCTTATTCTTATATAAGGCAATATATATATATATATATATATATATCAAATCATTATCTTCAAGCAAGGCTAAAAAAAAGGTGTGGAAAACTGATTATTTGCACAAATTTTCTAAATCTGAGGACTACAACTCTGCAAAAGAATCAATAGAACCAAACAAAATTAAAACTTGATATTTGATTTGTAATGGTGAAACTTATATATAATATATCAAATCAATATCTTCAAGAATAAATAAAATTTATAAGTGTAGAAAACTGATTATTTGCATGAATTTTCTAGGTCAAAGGCAGAAAAAAGAATCATCAGAATAGAACAAAATACAAATTTAATCTATAACTGGTCATGATAAAACTATATACCAAATATCAAATCAAACATTTAAGTGTGAAGAAAAAAAGTGTGGAAAACAGATTTGCTGACTGACGGATGGACATGCAGAAAGACGAACTGAGTGCCAACCTACATTGTATATAGTCTCCTTTGACTTCGTCCGTCTGTATTTAATATAAACAATTTTAAGTCCTTATCCTATTGAATTAATCAAAAACAAAAATTTCAATTTGTCTTTCCTCATATATTTTCAATAGTCATGGTAGTCACAATATCAATAGTTCATATAAAATATAATTGTAAAGCTAAATTCTTACCAAAATTAAAATTGGAATAACCATATTCTTTGTCATAATGTGTTTTTTCATTAAAAGAAAACATATTGGTGTCACACCTGAAAAAATAAAATTAAACTGCCTAAATCTAAGAATATGCATAATCATGATACTGAGTTAGACTACATACACCAAATTTATTTTGCTTTCTAAGCGATGCTTTGTTAAGTCCCTGTACCTGTAAAATGAAGCATATATGCATTGGTTTGCAACACAAGTATTATGAGTACAAAAGAAAACTCAAACAGTGTTGACAAATAATAGGGTTGGTGCTTAAATAACTTATGAAAGATGCTGAAATATAATGACAATGTACTTCACAAAAAAAAGAAGAAGTTGTTTAATGACTCTATTGGGAGTATTATGACAGAGTGTGTTTTCTGTTTGTCAACCAAACTAGAGGCTCTAAAGAGCCTGTGTCGCTCACCTTGGTATATGTGAATATTTAACAAAAGAAGCAGATAGATTCATGACAAAATTGTGTTTTGGTGATGGTGATGTGTTTGTACATCTTACTTTACTGAACATTCTTGCTGCTTACAATTATCTCTATCTATAATGAACTTGGGCCAGTGGAAAATATTAGTAAAAATTTACAAATTTTATGAAAATTGTTAAAAATTTACTATAAAGGACAATAACTCCTTAGGGGGTCAATTGACCAGTTCAGTCATGTTTGGGCCAGGTGAGCTAAAAACACAGCCATGGGTAAATATAAGAGCTAAATGCTATAATAAAATGTGTATCATGTTTGTCGACTTTTTGAACTCCATATACATTTTGTAAGGTCATAAACAAGTTTGTGCTTGTGTCAATTTCTTAAATCCAGTCATTTTTTGGTACCAATGTGTTCCACAGTTCTTGCTTTTGGAGATCATTCACAGATATTTCCTGACACAAAGTCATTGCATAAATAAAAAAATATCCACAGTTTTCTAATCAAAGATATTTGTGAACAACCGCCAGTTGCATTCTTGGAAACAGCGTAGATACTGGTAACCCGAATATTTCACACTCTTTTTGTAATCAATGTTTAGTCTCGGTAGATGATGTTGTCATCATCAACTATCATAGAGCAGTAAAATATGTTGACTTATTCATTTTGTTTTTATGATTACTAGAAATACGAAAAATGAAATTTGAAACAGAAAGTTTGAATGAAACAAAATTATTGACGGTTATTCATGTTATTGGTAACGGAAATAAATAAAATCCAGAAATCATATTTTTTTTAAATAAAAAAATTCGGGGCAGGACGATTTCTGAGGGGAAGGCGGGAATGAAAATCTATCAATTAATTTTAGTTGGCCCAAAGGCCTCACATTAGGCATAATAGTACAATAAATTAAACAACAAATATAGTTATTGCATGAACAATAAAATTGAGAATGGAAATGGGGAATGTGCCAAAGAGACAACAACCCGACCATAGAAAAAAACAACAGCAGAAGGTCACCAACAGGTCTTCAATGTAGCGAGAAATTCCTGCACCCGGAGGCGTCCTTCAGCTGGCCCCTAAACAAATATATACTAGTTCAGTGATAATGAACGCCATACTAATTTCCAAATTGTACACAAGAAACTAAAATTAAAATAATACAAAAATTAAAATAAAACATATATACATATGAAGTTGATGTAATTGCAGCTTGAAGTTGAACATTAAAAATATAGTATAAAGGTTTTCTGAATTGGTCCCCATTAACAGATTGACAGGTATTGAGGTACATTGACATATACAAATACAATACAAATATTTATTGGCACAATCTCATTAACAATAAATGGTTAAGACCTATGGCATTACATATAACTATAATAATTGACATGGTAGAATGAAAGGTTCCATGATAACATATCATGCTATTATGAAAAGTTACAAAATGATGTATCATATAAGATCACTATTTCTTAAATTTAGACACTCTGATATGAAACTCAGAAAGAGGAAGACAGTCTAAGTAATGATGCTGAGCTATGTATATAGTCGCATAATTTATAATACCTGCCTCATATTATTTTCACAGAGACATTACATTCAACGTGTGAAAGGCGGTCAATACAATTATAAGTATAAGAGGCATACCTTGAATTTTCACATTCTTTTGACGTAAGGTGTCAAATCTTCAAGTTACAACAACGATGTGACAAAATGGATGACAACCTGAGTGAAATGACAATGTCAATATTCTTTAATTGCTTGACATTGTTGTAGAAGTGTTCCTCGTGGTCGTTGGATACCCTTTTTACTCTCGGTTTGGTCTATTCAAATTCACCCTAAATTTTGTTCGTCTGTTTACAGTTTAGATTGATGTCCCTATCGAGCTTTCTTCGTCCTCCGTTCTCAGGAAATCCCCTTTCCTTAAATTAGCACAAGTCTCGGCCTACAATCTCACGATAGTCTCGCAATCGGAACAACTCGGCCTTTCTGGTTGCACGAAGAAATTGTACTGCGTAGCGAGAATGGCCGAGTAGTTACGATTGGATAGTCTCGTCGGGATTGACAAAGGGAGGTAATCACCGTTCAATATTGATTTTTTCCCCGGGAAAATTTTCCACATTGGAACAAAAGAATATTACAGATTTGCAAAACTGACAGGTTTGCATTTGTTACTAATTTAACAATATATGAAAATTGATAAGAAATAAATACAATGTTAATTGAGATGGCCGTGACATTGTGAAAAATGTGGGCTTTCCACAAAGAAAAATCACCATAGGAAAGCACCTTGATACTATTTTTAGCACATATTCTATAACATCCTGCATACATTATGTAAACAATAAATATTTCTGCAAATTGCCTAGTGCACATGACATACAGACATTATTTAGCGATTTTTATGAGAACCAAGGTAAGTGTTCAAGCAAAGTATAGTTAGCATATATTTGAATTCACTCAAGTTTTGTCTGGAAAGATGAAAATGATCAGAATGTGGCTGCACATCATCTGATCATAGCTCAATGGATAAGTTTTTATCCTTGCAACCATTTTAATCACAACAAAAAATGTGATTTGAAAGATAGGCAAGCATTGTGGTGTTTGATTTAAAAGAAAAAGTAAATAAATATATGACATCATTTAAATTAAATATAAATATAATAATTTTATATTGTGCATAACAGCTAGAATCTGTAAGTTGCAATTCCATTTAAAACAGAGAAGTGGAGACGTCTCAAACTTGAATCATCATAAACATTGTCAAATAAGTACATAAGATTATTAATATCGTTTTAATAAAATTACTAAACATCATATTTTTTGGTTTCTCCAAAAATCCTAAAATATATTTAAGATTCTTTTCTACATCTTAGATTATTAAAGTAATAACACATCTTTATGTGGCTGGGATTCTGCAATTATATCATTATTATTATTTTTTTTATTTCAAAATTGCAGATTTACAGTTGTAATTAATAAATTTCCCCTTTTCTTCTAAAGTATCTAGTGTTTATGGGTGCATTTTAGAGAAGCAATAGATCTGACAGGACTTGAACTTTTATAACTTAATATATCTCAAAAAAATCTCAATATATATAATAGATCTTTTAAAAACCAAAACATCATCATAAACAAATTTATGTGTATAGAATTTTTAAGAAATATATTGCATTAAAAAGTGTCAAAAGTGCATTTGTCCACCAGTGATGCACTTCTAAAGACAATGAAAGACATTCTTTTAATAAATTCATTTTTTGAAACATATATTTTATTTTTATTTTCAGATGAGGTTCAACTAGTTCAAAATAAACACAAAGTTTTCTACAAATCTGAAATACCAATCAAATATACTTATTACTCACTTTAATAATTGGGTGAAATAAATTCAATATTATTGCACCAACAAGATTTTAAGTCTTATCTATATATTTAAAATGTTGGCTAAGGTATTGAAATATATATCAGCTCTAATAAATCACCTTGGTTAAGAAGAATTAACATCAGGATTACTATAGTTTTACCTGGCAATTCTATGGCTCAAAACAATGCAAAACCTGATATAACTTTTTTAAAACAGCTCTTCAAATTCATCACTTTGAAACTATGATTTATACATTTAAAAGAGAATAAACAAGTCATATATGGTAATGATGATGATTATGGTAGTTTAATGTCCAGTTGCAAGTTAAATGGATATTTAGGATGAGAACATTTTAAATAATATGTTTCAGAACTCTGTTTTGAACTAAACATGTAAATGGACACACTAGACCAGATTTTTAATCTGCTTCTTTGATGTGGTTCATAAGTGGTTTTCTGATTTGGTTCATAATTGTTTCTTGTTTCTGTTGTTTTTTAAAGGTAGACTAAGATTAGATAGTTTGCTTTCCTGTTTGAATGGTTTTACACTAGTCATTTTTGGGGCCCTTTATAGCTTACAAGTATAGCTTGCTTTTTGCTGTGAGCCATTTAAAGGCTCAATGTTGAAGACCTAACTTTTACCCAAAATGGTTTACTTTAACAAATGGTGACTTTGATGGATGACTTGGATGGAGAGTTGCCTCATTGGCACTCATACCACATCTTCTTATATTTAATTAGTTAACAAGGTAGTAGTCTATAGGAAATCATATCTTCTTACTGGACACATTATTCTAAATCTGGGCCGCCCTCCAGTCTGTAAATTGCTTTAACATCTAAATGCTGTTGACCATTCATAGGTATACTAAGGTAACACCAATGCTCTTCCCAGAGCCTGTAGCAGATCATGGTAATGTGTTGCTATCTGGAGTTATTTTATTATAAATAGCATTATGGATGTGATGCTATATATTATAGAAGGAAGATGATATTTTATGATTAGTGATAGATAGATGATTATTAAGCATTTTTTTTTAGGGATAGCTACCTGATTGACGAAATATATAAGACAGTTATGAGAAGAAAAAGAAACAATGGCCAGGAATCACACAACAGCAGTAGTTTTGATTTTAATGGTAATCTTAATAGTAAAATTTATCCTATGACCAGGTGTTTCGCAAATATAAGTGTACATGTACAATTTGATAGACAAAAAATGGAATCCAGCTTCTCCAATAAGGGAGCAGATATTTTAAGCTACAAAAACTAAGCATTTAAAGAATTTGTATTAAATTGCAGGATAACACAATAATTGAATTGTGGGATACATTTTCATTGATAATAAAGAGGTAGCCGAAATAGCAAATTTATTTGTGCGTTATATGTATAATACATCTGTATGTTTTTAAGAAGTTAAAAACTTGATATCAATAGTTATTTTTATTAAAAATTGGTAAAATATTTGCTGATTGATAGCAAAGCCCATATTGTACGGTACAAAACCAGTTTACAATTGTCAAAGGAGAGCAACCAGTGCTAAAAGTACAAAATATCTGAGAATTAAATCAATTATTGGCAAATAGACTACTACTTTTTAAAAGCATATTTCTATTAATAGAATTATGGTCATAATTATTTTGTCACAATACACATATATCTTTTAATAAAATGAAATTGCACATTTTCTTTCAGCTTTTTATTGTTAGAGTTGATGGAATTCCTTGTAAAGACGGTCAAGTACAGCGAATAAATAATACTGGCAATAAAATCTGTTGTTATACAACTGTTTGTGCAGAAAGTAAGCATCGTTTTCATTATGCTTAGTTTCTTTTTGTTACCTATTCTGACATCTTTTAAACTGAATTTTACTGTTTGTATTACTGCGTGTTTCTTTATTCTACATTGGCTAGAGTTATAGGGGGAAAGTTGAGATCTCACAAAATATGTTTAATGCCGCCACATTTTTGCTCCTGTCCAAAATCAAGAGCCTCTGACCTTTTTTAGTCATGCATAAATGGTTACAAATGTCAGGTGTCCGTCTGTCTGTCTGTCCGTCCGTCTGTCTGTCTATCTGTCTGTCTGTCTGTCTGTCTGTCTGTCTGTCTGTCTGTCCATCTGTCTGCCCGGCGTAAACATGTCGCACTGTAACTTGAGAACGACTTATCTAAATTTCATGAAACTTAATATAGTTGTTTCTTATAATGGTCAAATGATCTGTATACTTTTTGGTGAAAATAAAATTTAAACTTTTTGAGTTACGGCACTTTGTTACTAAACCAGGGGTGTGTTTTTTTTCACATGTCGCACCGTATCTCAAAAACGATTCTTGATTATTGCTTAAAACTTTACACACTTCTTAGTTATATTAATCTAAAGATCTGTATACTTTTTGGTGATGACTCAAAATTTTATTTTTGAGTTATTGAGTATTTAGTAAAAAAGGGGATGTTTTTTTTTACATGTCACGCCGTATTTCAAAAACAATTTATGATTATTGCTTGAAACTGTACACACTTCTTTGTTATATTAATCCAAAGATCTGTATACTTTTTGGTTTGATTCAAAATTTCATTTTAGTGATATTTAGTTTGTTGTAAAAAAAAACAGGGTGGGGGTTTCACATGTCCCGCCGTGTCTCAAAAACAATTAATGGTTATTGCTTTAAAAACTTTCTCAGAAACTATTGATGACTATTGCATAAAACTTCCACACAAGACATCGGGCGTATCATGTGCTCATGGCACAGCTGTTTATTATTTAGGGGCCAGCTGTGGACCACCTCAAGGGTGTGGGATTTTTTTGCAGGTTAAAGACCCATTGGTGACCTTTCAGCTGTTATCTGCTGTTTGGTCGGGCTGTTGTCTCTTTGACATATTCCCCATTTCCATACTCAAATTTTATTTAATTATTTTAGCAAACAAAAAACAGAATTATTGAAATATGGGAGTCTGTTATTCATAAATAAAGGGTATACATAGCTGTTTTGACTCTAGATAATAAAGTTTTTGAGAAAAAATTTCAAATTTTAAGAAACTCATGAAAAATGAAAAATGTTTATTTTTTTGCAGTTTTCTATCCGTTTCCTTTGATGAAATATTACTCAAAGCCATGAAACTACAAAAATATTTTAAAGAAACTTTATTATACATGTACATGTAGTTATGTACATAATCTTGCCAAAAATAAAGTTGGTGTCTGATGTCATCCATTGTCAATCCTCTGTCTGTCTGTCATGTCTGGGTTTTTTTTGTAAACTAAAAAAATATTCTTTTCTCTGAATCTATAGGGCCAAATTTTCTATGTGGGCATCAAAATTTAAGAATGGATCTGGAGATTTAATCCATCGACCAACAAAAAAATTGGTCAAAGGATAGAATTCAGTTTTTAGCATATATCTCATTAACTAAATCAGTGAACGTAAATCTTATCTCAAAAAGGTAAACACACAAAAAAATAAAACATGATCAACTGGTCAAGGTCTATCCGCTGTGAATTTTTTCAAAACAGCAGACAAGCTGTTATGCTCTTAAAATGTAATGTTTTTGCATATTTCTCAGTTCTAAATTCGTTATTATCTTGAAAAGCGTTACAGATATAGCGAAATTATTAACTAGAAAATGACCAGAAACGATAGATAGATAAGATCTCTAAATAAGTAAAATAATGCATATTTTTACTAGTTGAGCCATCCAGGTTATGTTGGGGCAAATGCAAAATCAAAACAATTTTTATTGTCCAAAATGGTGATATAATAGCATTTTGATATATTATGTAATTGACGGTAAAAATAAAGCTATAAACCTGAACCAGTAGAAATAATGACCGAATGATGACCCCAGATTTTTATTAGTTACACAATATTTGAAACTTTTTTTTCTGTTTTTAGGTAAGCAGTTTGTATTTTGCACATACAATGATGGATATGATACTTGTAAGAATTGTCCATCTGGGAAGTACACCAAAGATACAATAAAAACATCAGAGTGGTTTGAACATATTGATATTTGTGTTACTAAGCCAACCTGTGCAGAAAGTAAGTTTGGAATAATTCTGAAGTATATCAGATTTCAATTCTTATAAAAAATATTCTGTAGAATCTTACACTTGAATAAGTTCATGACTAAAAGATTCCACCAAATAATAAGATTTCCAGTTTATTTGATTTAGTCAGAGGTGGTTTTCAATCATACCTAAGGCTGTCAGGGATTTCAAAGTATTGAATTTTTCCTAGATGTTATTCTTCTTTATCACCTATTCCATGATGATTTCAATTAATAAAACTTTCAGAAAAATAGAAAATAACTATTAAATGTTTGAGTTTTTGACGGAAATGCAATCTATTAAAAGAATTTACTTAGACAAATAATTTGTGCAATATAGCATCATATTTTTTCAACCTCTCACTCAACATGGGAAGGAAGTGATGATGCCCCTAAACGCACATTTGATGTTTACTTAAACCAAAGTTTTTGGCAGAAATGCAACAAACTTGAATGTGATATTATGTGTATAGGGATTTGATAAATTATTTAATTTAATTTAGTGAAATTAATGCATAGCTCTTTACCTCTGAACAATTACTATTTTTTGCAGTTGACACCACCTGGATTAACGGAGAGTGTTTGTGTAACAAGTTCAATGGTTACTATGGTAATGACATAAACAACTGCCAGCTTGACACAAAGCATTGCAAGGAGGCTGGTTATGAGTTGGATAATGATGGTAAATTTATTTCAGTCTGTTTTTGTTTATTGATAAGAACGAGGCGGACAGTACACTTTGAATAGAAAAGATTCAATTGTGACAATATAATAAAAAAAAATGAACCAAACTTTTGTGTGTGTATGCGGAATATGATTATTCAACTATGTATCGATTAAAAATCTTGAAAATGTTTGAATTTTCGGAGTTTTGTTAAGATTTATGACTCGAAAAATCGCAAAATTTTGACCCCTCTTCATGATCAGGAGTTATTTTAAAAAGACGGTTGATGCTAAAAGCATAAAATAAGCTTTAAATGGTCAAAAATACATCATTGTAGTTATTCACTTACCTTGAGCTGCTGAACAATCCATTATGGGACACTTTGTGTTGATATTCTATATTTTTTTGAAAAACAACGAGCCGATCGCCGTCGGACAGATCAGCAACTTCCGTTTTGTGTCACTGTCCGCTTGTACACTGTGATAAACAAGGTGTAAAATGTTGACGAATGCAATGCTAGAACTTCAGAACTTTTATACTTTGAAGAGGACCTATAAGACACATTCAAAAACATTCAAAAGGCAGCCATTTTGATTTTATTGAGTGGAAATAATACAGACAGTTTCACATTAAGTGTAGAGATACTTAATTTTATAATGGTATTATTTTATTTCCTAGCAAGCAACACCATAAAAAATTTCACAAATTTGATGCACAATTAAAAAACAACTGACCATGCCATATTTCTGAAATGTAAGGTACTAAAATTTTAAAGTACACAATAGTTATTAATTCTAAATATTTATTAAAATTTACAGGTAATTGTGTTGAATGTGAAAAAGAATATTATAAACCAGAAAATGACGGATATGGAGTGTGTCGTGTAAAAACTAGGTAAGTTAATTAAGAGTAACATTTTGAAATTTTAAGCTTCATTTTGACTTTAAATGAAAATACAAATCACATTATTAATATTATATTTTCTTTTTTTAAAGGTGAAATTGCTATACAAATACATCCCCAAAAAAAATATGTCAAGAGAAAAAACTTGCACTTGAATTTTTTTCATGGTGTAGGCACATGCTATATATTTCAAGGATGGATTTTATTCAAAGGAATAATCACTGATGATAAATTTAAATAATTTTATTTAAGAATTGAATGCTTCTTTTTGTAAATTCATTGGGGTGTAAAAGCGTTGACCGAAGTACATTTTGTATGAAGCGCGGAAGCGCTTCATTCTAAAAATGTGCGCACGGTCAACGCTTTTACAACCCTATGAAGTTACAAAAAGAAGCATTCAATACTTATAATTACATTTTTTTAGCTATGATCAAGAAAAAACGAATTTTATATTGTTTTTATTTAATTCACCTGTGCACTTTATTGTGGGACCACGTGTTATCATGAATGAAAAGTTTTATTGAGTGATACAATTGCTTACGGAATAACATGTGATGTGCTGTTAGCTAATCAGAATAAAGTATTATAATGAAACATACATCTAATGTAATTATTATATATTGAGACTTTTTCTTCTGAATTATTATTTTATTTCTGTTTAACCTGTCTTTTCAGTTAGTAGATAAAATGGGTTAAACTGTTGGTAAGTTGGGTTTATAGGGGAGATAACTCATATATACTCTAAAATAACCTTATACAGCTTGCTAACATTAGTTTCTTCTACCAAAATGGGGTATAACTCCAATCTTATTAACTAACCTATTACTAACTTTAACAAATATTTGGTTTACAGGGGAGATAAATCATATATACTAAAATAACCTTTTACAGCTTGGATACAATTAGTTTCTTTTGCCAATATATGAAATAATACTAAGGTTATTAACTAAAATATAACTAAGTGTTGCACAAGTTGGGCTTATAGGGGAGATAACACATATATAATCTAAATAACCTTTTATGGCTTGCCTTAATACAACTATTTTCCTCTGTTTATATACGAAATTACATCAGGCTTATTTCTTAACTTAAACATATTACTAAACTAACATAATATTAATAACTTAAACAAGTGTTGAGTGATTTTGGTTTATAGGGAAGATCATCTGATATATATATATACACTGTAAATTCAGATATAATTGTGTGCATTTATTATTGTGATTATATCATTTTAGACTAAAATGCAAGAACTTTTAATTATTGCAATTATAGCCCTGTCGTATGTTAGCAAAACACAATGTAATAAAAACATCGCAATAATTTCTGAATTTACAGAACTAATATAACTTCATACAGCTTGCAAACAGTAAGTTTCTTCTGCCAATATAAAAAATAACACTGTTTATAGGGGAGATAACTAAAATAACCTTTTACTGCAAGGCTTATAACAATCTACAAAGCTTATTAACTTACATATTACTTAACTTAAACAAGTGTTTATATTACATCATATATAAATTCTTTAGAATGTGGCTAGAAATCAGATTTCATATTAACAATTTTCTAATTCTTACATGATTTATCTCTTTCATGACCTATTGATTATTTTCATTTAATCAATGTGTGATTCGTTTGATCTCAGCTCTTCATTGGTCAAATTGTCTTGCTTTCCCTTGAATTACCTATTGTGAAGGCAAATAAAAAGGTGACTTTGCCTGATGATGTCACATAAAAAAAGAGAAATATTTGATTGCAGATCATTCGAAAGGGAGGATCTAATTTGTCTGCATATTGTTTAAAAATCAAAAGAGAAACAGACTCCACCACCAATATTTATCAACTCTCAACAATTAAATTTTAAAATATTTAAAAAAAATTTCAACAATATAATTTTAAATAGTTGAGATACTTAAAACAAGCCTGATAATTAGAAATTTTAATTTTCAGTTTCTTTTGTGGAGAAATATTGTATTTCTTTGAACCAGTGTTTGAATCTTGAATTTGATAACTGTTTGAATGGGTTAAAAAAAATAAAAAAGTATAACTAATTTCTGCTTTTTAACTTTAGGTGTACACGTCATCAAGTAGAGGCTCATCCAGGATCATCAAAGGCAGATCGGAAGTGTCGTCCAAGAACAGCCAAGGATGGTCCTCCGCCCACTCCCCCACCCACCACAGATCAGACTGATCATGGTTAGTAGAATTTCACAAAGAATCATCAAAAGCTTACTAAAATTGTCAATACAAAATAGTAAAAAATGTTCCACATATATACTTAACTTAAAGACCAAACAGCCTATTGTTTATGCTCATCAACTAATGCAACTTGGTAGTGACATAAAACCTCTTTGATGTTGTTTCTAGCAATAAAAAAAACCTCAAATTATAACGTCCTCTTTCGCATTTTTCAAGGATTCCAACATGGCTTAGCTTAAAAATACTTCCTTCAAGAAAAGAGGAATTAAGCGTCCCGCTGATGTCTTGTGGAAATTTAGCACAAATGGACACAAAAGATACTGCACTATATTTAACCTTCGTTCTAATAAAAATAATAAAATATAAATTTTGATCTAGACTTTTTGCAATTGCGCCGATCTGCATTTAATTTTTATGCCCCATTTAAGAGCATAATGTTTTCTGATTTGTGGGTCCGTTCGTCCGTTCATCCAACCATTCATTAGACTGTCCTTTCGTTCGTCTGTCCGTTTGTTCATTCATCTGTTCGTTCGTCCATTCATCCGTCTTTTCGTCCCGCTTCAAGTTAAAGTTTTTGGTCGAGGTAGTTTTTAGTGAAGTTGAAGTTCAATCAACTTGAAACTTAGAACCCGTGTTCCTTATGATATCAAAGATTTCCCCCCATTTTCACGGTCCATTGAACATAAAAAAAATGATATTGCGGATCGGGCATCCATGTACTATAAACACATTCTTGTTTTTATTCTTTCACATGCGTAGATTTTGTCTTATATTTGCACCGATCTGCATTTCATTTTTTGTATTCTTTCACTTTCGTAGATTTTGTCTTTCATTTGCGTCGATTGTGTACAGGTTAATTAAATAGGTGAAAGTTATTTTCATGCCCAATTTATAGGCATTATGTTTTCTGGTCTGTGCGTCCGTTTGTTCGTCCGTCTGTCCTGCTTCAGATTAAAGTTTTTGGTTACAGGTTTTCGGTTCAGGTTGTTTTTGATGAAGTTGAAGTCCTATCAACTTAAACTTAGTACACATGTTCCTTGTGATAGATCCTTCTAATTTTAAAGTTGAGTATAAAAATAATACTCAGCAAATGTGAATTAAAATCAAAATTTTTGGTGTTTTAAACTTTATTGTTGTAAATTTAACTTATGACAAAAACAATTGCTCCAAGATTAATATCCAACATAAAATCTCTGCCTTTCATTTAGCTACAACTATGACCGCAAAGATTGAAAACAAATTTTGATTTTCAATGCTGGCAACAACCTTGGTTGGATTTAATTTCCAAAATGAGCAATTTAGATTTATAATATTTTATCCTCTTAGAGAAATCTTACTTTGAAGTTTTCAACGGAAAATTATTTCTAAATTAAGATTTGAATTAAAATCTTTTTGTATTTTATATTTACTGTCTGGTTTATTCAAAACATGTGAGGTAGTAATAACAGGGATTGTATTTTATGATAGATGTATAATGTTTTAGAATCAAAAACTTTAATTCATATATTATACCTATAATTTTAATTTCCTTAAATCTTAAATATTTAGAAATAATGAATTCACAAACTAGATGGAATAATTTCTATAAGTTCGACTTAGGCGGGAAAAATAATGGTATAAAGAAGTCCAGCCATGCTTTTGTATGTCCATCTGCCAACAATCACGAATGAGTTCGTTGATGCAAACCTCTGAAATTGACGCAGGGGAAAAAAAACACATCTAGTCTGATATAGTCAAATACTCTGCAAGTTAGCCAGTGCCATCTTTCATCATAAGATCTGATACTGATACATGCATTTAATCTCTTGTATTACCAGATAAAAATAAAGTAGGTGAATATAGTTGTTATTCTTGGAAATTTAAATGTGGGTTTCAAAGTCCAATTTGTGATTTTTTTCCAAATAGTGCGCTCGAAAGGAAAGTTCGTACTATGATGTCAGATGCAATGTTCTTAAGAAAGACAACTCTTTTCTTAAAAACAAACGAGAAAAAAACATGAAAATTACTCATAACTTTTTTGAAAGGTCGGTGACATACACTTTGTTTTGCTTTATTTTGAAGAGTACACATGGCACTTTCCTTCTTGAAATTTTGATGAAGAAATCACTGGTAAATTTTTTTTAATACTGGAAACGTTTTCAATTTAACGTTTTTTTTTTCTTGGCGGGAATGAAATATTTTTAAAGATCAAAACAATATGAGTCTTAAACTCTTGAACCTGTACTTGATAGCTATAAATCTATGTTTTAACGTGAAACAAGAGTTATGCTTGTAGGTGTGATATAAAGGATTTTTTTGAGAGTTTAGATAACAAGTAAATATTATGTTAATATTCGGGAAAACACGAAACTTAGGTTGCTATAGTGACAAAACTAAGTTGGTGACCCCCACTTTTTATACGACGGCAAAAATTGAAAATTTTTTGGTCATATATTGGTATTACGTTGGCGTCGTCTCCGTCGTCTTCGTTGTCGGCGTCGGCAACGTCGGCGGCGTCCGAAGACTTTTGGTTTTCACACTATAACTTTAGTATAAGTGAATAGAAATCTATGAAATTTTGACGCAAGATTTATGACCACTAAAGGAATCTTTGGATTGATTTTGGGAGTTTTGGTCCCTACAGTTTAGGAATTAGGGGCCAAAAAAGGACCCAAATAAGCATTAATCTTGGTTTTCGCACAATAACTTAAGTATAAGTAAACAGAAATCTATGAAATTTAAACACAAGGTTTATGACCATAAAAGGAAGGTTGGGAGTTTTGGTCCCAACAGTTTAGGGGCCCAAAGGGTCCAAAATTAAACTTTGTTTGAATTCATCAAAAATTGAATAATTGGGGTTCTTTGATATGCTCAATCTAAACATGTACTTAGATTTTTGATTATTGGCCCAGTTTTTAAGTTGGTTCAAATTTGGGTCCAAAATTAAACTTTGTTTGATTTCAACAAAAATTGAATTCTTCGGGTTCTTTGATATGCTGAATCTAACCATGTATTTTGATTTTGGATATTGGACCATAATAGGTAATGTCCAATTCAAAATTTAAAGTTTTTAAGTTTAAGTTCTTAGACCACATTCATTATGTGTCAGAAACCTGTGTTGTGTCAACTATTTAATCACAATCCAAATTCAGATCTGTATCAAGCTTGAATGTTGTGTCCATACTTGCCCCAATGTTGAGGGTTCGAACTCTGCGGTCGTATAAAGCTGTGCCCTGCGGAGCATCTGGTTTTCATCATATTTTGTTACTCAAATCATGAAATACCTTCACACAAACTTTTAAGAAAAAAATCACTGTATGAAATGAATAGGCTGTTTGGTCTCTAAACACTTTACACTAGATAACGGTTCTTTAAGTAATGATTGGTTAATATTTATTGAACACTAACAAGTGTTGTTTTTTTAAAATCAAGAATCCCACTCCGTCAGGGGCTTCATTATCTTTCATGTTGACTGGTACTTTCCTCATTTCTAGGTGGTACTTTTCAATTTAGTCCATGAAGATCCTTTATAAAAATTTCTACATTTAGGCGGTACTTGCATAGGAGGGTAAAAGTACTGGGTACCGCCTCCTAATGAATGGCCTGTCCGTAAGTCACCAAATACAAATGTATATAGAAAATCAATAAATTTGATCCTATACTGACAGGCGTTCTTGTTATGTTTATAAGAGCATTGAAGGTATTAATTGGCAGCAATCGTGAATGTAGACATATAAAGTTTGAATGTAGGTCTTATTTTTCTTATGTTTTATATGTAAATATCATACTTATATATTTCAGGGGCCAATGGTACCAGACTAAATGGAGATGGTGATGGGTTACACCATATGTATATCTGGTAAGGAAGCTACTATTTTATGGTGGGTGGGGGAAGGGGGCTTGGATGAAATTTACAAAAAAGGCAGGACAGGAGTTTTGGGTAAAAAAAAAGTCAGGATGAACTTATTAAAAAAGGCAGGACTGAATAGAGGAAAAAAGGCAGGACAGAGATTACAACTAAAAAAAAAAATACAGGACAAAATTTTCCATCCATATGGGAGCATATTCAAACTTGCCAAATTATTGCTTTGCCTTAAGCCAGGAGCCTGTAAACCAATGAATGTCTCAAGCTGCCTATACTGCCATAATTGTTTTTCGTATATTGTTGTATAACAAATCGAGCTGTTGGTTTTCGCTTCTGAATTGTTTCACATTTTGTCATTCTTGGACTATTCTACTATACATTCTAATATGACATGCTTCTTTCGCTTTGTGAATAAACCCATGCTCTAAATCCAATAAAATTTATTTGCACATGCATATATTGACTACTGCAGAATAATGAATTTCATCAAATTGTCATGCATTTAATATATTTCATTAACTTAAAACACTTCCAAATTAACTCTTAAATGGTGCACATGTTGCTTCTTATTTTTTCATTATGAATAGTGTGTTGCAATTCGAAATTGTCATATTTGACTAGATATGACAACAGTTCATGCTGGCTGTTCAAAACTCCTCCCTCTGAAAAATCACATTGCCAATCGTTTGCTTGTTTACAAACAAAAAAGGGAGATTCAAGGAAGAGTCTACACAATTGTAACACAAACGCTGTACACTTATACACATTGGACATGGAAATTACCTTAATTGTCTTAATCAGAATCAAAATAATTGATGCAAGCTATACTTTATTGTAGTTTTAACATGGGTAGGCATTGTATTCGTGATTATTTTTGCCAGAGAATTTAGTATGGTTTTGCTCATTGTTGAAGGCCATACAGTATTCTGTTAATGTAATTGTCCTTGGTCTTTTTGAATAGTTGTCTCATTGGTAATCATGCCACATCTTCTTTTTTTCATATGGTAAAAAAATTAAATGTTGAATTTGTGAATAATTTCCATATTTGAGGTTAATACAATAGTCATTTACTACAGGTTGTCAACTTGGCTATTTACAATAAACTCATCATAGATACCAGGACTAAATTTAGTATATACGCCAGACGTGTTTTTCGTTTACAAAAGACTCATCAGAGACTCTTGAATCCAAAAAAGTTGAAAAGGCCAAATAAAGTACGAAGTTGAAGAGCATTGAGAACCAAAATTCCGAAAAGTTTTGCTAAATACAAAAGAGTTTGGGTGTGACTCATTGTTAAAAGCAGTTGTTCACATCTTTGTTATTTATAATTGATAGCATGAATATTTTCCAGAATTTGTCATACTTGTTTTTATTTTAGGTTGATAGGTGTAATACTCTCTTCACTGCTTATCTTGTCTGTGTCGGCCATATTGATTTATGTGTTCAGAAAGAAATGGTGCTGTGCTACTTTTATTAAAATGTTTAAAGGTTAGTAAAAGACATCCATGATCCATGAATACACTAATAATTTTAAATGATTGTAAACCAGTATTATTTTAACCTTCAATGATTGATTGATTGTTGTTTGCTTTACGTCGCATTAGCACAACAAGGCTATATCGCGGCGATTAACCTTCAATGGAATTCTCTACTATTCAAATACGATAAAATGAAAAGATAAATGTACACTGCTGCAGTCAATAGTCTTCTAGTATACCTCTTCAGTTGTGAGTGACCAATTATGTTCAAATTACTGTTTGCATACCAGAATCATTTTTTGGAGTCTTCAAAGAGGTCCTCATTCTAGTCTGATGTCAGTTTCATTCAAAAACTAATTCAGCAATATGCAATATGTTTAAGTTCAACGTTAAATTGCAGGATAAAAACAATACATGCTGCAAAAGTTTTCATTTTACATATACAATATTTGTACAGTGTAGAAAAATACAAGATTTATTTGTACTTGCTACCAAACAGGAGAATTCCATTTCTAAAGATCGTCAAGTAAATTTTATATT
Organism: Mytilus galloprovincialis; assembly: GCA_037788925.1. NCBI lineage: Eukaryota > Metazoa > Mollusca > Bivalvia > Mytilida > Mytilidae > Mytilus > Mytilus galloprovincialis. The sequence continues at coordinate 28,380,090 of CM075342.1, read as the reverse complement.
TTCCAACACTGTACGAATATTGTATATGTAAAACGAAAACTTTTGAAGCATGTATTGTAATGTGGAGGTATGAATAGTTTTACAAACATATTTAATGGACCCTTTTTATAGGAGTATTATTTCATTGTTCTTTGTAGTAACATAGCTTTAAGCATTTTTTATATGTGATGAAAGCAAAATAAATGAAAACTTTTTTAATTATTAAATTTACTTTTTAGATACAGAATATGTATAAACAAATCTTAGAATTTTATGTTGATTTGGAAATTAAAAAAAGCAACAAAGAGGTGAGCTATTTTTGCCACAGAAATTATTTCTCAGACAATAAAAGTGATACATGTCAGGGGCGTATTCAGCCATTTAAAAAAAGGGGGGTCCTCACCTGGAAATGCTGCTAAATGTATTCCAAAAATAATCTTGTTATTTTTTTAATTATATATATTTACCAAATAATTTTAAATATTTTAAACTTTCAGTAGGTAGACGCTATACCCCTGTCCCTCCAGTTGAGAATGGTAGTGATAGAGGACAATCTGTTACTCGTAATTCCCGTGAAGAAGATCACGAGCTTACAAGTATTACAAACATTGACTCAAGTTTGGACAGTAGCAAATCAAGCTCAAATTCATCTAAGGATCATGAAGCCACATGTGCTAAATATAGAATTACGGAAGTTATTGTTGAAATGGACGAAAATGAGACTGGTGTCAAGACATTAGCTTTGGAACCAAAAGGTGATGAAGAAACAGTGGTCAAATCTCTCTCTGATGAACTAGATGCTGGACAAACAAATCAAGCAGCAGATTTAGATTCAACCAGTTTAAAAGCAAGATATGATGAAAAAGATCCTGACAAAGGTCAAGGTCAAGACAAAGGTCAAGTTAAAGGTGAACTTGATTCAGAATTGACAGACGTAAAGCAATTGTCTTGTGAAGATCTGCTAATGAGTGCGACTCCCAGCGACGATGCTTTAGACAGTATTACAAAAGTCAAGAAACATTTGCCGGCAGATGATAAAGATTTGAGTATAACCAAAGTGAAGAGGATGAATGAAAATGAAAGAAGAGCTAGAAGTGGAAGTAGAACACCAAAGAGCTACCACAAAATGAGGGGATATCTAGATAAATCTAAAAAAGGGTACTCAGTGGATCTGAATTGGCTTAAATTCAGGAAGAAAAATACACAAGAGACAAGTTTTAGCTTGCCAACTACTCCTAAAAAATCAAATTTGTTTGGTGCTACGTCTAAAGAGTCTGATAGACCAACTTTGAAAGGTAAAATAGATCTTCCTTACTGCATTGTACCGAAAAAAAACCTAGATATTAAATTTGCTTCAATAAGTATAAAAATAAGGAGATGTGGAATGAATGCCAATGAGATGAGTATTCACTAGTCAGGTTATTTTTTTTAATTTTTTTTTAATCAAGCTTTCTATAAATAATGAGCAAAACTACTGTAAATTCAGAAATATTTTCATGCATTTATTATTGCAATTTTTGAAGTATCGGAATTGACAAAAATGTAAAATTGATTATTGCAATTTTAGGAAAATCTGCATAAAGATATACATGTATGTATGATATATCAGATTGTGAGTTCTCATCAGTGTGATAATAACCAAGTCACAGTATTGGTATTTTAAATAAAATCTTGCAAAGATTTCTGAATTTACAGTATATTTATGTAAATACAAAAGAATTTTTACTGTCTTTGAAAAAAGAAAAGTAAGAATGTTAAAGATAGGTAAAGCATAAGCTCTGAAATAATTTTCAAAATAGAAAATTGATAAAAAATTGCAACTTTCATTTTGATTTATTTTTAAATTTGTTGTCTGATCAGACAGCAACAACAAAATGATCATTAATAATGAGCAAAAAAACAAAATGAAAAACAATCTTCATATGTAAGTTATTGTACAAAAACAAAGAGGTGATAGATACCAAGAGGACATTCAGAACTCAAAAGTTCATACCTGTAGCCAGGGTGGGTTCGGGGGGTTCATCCGAACCCCCCTTTGAAATCAAATAAGCACTGTTAAAGTCAACGTTTTGTTTAAATTGTGACTGTTAAAGTCGAGTTCATGAGTCCAACGAACCCCCCCCCCCCCTGGGAAATTCCTGGCTACGGGCCTGAAGTTCAAGGGAAAATGACAACTCCATGGCAAAAAGATCAAGTCCAAAACTACCAGTACATAAAAAAAATGAAGAGTGAGAAATACTCACTATTTAAGTATAAATAATGAGTAACCATACATTCTAGGGGACATTCAACACTCAAAAGTAAAGGGAAAATAACAATTACATGACAAAAAAAAAACAGACAATAAAATGTAAAAAATAAGACTTAGCAATACTCACTATATAAGTATAAACTATATAAGTAATCATATATTCCTTTTAGAAAACTATTTACATTTATCTATTAATAGTTGAACCATTTTCAAGAAGGAGTTCACCTCGTAACTCACAACTAGAAAGTGGAAATGAAATGGCGTCTGCAGGTGCTGATGATAGCTTCAGAACAGTTCCGTCAGGAATTTCCTTTCCCATGTTTAGTGACAGCATTGGAACGTCACATCCTATGTTCAGTGATAGCGCTGGAATGTCACATCCTATGTTCAGTGACAGCGTTGGAATGTCACATCCATTATTTAGTGACAGCACTGGATTTTATAGCTGTGACGATGAGGGTATCATAGCAGATCCATTAAATGTTACCCAACAACACCAGCAACAGAGAAGGAATAATAGAGCTACATTGCCGCCAAATGTATTCATTGTTGAAGGAGACTTAGACAATGGGAAAGATAGTAATGGTAGAGTAAGGTCCTTGCCAATCATTTCTCAGGAAAGTCAGGAAGATTTGGAGAATGGAAATGTTACATATTGGCAACAGCTTGCACTGCACGGTCTTGAAACTGGTGCAAGACCTAAGGATGAAGGTCATAATATCATACACCCATCCGTCCATTTGTCCCAGAGGCAAAATGCAATAACATATACCTCAGAAAGTAATGAAGAAGTTCATATGAGCATAGGAAGAGCAGAAGGTGATGATGTAATACAGGTTCCAGTTGAGTGTGCTGTTATCGAGACAGGGGAGCAGATCTCATTTGATCCTCTCAGTACACTCGATGCTAATTCCATTATGAATGAGACTCAGGAATCGATAACTCCTTCAAATCCACTGATAAGCATTCCAAGACCACATGAGGTTTTACCACCTCCAGAACCAGTGTTTGACGACACAATGGTGGCAGGCCCTTCTTCAGGAAGTAGTGAAGAGGCCATCAGTGAGGGAGGTGCTAGTGAAGGGGCTACCAGTGAGGGGGCAGCTAGCGAAGGATCAGCAGCAAGTGTTGTTATGCCTTTGTTAGAAAGAAAGGAAGAGGTATTGATATCATATTTGTATTTTATTAAATAATAATTACATTAGATGTATGTTTCATTATAATATTTTATTCTGATTGGCTAACTGCACATCACGTGTTATTCCGTAAGCAGTTGCATTGCTCAATACAACTTTTCATTCATGATAACACGTGCTCCAACAATAAAGTGCAAAGGTGAATTAAATAATAAAATATATAAGATTCGTGTTTTCATGATAATAGCTAAAAAATGTAATTATAAGTATTGAATGCTTCTTTTTGTAACTTTATAGGGTTGTAAAAGCGTTGACCGTGCGTACATTTTTAGAATGAAGCGCTTTTACACCCCAATAAATTTACAAAAAGAAGCATTCAATTCTTAATTAAAATAAATATAGATATTTAAAAATTTCAACTTTTAAAACATCCAAGGGTGGAAATCGCCTTATGGAGAAAATATTCTCGAAGGAGATTTAAGGTAGAACCCATCGCACATTGTTTTCATATTGTTTCATCTATCTTTTTCAAGTTGAATATTGTTATTACCATTAACATTCAAATAAATGTACTGATAATACCTAAAAAAAAAAGAACAATAGGAGGTAACAAATATATTTGACAGTTCAACAAAAAGTAAAATCACAAAAATACTGAACCACACTAACTTCATGTTTTATTTTCAGTCAAAGATTTTTTGAGGTATCTTAATTTATTAAACTTTATCCTTATTTCAGGGATCATCAAGTACAGGCAGTGGTAGTTCCAGAAAAAGAACTTTATCAAGAAGTTTATCAATGGAAGAAGAAAATAAGGGTATAATTTAATTATATGCAGCATTTTACTTTTTATTTAAATTGAGATTTTTATTTGTAGAGGAATCCAGAGTAACTTAAGGTGGTACCTAACACTACAGGGAGATAACTCTGTAAAATCAGCTAAATGTTTTAATTACGTTGTGTTGTTAAGGGAATATTAAGCTTCTCAATGATCAATGTTATATAACCAGTGTAATTTTTCTGATAAAACGGTTGGTTCAAATTTTTTGAAATTTTTATATTTTTGTAAAAGGGTCAAAGTAAATACTCTGTCAAAATTTTAAGAAAATTAAACGAGCCAAATTAATTTTAGTTAAAGTGTTGGGTACCACCTTAAGAAAAATACCTCCCTTACAATCTTTTGATATTTATAAGAAAAGACATACATATTGGAATACACTTTGATTGATGTGTCTTTTTTTTTTTTTTTTTGCTAATATGTATTTTAAAATGTGAGTAAAAGAAGATGTGGTATAACTGTCAATGAAAGTGAAACCCAAAGACGAAAATAGATAAATGTCATCTAAAGGGCGACATATAGTCTTTCACAAACATGTATGTCCATACAATATATCAAGCTTTTAACCTTAAGCTTGTAGATTTTAAAAACATTACATATAAAAGGAATACTGTAAATTCAGAATTTAAGTTTTTGAAGAATAGATCGAAACGCAAGATTAAGTATTGTAATTTTAGAATACTATGCACACAAACATGGATCTATAATTCTGAATGTGAGTTGTAATGATTCAGATACACACTCAGTCGATGAAAAAAAAACTTATACACACTCAGTCGATGAAAAAAAAAACTTGTAATAATTTCTGAATTTACAATTTATAATTCATTGATTATAACCTCAACCATAATCAACTACTGTAAATTCAGAAACTATTGCGATGTTTTTTTTATTGCGAAAAATGCGACAGGATAATAATCGCAATAATTTAAAGTTGCATTTTGATTTTTTTCTATGAATCAAACAGGATTTTTTTTAATAGTGCAAAAATAAAATTGGTTTTAGACTAAAACGAGAAAATCACAGTAATAAATGTACGCAATAATTTCTGAATTTTCACTATTGAGATGATCATGTTTATTTTTTATAGATTCTTCAAGCTCAACAGAAAAGTCTATGGGATAGAGAGATACAATCTCATCAGAATAGTCAAAAGAAAATATCAAGAGGACAGAATTTTTTTGAGAAGAGGTTGAAAAAGTCTTCCAATTCACCTTAATCATCAAGGCTCATTACATTCAAATATATCAACATTTGGCGAGAGTTTAAAAAGTTGTGTTCTTTTTTCGTCAGTATTTGTAAGAATTATTTTAAAATGATGATCTCATGCAATCATTTTATTTAGCAGAGTTTGAATAATTGTAACTTGTATGATTTTTAAAGAATGTGTATTTGTCCAATAAATACAAAAATAAAATGCTTAAGATTTTTTTTCAAAGCAGTGCTTTTATGCTTTTTCAGAATTTATTTCAATAAGATTTTACTCAAAACAGACAAAGCTGTAATAAATGATGAATGTGCTTAACGAAAGAAGAAAGGACTTTTATTAAAGCAGAGATTTAATATGAAAGCTTTAAATGTAAATTCAAAAGGTGCAATATTTATTATTTCATTTATAAATTTGTAAATTTTATATGTATTAATTTGTGGTTAAAATTGAACATAAGTGTGTTATTCTGTAATTTATATATTTCCAGAAAAACATGGTTGAAACACATTTTCAAGCCTGTTCTTAGATATTGTTTAGTATGTAACATGCCTACCAATGAATTTGTCAACTAGATTAAATAATTGAGTCATAAGTAGACCGTGAGATTCAATAAAAGTTTCCCCAAACTTATTTCCAAATCACATATTTGGGTGCTATGTAAAATTTTACTATTTTATTTATTAATAACTTTTCAATAATTTTTTCAAAAATGAATACTGTTTAAACTATATTAATTTCAGAAATAAAATTGAACTTCACAAATTAAAAAGCTTTTTGAAAAGCTAATATTTGAATTGGTTATGGGATAATGACCATTTCAGGCATTTACATTTTAAACTTATAAGTTATACTAAATGTATTCTAAAAGAAAAATAAACCTATTGTTAAAAATGTTTTTGTATTGGATGTTTTTTGCCATTTTTTAAGTTTCAGAAAAAAAGAAAATTTTTCTAAATGTTCAAAGTCTATATTATGTATTAATTCTTGTATAATCTTATACCATTCTATAGTATTTCAGTTTAGAATCATGCATTAGTAGAATGGAAAATTCCTTTTTTATACAACCGCAAAAATTGAAAATTTTTTGGTTGGATATTGGTATGACGTCGTTGTTGTCCAAAGACATTTGGTTTTCACACTCTAACTTTAGTATAAGTAAATGAAATCTATGAAATTTAAACACAAGGTTTATGACCATGAAAGGAAGATTGGGAATAATTTTGGGAGTTTTGGTCCCAACAGTTTAGGAAGTAGGGGCCAAAAAGGGCCCAATATAGCATTTTTCTTGGTTTTTGCTCAATAACAGGTATAAGTAAACAGAAATCTATGAAATTTTAACATAAGTTTTATGACCAAAAAAGGAAGGTTGGGATTGATTTTGGGAGTTTTGGTCCCAACAGTTTAGGAATTGGGGGCCAAAAATAGGTCCCAAATAAGTATTTTTCTTGGTTTTTGCAAAATAACTAGAATAAGTAAATAGAAATCTATGAAATTTTAACACAAGGTATTTAACCATAAAAGGAAGATTGGGATTGATTTTGAGAGTTTTGGTCCCAACAGTTTAGGAATTGGGGTCCAAAAGGGTCCAAAATTAAACTTTGTTTGATTTCATCAAAAATTGAATTATTGGGGTTCTTTGATATGCCAAATCTAACCGTGTATTTAGATTCTTAAGTTTTGGTCGGTTTTCAAATTGGTCTACATTAAGGTCCAAAGGGTCCAAAATTAAACTTAGTTTGATTTTAACAAAAATTGAATTTTCTGGGTTCTTTGATATGCTGAATCTTATCATATACTTAGTTTTTTTATTATGAGCCCAGTTTTCAAGTTGGTCCAAATCGGGGTCCAAAATTAAACTTTGTTTGATTTTAACAAAAATTGAATATATGGGGTTCTTAGATATCTAACCATGTATTTAGATTTATGATATTTGGGCCAAGTTATCAAATTGGTCCACAGTGAGATCTAAAAGGTCCAAAATTGAACTTTATTTGATTTCATCAAAAATTGAATTCTTGGGGTTCTTTGATATGCTGAATCTAACCATGTATTTACATTTTGGATATTGGAATACCACAAAAAGTGTCTTTGGGAGTCATGGCTCAAACTGTTAAGGAATAAGGTGCAAAAAAGGGTGGAAAAGGGTTTCCAGGTTAATGGACAATTACTTAATTACAAAACATAATTTAAAAGCAGTGTAAGGTTGGAAATTGAAACTCATTTGAATATCTCACCTAAACTGCTTTTAAAGTATATTGGAAATTGCCAAAAACTTTATTATTAATAAATTCCATTGGAAATTTGCCAATAACTTAGTTTAATAATGAACTTCATTGGAAATTTGCCAATATAAAATGTTGTTGATGAAGTTTTTTTGTTTATCTCACCTAAACTGCTTTTAAATTATGTATATTGGAAATTTGCCAATGACTTTAGTTTAATAAACTTCATTGGAAATTTGCCAATATAAAATGTTGCTGATCAAGCTTTTTTGTTTATTTTTAGCCACTATTATTGTAGTTTCAAGACAATAAATTGGAGTTATCTTTCTTTGTCTAGAATGGTTGTTGAATCACCTTAAACCAATGCTTTATGAAATATTTTTTGAAAATTGGAGTTATCTTTCTTTGTCCAGAATAGTAGTTGAATCAACTTTAATCATTGCTTTATACAATATACAATGTATATTAACTTTTACTACCAACTAATAAATTAAAACAATCTTTACCGTTCAGTGATTACAAGCACTTTTTTAACATTTTAATATTTTAATATTTTATGACATATTTAAATGAGTAGTTATTGTTGCAAACTCCATTACAAATTTGAATTGAGATCAGTTTTGGAATAAGGGAAAGGGGGGTGTGAAAAAAAAATGGGGGGGGGGGGTCAATTTTTCTCATTTCAGATTTCAGAAATAAAAAGAAAATTTCTTCAAACATTTTTTTGAGAGGATTAATATTCAACAGCATAGTGAATTGCTCAAAGGCAAATTTTTTTTTTAAGTTCATTAGACCAACTATTTAATCACAAGCCAAATTTAGAGCTGAATCCAGCTTGAATGTTGTGTCCATACTTGCCCCAACCGTTCAGGGTTCAACCTCTGCGGTCATATAATGCTGCGCCCTGTGGAGCATCTGGTTATATCATAATTTATAATAGAATAAGGAAATCTGGTGGTGTTATTGTTCCTTCAAATGTGAAAAAAAGCATTTAATTTAATTTTTGAGAGAGGAAACACTTTTAAGTGAAGATTTTGTTCATTATTTAAGATATTAAGCAGCTGATAGATAAATGAATAATTTGAAATGAAGCAAATAATTTTATAGAAAAATATTTCCTGTTTATTTATTTATGTTGTTTATTCACACCTAAATAACAAGTGGACAGTATTTGTTGTCAGAAAAGACCCAAGATCTTGATTTTTGTAAAATTTTAATGTTACATTCATGAACGGCAGCCATTAATGTCAAGAAATACATTTAGCCTTGGACATGTTAAATCTTTTTTTTCTTAGAGGCAGCAACCTTTATACCAACATTGAAAATTGTAATTTTCTCTTTTCTTGAATTTAAAACCTAATCAATCAAAGGGAACTTTTTCTTCATTTCCAAGAGAATGAAAAAATTTATCTTTGATAGTCCATTTGACAATTACCGATTTGATTTTTTTATAACACACTTTTAACTCAGATTGCTTCCTTTTATCAATCAAAGACTGGTTCTATACAGGTCAAAATTGGCTTTCTCAGCCCATGCAAAGATGGGAAGGGGAGGATAAATGGCTGACCTGTGTTTTGAGAGCCATATCTGTAGCATGTAAAAGACACCCTTGTAGATTTCGACGAACAGTAGGCTAATGCCGCTACAAGTCAGCACTGGCACCCGGAAAGTGGAGAGGGATTAATATAAGTTGCAAAACTTGTTTCCCAATCCACTATAGATAAATATGTTTAAACTAAAAATGGATATTATGTAAAAACATACCAACATTTTAACCAATTTATAGTGAAAAATTACAACTGGTGTCAAAAGTTTGAAGCTCAAAAAAAAGTCAACTGTAATTTAAATGTCATAGATAACACACATAATGCACATATAAATTTTCTCTTTCAATGCCATTGTAAATGAAAACTTATGTTCTCTCTAAGTGAGAGAACTGAAAAGGGAATCAATTACAAGGTCAATAGACAGAATTGTCAAATAGACTATTATAGAGCTAACAAAAATTACGAAACACTAAGACTTATGCACATTTGTTTGACTAATTTGTGAAACAAAATAAGAACTTTCTAATTTGTGATCTGATCAATTTTGAATGTTGGCATATAAGATCAGTTTGTTGCTTTTAAAATATTCTGTCTGATTGGTTTTAGAATTATCACTCAAATCCTAAGACTCTTTTTTTGCTCAAGATTTGTTTTTTTAATGTCTTAAATTTAGTAAAACTAGATCACCAAAATCTGAAAGATTGACTTGGTTTAATTTAGAAAATTTACTAAGACTGTTTATAAAAGTTAACCCACAATCATTAAATTGCGTACTGTTGCATCATATGATCAACTCTTGAAATTCTATTTAAAAACAGGTCACTGTGACCTAATGTCACAAATTGCAAACTTTTATTTACATTTAGATTTGAATGTCTAATTCTCATACAAAATTACCAATCTTTTTCTTTCACAGTTTCCTCCTGTCTAGGAGCACTCAAGAGACAGATAAATTAGATTAAAGTATGGTAACTTAGTATGGGGCTGTTTCTAAAACAGTAATTATTTTCAGTGTGTGATTTGAATGATAATTCTAAAGTCAGTGACTTGTTTAAACCATATTAAATATGGAAAATTAGCAATTGGATTTTATATATTTTTTTTGTGTTTAAACACAAACAGCAGCACAAGTCATTACAGACTCTAAATGGAACCTTTTACAAGAATTTTATTGTGTTTTTATATTTTCTGAGAGCATTTTATTGAATGGAGTAGAATTATACCACCAACATACCAACATAGTGATAATTGTCACCATATGTGTGTTGTTAATGTCATAGACGAACTATTACATGCAAAGTTGTTAAAAATACATTTTTGGGCATTCTGATCTCAAAGATCTTAAATTTTGAATTGATGTATTTGATCTCAAAGATTTAAAATTTTGAATTGATGTATTTTATTGCAAAGATTAAATTTTGAATTGATGTTTTTTGATTTCAAAGATTTAAAATTTCGAATTGATGTATTTCATCTCAAAGATTTAAAATTTTGAAATAATGTATTTGGAATTTTTCATAATTCTATGATAATTATGTTAATATTTTCAACAATCAAGTGCCTTTTGAGTAAACATCTTTTTTGTTTGGAATGAAATAAGTCAAATTCTTTATTACCTTGAACTTTACAGTTCATCGGTGTCAATTTAAATTTTCATAGTAAACAAGTAAACAGACAGAAAATGTTCATATAATATTGTCTCTGATTTTAAATGTAGTGAAAATGTATTTTCCTAAATTGGTTAACTGTTTGATGTTCTTTAAACTTAAAAGTTCAATAAATTTAAACACACTTGGTCTAGACCAGTAATATTTCTTGATGAATTTTACTCTTAAGTTCCTTATATTTCGGACACACTAAGATGAAATGGAATTCGTCTTCAATACACTGACGGCAATATAGCTGATATATAAATTTTCTATGTTGTTACACTGTCTCTAAGGCAATTACACACAACTAATTGGAGGTATAGTCAGTTATTTTTGAAATAGTTTAAAGAGTTATACAATAAAAATACGCCACTTTAAATGTATTTTTAGCAACTTTGCATTATTTTAATAATATACAATCATGACGTTCCACTAAATACATGCCAAAAAGTGGAAATAAAACCTGCTAAAAGCTAAATATGTAACAAAGTTACTGTACTATATTAATATGCTGTACTGTAAAACATTGTTAAATGTACCATGTAATTAAATATGTGTGCTTTACGTAAAATAACAATGTCATCCAATTTCCATTCAGAATGGACAACCATGTAGCTTTGTACATTAATTGTCAACTGTTTAGAGCTAATTTTTTAATGCCTGTAGTTGAAAGGTTTGGTTGGCTTGCTTGCTTTGTTTATATAAATGTTTCTACAAGCATTGTCATTAAAATTAACATCTTGAATCAATAGATAGGCCTGGCTCAACTTGTATACATGATACTTAACCTCAAGCTTATCCAATAACATTTAAGTATAGTGTTAACAAGCTGAAGCCCTGCCCATGTATCTTATTACAATGCTTGAGCAAATATTCATACAAACAAAGCAAGCAAACTAACCAAACCTTTAACCTACAAGTATTAGAAAATTAGCTCTACTAAACATACATATTACTTCATTCATAATATGCATATTCCATCTTAATACATAGGTGTAAACTCTCCAAATCTCATGTGTGGGTTTTTCCAAGTTTATTTTGAAAATTTGATCAAAATTCTGAAGAAAAGTCTAACAAGGGGAGGTAAATACATACCTCTTTGAATTCGATTTCTTCCAAGTTTACAGCTATTCGGCACATTAATGCTGTGATTGTTCATGTATTTTCTGCTTACACAAAAAGTAGTTCTAGATACCTAGATATCTTGACTTTGGTAATTAATATTCAGAAAAGATGAAGTTGTTTTGAACATTGATTCTTAGAATTATAAAACAACAATAGTTTATCTTTAAAAAAAAAAAAGAGATTTCACAACAAAAAAAATCCTAAATGAAGACCTCGCAATTTGAAAGTTAAAAAAGTTTACATCTATGTTAATTTATCTGTCAAAGGTCAAAGAATTTTTACATAATTATTGGTTTCATGCATGCAACTTGAAATGAAATTAAATGGGACTATTTTGAGAGAAAAGCAATTATTTTGTTATGTAAATTCATAATTTAACTTTTGCAGAATTTGACAGATATTTTTATTTTTCCATTAAAGAATAAGTCAAGAAGAAATTACTATTAAAATTCATATAGTTTTCAAAATGTGAATTTTGCATCAATGAAAATTCCGAAAACAAGAATATTTATCTTATAAGTAAAGTAAAATCTTAAATTATGATTAAAATTCCAGTGTACCATGTTGCAAAGAAACCAAACTATTTTTTGCTTCAGTGGTTTCATGTATGATAGCTTGTTTATGTAAAACTTCTTTTGACCCATTGATCATACATATTTGACAAAATGATTCATGTCTTTGCTAGCCTTATAAGTGTAAAACACATTTACATGTAAATTGTAAAAAAACACAATTCCATCAAGTGTATTATTATCACACCCATTAATTATATTTGCAACATCATGTATCACAAAACTTGTATCATGTAAGGCATTTTAAATCTCATTTATGAAAGACTACTGTATTTGGCTATGTATAGTGCGCATATTTATGGACAAATAGATTTTATGGAGCTTTATTATGTCTAGTTCACACAGAATGTGGTATAACAAGATCTTTTGTAGAATAATTAATCAATTTTAATAAAGAGAGCAAATGTTTCATCACTAAATCTTGTTATATGATGTCTCAATTAATTTGTTCAAATTTTTCAATCTATATCAAGAAGTTTTAAGAATTTTAATCTTGACTTCAGAAGCTTTCAACATTTCTTTTACTTATCTAAATACTTATTTATTAGAAAACATAGGAAATAGGATTAAATTAAAATTAAATCTCTCACTTGCTCATTTTTTAATGCTTGGTCGCAGCGTAAGAGATTTAATTTTAATTAGATTGTATTAGACGTAACAAGCAATGATTTGTCACCAAAACTATTGTTGTGTTGATCATATTTGATTCATGTATGGCCAATTCCATGTATATTTTTACAGCAATTCTGATCTTTCACTCTGCTCTGATAGATTTGTACGTTGCATTGTGTAAGACCTAAAATCATCTCATAAGGGGTCATGTTCAATGACTATACCCTTAAAAACTTTCTATATTTTTTTGCCATATGAACTATAAATAATATTGTTAAAAAAATTCAGCGGCTCTTTTCATAAATTATCTCAAGAGTAAAAATGATGTCTCAAGCAGAATTACTTTTGTCTAGCTGAAAATATTGCTCAAGTCAACCAGCATGATTCAAATGCCTTTTATTTATCCCAGTTTAACTAAGTCTTTAAATCGCTCTAAAGATCTGAATAGAATTTCCCTCATGCAAAAATAGAGGTCAACAGATAAATTATTTATAATGCTTAGTCTTTGTTTTCAATCTGAACACATGGATGCCATATTTTGTCACTTTTATGTAATTTTAACAAGGTATTTTATTTTACCTTGGATAATCTCTTTCATGTTTGTAAAATATCTATATTTTTATTTTTTTTGTGATATCTTTTTTAAAAGAAACATGATTCACTATAACTTTAAAATCTACAGTGTCACTTTTATCAGATAACATTTACAAAAAAGTTAATGTTTTTGGGGAAATAGTAAACAACTTATGTATTTTTTCTTAACCTGTATGTTTAACTTTTAGTGCTCTCTTTTGTGCAATAATTTTTAAATATTTTTGTTTATATTGTCTTTTTGTAATTTTAACATGCAATAATTTTTAAACTGTATAAATTTTACAAACAAATCAAAATAAAAGTAAGTAGGTAATTCCTTCTAAAGCAATGCAAGTCTGAAGAGGCCATTTTGTAAAAAAAAAAGTATGAATACATTAGGATATGTGTGACCTTTGAAAATTAAGTTGTTGGAGATCAAATTTGAATAGGAATACTATTTATAAGTGAAACTAAACCAGTAAAATTCAAAATTCTGATTAATAAGATTATTTATGAAAAATAATTATACTGCACTCTATACATTTTCAAAATCAATAAATATTGTTAAACTTGTCTTTTTCAGACTTGCATGTTTTACTGACATTTTATATACCGGTACATGTAGCTAACTCCTAATGATATTTTGAGAAAATGAAAATACTCAATAAATTATATTTTTATCATAGGGTTAAGATATATGTCTATATTATAGATATAGCTTAGAGATTTATAACTAAGTGTGTGTCCAGTAATTTTTTATTCTTTTTTTTAAATATTATTATATTAGAATAAAGGCATGTCTGCTATAATGCTTCCTCCTATATCTACAGTTGAATTTTTCATTCAAAAATTTGCTGGCAATGCAACTATCAATATTTTTAAAGTCGAAGAAAAAAAAATTTGATTAGTTATTTTTCCATTTTTTTACAAACAGAAAATGTGAATTTATTTGCAGTCTTTTTTAGAAAAAAAACATCTTCCTCATTTGATTCAGAAATGAAGATTTACATTATTTAACTTTAAATTTTAATGATTCTATCACGGAACATGAACAAATTGTAATTCTTGTAAAAAATCTCTCTTTTTTTATTCCACTTTAAGTTGATTGCAAAGGTTTGAATAATTGCCAATTATTTTGAATATTTTTGTTAACTTTTTATGGCCAAAACATTCCATTACCCAAATGAGACCCAACTCTGTTGAATTTTTTTAATCAACCACTGATTAGTATTTTGTCAAAAAAAACAAGTTCGGGCATTAAAATCAGAGATTGATGTGGCAAAATATATAAATTTTATACATTTTCTGTATAGAAATTATGGTTTCATATATTCATTCTGCGGTGTAAAGCCTGTATTTGTTTTATTGTACAGATGTAGGATATTATATTGTGTATGTACATTAGTATATCTAATGGTGGATGGAGGATAAGAAATTTTTATCTTAGATGACCTGACGTCAGCATTGTAATAATTGAAGGATAGAATAGGTGTACATTAGATTTCTTAGAAAGAAAAAGTTAAGCTTTATTCGATGTTGTGACATAAATGAGGGGGATGACATGCTTAAGGGATGAGATATAATGACGGTTAAAAGTTTGATTTCTAAAAAAGAAGGAAAAGTAGTGGGAAATGGGGAAAAAAAGGGGGGTGGTTGGCAAATGAATGCCAGCGCGTCATCCCCCTCATAAATTAGGCCGGGACAATTATGACAGTCCTGTATAGACAATTTTATTTAAGATGCCAAAATTTGGGCATTTGTGGTCACCAAAAACCTACCGGTATTCAATTAACAGTTTAGATGTTGCTTCATTTGAACAAGATCTGCTAAAGATCTGAATACAAAAATTTTTCAAAATCAAAATCATAAAAATCATTTATTCCATTTTCATTGCATCAGCCATTATAAATGTTATATTTGTACAAAATAACAGAAATCAGGATTATTTCAGGACCTTTACTTTTAATTAATTTTACTAAATTGCTGTACTATAACCAAAGTGCTTTCTAAATACTTCTTCTGCAGGGGCCGGATTCAGCAATTTTAAAAAGGGGGGTCCCAACCCAGAACAAAGGGGTGGTGTTTCAGCTATATGTCCCCATTCAAATTCATTGATCGTCTAAAAAAAAGGGGGGTACCAACCCCGGACCCCCCTGGATCCGCCACTGTTCTGTATTTTCTAGTTTAAATTATAAGTTTATTTCCTTGATCAGTTTTTTACATGCTTAATCTGAGACTGATGACATTCTATAATTTTATTGATAACAAAATTGATCCAAAGTTAAATATTAGAAAAGTTATACTTCACTGGCATCTAATTTGTTCATATGAACTATGGGTATTTATGTGGCTCCAAGACGGGACTTACGTAAGAAATCGGGAGACCTTGCCACCAGTATTGTCTCAAAAGGACCCTTTACAATTGTGACAGGATTGCTTCCCTTTATAAGTACTTCCTTAGACCAACTGCTTATGGCTTACTTAAGGTGCATTGTATTTACTAATGAAGGGAAGCAATCCTGTCACTCTTTTATTTGTTGGAACTTAACTTTGTGACCTAAGAGGGATACCCTACAAGCCCCATTTATGCATTTTTACTTACTGTGAAAAGGAAGGTTGTATTTTGAGGAAAGGTATTTCCCAAGTCTCACAGCCTCTTCAGTTTTATCAGTTTGAAACATGCTTTAATGTTATTGTCTCTTTGCTCTTACAAAGCATTATTTATGCATTCAGTTTTATTTATGGTATTTAGACGCATTATTATTACTTTTTCTATTAATTTTGTTCTGTGAACAGAATATTTTTCTATATTTATTGTATTCCTGTCTTTTTGGAGTTTATCCTGAATAATCCTGCATTCTTTTGGAGAGTTATCATACTTTGAATCATGGGATACTAATTGTATGAACTTAGACAGGAAGTGTGTGTTGTTTCATCATCTTTGTCTTTTAAATGTTTGTATTTCAGATATCATATATGTATGTTATTGTTGTCTATGTATTAATTGTTTATCTACTTAAATTTAAACATTTCCCCCACCTTTTATCCTTGACTGAAAAATAGTGTAAATCAATTTTCAACAAACTATTTTGACTTGATTAGTAGATTAATTTTCAATCTTGATAATCAAGAGATAAAAAAATTATACGATTAAAAATAAAAACATAAATTTATCAGTGGGGAGTAAAATTATATATTGCATCATCATTTATATTTTTAGAACAGATGTTAGGCAGCAACCATTTGATTTTCTGGGGGGGGGGGGGGGGGGGGGGGCTATGGTTTTTTTTGGAAAAAAAGTTTGTTTCCAGTTTTTGGAGAAAAAAATTTGTTTTTGATTCTGAGAAAAAAAAATTGTTTGTTTCACCCTCAGCTGCCACTATATGTAATGCTAAAATTGAAAGAAAAAAAATTGTTTTCGACTTGTCGTGAAAAAAATTTGTCCAGAAAAAAAAAACATAGCCCCCCCAGAAAATCAAATGGTTGCTGCCTTAGATTCCTGTACCTTGCAAAAGTAATTTTCTTGACAAATATAACATCATTTTGTGACTTGAATATCGGAGCATATATTTTATTGATAATTTCTGGATAGATTCCTGAATAGGATGCATAGAACGTTATGATCAATTAATGCACTATATTTTGTGTTACTCAAAGGTAGTGATAAATCTTGAAAGATTTCTATATCAAGTCAGTATCATAGGGTTTTGATCGCATTATATGCAATCTTAACCTAAAATAAGTCATTTTTCAGTCAAGGATTTTGGTGTAGTTTTACAGGATTGATTTTTCCTTTTCACTTATAATACTTGTTGTTTTCACAAATTTTGTGGATTCCACTGGTTTTAAAAGTATTTTGGTGCAATATATATGATCTCGATATGTGTTCAATATATATTTTTTTCCAGATCTCATAAAACTTTATCTGTAAATCTTTAAATATCTGATACCTTGAGGTAGTAAAAAGGTTTAAAAGTTATAATAAATGTAAAAGGACATACATGAGTTGTACATGTATTCCTTTTTAAATTTTGGCCATATTATTTAGGTATTATTTAGACTTATTTATTAATTACATGAAATTAAATTGAACATATATTCATCTTTTTTTAAACAAGATTTATAAAAAAATACTTATCATTTACTCTGTATACTTATTTATTTTTGTTTTGATAATAAATGGTGTTTTCATTTCATCAAGTCTTTTCGTTTATCTATTTTAAGAAAATATGTGTTATGGACTTTGTCCAATGTTGACGGCCTTACTGTGACCTACAGTTGTAGATTCCTGTTTCATTTGGTCTCTTGTGGAGAGATGTCTCATTGGCAATCATACCACATCTTCTTATTTTTATATGGTCTTTAGTAGGTTTGGTGTAATCATTTCTGAATGTTACAGTTAGCTAGATTATGAAGCAGAGTTATGATTTGAAAATCATTATTTATGAATGTACAATGTCAATGGCAAATATTACATACATTTTCAGGACAAAAGATGTGCATATAATATATCCATTCTATACTAGACTGTCTAAATCTCCAAGTATATTAAAGTCCAGGGAAAGAAGAGTCATCATATCAAACACATAGTTCTGACTGTGCCAACCCGTCTTTGCTCCTCCTACTCAACTCATTATGATAATTGGAGATGCAGCAAGTTTTTGATTTAACCAAACAAAAGATCTCACCATCTTAGTCTAACAGCACTTGAGAAAACTTGACATTTACCAATAGACCATGAAAATGAGGTCAATCTCAGACTAACCCTGCTAGACTTTTACATCTTTCAAACATTCAAAATTTAGTTGACCTGCAGCTTATAGTACATGTATCTAAAGAAAAGGACCTGAAGATGAACGCTTACCTTGATCGTAGATCTATGAAATGAGACCAAGGTCAAATAAACCATGTAGACAGACATAAGACTTTGCAAGGATACCATATACCAAATATAGTTAACCCATTACTTATAAAAAACAAGAAATACATGTCATAAAAAACTACTGAACCATGAAAAAAGTCAGGAAAAATGGACAGATGCCAGAAATAAACATTGTTACATATGGTATCGCTATACAAGATAAGAATCATTCAGCTCTTTAACCTTTTGAGATGTGAAGCTTTATACAAATAGGTTTATGCAAGCGGCACTGATGCCAGATCAGCATTCCTATGTCATCTAATCTCAGATGACAAAATCGGTAGATATACAATCCATATGTACATGATGTATGTGTGCATGTTGTCAAGGAATGTTGATACAATGGTAAAAATGGAATGTTCACAATGAATAAATGGTCAGAAGTTTTTTTCTTGATCTTTAACATGTGATAATGTTTGTATCTCTTAGGTATTTTTTTTTTCTTTTTATTAAACATGTGTATGGTAGTAATGTGATTAATATTAAGGGATACTCTGTGATTAGATTACAGGACGTCTCAGGAACTTGATTTTCTCGCTGTGTTGTGTTGAAGACCCATTTGATTTCATTCTCTTTGGTGGGTTGTTGTTTCTTTGACACATTCACTGTTTTTATTCTCTAATTTAGACATGTACTGATAAAACATATTTGTTTAAAAAATTTATTTGTTTCCAAACATAAACAATTAAGAATAATTATTTTTATCTGTTTTTGGAATCAGTTCCATTCCACCATCAAGCACAACTTTCTTCACAGTTTCTCCTTTTTCAGCCAAAATTTCTTCAATCGTCCTTAAAAAGAAATCACAACTAGAGTTAAATGCTTATATTGGTGGACAGCCATTTTATGGGATTTGCAGCAATAGACACAAAAATTCATTATATTATATTTGAAAGAACATCTGTTACTTTATAATAAATAAGATGTCTTCTATTTAAATGTATTGTATGGTTTTCAAACAGTTTGATATATATTAACTTGGTATTTGTTCATATATTTTTTTTCGTCGAATGAGTTAAATTAATTAAGGTGGTACCTAACACTACAGGGAGATAACTCTGTAATATCAGCTAAACGTTTTAAATATGTTGCGTTGTGAAGGCAATATAAAGCTTCTCAATGATCAAAATTAGTGTTTGTCAAACTGCTATGTAACCAGTGTGATTTTTCTGATAAAATGGTTGGTTCAAAGTTTTTTTATTTTTTTATATTTTTATCAAAGGGTCAAAGTAAAAACTTTTATGAAAATTAAACGAGCCAAATTAATTTTAGTGAAAGTGTTGGGTACCACCTTAAATGAAAGGAGATGTAGAGGTTTACACCAACAAAACAGCAGGTCAACCACAAAATAAACCTTTGACAAGTTGTAAATAAATTGTTATAAAATTTTAAGAGATTTGAATAATCTTTCTTCCAAGAAAAGACAAACAACAAATATGAAGCATTACATCTTGCTAAATGCTTAAAATATACATATGCTAGATAAAAAGAGGTTAGGGAGCTAACATTTGATTTTTATGGGGGCTACGATGAAATTTGAAAAAAAATAGGCAGGACAGGAGTTTTGAGTAAAAAAAAAAGGCAGGATGAGACACTTGCAAAAAAAAAAAGTCAGGATAAACTAAAAAAAAAGAAGGCAGGACCGCAGAGTGAAAAATAAAAAGACAGGACAGAGATTACAGCTAAAGAAAAATGCAGGACAAAATTTTTCATCCTAGCCCCCCCCCCCCCCTCCCCCCTAAAAATCAAATGGTAGCTCCCTTATCCAATTACAAATCTGCTGATACCATGTAAACCAGCATATCATTTAGTATAGAGTTTTATTATGCGTATCTATAAACCTTAAACTAGTCCAAGATTACTATGACATGTTACGGCTGTTTTGCCAGGCCCAAATTTACCAACTATATGCCTCCAATCAAATGCAATGATCGTCAAAAGGAAAGGGAGGTTTTGGGGGGTTGACCAACTAAACTGTGTGTCCCCATTCAAATGTATTACTAGTTAAAAGAAAGAGGAGGGGTCCAACACCCAGACCCCGGGATCCGTCACTGGCATGTATGTATTTCTATAAAGAGTAGTCTTAATCTTTATTTCATGTTGATGTTATATTTTTTTTTTAATTTTGAGGGTGTATCATTCGGCGGTCTGATCTCGAACTGTTATTGTTTAGTGAAAATCTTCTGTATCCCGCTCCTTGTTGCCATAATGGTGCATGTGATTTCCAGTATCCAAACAGACTTTGTTTCCCATCTTCACGCTTAATTATTGGACTAAATTCAGGAGTCACGCTTAAAAATAAATGGGCCAACCCCGCTTCACACTTAGACCCCAAAGAGGCCCACATTTGAGAATGGGCCATGCACTGAAAGTTAAAAAAAAACAAAACAAAACAAAAACCAAATGTTTTACCTTCCTTTAAAATCTTGAAACCAGCCAAGATGATCAGCAATCAAGTGATTACTTTTACATTCTTTACAAGTAACAATAACAACCCCTTTTTCATAAGCTTGTTTAGAAAATGTTTCTTGGTTTTTTGTTCCACAAACTTTACATTTGTAAGCCATGAGCAGTGTTCCTTTAATTTTTCCTATTGTCTGATTTGATTGTGTTTGTCCTTCTTCCTCTTGTTTACTACTGTAATATTTTGGTGAACACAATATCCTAAGTGGAAAAAAGTTTCCTTTATATCTGCCATCCACACATTGTTGTTTGAAGATGTTGCTACCTTGCAAACTTGTTTGAATACCACTTTTTAAACTAAAAGTGTGAACAGTTCTTAAAATTCTGTTGCATTTGTTGTTACACATATGAGTTGCCTCCTTAATAGCTGTATGTCTTAAACAGTTGAAGGATATTCTTACAGGATTCATGCTGAATGTACTTTCATTTTAATATTTAGGAAAAATATATTTAACCCAAAACACATGCAACATCCGGTTCTATGAGCATGCGCGCAATGCACAGAATTACCAAATGAAAGTAGAAAAAGGGAAACAAAAATGAGTAGCTTGACATTTACAAGGTGTAGGGTTTTACAGAAGTTGACACAACGACGCTGTCGTCTTGTTAGTCAGACATGTTGTATTGGAACAGCAAGCAATGCTGCGTCAGGTACTTGTGAACTACTTTTTAATTACATAAACGTAAATAACTGAAAATCTGAAGATTACTAGTCCAAATAATTATGACATCTTGAAAGACTATTATTTTTTTTCCTTTTTACATCGACGTCAAAGCAAACATTTAAATATCCTTCCAAGACGTCATAATTATTTGGACTAAAAAAATTACCGAAAAAGGGACTCTGAGGCATTTTCAATTATAAACAAAAAATAAGTTGAAGTTGTATATTTTTTCTTTGACATTTTGGTTATGAAGTTTATAGCATTTTACAGGTATTCTTTTTCATGCAGTAGGTTGTATGTGCATAAGACCTTTGGCTTTGCCTCACTAAAATTCTATATAAATATTTTCTAAGCAACTGCATCCTTTGCAAAATGCTTTGATAATTGAAAAAAAAAAAATCATTCTTCACAAGCCATCTGGGATAAGAATGCTCTTCCTCTTGTGGTTGTATTCACACCTTCTGTTGAAGCCTTTAAAACCTTGATGTCAAAACTGAACTAAATTTAAAATTTAAGGGGGAGAGGGTGGTTCAGTATGCGCGTTAAATCCATGCCAGTATTATCTGTTCAAAAAAAGGGACTCTCTTTGGAAAATTAAAAGCTGATAAAAGGTATTTAGTTACAAGTGGTAACTTTTTTTTTTCTTTTTCTGGCAAGTAGCCAATTTGTCTCTGAGACTAATTCATTTTTTGTTTTTTGTTGTTGTTTATTTTATTTTTAAAAGTTTTTTTTTTTTTTTTTTGCTCATTATTAGTAGCCTATTTTGTAACCAATTAAGAAACATTACTTGAAACAAGTGAATTTGGTGTCTAATTTAGATTTTTAAATATGGCTATACATGGTCGTTCTATTGTTAAGAACAATTTGAAAATATGTTACTGGAACATTGGTGGTATAAATACACATAATATGAATAAGTTAGAAGATCATCTTTTTGTACAAGAAATAAAAGAGTATGATGTGGTTATTTTAGCAGAAACACATATTGGATATGATGTTAACTTACATGTTGAAGGTTTTAATTATTTTCCTGTTTGTAGAAATATTTCAACCAATGGAAGATACTATGGTGGGTTAGGCATTTTTCGAAGGACATCTTTAAAAGATCATATCAAAATAATTCCTGGGTTGTCCAAAGATTTTCAGTGGATAAAATTTGAAAAACAGTTTTTCTGTCTTCAAAATGACATATACTTATGTGCAGCATATGTACCCCCTGCTAATTCATCTTATACTAAGAAGCTAGATTTTGATATAATTGATCAAATAGAAAAGGACATTGTTTCTTACAAAGGTAAAGGGGATATTTTGTTTTGTGGTGATTTAAACGCTCGCACCTCCACTGAAGAAGATTACATTGCACAAGATAGCTCCAGATATCTTCCATTGTTTGAATCTTATAAACCTGATAATCAAATTCGATTTAGAAAGAATTGTGATGAAACACTTGATAGTAGAGGGAAAGAGATTATTGATTTATGCATAAGCAATCAAATGCGAGTTGTAAATGGTAGATGCATGGGTGATTTACTTGGTCATTTTACTTGTTTTAATACACATGGCCAAAGCACTGTTGATTACCTTATAGCAAATGAAAGATTATTTAATCAGATACTTTATTTCAGAGTGTCGGAGTTTGTCTCAACATTCTCAGACTGTCATTGTAAAATATCATGGGAAATTTTGGCTAAATATCAAATAACAGAAACTCAGTCAAATAATCTTCATGCTGCCTCTGTTAATTTTAGATGGACTGAGGACTCCCCACTTAAATTTCAGCAAGCACTTTTGTCACTGGATAACCAGCAGAAAATTTCATCTTTCCTTATTAATGATAGTGATTGCTCTTCTGAAGACATTAACAAAAAGGCACAGGATTTATGTGATATCTTTCTTTCTGCAGCCAAAATTTCCCTGGTAACCCCAAAAAAGAATAAAAAGGGTTCCAGACCCCAGAAAAAATGGTTTGATAGTGATCTTTTTAAAATGCGCAAAAATGTTATATCCTTAGGTAAAATTTATTCAAGATATCCTAAGGATCCTGTTATTAAAGGCAGATACTATAAATATTTTAGAATCTATAATAAATGTAGAAAAGTTAAATATAAGCAATTTATCAATTCCATGCTACAAAAACTTGACACTCTTAGAGTTGAAAACCCTAAGCAGTATTGGAAATTAATAAATGACATTCAGGATAGCAAAAAAGAAAACTGCTCTTCACAAATTGATTCTGATACATGGGCCAATCACTTTCGTAATCTTCACTCTGCAATTGATAACACATTTTATTCACGACTTAACCAGTTGGAAATGATCCTGAATGACAAAGAAAATTTTTTAGTTTTTAATGATTTAGATAATGATATTAGTAAAAAAGAAATTTCTGATGCTATTGCGAGCTTAAAATCAGGCAAGGCCTGTGGACCTGATTTGATTTCAAATGAAATGTTAAAATATAGTCAGTCATATTTGATAGGTTGCTTATATAAATTATTTAATTTGTGCCTCAAGAATAGTGTGTACCCAAAGATTTGGGCTGATGGTTTTATTTCGCCAATTTTTAAATCAGATGATCCTTGTGATCCATCTAACTATAGAGGTATAACAATTACTAGTACCATTGGTAAACTTTTTAACAATATTTTGAATACAAGACTTGACAAATTTTTGTACCAAAACAACTTAATTCATAATTCTCAGATTGGCTTTACAAAAAATGCCAGAACTTCAGATCATATATTTATTTTGAAAACACTGATAGACAAATACTGTCACAGTAAAGAGGGTAGACTATATACTTGTTTTGTAGACTTTCGCAAAGCATTCGACAGTGTAATTCATATAGGTCTTAAACTGAAGCTTATTAATATGAAAGTTGGTACTTTATTTTATAATATTATATCAGATATGTATAATAATAGTAAAGCATGTGTAAGAGTTGGAGCTTCTCTCACTGACCCTTTTAGCATTAAATTAGGTGTAAGACAAGGAGACAACTTGAGTCCTTCATTATTTAAAATTTTTATAAATGACTTCCCATCTTATCTTGACTCCTGTCTGGATGCAGTTTCCCTGCACTCAGAGAAATTAAATTGTTTGATGTATGCGGATGATATTGTGATTATGTCAACATCAGCCACAGGGCTTCAAAGTAGACTTGATCAGCTAGAAAAATATTGTGCTGACTGGTGCCTGAAAGTTAATATTAGAAAGACTAAAGTCATAATTTTTAATAAGGCTGGAAGGAAAATTCAGGAGAATTTTCGACTGCAGAATAACTTGATTGACTGTGTCGCTCATTACAAATATTTAGGTGTTCACTTTACTGCATCTGGAAGTTTTCATCTAGCTAAAACTGAACTTTATAATAAGGCTCTTAAGGCCTACTATAAACTTAGAAAGGATTTTATCAATTTGTCTCCTGGAATAAAATCTTGTGTTCATATTTTTGATCATACCCTTAAACCCATTCTGTTATATAATTCAGAGGTATGGGGAGATTATAATGTCTCTTGTAATAAATTACAGTCTTCCTTATTTAATCTTGAAAATATTTTTAAAAATCTTAAGTGTGAGAATCTCCATCTTAAATTTTCTAAATTTATACTTGGTGTACACAAAAGGAGTGTCAATTTTGCTGTATTATCAGAACTGGGACGTTTCCCCTTACATTATGATATTGTAAAGTCAATTGTAAAATACTGGTATAGATTTGAAAATCTTACAACTGAATTCAGTCTATTGAAAGATGCTTATAAATGCAGCCAAGAGCTTCACAAATCTAACATAACTTCTTGGTTCTCATTTGTTAAAAAATTATTAGAAGTTTTTGAAATTAAACAAGAAGTAAAACATTTCGGACAATATAAATTTTTGAACATATCTAGTAAATTAATTCACACTAAATACATTAGCAATTGGTATGCTAGCCAAAATAAAGCTTCTGATGGAAAACTGTTTAATTATGTGAAATTTAAGCAGAATTTTGGTTATGAAAATTATCTTTCTTTAATTAAGAACTTTGATTTTAGAAGATCTATATGCAAATTACGTATTTCTGCTCATAAGCTTCAAATTGAAGTTGGTCGTTTTTCAAATATTCCACGAAATGAAAGAATTTGCAAAAAATGCTCCTCTGGCTGTGTTGAAGATGAAATCCATTTTTTAACTAACTGTGAAAATTTTAAATCAGATAGAGATGCTCTCTTTGACTTTGTTTGCCAAAGAATTCCAAATTTTTCTACACTTGATAATCAGCATAAATTTATTTATTTATTAAACTGTGAAGACAATCAGGTCCTTAATGCTGTTGGTAAATTTATTAAAGTGAATATGAGTTAGTAATTGTATTGTAACTGTATGTAAAAAATTGTTTGTATCTATGTATCTATGCAAATCAATATTCTTTGCCTTATTCATGTATACTCTGTATGCCCCTTGTGGGCCCTTAATTGGAAATAAAATATGTTCTGTTCTGTTCTGTTCTGTTCTGTTCTGTTCTGTTCTGTTCTGTTCATTAATTGTGGCCAATATCTGGCAGAAGCAGAAGTAGAAGCAAGGTACGGGTACTCAAAATAGAAAGCCTTAGCAGTTTATTATTAACAGTAAATTAGCGTTTAATTAGACACTGCAGAATAATGCTATTAATACAAAAAACTAGTCATCATGGTCATATACATGTACATGTATTTCATTGTTCTGCACCTTGTACTTTTCATTAAAACTAGCAGTATCTACTTTTTTAATTTTCCATTTGTCAATTGTAGAAGAGGAACAAGAACCTGATGAAGAAAGAGCCCTGCAGTATGATGATCTTTATCCTGGACACATCCCCACAACATTATTCCAGAAAGTTCTATTATCAGCTGGATCAGCAGCAATGTCTTTATATGATCCTAGAAGAGATGGTAAGAAACTTGCCATACATTGGTTTAAAAAAACTAGTAAATGTCAGCTCCAATTAAGTCTGAGTTTTCTACAGTTTTTGTCCCTTTAAACTCCAAAAAGATGAATGATTTTCTCGTAGATTTTCCAACCTTCATTAATTTTAAGCTCCAACTACATGTATAACATTTTTAGAATATATTTTTAAGTTTGTTCTCATACCAACAAATCACTCAGTAGATTTAATTTTTAATCTTTTCTATCAAAAGCTTTAAGTTACCTCTAATATATAAAATTTTCTTATAACAGAGAAAAACCTCAGAATTCCTTCATGATCATCAAAATTCTGAAAGTGCTGTTGGATCATGAAACATCAATTTTAACTTGTTAATTTATTTTGAAAATTATCTATAAAAAATGAGAATGAATATGGGGAATGTGTCAAAGAGACAACAACCCAACCACATAACAGACAACCGAAGGTCTTCAGTGATTCATCTAATGTGACAAACTGTGTTATAATGGTGTTACTCATAGTATAGAGGATTAGTGCAAAACATTAAAATACTAGTAGATAAATCTGATTATCAAATAGATGTAATATTTAGTTATTTCTAAAATTAATGTTTGTAATTTCAGATATGATATCCACTCTAGGGGAGACAACAGGATATTTTGCTCTGAAGAAAATGAAACAGAAAATGTTGGAAGATCCTGTTGGAAGACAAATAATTGAGTAAGGGTCATTATGCTGTTGTAATCATTTTAATCGTTGTTATCATTGTAATCAATAGTTTTAACAAGAATTTATGTATTACTGTCAGATTAATTGATTGATTGAGTTTGACTCCACTTTTGGCTATATCCTGGTCGCCTGTTTTATTGGAGGAGGTAGCCAGAGTGCCTGTAGGGAACTAATTAACTCACATCTACTATGCAGTATGGGTTTTGCTCATTGGTGAAGGCTGTATATTGACCTATAGTTGTTAACTACTTCATCATTTGGTCTCTGGTGGAGAGAAGTCTCATTGGCAATCTTATCACATCTTCTTAATTTTATATTCAGCAGAAAAAACAGGATATCATAGTCAATATAAGATCGAAGTTGAATGCCCTTTGGCACAACATTTGTATAAGAGTTAGCATACTATGAAATATGTATGAACAAAATTTTCAAGAAGTAGGCTATTGGTACTTTACGGAACGGAACAGAATTTCATTTAAGGTATCCAAAGGGGGCATTTATCAAAATTTCGAAAAATCTTTAAAACAAAACAAACTTTAAAATTTCTGTGTTTTACGGTTTTCCATATACAAATAACACAAATGTATACTTAATCTCATCTTCACAGGTGAAATGTGTTATAATGTATAACATCGGGAAATATTCTGTAGATGAATATGTCGGATTGTCCTGATAAATTATCATGAAATTAACGCATTTGCAAGTCATGCATTATGATATCTAGACTGACCTCACGTCGTCCTTGATTAGAGACAGTGATCAAGTTGAATCTGATTTAAACTTTTTAATTTATTTTTCCGTTCCGTTCCGTTCCGCAAAGTACCAATTGCTCTGAGGAATTGGTATTTAACGGAAAAAACGGAAACAGACATCTTTAATGTAATTAAAGCAGTATGATAACAAAAATTGTCTGACACCTCTTTTTGCATGAGTGGTATGTGTTTTAGATAGCATTTTCGACTTGATCAATAATAAAAAATTTAACACAAAGGCAGGTTACACAAAAAGTCTTTCTCCTTCCATCGGTAATTATATTTTAAAAAAGAGGCCTTCAACAGCCCGTTCCGACGATGATTAGAGACAGTGATCAAGTTGAATCTGATTTAAACTTTTTAATTTATTTTTCCGTTTCGTTCCGTTCCGCAAAGTACCAATTGCTCTGAGGAATTGGTATTTAACGGAAAAAACGGAAACAGACATCTTTAATGTAATTAAAGCAGTATGATAAAAAAAAATGTCTGACACCTCTTTTTGCATGAGTGGTATGTGTTTTAGATAGCATTTTCGACTTGATCAATAATAAAAAATTTAACACAAAGGCAGGTTACACAAAAAGTCTTTCTCCTTCCATCGGTAATTATATTTTAAAAAAGAGGCCTTCAACAGCCCGTTCCGACGATGATTAGAGACAGTGATCAAGTTGAATCTGATTTAAACTTTTTAATTTATTTTTCCGTTCCGTTCCGTTCCGCAAAGTACCAATTGTTCTGAGGAATTGGTATTTAACGGAATCAACGGAAACAGACATCTATAATGTAATAAAAGCAGTATGATAAAAACAAGTCAGACCCTTCTTTTTTGAATGAGTGGTAAGTGTTTTAGATAGCATTTCGACTGGATCAATATTTAAATAAACAGCTGCGCCATGAGCGCATGATACGCCCATCGTCTTGTGAAAAAACATAAATGTTTTTTGAATAACACAGGGTTGTACAGGATGTCATGCTTAGTATATCCTGACTCATTCCTTATTCCCGCTCAATAGGAAGATTGTACAAGATGTATTTGGAAACCTGACGCAACATTAACCTGTTAAGTTTTAAGCAATAGAGATACAGCGCAACATGTGAAAAAAACCCTCTTTTTTTACAAAAAACTCAATAACTCGAAAATATAAAAATGAATCATCACCAAAAAGTATACAGATCTTTAGATTAATATAACAAAGAAGTGTGTAAAGTTTTAAGCAATAATCATAAATCGTTTTTGAGATATGGTGCGACATGTAAACCCCCCCCCTTTTTTTTTTTACAAAATACTCAATAACTCAAAAATGAAATTTTGAATCATCACCAAAAAGTATACAGATATTAAGATTAATATAACTAAGAAGCATTTAAAGTTTTAAGCCATAATCAAGAATCGTTTTTGAGATACGGTGCGACATGTGAAAAAAACACACCCCTGTTTTAGTTACAAAGTGCCATAACTCAAAAAGTTGTAATCTTATTTTCACAAAAAAGTATACAGATCATTTGACCATCATAAGAAACAACTATGTTAAGTTTCATGAAATTTGGATAAGTCGTTCTCAAGTTATGGTGCGACATGTTTACACCGGACAGACGGACAGACGGACGGACGGACGGACGGACACTAGACATTTGTATACCATAATACGTCCCGTCAAAATTGACGGACGTATAAAAAATAACACAAAGACAGGTTAGACAAAAGGTCTTTCTACTTCCATTGGTAATTATAAATTAAAAAAGGGGCCTTCCGAAGATGATAAGAAACAGTGATCCCCATTTCCATTCTCAATTTTATATTAGAAACAAGGTCTCATAAATATTAAAACATATGTTTAAAATATATCTTCATAAAAATATGAGCACTAAACACTGGTTTACACTATAATAAAAAAATGTTTGCAAATTGTTAAAACATTTTCGGATTTATCAAAGCACTATAAAAAATGGTAACTCCTTAAAAGTCATAAAACCACAATAATAACTGCTGTTAATCAAAGTATTTATAAAAACTAAAAGTCTGTTCTGTTACAAAACCTATAGGCAAAGGTCTTACTATAATATCAGCGGGAAATTTCGGTTCTAGAGGTGCATTCCGTATTTAATCTGTTTTTTTTCTCCTATCTCCTGACGACAGCTGGTGTGTCCGTAGATATTGTTTAAATTTTCTATATTTTCACTTTTTAATTAGTTTACCTGCACAATGGCGCAGAAGCAATATTTATTTTTTGGCGCAAATGAAAAACTACAACTTTTAAGAATTGGCGCTAAAGCAATGCGTACTTAAATATCAATCAAATTTGACCGTGCCCACAAAACGATTGTTCAAATTACGAATAGTTTCAGCTTAAAATCCATGGCACTCTAAAATGTAGATTTTTTAAATCACATAAATTCCATATCGATATACGTATATTTGGATCTATGCAATATGTTTATCTGGACATCAGCATGCTAGCTTAGTTCCGTCATTTCAATAACATGGATGGCAATATGTTTGATTGATCTAACCATACGTTAACCAGTGTCCTTTGAATACAGTGATCATGCATGATGTGAACATTTTTTTCTATAGACATAGGTAGATTTGATTAATCCAAATAATATAGGTATAAAGCATACCGGTGTCCATGCAATTCATAATGCAAAACAACAATATATAGAAATAATTATGTTTTTTTTTATGAAATGTATGTGCTTATGCAACATTATCAAACTGCTGTAATGCATTAGTTATAAACTTTGAAAGAACCGATGACTTTTCATTCGTTTTTAAACTCAAATGTACTTAAATAGCACATTTTAAACCGTAAGAAATTGGTTTATCTCTCGAAAAAACCTGAACTGTTCTCGAAAAAACCCGAACTGCTCTCGAAAAAACTTGGACAGATGGAAATGAATATACCCTTAAAATTGCCTTTTAATTACAATAACTAAAACTTTTGTTATAGCATATGTAAATGTAAGGATATAAAGACATCATGTGTGCATGCTCTTTGAAATTTGCATTGGTATGTGTATAGAAATTGCTTTTTTCTATATTTTGGCATAAAAGCATTATTAGGCCAAATCAAACTTTTTTAACTGCAAAGTATGTATGGTTGGCAACATCCTTTCATCACAAATACTTACTTAACTTGTTTGATCTTGTAAATTTAGTTTAAGCATTTATTTTACGTGTTAAAGGAAAACATGTCTGTTTGTTTACATTTTTAGTCATAATCTCTCGAAAAAAACTGGACGCTCTCGAAAAAACCCGATCAAATCACTCGAAAAAACACGATCTCAACCGGACACTATACCTACGGTGGTAATACTGATACGTATTATTACATATCAGTAAAAAAAAATCTACAAACAGTATGTTAATAAAGAGTTATGAAGTAAAATGTACATGGGACAAAATCACAAAAAATACATAGAATAATACAAATTATCAATGAACAGGTGTTATATGTCAGTTTGGTATGGTCAAGACGTTTGGTAAAGATAACATCCTTTTAAGAGAGTTATCTCGCCTTAACCAGTTATGGGGTTTTTCGTATTGCGGATTGCATTCCGTATTTGTATGATATGTTAGTTGATTTGTTCTCTTGATTTATTGTTACCATTCCATGTAGATGTGTTTTTGAAGAATAGAATTTATTAACTTGAATATTCGTTTATTATCTATGCCAGAAAGGAGCATTAAACAGGGCTTTACTTGACAGTCGATGTAGTGTCTGCAACAAAAAACGAATCATAGTATATTTTTAGCATTCTTTTAAACACATACAGTAGACGACTTTAGTTTTAATACCGATTTTGCCGCAAATACTAATATTCTCTTAGAAATCAAAGACGTTTACTTCGAAGTCGATAATAGGGCTATCTTAACTAGTTATCGTAAGTGTATACTAAGATAGCCGTTAAATTGTTAAGATAACCCACGAGGGGATTGCAGATACTCTCTTATCACCATCGTAATCTTCTTGTAAAGCGTTTTCTCTTAAATGAAACTTAAGGTAGGTTTTCATGATACAGGGGCCCGCGGTAACAAGAAACTTCTCTTAAAGTCTTCGTAAGTCATAGTTTACGATTACACAAAGAATGCATTAAGGATCCTTTTAAGAGTGTATCAAAAAGCATTCTATTTTTGTTCTTTTCTTTCCCATAACTTCGTTTGATAAAACCCTTAAAACATTCTTAGTCTAAGCGCACTTATTAATTTTCAGACTTATCCGACAACGTTTTCTTTGAAATTCTTTGATTGACATGTTAGTTTGTCCCGAAAAAATCTAGTGAAATGTTTGTATCGTAGGGCTATCATGACTAGCAGTGACACGGACAGTGAATTAAATGTATGCAATTACTTTTGCAAATAATCTTACATGTTTTCAATTTGTTTCTTAATCCGTTATAAATCAAGAGGACTTGAGCGGCCAAGCAATACACGTACAGTTTCATTCCCTGACATTCCTCATGTGTAAAATAAAGGTCATTTTCATTCTAAGATAGGTTGATGTGTGGGTAGAACCGCACTTACATTAAAATGTTTTTTCACAAGACGACGGGCGTATCATGCGCTCATGGCGCAGCTGTTTATTTAAATATTGATCCAGTCGAAATGCTATCTAAAACACTTACCACTCATTCAAAAAAGAAGGGTCTGACTTGTTTTTATCATACTGCTTTTATTACATTATAGATGTCTGTTTCCGTTGATTCCGTTAAATACCAATTCCTCAGAGCAATTGGTACTTTGCAGAACGGAACGGAAAAATAAATTAAAAAGTTTAAATCAGATTCAACTTGATCACTGTCTCTAATCATCGTCGGAACGGGCTGTTGAAGGCCTCTTTTTTAAAATATAATTACCGATGGAAGGAGAAAGACTTTTTGTGTAACCTGCCTTTGTGTTAAATTTTTTATTATTGATCAAGTCGAAAATGCTATCTAAAACACATACCACTCATGCAAAAAGAGGTGTCAGACAATTTTTGTTATCATACTGCTTTTATTACATTAAAGATGTCTGTTTCCGTTTTTTCCGTTAAATACCAATTCCTCAGAGCAATTGGTACTTTGCGGAACGGAACGGAACGGAAAAATAAATTAAAAAGTTTAAATCAGATTCAACTTGATCACTGTCTCTAATCATCGTCGGAACGGGCTGTTGAAGGCCTCTTTTTTAAAATATAATTACCGATGGAAGGAGAAAGACTTTTTGTGTAACCTGCCTTTGTGTTAAATTTTTTATTATTGATCAAGTCGAAAATGCTATCTAAAACACATACCACTCATGCAAAAAGAGGTGTCAGACAATTTTTGTTATCATACTGCTTTAATTACATTAAAGATGTCTGTTTCCGTTTTTAGCTCACCTGGCCCAAAGGGCCAAGTGAGCTTTTCTCAGCACTTGGCGTCCGGCGTCCGTCGTCCGGCGTCTGTCGTCCGTCGTCTGTCGTCCGTCGTCGTCTGGCGTCGTTAACTTTTACAAAAATCTTCTCCTCTGAAACTACTGGGCCAAATTTAACCAAACTTGGCCACAATCATCATTGGGGTATCTAGTTTAAAAAATGTGTCTGGTGACCCGGTCAACCAACCAAGATGGCCGCCATGGCTAAAAATAGAACATAGGGGTAAAATGCAGTTTTTGGCTTATAACTCAAAAACCAAAGCATTTAGAGCAAATCTGACATGGGGTAAAATTGTTCATCAGGTCAAGATCTATCTGCTCTAAAATTTTCAGATGAATCGGACAACCCGTTGTTGGGTTGCTGCCCCTGAATTGGTAATTTTAAGGAAATTTTACTGTTTTTGGTTATTATCTTGAATATTATTATAGATAGAGATAAACTGTAAACAGCAATAATGTTCAGCAAAGTAAGATTTACAAATAAGTCAACCTGACCCAAATGGTCAGTTGACCCCTTTAGGAGTTATTGCCCTTTATAGTCAATTTTTAACCATTTTTCGTAAATCTTAGTTATCTTTTAGAAAAATCTTCTCCTCTGAAACTACTGGGCCAAATTAAACCAAACTTGGCCACAATCATCATTGGGGTATCTAGTTTAAAAAATGTGTCTGGTGACCCGGTCAACCAACCAAGATGGCCGCCATGGCTAAAAATAGAACATAGGGGTAAAATGCAGTTTTTGGCTTATAACTCAAAAACCAAAGCATTTAGAGCAAATCTGACATGGGGTAAAATTGTTCATCAGGTCAAGATCTATCTGCCCTGAAATTTTCAGATGAATCGGACAACCCGTTGTTGGGTTGCTGCCCCTGAATTGGTAATTTTAAGGAAATTTTACTGTTTTTGGTTATTATCTTGAATATTATTATAGATAGAGATAAACTGTAAACAGCAATAATGTTCAGCAAAGTAAGATTTACAAATAAGTCAACCTGACCCAAATGGTCAGTTGACCCCTTTAGGAGTTATTGCCCTTTATAGTCAATTTTTAACCATTTTTCGTAAATCTTAGTTATCTTTTAGAAAAATCTTCTCCTCTGAAACTACTGGGCCAAATTAAACCAAACTTGGCCACAATCATCATTGGGGTATCTAGTTTAAAAAATGTGTCCGGTGACCCGGCCAACTAACCAAGATGGCCACCACGGCTAAAAATAGAACATAGGGGTAAAATGCAGTTTTTGGCTTATAACTCAAAAACTAAAGCATTTAGAGCAAATCTGACATGGGGGTAAAATTGTTTATAGGGTCAAGATCTATCTGCCCTGAAATTTTCAGATGAATCGGACAACCTGATGTTGGGTTGCTGCCCCTGAATTGGTAATTTTAAGGAAATTTTGCTGTTCTTGGTTATTATCTTGAACATTATTATAGATAGAGATAAACTGTAAACAGCAATAATGTTAAGCAAAGTAAGATTAACAAATAAGTCTACATGACGGAAATGGTCAGTTGACCCCTTTAGGAGTTATTGCCCTTTATAGTCAATTTTTAACCATTTTTCGTAAATCTTAGTAATCTTTTACAAAAATCTTCTCCTCTGAAACTACTGGGCTAGTTTAAAAAATGTGTTCGATGACCCTGTCTGCCAACCAAGATGGCAGACATGACTAATAATAGTACATAGGGTAAAATGCAGTTTTTGGCTAAAATCTCAGAAACTAAAGCATTTAAAGCAAATCTGACAAGGATAAATTTGTTTGATAGGTCAAAGTCTATCTGCCCTGAAATTTTCAGACCAATCAGGCAACCCATTGTTTGGTTGCCGCCCCGGAATTGGTAATTTTCAGAGAATTTTAGAGTTTTGGTTATTATCTTGAATTTTATTATAGATGTGGATATAGCCAAAATTTTCAATTGACCCTCTAAGGGAGTTACTGCCCTTCATAGTCAATTTTAACAATTGATTTGTATTTTTTAGCTCACCTGGCCCAAAGGGCCAAGTGAGCTTTTCTCATCACTTTGCGTCCGTCGTCCGTCGTCCGTCGTCGTCCGGCGTTAGCTTTTACAAAAATCTTCTCCTCTGAAACTACTGGGCCAAATCAAACCAAACTTGGCCACAATCATCATTGGGGTATCTAGTTTAAAAAATGTGTGGTGTGACCCGGTCAACCAACCAAGATGGCCGCCACGGCTAAAAATAGAACATAGGGGTAAAATGCAGTTTTTGGCTTATAACTCAAAAACCAAAGCATTTAGAGCAAATCTGACATGGGGTAAAAATGTTTATCAGGTCAAGATCTATCTGCCCTGAAATTTTCAGATGAATCGGTCAATCGGTTGTTGGGTTGCTGCCCCTGAATTGGTAATTTTGAGGAAATTTTGCTGTTTTTGGTTATTATCTTGAATATTATTATAGATAGAGATAAACTGTACACAGCAATAATGTTCAGCAAAGTAAGATCTACAAATAAGTCAACATGACCAAAATGGTCAGTTGACCTGTTTAGGAGTTATTGCCCTTTATAGTCAATTTTTAACCATTTTTCG
This sequence comes from Mytilus galloprovincialis, assembly GCA_037788925.1. Taxonomy (NCBI): domain Eukaryota; kingdom Metazoa; phylum Mollusca; class Bivalvia; order Mytilida; family Mytilidae; genus Mytilus; species Mytilus galloprovincialis. Next base: position 28,343,995 of record CM075342.1, on the reverse strand, counting down.
TTAATTAAAGTAATCTTTTACAAAAATCTTCTCCTCTGAAACTACTGGGCCAAATTAATCCAAACTTGTCCACAATCATCTTTGGGGTATCTAGTTTAAAAAATGTGTGGCGTGACTTGGTCAACCAACCAAGATGGCCGCCACGGCTAAAAATAGAACAAAGGGGTAAAATGCAGTTTTTGGCTTATAACTCAAAAACCAAAGCATTTTGAGGAAATCTGACAGGGGATAAAAATGTTTATCAGGTCAAGATCTATTTGCCCTGAAATTTTCAGATGAATCGGTCAATCGGTTGTTGGGTTACTGCCCCTGAATTGGTAATTTTGAGGAAATTTTGCTGTTTTTGGTTATTATCTTGAATATTATTATAGACAGAGATAAACTGTTGACAGCAATAATGTTCAGCAAAGTAAGATCTACAAATAAGTCAACATGACCAAAATGGTCAGTTGACCCGTTTAGGAGTTATTGCCCTTTATAGTCAATTTTTAACCATTTTTCGTAAATTAAAGTTATCTTTTACAAAAATCTTCTCCTCTGAAACTACTGGGCCAAATTAATCCAAACTTGGCCACAATCTTCTTTGGGGTATGTAGTTTAAAAAATGTGTGGCGTGACTTGGTCAACCAACCAAGATGGCCGCCACCGCTAAAAATAGAACATAGGGGTAAAATGCAGTGTTTGGCTTATAACTCAAAAACCAAAGCATTTTGAGGAAATCTGACATGGGATAAAAATGTTTATCAGGTCAAGATCTATCTGCCCTGAAATTTTCAGATGAATCGGTCAATCGGTTGTTGGGTTGCTGCCCCTGAATTGGTAATTTTGAGGAAATTTTGCTGTTTTTGGTTATTATCTTGAATATTATTATAGATAGAGATAAATTGTAAACAGCAATAATGTTCAGCAAAGTAAGATCTACAAATAAGTCAACATGACCAAAATGGTCATTTGACCCCTTTAGGAGTTATTGCCCTTTATAGTCAATCTTTAACCATTTTTCATAAATCTAAGTAATCTTTTACAAAATCTCCACTGAAACTACTAGGCCACAATCATCTTTGGGGTACCTAGTTTGAAAAATTTGTCCGATGACCTGGCCATTCAACCAAGATGGCCGCCACGGCTAAAAATAGAACATAGGGGTAAAATGCAGTTTTTGGCTTATAACTATGAAACCAAAGCATCTAGAGCAAATCTGACAAGAAGTTAAATTGTTAATCAAGTCAATATCTATCTGCCCTGAATTTTTCAGATGAATTGGACAACTGGTTGTTGGGTTGCTGCCCTCCAATTGGTAATTTTTAAAGAAATTTTGCCGTTTTTGGTTATCTTGAATACTATTATAGATAGCGATAAACTGTAAACAGCAATAATGTTCAGCAAAGTAAGATCTACAAATAAGTCAACATGACCTAAATGGTCAATTGACCCCTTAAGGAGTTATTGCCCTTTATAGTCAATTTTTAACAATTTTCATTAATTTGGTAAATTTATGTAAATTTTTACCAAATATAGTTCTCTGTTACTAATGGGCAAAGTTCATTATAGATATAATTGTAAGAAGCAAAATCGTTCAGTAAAGTAAGAACTTCAAACACATCACCATCACCAAAATACAATTTTGTCATGAATCCATTTGTGTCCTTTGTTTAATATGCACATAGACCAAGGTGAGCGACACAGGCTCTTTAGAGCCTCTAGTTTCCGTTAAATACCAATTCCTCAGAGCAATTGGTACTTTGCGGAACGGAACGGAACGGAAAAATAAATTAAAAAGTTTAAATCAGATTCAACTTGATCACTGTCTCTAATCAAGGACGACGTGAGGTCAGTCTAGATATCATAATGCATGACTTGCAAATGCGTTAATTTCATGATAATTTATCAGGACAATCCGACATATTCATCTACAGAATATTTCCCGATGTTATACATTATTACACATTTCACCTGTGAAGATGAGATTAAGTATACATTTGTGTTATTTGTATATGGAAAACCGTAAAACACAGAAATTTTAAAGTTTGTTTTGTTTTAAAGATTTTTCGAAATTTTGATAAATGCCCCCTTTGGATACCTTAAATGAAATTCCATTCCGTTCCGTTCCGTTCCGTAAAGTACCAATAGCCCAAGAAGTACTTGGAAATAAACAATTTATCTCAGGAAAAACTTATAATGCCATTCATAGGTAAAAAGGCAACAACAAATATGAGACACAATTTTTCCCACTGACATATGGTATTCAAGACTCATACAAAAGTCTGAAAAATAACAAATAAAAAAGCAAACAAAACATTTAGATATTGTTGAACATGGTATAATACTATTCTCTCTTTTAGAATTTTATATGCCTATTATACAAATATTTTTCAGAGAAGAGCCAGAAATCAATACATCCACTTTATCTATAGACTACTTAGGGAGTTTACCAGATGACACTTTTGGTAAAAAATACTACAATTTTCTCAGTAAAAATGTAAGTTCAATGTAATAACATGTTATGAATTGATTTGAAATAAGTTTAACTCAAATGAAACCCAGGCAGATTCTTTTGAATGTCTGATTTTATCTGAAATATGGTTTGATCAATCTTTACTTAGTAAAAGACTAGTCTTTTTATTATAATAAAAGAGAATATATATATTTGGAAAAAGACATAAATTTTGTTATGCAATGCAGCTACTTAAAATTTAGTTGCTGCGAGGGTTCTTTAAAATACAGATGGATTGGCAGTGTCTTTACTCAAGCCTTATGTTTTAACTTCCCCCTTTCTGAGTTGCCAGCTTTTATATATCTTCCACTGCCTATTATGATATTTTGCTGTTGATTTTTAGCCAAATTTACCTGCATTATTATTAAAACTTACTGAAACCTATAAGATATTCAGTTAAAGATGCCATAAGATATAAAATGTCTGAAATTACTGAAAATAAGAATATGTAGTCATTTAAGGAAAGATTTTTCAAACTTGAAATGTTAGACTTAAACAAGGAAATTGTTTATTTCAGGGTTTCTCCCCCGATGCAAGACTTCCTGTACATTTTGTAGATGATCCAGAATTAAAATATGTTATGTTACGGTATAGACAGACACATGATTTATTTCACTCTGTACTGGGAATGCCTCCTCATATGTTAGGAGAAGTAGCAGTGAAATGGGTGGAAGCTATTCAAACAGGACTGCCCATGTGTGCACTAGGAGCATTTTTTGGACCTCTGAGATTAGGTCCTGTGTAAGTTCATTAATATACATTGTATTAACAGATATAGTTCAATGAAAAAAGACACATCCAAGATACAGATGTCTAGACTAGAATGAACCATCAAAGATGTGGCATGAGTGACAATGAGACAACTCTCTATCCAAGTCACAATTTGTAAGGGAAGTAAACAATTATAGGTAAAAGTACTGTCTTCAACACAGAGTCTTTTGCAATCTATAAAGGGCCCAACAAAAATGACTAGTGTAAAACCATTCAAACATGAAAACCAACGTTCTAATCTATATAAAAAACAAGAAACAATTATGAACCACATCAACAAAGATCAACTACTGAAGTCTGAACATCAGATTCCTGACTATGACAGGTAACAACAGTTGATTTTCTTGAAATTTATGTAAAGTACGATATTTTGATGGGGTTATAAGTTTGTATTTGGTTTAATTATATAGTTTTCTGCTCATGAAATGTACAAAGTCGAAGTGTTATGGGTAGTTTTTTTTTGTGCTTTTTTATTAAAGAAGTTGCAAATTTGAAGCTTTGTGACCATTTTGAAAAAATAATGTGAAAATTTGGTATTGTTTATATCTGTATATTATATTCTTTTAACATCTTACTTTTCTAAAGAAACTTTAAACCACTAAAAGGAGAATACATGCTAAATTGTTTTTATCAAATTTGAGACATGTTGAAAAATTCAATAAATGGTCAACTAATGAATTACGAAATCTAGATTATAGCTTGATAAAAGATATGTTTGTTATACTCTAAAGACCGCTAAAAAAATCAAGAATCAAGACATTCTGATGAATGGAAGCGGCAAAGTTATAATTTTGTATCACTTTTTATTGATATTTCTGCCTTTTTAGCTCACCTGGCCCGAAGGGCCAAGTGAGCTTTTCCCATCACTTTGCGTCCGGCGTCCGTCGTCGTCGTCTGTCGTCCGTCGTCGTTAACTTTTACAAAAATCTTCTCCTCTGAAACTACTGGGCCAAATTGAACCAAACTTGGCCACAATCATCATTGGGGTATCTAGTTTAAAAAATGTGTGGCGTGACCCGGTCAACCAACCAAGATGGCCGCCACGGCTAAAAATAGAACATAGGGGTAAAATGCAGTTTTTGGCTTATAACTCAAAAACCAAAGCATTTAGAGGAAATCTGACATGGGGTAAATATGTTTATCAGGTCAAGATCTATCTGCCCTGAAATTTTCAGATGAATCGGTCAACCCGTTGTTGGGTTGCTGCCCCTGAATTGGTCATTTTGAGGAAATTTTGCTGTTTTTGGTTATTATCTTGAATATTATTATAGATAGAGATAAACTGTAAACAGCAATAATGTTCATCAAAGTAAGATTTACAAATAAGTCAACATGACCGAAATGGTCAGTTGACCCCTTAAGGAGTTATTGCCCTTTATATTCAATTTTTAACCGTTTTTCATAAATCTAAGTAATCTTTTACAAAAATCTTCTCCTCTGAAACTACTGGGCCAAATTAATCCAAACTTGGCCACAATCATCTTTGGGGTATCTAGTTTAAAAAATGTGTGGCGTGACCCGGTCAACCAACCAAGATGGCTGCCACGGCTAAAAATAGAACATAGGGGTAAAATGCAGTTTTTGGCTTATAACTCAAAAACCAAAGCATTTAGAGGAAATCTGACATGGGGTAAATATGTTTATCAGGTCAAGATTTATCTGCCCTGAAATATTCAAATGAATTGGACAACCAGTTGTTGGGTTGCTGCCCTCCAATTGGTAATTTTTAAAGAAATTTTGCTGTTTTTGGTTATTATCTTGAATACTATTATAGATAGCGATAAACTGTAAACAGCGATAATGTTCATCAAAGTAAGATCTATAAATAAGTCCACATGACCTAAATGGTCAATTGACCCCTTAAGGAGTTATTGTCCTTTATAGTCAATTTTTAACAATTTTCATTAATTTGGTAAATTTATGTAAATTTTTACCAAATATTTTTTTCTGTTACTAATGGGCAAAGTTCATTAAAGATATAATTGTAAGAAGCAAGAATGTTCAGTAAAGTAAGAACTTCAAACACATCACCATCACCAAAATACAATTTTGTCATGAATCCATTTGTGTCCTTTGTTTAATATGCACATAGACCAAGGTGAGCGACACAGGCTCTTTAGAGCCTCTAGTTTGCAAGAGTTATCTCCCTTTTCAATGCAAATCTGCATAGGAATTTTAAATGGTGATTTTTTTAGTCTTCCTCTAGTAAGATTTTATGTGACTTTTTTCTGTGTATATTTGGGGTATAACACTAAAGATTAAAACTTAAAAATCTTCTGTTGCAATTACTTTCTGGTTAGGGTCAAATTTATGCTAGATTGACTGGACTAATATGTTAGGCTTTTTTAGCTCACCTGGCCCGAAGGGCCAAGTGAGCTTTTTTCATCACTTGGCGTCCGTCGTCTGTCGTCGTCCTGCGTCGTCGTCGTTAACTTTTACAAAAATCTTCTCCTCTGAAACTACTGGGCCAAATTTAACCAAACTTGGTCACAATCATCATTGGGGTATCTAGTTTAAAAAATGTGTTCGGTGACCCAGCCAACCAACCAAGATGGCTGCCATGGCTAAAAATAGAACATAGGGGTAAAATGCAGTTTTTGGCTTATAACTCAAAACCCAAAGCATTAAGAGCAAATATGACAGGGTGAAATTGTTTATCAGGTCAAGATCTATCTGCCCTGAAATTTTCAGATGAATCAGACAACCCGTTGTTGGGTTGCTGCCCCTGAATTGGTAATTTTAAGGAAATTTTGCTGTTTTTGGTTATTATCTTGAATATTATTATAGATAGAAATAAACTGTAAACAGCAATAATGTTCAACAAAGTAAGATTTACAAATAGGTCAACGTGACCGAAATGGTCAGATGACCCCTTTAGGAGTTATTGCCCTTTATAGTGAATTTTTAACCATTTTTCGTAAATTTTAGTAATCTTTTACAAAAATCTTCTCCTCTGAAACTACTGGGCCAAATTAATCCAAACTTAGCCACAATCATCTTTGGGATATCTTGTTTAAAAAATATGTGCGGTGACCCGGCCATCCAACCAAGATGGCCGCCATGGCTAAAAATAGAACATAGGGGTAAAATGCAGTTTTTGGCTTATAACTCAAAAACCAAAGCATTTAGAGCAAATCTGACATTGATGAAAAATGGTTTATCAGGTCAAAATCTATCTGCCCTGAAATTTTCAGATGAATCGGACAACCCGTTGTTGGGTTGCTGCCCCTAAATTGGTAATTTTAAGGAAATTTTACTGTTTTGGGGTATTATCTTGAATATTATTATAGATAGAGATAAACTTTAAACAGCAATAATGTACAGCAAAGTATGATTTACAAATAAGTCAACATGACTGAATGGTCAATTGACCCCCTAAGGAGTTATTGTCTTTTATAGTCAATTTTAACAATTTTTATAAAATTTGTAAATTTTTACTAACATTTTCCACTGAAACTACTGGGCAAAGTTCATTATAGATAGATATAACTGTAAGCAGCAAGAATGTTCAGTAAAGTTAGACGTACAAACACATCACCATCACCAAAACACAATTTTGTCATGAATCCATCTGCTTCCTTTGTTTAATATTCACATAGACCAAGGTGAGTGCCACAGGCTCTTTAGAGCCTCTAGTTTAGTGTTAACAAAGAAGTTAACTTTTATATTAAAACTCTTATTTAGAATTAATTCAAACTGTTTGTTTATATAAGTTTTATAATTTTATTATATTTTATGCAAAATGGACATAACTTGTAACATCATTTTACAGAAAAATATAAATAATTAGTTTGGTATCTCTTTTCATTTCAGGAATAGACAGCAATATTTGAGTACATACTTACCCTGGGCCATCAGATGTGGCACTAATTCAAAGTTTTTGATGGCAGTATATTGGGAGAAACACTGGGAACAAAATCTGACAGACTTACGAAATGAACTAAATATAGAACCAGCTCCTGTACTAAATAAATAGAAAAATAAATATTTCATCCAATTGTATTTATGTATTGTGCTCTTCCAACTAATGATGACGTAATGAGTTTCCTCTGTTCTTTAATCTGTTATTTTAATATTTTTATGCTTGCCTAGGGGCATAATGTCTTTGGCCTGTGCATCCATCCATCCATCAGTTTGTCAGTCTGTCTCGCTTCAGGTTAAAGTTTTTGTCAGAATAGATTTTGATGAATTGTGAAGTTTAATCAACTTGAAATTTAGTTCCCATGTTCCTTATGCTATGATCTTTCTTTTTTTAAATGCCAAATAACAGTTTTGACCTGAATTTCACAGTTCACTGAACCTAGAAAATGATAGTGTGAGTGGGGAATTGGAGTACTATGGACACATACTTATTTGTTCTTTTTCCTCTGCCATTTTTTTCTTCCCTCAAATGTTATTTGTTTTTTCATCAGGTCTATAAGATAATCAATATTTATTAGCCCTCTTAAACCAAACCCTTTTTGTTTTGTGGGTTATCTCCCTGTATAAAAAGGAAGATGTGGTACGATTGCCAATGAGACAACTATCCACAAAAGACCAAAATGACACAGACATTAACAACTTTGTACCATGTTTTTTTCTTTGTCTCCTCTGTACTGGTACACAAAATTAATGATTATTTCTTCAAATTAAAGCAACATGGGTTTTAGTATAATTTTTTGAGGTTTTTATTCTAAAACAATTATCAATTATATTGAACTACTTTTTTCTGTAAGTTTATGTTGTTCAGCATTGTTTTGTTTTGCCACAGCATTGTCAGTGTGTTTTAAGGTGGTACCCAACACCTTCACTATAATGAATTTGGCTCGTTTAATTTTCATAAAATTTTGACAAAGTATTTACTTTGACAATAATATAAAAATTTCAAAAATTTTGAACCAAGCATTTTGTCAGAAAAATTACACTAGTTATATAGTAGTTTGACAAACACCAATTTTAATCATTGAGAAGCTTAATATTCCCTTCACATCACAACGTAATTAAAACGTTTAACTGAATTTACAGAGTTATCTCCCTGTAGTGTTAGGTACCACCTTTTAAAAAAACATGAGTTTAATTATCCCATTTGTATCTTCTGCCTAACTTCAATCGTTTCAATCCTCAAGAATTTGTACGTGTAAATAAGTTTCTCAACCAGCAAATTCTTTATGCAGATTGAGTATTGAGAAAGAATCTCATTACACTACTATATGTACTAGTGCCATGTTTGTTGGATAGGAGATTCTGAAATTTGGGTTACATTGAGGACAGACATTACTATTCAATGACAGGTACGGCTAAAGGAAATGAAGTGACTCTTAAATAACAGTGTATTTCATATGATAATTTGTCAATCAATAATAACAAAAATGGTATAACTAATTTATTTTACATACTTGATATTTCTGATTTATAAGCAGCATTTTTCATAGTTTTCCAAAGATTCATAATACTGTAATAAAATACCTTTGATTTTATCATATTAAAAATACAGTCATTAAATTCTTAAAAAAAGCTTTTTAAAAACTACTAAAAAAAAATACTCAAGAACTTGTTGACATCCCTTATTAATACATTCAGTACGTATCAAATTAATGTAATAACAAATAGTTATCAAAGGTACCAGAATTATGTTTTAATACACCAGACGTGCATTTCTACATAACTCATCAGTGACACTCAGAGTGAAAAAAATACAAAAACATTTAATCACAATTTTTAAATGACTGGATATAATACTGTGAAAGACTATAATTAAAACCAACAACATGGTTTATCACATGACTTTTGAAAATGTTTTAGGGATGTTCCCTACTCTTTTTTTTTTTACCTTATGTCATATGCATATTCCAAATCCTCTGGTTTTATCAATATAGTGTCAAAAACAATCCTGCTAACCCCTACTTTTCTTTTCAAAGTTTAATTACATAAAGTTTGTAAAAGCCATTTATAAAAAAAATTATTAAAGCTTTTGAAGGAAAAAAGGTGCCAAATTATATAAACAAAAATCAAAAGATTTAAATAAAAATTAAATTGTTCATATCTCAAAAGCAAGAACACAGACATTTCATTTTTTCCCCCTATTTTATGTACTTTCAATTTATAACAGTCTTTATAATATTTTTTTTATTTTAGAGTAGGGAACATCCTTACAAAGTAAACATTTTCTTATATTTATACTGACAGATATGATTTTGAATGCATTTTGTAAAAGTTTAAAAAATATAAATATGTACAAATTTTACAAATATACAATTAACAATGAAGGGGAATGTGTTCATAAGGCAACAATACAATGGCATAGCACCCAAGACCAATGTGACCTTTTATGCTGCTCTTATATAATTATACAAAATAAAGCATAAATGATCCTTCCTGAAACTGTTTCAAAGCACCTGCATGTGCCAGTGTAATGAAATTCTGATAAAATAGTCTTTAATAACAAAACTGTCAATTAATAAATGAATTTTGTAATGCAATATTAGATTCACAGGTATTTAATGCAACTATCAAATTAAAACTTTTAATTAAGTTAAAAATATACTCCACAATCTACTTGAATATTTTGCTGTAATGGTTCTATATCAACTTCATTTCTCTATATTTAACTAAAATAATACATTTTAAAAGTTTAAAAAAAAAACCTAATGGTTGATCATGATGATAAAGTAATTTATTCCATATAGATAAAACTTCAATTAGGTTTTTTTATATGACTGTGATTTTGAATAAATAATATCCACCTGCGGAAAAGGTGTATTTACCACACAAAACATCACGTACAATTTTTGTAAAAAAAACGTTTGATAAACAATTGGTATTGATATATAATTTCCATTACATTTATTTCTCTCAAAATATGGAATAAAACAATTACTGTCTTTTGTTTTTGTGAATATGCGGTATAATTGGTCGTTGGCCTCAGTGAATATCAGTTTTTTAAAAGTCAATAAAACATAAAACAACATATTTACCTCATCAAAAGACAGTGATTGTATAATATACAACCTTTTAATATATTCGAAATATTATGCACTATAAAAATAATGTATTTCTTATTTTTGCAGTTTGAGCCTTAGTTAGGGCAGTTAAATCTTGGCTGTGTTCCTTATTCACATTTCATGGCCATGTACAATGTATTTCAATGACTAGTAAAGGGTTAATTTTGTAGTAAAATCTCTACTGCTAAAATCAGACACACATGAAAATGTCTAACATACTGTAATACAATTTTGAAGGAAGAATGGCAATAGAAGAACTGATTCTAAATATCTAGGACAAGAATATATGCCAATCAGAACAAAACTCAAACGAGATCTGAAACTAGCATTGTGCAATTATCATACAAATACAGGCTAAATATCTTATAAATAGCTTAACATTTACATTACAATTAGATATGCAAAATGTAATAATACAATATATACAACACATGCTTAGCACTTAAAAACAAACAAAAAAGAACATACAAGCAATAAATAATTAAAGCACTCTTTAATAAAAAGTAATGGATATACAAAGAGAACAATTTAAAGCCTCCAAAAAGCATGAATTGATCACTGGTAAAACTTTTAACTGACTAGCTGTAGGCATTATGAATGTTAAAAAATATATGAAATAAAATCTGGACTTCCTATCAAAAAGCAAAGCAGTAAAACCTCTTGTTCAAAATGTCATGTAAGAGTAATTTTCCCTAATGCCATTGAGCTAATTGAAGGCAAATAAATACATGAATTTTGGCAAGGTTAATTTAGATCTTGATATTTATATGAGTTTTCCAGAATATTTGAAATCAAATAAAAATAACATAACATTAAACTTAAAAATACATTTACCATTAACAAAGCATTCATAACAGTTTTATTCAGTGGTGGATCCAGAAATTTTCATAAGTGGGGGCCCACTGACTGACCTAAGACGGGGCCCGCTCCAGTCACGCTTCAGGAATTCCCTATATAAGCAACCAAATTTTTTCCGAAAAAGGGGGGGGGGGGGCTAGACCCCCTGGGCCCCCCTTCTAAATCCGCCCCTGTTATTAGAGCAGTTCCAAAAGTAATTGTAAAGGAGATTGTGTACTTTCATCAAAATCTTAGTTTTAAAAACTTATATATTGAAATCTGATAATTTTATATACTTGTCATTTGGGTCTTTCAGAAAAAACCCAGCACTAAGCAATATTTACTCTACCTAACCTAATATAAGAGGGTCGTAAAAGGGGTACATTCATAGAAAAAAAAACGTATACATTATTGCTAAATGACGTTAACAGTAATTTTTGGTGCATGACGATAAAAAACTTTTTTTAGATGATAAAAAATCTTTGGTTTTGAAGAATCATGTTAATTTTTTCCCCCAAATAAAGGTAACAATAAATATTTGTGACCTCTGACGAATCACAATAAGGATATTTTGACGAATCATCGTAAAATTTTAACTAATTTGATGTTAACAGTAGCTGAAAATAACCATTTGACATTCGGAAAAGGGTATTACTACCCTAATATAACACATTGGCCACTGCAAAATTGCACATTATTGTATTGCAATGATTATGGATACATGATATAAATATAAGCTATGCCTTACTCTTTTTTCTGTCATGATTTATTTTAAAATACTTTTATACCAAGAAAAACTTCAAGTTGATTTATGAACCATGATAATGAGGCTAAGTACAATGTATATATGAGTTGTGGATGAATACTCGATATCCTTTGATTTTCTATCAATATAAAAATCTTATACATTCTTTAAGACGATTAATAAATTGACTGATTATGACGAGTCAGATTAATTTTTTTCAAAAAAAACTGTCACCATGATTATTTGAGGCCATGACAAATCATGAAAAAATTTCAACCAATTTGACGCTAACAATAGCCAAAAAATGACCATTTGTTACCCTACTGTAAAGGACAGTCATACCCTCATTAATGCTAGTCTATCATTATCGGGAACTTGATACTGTCACAGTTTTGCATTTATATAACCATTGCAATAATTCCTGAATCAACATTATATAATACAGCTAGATTAGCATTCCTGTGTGCCCCAAGATGAGAAAAAGATCCAGTTTCCCAGACTCCCAGTCAATAAATTAGCACTTTTTGATAAAAAGTACCTAAAATTTAGATCTTAATACTATTTTGCACATACAGTATACCTACTGTACACATAAAAAAAAAAATGCACAAAGTCCTTTGCATAGTATTGTAATAATATCAAAATATTGTTTGTTTAGTTTTGCAGTTCTTCAAGGGTAACTGTAAGTGTCTGGTGCTTGCTGCAAAATAAAAAAAGAAACAATGTTGAGGCAGGAAAATTAAGGTATATTATTCCATAATGATAAAACTTTAGTAGGTTTTTCTATATTCATCATGCAAAACATCACATGATTTTACGTGTGTAATTATGTTAAAAAAACGTTTGATATACAATTGATTTTGGTGAATAATTTCCATTACATACATATGCATTTTTCTCGGAATATGGAATAAAACAATTACTTTTTTTGCGGTAAATATGTGGTTAAATTGACTTTTGAAAAACTGATATTCACTTCAGCTGTTGGCCTCATCTTTTTACCTCATCAAAATTAAGTTATTATATACTATTACTATTTTTAATCCATTTTTTATCGACAAAGTCTTTTCCTTATCACAACTTATTTCTAAAATCAAAAACTGAATTCTAGTTATCGGATTGATTTGACATTCCAAGAGACCTTGATTACACTAGTAAGAAAATAACAATGTAAAAATTAATCTAGTTAATGTTATGAATTTTATGCAACTGTCATACATGTGAGTGGTTTATCTAGGTATAAAACTAGGTTTAATCCACCATTTTCTACATTAGGAAATGCCTGTACCAAGTCAGGAATATGACAGTTATTTTCCATTTCTTTGCGCTCTTGATTTTGCCATTTTATAAAGGACTATCTGTTTTGAATTTCTTTTGGTCCTAAGTTCGGTACTTTTGTTATTTTACTTATTATGACTATAAACATAACTTACATTAACTGTTTCTTGCTGTAAAGACTGGTTACTCTCGGACTCTCTACTATTGTCAGAGCTGGGTGTAGCCAACACATTTCCTGATGCTGTTTCATGAAGGTTTGGTTGTTCATTGTTATCTATGTGATTTATTTCGTCAGTTGGAGGAGATTCATGATTTGTGGAGAGTGAGGGTTGCTGTCTTAATCCTTCAGAACTATCCATACTTGGTGAATAACCCTGTGCAGAATTGATAGCATCTTCTGTATTATTTTCTCTCATGTCTTGGTATTCGCCATAATGAGTATTAGCAACGACCTTGTGACTGTCATTATTAACAGCTTGTTGGATATCAATACCATTTGCAGTAGTTGGGGAAGGAGTAAATCCTTCTGCTCCATTTACTGAACTTTGAGCGTTGGTTTGTTGATCTTGTGATGTTGATCTTACTGGAAATACTAAAAATAGAAATTCAAATTAACTACTTTAAAAATTCAACTGTATGGGAATGTTGCAATGTGTTTACAAGCTAAATGTTGATAATTTTAACAGGTTGCCAACTGTAACTTGAGGTCATATCATCTTTATTTTACATGAAAAAACTTACAGGTTTGTGATAGTTACAAGGGTTGAACTTTCCAAATTCCCTGAATAAAAGAAAGCTGCACTATTATGGTGTTAAGTATCTATTTATTTCACTTTCAAATTTTAAATTAATTATTTGTTAAATAGATTATTTTCCCAGCATTCAATCTTTTGTTAGAATCATCAATATTATGCAGAGTTCCAAGAAAAGAAAATCAAACTTTACGGTCCTAATCTGTAGATATTCATCACGATCACCATGCACTAGTTTTTGAGCTCATCTGATTGTCTAACAGTTTTTACACGCATAAAAGGTTGTTGCAATACGTTTTTTCACAACATCTGGAATTTGGTTTAAGTACTAGATACTAGTTTATGCCAGGTATCCACCTTTAATTTTATTTTCATACATGGCAATTTATATGTTCATGAACATGATGTTTAAGAAAAAACAAGTAGTCGTGAACAGGAATTTGATGTGTGATGAATATGAAAATCCATGCTCACAATAACTCTGATACAAAAATTACATGATCAGTGCCAATTGAACCTCTTTGATAAAACAGGAGTAGTCTAATATTTTTAACATTAAATAAATCATTGGTATATGACCCTTAAATTGTTAACCCCTTTATACCTTAAGCCATTTGACTTAGGAATTTAGTCATATACAGTAAAACCTGTATAAACTGGCCGGCTATGGGACTATGAAAAAGGGCCGGTTTGGACAGTGAGCCGGTTTATTCAGGTTTCCGTTTTGACCGGAGGTTAATGACTTGTGAAGTCCGATATTTTGCATGTAAAAGTTCTCTCTGTCAGATTGTAAATTATATCTGATAAATTAATATACTTTCACTTCGTTTTTCATTGTTTGCATTTTCATCATAATACTCGCGTTGTTTGGATTGTGAAACGAGAATTTCGATTTTCTTCCATGATCGTTAATTTGAAACGTTGGAATGCCATGGCCGATTAAAAGCCAGAATAATATCAAACGTAATTTCATCACACTATCGAAACGTTGTCGTACAGTGTACAATATCCATTGATTGTTGCCATCTGGGTGTTTTTCATTATCAAGGTCATGTGTTTAGGGGTTCACAACAGGGAACCCAGGATTTCGAAATCACGATGTAAATTTCTTACTCCGCGATTTTTTCAATTTGTTCATCCAAGTTACAACGTAAGTTCAATCCGAGATATATTCGATGTGTCTTTTCGTTTAATTGACACGTTTATAATGTTTTTTAAAATAAATAATACAGCTCACTCCTGTACGATTGTCAGTTCACAGTTTAACACCTGACTAATTGATTATCCTGAAAAGCCATATTGTATAAATAAATAAATATGTTTTGATTGGATATCGGTTTTGAAATTAATTAGACAAACCGGTTTTGACAGGTAATAATTAATGTAATTAAGAGTATTGGGACTGCATAATTAGACCGGAATTCGGAATACACAGGGTCCGATATACAAAGGGTATTTTAACAAAGACTTTGAAGGGAAAAAAAATGGGACTTTCATTTTTGGCCGGAATGGACAGGAAACCGGTTTATTCAGGGTCCAGTTTAATCAGGTTTGACTGTAATTCAATATTTTAAACCATAGATATATTAATTGTATACGACCCCTAAGCTTGTTAACCCTTTTATACCTTTAGCCATTGGCTTGACTCTTGTCTGTGGCTTGAGGATTTCTTTTTTAACAGTTGGATTTGCAGCTGGTATTTCTGGTACCCTTGATTGATGGTTAATCTCATCCTTTAAATCAGTCTGTCTATAAGGCACGGTCTGTAAACTTTGAAATAATCCAGCTGCAGGAATGTTTCCATTAGAATTATTTTTTGGAAGACTTTCTTTTCCTGGTTCCTTTACAGATTCTATAGAGAAATTGTCACTCATTGTTTTAGGAATTGTGTCAGGATCACGACCACATGGCACTGGTGACTGAGTCTGTGGAGAGCTCGTGCTGTGAACAAAAACTGATTCCAAAGCGTTTTCGTCCAAAGAATTGTCATCTTGTAAGAAACTGTCAGCATTTAGAGAGTTATAAGTTTTGCTATCTGAGTGTGGCACTTTAGTTCTGTCCTTGGTCACTATTTTATTTTCACATATAGATGCTTTTTCAGATCCATCAATAAAAGTGTTCATAGTTAAGCCACTAGCTTGTTCACTAGCTGAATCTATATGATAGGAATTTTGTCGTCCATCATGTTCATTCATCATTGTATCACTTTTCAAGCTTTGTGTGCCATTTCTTTGCAGAACTGTATTTCCATTTGATACTTGATTATCCAATGAACCGTCTTGCTCCCCCTGGAATGGTGAGTTTGGAATGGAATAGCCATTGCTTGCAGAGCCATTTGAAGTTTGTCTTCCAATGCCATTTTGTAATCTGCCATTTTCAACCTTATCTAACATATGTTCATTTTCCTCAGTATCTAGTCTGTCTCCTTTCTTACATTTTTTACATCTTGCACTAAATATATCTGAAAAATTAGAAATAATAATTATTTAAAGTCGAAACTTCTAATTTGAATTCCTTTTTGCAAAATATTAGCAAAATATTATCTGAAAAAATTAAAACGATTGAAACTCGGGCATGGGGCCAAGACTCACTTCACTTTATGCAAACAGCTTTGAATGTAAAAGTATCCCTTGACCCACAAATAAATCAGTCTATGTGTTGCAATGGGTATTCTTAAAATAATCAATTGTTTCAAAAATATACTGGGTAATTGTAGTTTTACAATGCCACATAGCATGGATGAAATCTTAAATTGCAAGAAATTTCCATGATAATTAATGAGAATGAAGTGCTTGTTTGCTTCCTGCAGACAAATTTTTGTTTAGAAATATTGCTATTTGAATATATCCTACTGATATCAATTTGTTTTGGATAAATTCAAATTCAGTGTATAATTTAACCATATGCATGTGTAAGGATGCCCTAATGGTGCTACAGTACATTTATTGCTAATAATGAACCGTTCATCTAGATCTCTTACGGTTCCACTCCAAACTTTGTTGAGTTTGGTCTCCCTCCCCCTTTTATTCAAAACCCTGGATCTGCATCTGGTATATGCAGATTTTACGCATTATGCAATCCATGTATTCACACAATATATAAGCAAAACTAAAATTATAGCAAATAGGCCATAATAATACATATTATTACATGTATAAAGCTAAAGCATTTTCAAATAGATGAATCAAAACTCAAAGATCAATTTAAGTATACAATACTACATGTCAAATCAAGCAAGCTAATTAAATGTTAAGCAAAAACAAAAAAAGCATATTAAAATGGCATGTGTTGTCATGCCTAGGCATATCTCTACTCATAATTTGTATCATAAATCTGAAAACAGGCAGTAAGTGTCTCACAGAACAATTAACATAGTAAAGGTGCACGTCATGAAGTCATCATGTTCAAAAGTACTGGCCAAAACTGAAACAAAAATATTAGGTACCGCCAAGTACCATGATGAGTAAAACAAATCGAAATATTGGCAACAGGAAGTTGGTTTCTGACATATCTGAAAAGTGCTCACACTTAACAACTCACCGCTGTCAAGCCGCTGAACAAATATGAACTTCTTCTACTCAGCTTTACCTGAGAAAAGTATGAAAAAAATATTTGTTGAACATACTGACAAATGAACAGAGTGCTTGCAATAAAAAATATATGTACCTATCCTCCATTGCTAAAATGCTCGTATAAATAAGCAAACAGAAAATAAGCAAAAATGATAATTCAATTCCATACTTACTACAAATATTAAAGCCTGTAAATAGAATTCTTACATGACAAACAGTTTTACATACAGATGTATTATATACTGTAAAAAAATAAATAAATCTAATTACAGCATACTGAAGTTCATATATAGTTAAGATATTCATATATTAAATCAGAAATAGGACTTTTGTATTTATATTCTATAATTTCACTAGTGTCTCCTGTAGTATACTTTCAATAAATCTCTGAACCCCAAGATCTTAAGGTGGTACCTAACACTACAGGGAGATAACTCTGTAAAGTCAGCTTAACGTTTTAATTACGTTGTGTTGTAAAGGAAACATTAAGCTTCTCAATGATCAAAATTGGTGTTTGTCAAACTGCTATATAACCAGTGTAATTTTTCTGACAAAACGGTTGGTTCAAAATTTTTGAAATTTTTATATTTTTGTTAAAGGATCAAAGTAAATACTTGGACAAAATTTTATGAAAATTAAACGAGCCAAATTAATTTTAGTGAAAGTGTTGGGTACCACCTTAACCCATGATTGATTGACTGATTGATAATTGCTTGCTTAACGCCCAATGACAATTATTTCAAAAGCTGTTAACAAATAGTACATTTTCTATGATCAGTGGACCATGAAATTGGGAAAAAAACTTTAATTTGGCATTAAAATTAGAAAAATCATATCAAAGGGAAGATGTGTACTAAGTTTCAACTTGATTAAACTTCAACTTTATCAACCAGGTGCTCCGCAGGGCGCAGCTTTATACGACCGCAGAGGTCGAACCCTGAACAGTTGGGGCAAGTATGGACAAAACATTCAAGTGTGATACAGCTCTGAATTTGGATTGTGATCAAATTTTTGACATGACATGGTTTTTTTTTTACACAAAACAAATGTCAAGATTTTACTAATCAATTAAAGATTTCTTCTTCAAACTTTTTAAATCTAAAATTAAATAGTTGATCATGACACAGCATAGGTTTCTGACACAGAACAAATGTGGTCTAATGAACTTAAAAGTTTTTTTTGTCTTTGAGCAATTCACTATGCTGTTGAATATTAATCCTCTCAAAAAAATGTTTGAAGAAATTTTCTTTTTATTTATGAAATCTGAAATGAGAAAAATTAAACCCCCCCCCCCCCTTTTTTTCACATCCCCGTTTCCCTTTTTCCAAAACTGATATCAATTCAAATTTCTAATGGAGTTTGCAACAATAACTACTCTTTTAAATACATCATAAAATATTAAAATGTAAAATAAAGTGCTTGTTATCACTGAATGGTAAAGATTGGTTGGAAGTAAAGGTGAATATACATTGTTTATTGTATAAAACAATAAAAAAAACTTCATCAGCAACATTTTATATTGGCAAATTTCCAATGAAGTTATTTACATAAAGTTATTGGCAAATAAAAATAGAAAATGACATCATAGTCATGTCTGGCAAATGTCCAACATACATTATCTAAAAACATTTTAGATAAGATAAGGAAAAAAAGCTTCATCAGCAACATTTTATATTGGCAAATTTCCAATGAAGTTATTTACATAAAGTTATTGGCAAATAAAAATAGAAAATGACATCATAGTCATGTCTGGCAAATTTCCAACATATATTATCAACTACTATTCTATACAAAGAAAGATAACTCCAATTGAAAATTAATTGCTATTGCACAATATTGTGAAATTAGATATTTCTTGCTATTGTGCAATACTGTGCAATTGAAAATTTCTTGCTATTGCACAATACTTGATATGGAATCCTGATTTGGACCAACTTGAAAACTGGGCCCATAATCAAAAATCAAAGTACATATTTAGATAAAGCATATCAAATAAGCCCAATAATTTAATTTTTGTTAAAATCAAACTTAGTTTAATTTTGGACCCTTTGGACCTTAATGTAGACCAATTTGAAAACTGGACCAAAAATTAAGAATCTACATACACAGTTAGATTTGGCATATCAAAGAACCCATTTATTCAATTTTTGATGATATCAAAAAAAGTTTAATATTGGACCCCCATTTGGACCAACTTGAAAACTAGACCAATAATTAAAAATCTAAGTACATTTTTAAATTCAGCATATCAAAGAACCCCAAGGATTCAATTTTTGTTAAAATCAAACTAAGTTTAATTTTGGACCCTTTGGACCTTAATGTAGACCAATTTGAAAACGGGACCAAAAATTAAGAATCTACATACATAGTTAGATTCGGCATATCAAAGAACCCCAATTATTCAATTTTTTGATGAAATCACACAAAGTTCAATTTTGGACCCTTTGGGCCCCTTATTCCTAAACTGTTAGGACCAAAAATCCCAAAATCAAACCAAACCTTCCTTTTATGGTCATAAACCTTGTGTTTAAATTTCATAGATTTCTATTTACTTATACTAAAGTTATGGTGCAAAAACCAAAAATAATGCTTATTTGGGCCCCTTTTTGGCCCCTAATTCATAAACTGTTGTGACCTCAACTCCAAAAATCAATCCCAACCTTCCTTTTGTGGTCATAAACCTTGTGTTAAAATTTCATTGATTTCTATTTACTTATACTAAAGTTATTGTGCGAAAACCAAGAATAATGCTTATTTGGGCCCTTTTTTGGCCCTTATTTCCTAAACTGTTGGAACCAAAACTCCCAAAATCAATCCCAACCTTCCTTTTGTGGTCATAAACCTTGTGTCAAAATTTCATAGATTTCTATTCACTTAAACTAAAGTTATAGTGCGAAAACCAAGAAAATGCTTATTTGGGCCCTTTTTGGCCCCTAATTCCTAAAATGTTGGGACCAAAACTCCCATAATCAATCCCAACCTTCCTTTTGTGGTCATAAACCTTGTGTTAAAATTTCATTGATTTCTATTCACTTTTACTAAAGTTAGAGTGCGAAAACTAAAAGTATTCGGACGACGACGACGACGACGACGCCAACGTGATAGCAATATACGACGAAAAAATTTTCAAATTTTGCGGTCGTATAAAAACTACCTGGACCAAAATCTTGAAGCGAGACAGACGGACTGACAAGACAAGACCAACAGACATGTAGACCAAAAAACATAAAGCCCCTAGGTGGGGCATACAAATGTTATATTTTCGGATCAAAGCAGTGTGTACATCCTTACACCCCCTCCTGAATCAGCCCATGTTTCTTACCTTGAAATGTTTCCCTCAAAGTATTTCTTTTCCAACACAATACTATCACAACAAACACCAGAAAAGCTACTGCAATCACTACTATTATCCTGTAATTACATATTTTACATGTAATGTTCATGTGATGATACAATAATTTTATTTTTTGCAGTCAATCTAGAACATTACTGATCTAGACATAAACAATTTTTTTTTATATAAATAAGGCCATTAGTTTTCTCGTTTCAATTATTTTACATTGTCATTGCTGGGCCTTTTATAGCTGACTATGCGGTATAGGCTTTGCTCATTGTTGAAGGCTGTACAGTGACCTATAGTTGTTAATTTCTGCGTCATTTTGGTCTCTTGTGGACAGTTGTCTCATTGGCAATCAAACCACATCTTCTTTTTTATAAACAATTTATTTTTATTTTAAAAGCCAAAATATCTATTTCCCCAGTATATTTCACTGGACACATATGCACTTAGTGGGTCACAATAGCAGCACAGTGTTTAATTATTGAAAATCAAGAAATATGACACCAAGTCAGCTAGCACAACCACATTTTATAGTATAAAATTTGGGTCCAAATCTTGGCCATCTATAAAAAAAAATACATGATATAGAACAGAGCTATGGTAATTGTGGTAAAATTGCATTCATAGTCAAAAACCATGATTTAATGTGCTGCATTCTGAGTTCCGAGTACCATTGACTTAACATTAGTGGGTTCTCTTAAACTGACTTAATCCCAAACATGGTAAACTATGAAAACATTCAAAATCAATAAGCCATGACTGAGGGAGTGGAGCATGGATAAATAATGGATAAATAATATCCATGGAAAAATACTTTTTCATGGTTATGCAATACTCTTTTTAGGTCTTCTGCTATTACATTAAAAAAAATATTTAAGGTGGTACCTAACACTACAGGGAGATCACTCTGTAAAGTCAGCTAAACGTTTTAATTACGTTGTGTTGTAAAAGAATATTAAGCTTCTCAATGATCAAAATTGGTGTTTGTCAAATGCTATATACCCAGTGTAATTTTTCTGACAAAACAGTTGGTTCAAAATTTTTTACAATTTTTATATTTTTATTTAAGGCTCAAAGTAAATACTTTGACAAAATTTTATGAAAATTAAACAAGCCAAATTAATTTTAGTGAAAGTGTTAGGTACCACCTTAAAAAATCTTTTTAAATAAACATACATACCATGTTTTATCTGACTGTTTGTTAACTGTAGTGTTAGTTGTTTCTAAAAAGAAGATGAATACCTTTTCTGAGCTTTCAAAATATCTTTTAAAATATACATAAACAAGTCTGTTCATACCACATCTTCTTATATTTATAAACAAGTCCGTTGGTTTATCTGTACTGCATGGTCAAATGTTTATATCAACACAAATGATAATGATATCTGTATTCAACAACTATATGAACAAGACATTTTAAAAGATATTTCAATTCATATTCAACTAAAGAAGATCATCACACTAGGTCAAGTTTTTCTCTGACTGTTAATGATCTCTTTACACTAAATCCACTGGATGTTGCAAATGTACTGACTAATATATGTGAAATTACACTGTAAAAAAATTGGGGTCCAGAATTTTAAAGGAAAGTAGTGATGTGGTCCAGCTGAAAAAGGTTAAAAATTAGCACTTCGGAAGCTGTCAAAAGATTTCAGGACGCCCTTAACATAAAATTGTCTATATTTTGAGTTAGAGCTGATGAAGTTTTCTATAATTTTGATATAATTTGTCCCAAAAGTAGTACAACACACAGTAAAAGTTTATTTGAGAAAGCGCAGGTGGGATTTTTTTTATTTTCATTTATGTTCTAAAAGAAATGCACTACGAAATAATTGTGGTTTCGGACCTCATGTCTTTTGTAGTTAGGGATGTATAAATACCCTGCTATATTTAGTCTGTGTTTTTTTTTTTTTCTTTGTATCAATCTGATGAGTTAAACTATTTTCAACTGATTTTTTCGAGTTTAATCTTATGTTTTGCTGTATTACCACTGCCCAGTTCAAGGGAGGGTTGAGCTCTCACAAACATGTTAAACCTCTTCACATTCTATATTTACCTGTCCCAAGTCTGGAGCCTGTAGTTAGGTGGTTGTCATTGGTTCATGTCTGTCATACTGTTTGTAAATAGCTTTGTTATCAATTAGGATATTAATTGTCTCAATTGAATGTTTCGTATTTTTCATGTTCAGGGCTTTTATATCTGACCATACAGTATAGCGTTTTCTCATTGTTGAAGGCAGTATGGTTGTCTATAATTGCTTAAATCCACTTCATTTGATTGATTGTTATTGGTTGCTTAACGTCCAATGGCAAATATTTCATGCATATTCAGGACGAGATCAAGTTCACAATAAATACAATAGGTAGGTCTTGTAATAATAGAAGCCATAAGGGATGATGGTCGGGGAAATTTCGACTGCCACTGGAAAATGAGGGTATATTGGATAGGGACAGAAATTTGCCTTACAACAGGCCACCTATGGGCCCTCAATGAGTTGTTGTAAGGGTTCTTAATGTGCAAAGAGAGTGGCACTCTCTTTACACAAGACATCGGATTTAACGTCTCCATTCTGACCAGACGTGACAGCGAACTTAATACATCCCGCACAGCCAAATGGACGCCCCACTTCGGCAAGCGTTTTACTGCCGGTCAGGAGAAGACCAAGTGACCATATTTCTATTCCCCAGTCACCCTTGGGGCACTTCATTTGAACTCTGGTGGATGATTGTCTCATTGGCAATCAAACCACATCTCATTTTCAAACTTATCAACATTTGATGTAATACCTGTAGTTGTAATAATTTCAGGGACAACAGTTGTTGGTTTTTCTTGTTTCTTACAAATTCTGTCACTGGTTGTATTTCCAGGGTTTTCTTCTATTTCACCATCTTCACATCTATCAAATAAATATAAAAGTTGTCATCATGTCAAAGTTTTGAAGTAAAAAAAAATCCAAAAGTATGTGAGCACTAAAGCCATAAAGTTGTATTAAGAATTGGAAGAATTCAACTCAATTATGAACAAAGAAAGATAACTCTAATTTCAAATATTACTTCAAAATGTTCATTGAAATATAATGGTTTTTCTTTTACAAATTGTGACATTAATGTAGATTTGTGTCATTGGTACTCATACCACATCTTCTTATATCTATGACACTCTTTTTAATTGATACTTTTTTTCCCAGTTCTTAAAATTCTTAATGAAGAAGTGGTGCATGTTGTACATTTGTATCTCAACCAGTTTGCAACACATTTGAATCCGCGATTTAATACATTGCATGGAATATTCTCAAAACAATCAAATCTTTTCAGTGTTTAAAACGTCTTAAATGATTCAAACTTTTAAAATATTGTTTGAGGCTTCTATTGAACATAAACCTGAATATAATTTTAATAGATATAGGAAGATGTGGTATGAGTACATGTGTCAATGAGACAACTCTCCATCCAAGTCACAATTTATAAAAGTAAACCATTTTAGGTCAAGGTACGGTCTTCAACACGGAGCCTAGGCTAATATAACATTTCATTTATGTCAAATGGTATTTACTTTCAATCAAATGTACAATGAAAAAAATACAAACTTTCTTTTATCTTGACAAATTCCAAATTGGTCTTTTCCTGGCTTGAACTGATTAGGACCACACTCAATACAGTGTCCTAAAATTCAATAATAAGTGAAATGTAAACACAAAAGTGTACCCTATTCATAATCTAAGTGGTTGTGATTGGTTGTTGTCTGTCTGTCATACATGTAATTGTTTTTTCCCTCTATGTTATTTTATGTTAATTGTATAAAAGAGGAAATATGATTATTTTCTAAAAAAAAATTCTGATCTAATTGTTGAAGTTTTTCATTTTACTGATGACTGTATGCATCATTAAGGGGGCTCGCGGGTCTAATCAAATTTTTTATTTAATATAGGATTTCGCTACATTTTTCTATAAATGAACTTTATCTTATACTTAATAGAAAAATGAAATGAATAAAATTTGAAAAGAAAAAAAAAATGGGGTCACCGTTCTTTTATGTCCACAATCTGCCTTTGAAAGAAGCATACATTTTTGTTAATGTCCTTTTTTTCTGTTGAACTAATAGTAGAAATAGTGGTAATATCGAAATAAAAAAAGAACTAAATTACAAAAATCGCTTAAATTTTACAATTAATAGTTCATGTACAGCTTATTGGAAAACAACAATAAAAAATATAGGTCATCGATGAGTGAAAAAAGATATTTCAATTTTCGTGCCAAAAAATTACCAAAGGGAGATAATTTGGAGCTTTTTCAATATCTACATTTTAAAAGTCACCTGGGGCCAACAAGTTTTGGATTTTTTGGAATGATTTTTGTACCATATGATAAAGTAACAACTACTAAAGGTAATTAATAAAATTTGTAATGAAAAATAAATGTTTAATTTTTTTCTGAAAATCTTACCTGCGAGCCTCCTTAAAAATATTTCTTGAAGGAAATCATATTTGCTTTTTTAGATGTATCGTATTGTGCACATGTTTTTGTTGTCATACCAGTACATATACTAATTTTAACTTTTTTACAGTTCAAAATCAAATCAAATAGGGCTGAATGCATTTGGTTGTTGTTTCATTAACATATACTCCAAATATCTTTTTATTCACATCCAATACTCCCCCTAAGCTTTATTGAATGGTACAAATAAAACAGTGAAAACAAAGAATTATTTGAATCTGGAAAATTGATAAAAAAAGGTATGGTGAAAACTAACCCAATAAAGAAGGGTTGGTCATGCATGAATGCATGACTAAGAGGGATAGTTTGTTCATTCAGAAATATCAGTGAAAGTTACTTGAACCTTAAATATGTGCACATGGCTAACCCACTAAAGTGGGGTTCATTTTCGTCCTATATTTCTAATTAATTTTTCAAAATTCAAAATTATTCCAGTTTCAAATAATTCCTTGTTCTAATTAAAAATCATAAATACCATAGTTATTTAACTGATACCCCGCTATCTTACAGTCATCAACTTTGATACCACAGTTGTCTGGGTCTGTACCAAAGTATCCCTTACTACGATCACATTCACATTTATTTCCAACTAAAATCTTTTCAGCTGAAAAAAAAAGATAAGAAATACAACCTTTGATTTTATTGAACATGGGCAACGTGAGAGACAGTAAATGATTTTTTTGTGATTGTCACAAAAAGATTCTGTTAAGAGTTAGTCATACCCAGTCAATAGTCTTTTTTCCAATGCAGTCTTTTTTAATTTAGTAGTAATGTTGCTGTTTGTTGCTGTTCATCATATTTGCTTTTCGTTTCTTTCTTTCTTAACATAAATCAAGCTGTTAGCTTGCATGCAGTGTGGGTTTTACTCTTTGTTGAAGGCCGTATAATGACCTATAGTTACTAACCTTCTACATCATTTGGTCTCTGGCATATAATTGTCTAATTTAATAATACAATGTACAATCATACCACATCGTCTTAATTATAAATTTTATTTACATTCCATCCTGTAAATTCTTCCTTATTTACTAGATTGTCTTACGTGCACTACAATCAGGCTTTAATACACAGACATCAGTTTCTTCATCCCACTGAACAGTATTTATAGGATCATTAGTGTACTGGTCTTCAGGACAGTCCTGGCATATGTCGTATCCCTGATCCTTCTGACAAAATCTAAACCTTTGACCTGGAAGTAATTAAATTTAAAGGAAAATGTTACTATCTATAAGCATTCCGTACTGTCATATTAGCTTGTTTAAGATTCATGAAGTTTTGTACAGAAAAGCAAACTGTTTTAAAAGTTGTGAAACTTGAGAAAACTTTTGAGTATGACCCTAATATATGCAGTGTCATTATTATTATTCTTTTTCTCTTGGTACATGTGGTATACTGGAATATACCCTGCATAAAAAAAAATTGCAAGAGGCACAAATTAAACCAGTTCATTTTAAAGAATAAGTGTAAGAACTAGTATAAACATGACAAAATAACTGAATTCTTATGTCCCCAGCCTTGTACACATTTAATCTATTCAAGGTACAAGGGCAATAACTAAAAAAAACAAAAAAACACTATTTTCGTGTTCTATAAAACAATTTATAAATATCTTAAAGAAAAATGCTTCATAGCAAATGCAATGCTAGTTCTGTTATAATTAACTTTTCCAAGGGGAATAACTCGTTAAAATCATTTGAGACGCACTTATTTTGAAAGAGTCAAACACATAGCTGATATAATCATATGATATAAGTTTCAAAAAATTCTGGCAAGGATTGTACACATGATTGAGCTAACGATGCAATTTTCCATATAAATAATGTTTCTTAGGAACATAACACTTTTTACAAGAATGTGTCCCCAGTTCACAGATGCCCCATCTCACTATCATTTTCTATGTTCAGTGGACCGTGAAAATGGGGGAAAATCTCTAATTTGGCAATAAAATTTGAAAGATCATATCATAGGGAACATGGGTACTAAATTTCAAGTTGATCGAAACTTCAACTTCATAAAAAAACTACCTCGTCCAAAAACTTTAACCTGAAGCCGGATTGTTTGAAGAACGAACGAACGGACGGACAGACGAACAAACAGACTAACAAACAGATGGACGCACAGACCAGAAAACATATAGCGGTATGCCAATAAATGGGGCATAAAAATAACTGAACAGCACTGACTTTAAAACTTTTTCAAGAATACAGATGATATACTGTGGATTCATTTATTTTCGTGGATTGTGGAAAACTGGCCTTTTTCATGGCTATTTGATTTCGTGGTTTTGCCAAAGTATGCATACAACATGAAAGATAATTAGTAATTCATGAACATTTAGATACAAAAACTAGGAATATTGGTATCTTACAAATAATAATGTATCAACAGTAAACCTATAATCATGATAATATGAATTTCATAAAAATATGGCAAGGATTGTACACATTAGAGGCTCATGAGGCAACTTTTAATAAAATAAATGTTTCCAAGGGGCATAACTCTATCAAAAATAATTTATTGGCACTGATTTTGAAACTAGCCCCAGACATTCGCTGATATAAACCTATGATATAAAATTCATAAAAATCTGGAAAGAATTGATCACATGAAAGCGCAAACAAGCTCTGACATACCCTGGTATTTTCATGTCATTCACAATGCCTTAAGTGGGCTCAAAATCAAAGGTAAAATCTAATGATTTTTCAAAATGAGCAAAGTGTAGGAATATGCTGCTCCAACGAAATCCCAAATAAATTTTGTGTGTACTTACTAGTATTACATTTTGCTGTAAAACAACAAATTGTAGCTCCACCAGCATCTGTTCTTTGTTTTTGCCCGGTTCCACAAGTTAATAAACATGGTAGTGTTGCCTAATTAAAAAATTAAGAGTTAAAATTATAATGATTATTTTCACTGAAAGAAAGGCATGAAAGCTTAAGATTTAACAGTATTTTGTCCTACTGGAATAAAGGTTAAAGAATATTTGTTCTATCAAGAACAGTTATTATAGGTTGCACTTTGTAAATACAGCTGTTTCTCAGACCACACCTCTTTTGGGGAGATTTATAATATTCATTGATATTTTAATTTGTTAACGTAGTCGTACTGGTTCCCATATATGATCTCTGTGTTTTATCTCATAGAGACATAAGTTTAAACTCTTAGAAGTTCAGGGCATACAAATGTTGAAAATATGCCGCACAGCCCTTTATTTTGACCTTTGAATAAAACAGTAGTGTGTATAAACTTTCTGTTCTGGGATATTATTTTTCACGAAACTTCATAGTAAAAGTGTCACAGTTTTAACCACAAAGGGAGTTCCTATGGGAAATTGCATTGTCTATATTTACAGTATTGCAACCTTTAGCATTGTTCACAATAAATTTTCAAAGAGGAACTGCTTTTAGGGAAACATTAATATGTTTTTAACTGAGACATTTCATAAACATGATAATAAGAAGTGTTATGTGGCATTGACAAACGAAGAATGATGTCACATGTTTGGAAAAAGTTTCTGTAAATTAATATAGTAATAAAACAATAAAAGTAAACATACAGCTGTTATTAGGATTGTCAGGAGCCAACGGACCATCCAGTAATTATTTTCTGTTCCACCTTGCATATCTGTAGACATGTGTAGGGCTGAAAACTTACTATCATAATGTAACTGTTTACATTTCAAAACTGATCTGAAAAGGAAAATATGAAGATACAAATGTATATTTATTAAATAGTTAACCGATATCACACTAACACAACATTGTAATTATTAATGTGGAAAATGTTGTTTCCCATGAAAAATGTCAATGGAAGATATTTTCACAGAATCGAAGTAAATAAGGCTTTAATTGAAGGTTAACTGTACCTGATAATAAATCAAGATTTACAATATACCTATTTGACAGTATTAATATATATATATAGACATAATTATTTAGAGTGTAGGATGGCAACAAACTACTTGAAAAAATGTTTTTAAAAAATTGACATTTGTGATGTGAATTTTGGCTAGTTGATATAAGCTAAAATAATTTTTAAAAATATTGAGCAAAAAGTTGTCAAGACAGATTTCACACTCGCTGATGTATATATGTACACATTGATTATATTGAACTGATCGACAAAACGTGTTAATATCTCTTTTGTTTTACAATATTTGAAACTTTGAAATCTGCGAGATTACTAAATATATTATATGACAATAAAAACTTTGAAAAAAAAGTTTTTCTACAAAGAAATAGACCAATCAGATTTCCATTTCGCCGATATATGCTCAAAATATATTGAACTGATCCACACAAGTGTTAACATCTCTTTGATTTTACAATATTTGTTCATGAAATTAAGAAATCTGTGAGATTAATAATTTCATTAATTTATACGAAAATATAAACTTTATAGAAAAATATTGTTTTTCTTCCAAAACATGCCAAAACGGATGGATTTTACATTCGACGATATAAGCTTTAAATATATTGAACTGATTATGTTATTATTATTCATGGCGTAATTAGCGTGGGGAAAAAACAGCCAGTCAACTTTCTTTGTAGAGAAACATTTTTTTTATTATAAAGTTTATATTTTCGTATATTATATTTATTTACATTGCAGGTTGCAGGTTCTTTAATTTAAAGAAAAACACTGTTTAACAAAAGAAATACTAACAGTAACACGTTATATCAATCAGTTCAATATATTAAAAGGATATATAGGCAAATGTGAATTCCATCCAGTCAACTTTTTTTAACTTTAAAGTTTATATTTTTGTCTAATAGATTCGATTCCTTAATTTAATGGACAAATATTGTAAAATAAAACAAATATTCTAACATTTGTGACGATCAGTTTGATATATTGAAAGTGTACATGTATATCGACAAATGTGAAATCCATTTGGTCATTTTTTTTTGTAGAAAAACATTTTTTAAAACTATAAAGTCTTTAGTTTAAATAATATTAATATTTATTAATCTCATAGTTACCAACTGATATAATAATGTCGTGTAATACATGCTTTTTCAGCGGTTTACACGTGAGGATTTGTCACATGGCATGTACACACTTTTCACCACTTTACACTCAATTTCTTTGTTTAGATTTAAAGAGCAGAAATATCCGAAGTCACGGACAAAATAATACAAGAAACACTTAAATTATGAGTCTGGTGAAGAGGAACCTTAAGGGATCCTGTACTGGAAATCAACTATAAGTAACTATAAGTAATATAGTGCATAAGAGATTCAACCCCTCCTCCTTTTTTTATGGTTATGCATTCATTTTCATATGCAGCCAGATAGTTGGCTAACTTAAGAAGCAGTGTTCCAAATACACTTTTCACTTACTGTCACACGCATTAATAATTTACACAGACAGGAAATACAGGCTTTCATTCAAAATTGTGCCTCTGCCAAAAAATGAAAAAATATTTTATGAATAACGGGAGCATAACATTTCTCAGATGCGTCATCTAATAGCCTTCTGTTAATCGTTTCATTGAAATAGTTGCGTATACATTCATATTCGTCACCTTACATGTCACTTACTAGATTTTTAAAGATAGAAATACTGCGCAAATAAAATCAAAGTCATAACCAGGGGATTATAGGAGGTTTTATCGATGACGTCATCTCGGTTCTATTTTTAAATCCGGGGAAGCCTGGCCGTCAAACGGCCAGTTCCGTTCGGCGCCATGTGACTGAAACGGAAGTCAGCTGTCGTCTGTTTACCAACAAACCATGGGTAAAGTGTGCATAGTTTTAGGTTGCCGAAATCGCGATAGCTACAAACAACCGGGAATCAAATTCCATCGGATTCCTAAAGATGAAGGAAGAAAGGAGCTTTGGATAAGAGCTATAAACCGGAGGGATCCTGTAACAGGGAAAGTCTGGATATCTGGTGACGAGGGAGCCAGAGTTTGCAGCGTGCATTTCATTGATGGTAAAAATTAAAAGCAATGCTTTATTTAAACCCTTTAAAACCTTTAAAATTTCTTCCAGTGTTTGCTATATCCCTTTTTACTTCTAAACTTCAATGTCAAATCAAAGAATCCTGTATTTTTCTGACGGGCACTTGCCACTTGTCTCAAATATTTGCAAATTTATGACTTAGCCAGTTTAGCCAGTACAAGCAAGTATGGGTAGTTTTTTATTGAATATTTTTATCTGTGCATGGCCTTTTTTAAAAATGGTTCACTCCATATAAATCTCATGGACCTGTATAACTGTATAATAGTGTAGACTGCACACGGACTGCCATTGTACTCCAGTTGTGGATCATTGTATTTTGTTATTGGCATGAGGTCTTGAGGACAAGGATATGTATGGTTTGTATTTTAATATTTTCTATCATAGGCATGATATGGTGTATGGTTTCATGTTTTATAAATGAACCTGCCCCCACACTGATCATTTTCTTTCTTGATTCTTCCTGTTTGGCCTGGGGTCTACATGGGAAGGGGGGAAATGTACATTTTCTAGGGGAAGTGCTGCCCAATTTTTTTTCGTGTTTGGACTTAGAATTTGTTAACATATCAAGTAGTTTAAAATATCTTCCTGTTAATAAGAAAATTATAAAATGCCATTCTATAATATAACATGCTTCTATAACATTGGAACAGTCTCACTTCTGGGGTAGTGTCAGCGCCGTCACTCGATGATAGAGCTGAACCTATAAATTCAAAGAATATGGGGGAGGGGGGTCTGTATGCACTCTGTATAATGACAAATTAATGTGAATTCACAGATAAAGTTCTATGAAAGTGCATAATATGTGTAACAATAATATTTGGTATGGTTTTAATTTTAATTGCAGATAGTATTTTTCTATGTCTGCTTTTATGAGACGATAACTGTCATTTAAATTGATTAGCTTAAGGGTCTAATAATGTTTAATCCATCAAATTCAAGACTGTTATCTTCAAAATTGACAACATACATTTAATTTTTCCATGTTAATTATAAACTCTTTCTGTCTTTATAGACTGCAATAATTGAAAACAGGAATTAGGGGCCAAAAAGGGCCCAAATAAGCATTTTTCTAGGTTTTCGCTCAATATCAATAATTGAAGTAAACAGAAATTTATGAAATTTTAACATAAGGTTTACATGTATGACCACAAAAAGAAGGTTGTGATTGATTTTGGGAGTTTTGGTCCTATCAGTTTAGGAATTAGGGGCCAAAAAAAAGGTCCCAAAAAGCATTTTTCTTGGTTTTTGCACAATAACTTTAGTACATTAATAGAAATATATGAAATTTTAACACAAGGTTTATGACCACAAAAGGAAAGTTGGGAATTGATTTTTTTTTGTCATACATTGGTATGACGTTGCCTCTGAAGACTTTTGTTTTTTTGACTCTAACTTTAAGTATAGGTATATAGAAATCTATGAAATTTATACACAAGGTTTATGACCATAAAAGGAAGGTGGGGATTGATTTTTGGAGTTTTGGTCCCAACAGTTCAGGAATTACAGGCCAAAAGGGGACTAAATTAAACTTTGTTTGATTTCATCAAAAAATGAATTTATGGGGGTTCTTTGATATGCCAAATCTAACCGTGTATTTAGATTCTTAATTTTTGGTCCTGTTTTCAAATTTGTCCACATTAAGGTACAAAGGGTCCAAAATTAAACTTAGTTTGATTTTAACAATAATTGAATATTTGGGGTTCTTTCATTTAGAATTTTTGAAATAATAAGGGTTTCTACCTCGGGCATAGATTACTTTAGATGGATTTGGCAAAACATTTAGGAATTTTGGTCCTCAATGCTCTTCAACTTCGTACTTTATTTGGCCTTTTTAACTTTATTGGATTCGAGCGTCACTGATGAGTCTTTTGTAGACAAAACGTGTGTCTGGCATATATATAAAATTAGGTCCTGGTATCTATGATGAGTTTATTGATATGCTGAATCTAAACATGTACTAGATTTTTTATTATGGGCCCAGTTTTCAAGTTTGTCCAAATCGGGTTCCAAAATTAAACTTTGTTTGATTTAAACAAAAATTGAATATATGGGGTTCTTCATTATGCTGAATCTATCCATGTATTTAGATTTTTAATATTTGGGTGTGGTTATCAAATTGGTCCACATTGAGGTCTTACGGCTCTAAAATTGAACTTTATTTGATTTCATCAGAAATTGAATTACTGGGGTTCTTTGATATGCTGAATCTAACCATCTATTTAGATTTTGGATATTGGACCATATATAATAGGTAAATGTCCAATTTAAAATTTAAAATATTTTTTAAGTTTAAGTTCTTAGACCACATTCCATCTGTGTCAGACACCTATGTTGTGTCAACTATTTAATCACAATCCAAATTCAGAGCTGTATCAAGATTAAATGTTGTGTCCATACTTGCCCCAACTGTTCAGGGTTCTTCCTCTGTTGTGGTATAAAGCTGCGCCCTGCGGAGCATCTGTTTATTCTTGTGTTCTTTTTTATTGTACAGACACAGTCCAGTACTTCTTTCTCTAAATATCTGTTACAGCTAATTTCCTAATGCATGTAAAGCAAAACTTTGGTTGCCCAGGCTTGCTTGCTTTGTTTGTATATTTTCTTTTTATACAAGCTTTGTAAATAAGATTGAAATCTTTAAACAATGTATATAGGCATAGTTTAAACTGTATGTATAATATTTGAATTTAATTGGGTGTTATTCAATGATTGTACAATATAAAAACAAAGCAAGCAAGCTAACTGAAGTATTGCTCTACATGCTGAGGCCTTTAGGAATTTAGTAAATTCATGGGTTAATTTGAATTATACATCATGTATAACCAAAAGGTCAACTACACATTTTTATGGTATGTTGGTTATTTGTTAATTTTAAACTTTTGTACTCTTAAGTCTTTGTCTCAAACACTACATATTTCAGCATTCTTTCAGCTATAATTATCTCTGTGTCAGGAATCATAATAAATTATGAAGTTGACCCTTTATCTTGATGAATTATTGACACTAATTATGATTTATTTCCATTATATGATTTAAGGAAAATGTGATGATCCAAAAAGCCCTGATTATGTACCTTCTGTGAAAATGGGATATGGTAGTTGTGGTGATAATGCAGTTTCATCTTCTAAAGGTGTTGACAGGTATGATAAAAACAATTGGACAAAGTAATACGGGTGTTCAATTGTCCGATTACAAGAAATTATCAGGTCCATAAAATTCATATTATGTGACCCAATAAATTCTGTATTAGGACAGTTGAACATTACATGTGTAACAAATATATCCTGATTTTAATTGTTATATTACATATTGTTATATTCAAATTCAATTGTTAGGACAATATCAACCAAATAAAATTACATGTTTAATGAAAAAAATGGAAACTATGAGGACTATAAAGCAACTAACTATTAGGTCAATGTTTTTCTCCATTGTTGAAGCATATAATAAAAAGATCATAACATGTACGTAATCTTTCATATTGCATGTATTATCCCCCCTTGGTCAATATCAGATAGGGTGATATTAAACCTAGGGCTGATAATACATGCCATATGAAAGATGCCATGTAATAATCTGTTATTCTATCTTCTTTATCTTTGTAATAATATATTCCAATTCACAGTTTTCATTTTACATACATGTACCATTATATATATAGTTTATAATTTTTTGTTATCAATTATTTAGATATAACAAATAGATGTGGGGAGATGTGGTGTGGGTGCCAATGAGACAACTTCCTATCAAAGTCACACTTTATAAAAGTAAACCATTATTCTGAGTATACATGTAGGTCATTGTATAATTTTATTGATAGATTTGAAAATAATTAGTGCCAATGAGACAACTCCCTATCAAAGTCACACTTTATAAAAGTAAACCATTATTCTGATTACAGATCATTGAATAATTTCATTGACAGTTATTTGAAAATATTAATCAATAATTGAATATAAAATACATCTATGACATACTTATTGCAAATACTTGGAAAAATTGATTCAGTCATGGAGAAGCAGTTCACTTAGTACAAAATTTTTAGTTGAACAATTACTTATTTGAAATTAGAAAGAAATACTTAAAATTTGTATCCAAAGTCATTCTCTTTTTGTTTATTGAAACATTATCACTATTCTGTAACAGATATAAAAGAGCTGTAAAAAGGACTGCTGATCAAAAGGAGAGGGAATGCAGAATGCAATTGGACTTTTTGATGACAGCTGATGGCAAAGAAAATGATCATCTGCCTTTACAAGACTTAGACTGCAATGTTGAGTTGGAAGACAAAAATGGTACTATTCTTATGTGTTCAAAGGGTTGATAATCAATTTAGACTTTTTGCCATCAGTTTTCTATTTATTAGCACTTAATTTAAATGATGCATACTAAGTGCATATTAAAAAAATTGTATATACATACCACATTTCATTAAATTCATATTCGAATAGTGCAGTAGTATATTTGATGTATGGAATGATTGTAAGGTGTACATAAAATTGAGAATGGAAATGGGGAATGTGTCAAAGAGACAACAACCCGACCATAGAAAAAACAACAGCAGAAGGTAACCAACAGGTCTTCAATGTATCGAGAAATTCCTGCACCCAGAGGCGTCCCTCAGCTGGCCCCCAAACAAATATATACTAGTTCAGTGATAATGAAAGCCATACTAATTTCCAAGTTGAACACAAGAAACTAAAATTTAAATAATACAAGACTAACAAAGGCCAGAGACTCTGCGGCAGGGCTAAGCATGTTTGTGAGATCTCAACCCTCCCCTATACCTCTAGCCAATGTAGAAAAGTAAATACATAACAATACACACATTAAAATTCAATTCAAGAGAAGTCCGAGTCTGATGTCAGAAGATGTAACCAGGTTTAGCTGGCAGGTTTCATCTGACCTTGACCTCATTTTAATTGTTCGGTGGTTTAAGTTAATTTTTGAGTTTTGGTCAATTTTTCTTATATTATGTACAACAGGTTAACTATGTAAAGCTTTATATTTAGGACTATCAACATGATATCAATCATTTCAATTTTGAGTAAAAGTCATTTGACCCTTATGTAATTTAAGACAAGTTTCAAATATCTCTGTAAAAGAAAGGTAATGTATTTTTGGTTCATTTATATTTCTTTACATTTCAGGTACAGGAGAATTTGAAAATTACAGAATATTATTTGAAACTGCTATAAGCGAAAACAGAATACTGATAGATAGACTGCAACAGCTTCAGTTTGAAAATAATGTTATAAAAAATAAACCCCCTTATATAAGGGCTACAAGTCTATCTTTGGAGAAGACTGAAGAGACAACAAAATTTTACACTGGATTGCCGTCTTATTCATGTTTTATGTGGTTGGTGAACTTTGTAACGTGTATTATACCTTCTTCTAATATTTTGAGTTCTGCAGATATCCTTCTTTTGGTTTTAATGAAATTACGTTTAAATTCCCCCCATACTGATATTTCGTTTCGTTTTGGAGTTTCCCTTAGTTTGGTTACCAATTTAATTGACAGTGTCATCCCTCAATTAGCACACAAAT
Source organism: Mytilus galloprovincialis (assembly GCA_037788925.1). Taxonomy (NCBI): domain Eukaryota; kingdom Metazoa; phylum Mollusca; class Bivalvia; order Mytilida; family Mytilidae; genus Mytilus; species Mytilus galloprovincialis. The sequence continues at coordinate 28,307,221 of CM075342.1, read as the reverse complement.
TGAAGTGGTTGATTCATTGGCCAAATAAAGATGACATTTTACGCTCTCGACCAGACTGTTTCAAGGAGGCCTTTCCAAGATGTGTTTCAGTTATAGATTGCACAGAAGTTTATATAGAGACTCCATCAAATTTTACTGCTAGATCAAGTACTTACAGTAATTATAAACACCACAATACAATTAAATTTTTAGTCAGTATTGTTCCGTGTGGTAGTATTTCTTTTGTTTCACGTGCATTTGGGGGGCGGACTTCAGATAAGATAATTTCACTTAAATCAGGATATCTTGACTTTATAAACCATGGAGATGTCGTACTAGCAGACCGTGGTTTTCTTATTAGAGATGAATTGGCATCAAGGGGGGCGGAATTAATCATACCATCGTTTGTTAAGGGGAAAGACCAGCTTAGTGCCTTTGAAGTGGAAAGAAGCCGAAATATAGCTCATGTACGAATTCATGTAGAAAGAGAAATGGAGCGACTGAAAAATTTCCGTATTTTGTCTGGAAAGATGTCAATGAATATGGTGCCACATTCTGACAGTATTATGACAATTTGCTCTGCTATTATAAATATGCACCCTAATATTGTTCAATAACTGATTACCATATTTTTCTTAAGGGTGTACTTAGGTGAAATTGAATAAATAAGGATATTTAAAATTGTACTAAAAGCTGGAAGCGTATTAGTAAAGGATAAAAATTAGCTAAAGATATTGATAGGTCATACAGCTCCTTTTCGAGATATTGGATTTATAAAATATGGCGGGAAAAGGCTAACTCAGACTTTTATTTTTATATTTTAACTTAATATATTTTCATTGGTATTATTTGGGTCTCGATTTAAAAGAAAGAAACTAAAAAATCTGCTTTAACTTTGGCAAATAGCCCTTCAGCTATTTAGGTATAAATAAAGGATAAATTGGTGTTATTGGGTAACATATTTCACCTTTTATCATATGGAAAAACAATCCAAACATCTGACACAAATTTCAAAACTTCACCTAAGTACATCCTTATTTAAAGGTAAGGCCATTGAATATTGAATCTTTTCAAATGACAGATGATATTGTAAAATTTAAAAATCAGCTTTAAATACAATATTTTGGAATCTTTTAGCTTTTGGTGAAACAAATTCATTATGGTTACAAAGCATAATTTGCAGAACAGGATGCAACCCTCTGGCGCACTGTGAAAAGTCGTAAGGTTGTAAGTCACTGGCGTAGATGGAATAAGCTCGTAAACTTGACCTGCTGCGAATTAAATCTTGCTTTTCTAATATGTATTGTTATAAATATTATTCATATGTCATTTGATAAGATACAACATATATGTTTTATGTTTATTTCATGTTTAAAATATTGTTTGCCCAAACCTCAAGTCATTCATGGTTTATTGACTTGGTTGGAATTTATATGGTATTTTTGGGGTGGAAATTAATTGAGCTGAAGCAGTCATGTTCTTTCAGCAATTACTAGTCCTAGATAGTTTAATAATAACTAAAAGTATTTTGTAAATTCAAGAAATCTTTATTTTTATGAGAATTTTATGCATTTTTTAACCCAAAATATCTCAACAGAGAACAGAAATAAATAATGATTTATTTCTTAATGTATTTTTTACATAGTCAATCATCAAATTCAATATCTTTTTGGCCTGAAATATCATCAATAATGAAATTAGAAAATATTTCCATAAATCTTTGATTTTTGTTAATATCTTTGCCTTTTTTTAACCTTAAATATCAGTCATAAACATACATAAATCTATAAATTCCCTAAATATGTGATTTTTGAGGATTTTTTGCCTTTTTAACTATAAAAATGCAGAATTAGTGAAATATTGAATTTTGAAACTTATTTTCAAATAGAAAACATGCAGATAGTAAATTAATTAGTGATGAAATTATTTTTTTGGGACAGAACCATTTTTGGTACTTAGTGAACCTACAGTAGTCCATTCTTTTGAAAATAAAAAGTAAATTTTATTCAATTTTAATGGGTAAATGAAACAAAGAATCCTCAACTGAAATTGTTTTAAAAAAATGTATTCAGCTATTAAGGGCATACGATACAGGTTTGAACATGTATTTACAGATTGATGAAAATTTGCATATAGGCTATTTTGTACCTGATTAAATCAAATATGTAATAAAAAATATACCTTCATGTGCTACTTTTTGAGTAAAATTAGAGCAAAATTTTGTATATTTGCCAAAATTCAGATTTGTGTCCGTATTTTCTTTTTCGAATGAAAGACAACTTTTTTGTTTTAAAAGATAAACACAAATTGTTGGAATGATAAAAATCAGTCGAAAAATGCATTTTTTCCCGATATGTCATAGTTTGACGTCGCGAAAATAACATGTTATGTTAGCAACGTCATTACCTCCCCTGTAACTGTATTGTATGCCCTTAAGAGGTACACAAAGAATTGTCCATGCTTCAAGAATAGGTTTTGTTATAAATATATTGTAAATATGTTTGCTGCTCACTACTTCTACAAATTATTTTTTACATTTTGGACAAAGCCACTTTCCCCTTGGTTTCCTTACAATATTAACACATTGATAATGGTACCATCCAATATCACACGAGTCTCCATCACAGAAAATCATCTTGCCATATTCTGGTTCTTCACACAAGCAATATTTCTCTTTTGTGACATCATTGACTGAAGTGTTTGCTACTTTATAATCATGTAGCAATTTCCTTGTAAGTAGCTCTGGGATTAATAGCTCTTTAACAAAGTAAGTGCACTTACTTATTAAAGTATTACAAAACTCAGGATCCCTGCAAATTCTAACAATAGCAAGCAAGATAACATCATTTGGACATGTCATAACAACAAAATCACAATAGTCAGTGTCATAGACAAACATTTGAAACTGAATCTGAGTGTAATATTTGTGATTATTTTTTAAGTGTAATTGTGTGTCCAAACAAAAGGTAGGGTCTTCTTTGGCAGCATCCATTGAAGATTTGTCTTTATGCTTGTGGGGACATTTTATCTCCAGGGTTCCTCGTCCACAACAACTGCATGAAATAACACCATCAGCTGAAGCACCAAGAAAATAATTTTGTTCAGATATCTTCAATCCAGATAATTTACATTCAAAATTTGAATGGTTTTTCTCCATATATTGAATGTAGGTATCTCTGGTTATTGCTTCTTTTTCCAGTCCCCATTTGATGGCCTCTTTCTTACTTAGATCATATGAGTTGTATCCCGAAATTCTCATAATCAATTTATTTGGATTTGTAGTTGGTCTTAATGTTAAAACCTCATGAGCTTTTGAAGCTGTAATTCGACCTTTTCTATGTTCAAACCAAAGGGGACTTATGTTTTGTGCTTCAGTAATTTTGAAAAGATTGGCAGATTGAGAAATTGAGCAATGATAGTTCCTAAAAAGTTGATCTGATTTGTCCATTAGTTCCTGTAAAGTAAGTTCTTTGTTAGCGACATCATAAAAACTTGTAAGCGGTCTAGGTAATTTTTCTTCTTTTGTGTGTTTCACCTTGACTGATGTTTCTACGGTTACTTCATCATTCATCGGAGGAATCAGAGAAAAGAATGCAGCATTAGGACACACCTTAGATAGAGATTCTAACACAGCTTTGTCTGGTAATGGATCTTTGCTTGATGGTATAACACATTCCAATTTCTTTTTTCTGTTACTGTTCATAAGGTGCTGTATGTCCATAATTGAGCTGACGTCAACCTAAACAACACAAGGATATCTTTTTTTAGCTGACCAAGCAAATTTCCGATGGACTTTACCAAAATCTCTATATATAAAATTTTGAGTTATCTTTCCCTTGTTCAATATTTTTTAGACTGTTTATACTCAATTTTATAGTAAAGACAGCTAAATAATTGAGTCAAGTAGTTATTACAGTAATCTGTTTTTGTATGCTTTATAGATTCTGTATATAAATAACTAAAGGAAACTTGTAAGTCTTGTATTTCAATTTAAATAAAGCTGCAAACTGAATTAAGAATTATTAGAGTTATCTATCTTTGCATACTTATTTTGCACATGTATTATTGTCTTATTTATTAAGCATTTGAGTAATTTGCAAGTATTTGTGAATAAGTTATGTTTTTTTATATATTATTTTATGCTTGGAATGAGTCATTGGCTTAATAAGCTTATGGTGAAGTTGAAGTGACATGACTTATAAGGACAAATCCTATATAACTGCTAGTACACATCCAATCAAGATTTTTGTACAAGTATCAGCCATGTAACAGGATTGAAGCTATGTAATGGAAAATACAAAATACGATATAAAAGAAATTGTATCTGTTCTTAGAAATCAAGATTACACTAAATTTGATTATTTGAAACTTGATATGTTAAGTTATTACTAGCCAAAAATAACATGTAATTTTTATACATTATTTAAATGAATCAAAGTCTGTATAAAGAAATGTAGTTTTGCCATGAGGAGATGATTGACTGTCAATTTATCTTTAGACGTTACTATTTGAATAAAGCTGATTAAGGAATGTCTTTAAAATAAAGTCATGATTATGTATGTTATTTTAAGTTGTTTGTGCAGTATTTAAATGGGTTATTATATTTTCTAATTCATTTCAAATTTGAATTGAGGAAAATGTTTTTTTTTTTTTCACCTCAGATTTCAAAAATGAAAAATTAAAATTCTTCAAATTTTATTTTTTTGCACAACAGCATAGTATATAGAAATATTGTTGGTACAAAAAAATGAACAGTGATTTTGAACATTACCAATTTAATATTTGGATATTGTGGACAATTTTTAATAATGACCATCAGAAAATAGTGTGTGCGTGTTTATTTATTTACTGAAAACTGAAAAAAACAAAGTCCCACCTTAACCAATCAGTACATGTATCATCTATTATGTCGTACATTAATTTCCTTTCCACCACAGTATTGGTTCTTTAGTGTAAGTCATGGCCAATATTCCTCAAAGAAGAAGTCCAATCTTATATTATAAATTATACCTGTTTTCTAAAAACTTTGTTCCATTTACATTCCTCACTAGTAACTGATTTTTGTGTCACACCATATCTAACTCCTAACTCTATTTTAAACAGTACTGCAGCAATGTGACTGCACATTTCTCCCAATCTGAATTAAAGTAATAAAGCATTTCTAGTATTTGCCACAGTATTTAGTATACAGCAATCATCAGTCAATAGATATTGTACTACATGTATCAAATATATTTAGGAGATGTGGTATGATTGCCAATGTGAAAGCTATCAATCATAGTTCAAATAACATGCATATTTTTCCTAAATATTTGTTTTCATATGTCTTTTGATTGAGTTGAGTCGTTACAATTGATAATTCTATAGTGTGTCCTTCGATGTTGTGATGTTTTACTATTGTTCAAGGTAAGGGAGAAGACTCGGTACTTATTTAAATTTATAAACCTGCTGCATTTGTTTGCACAGGTACGGTCTTTAGTGTTTCTCGTTTGTTATATATATATCAGACCATTCTCTTTCCGGTTTAAATGATTTAACACTAGTAATGTTTTGGGCCCTTATTTAGCATAATAGCTTGCTGTTCTGAGTTGGCCAAGGTTCCGTGTCGGTTGATGTCCTTACTTTGACTTAATGGTTTTCTTTTTCAAATTAAGACTTTTTGTTCGATAGTTGTCTCATTTGCACTCAATTATTTCATGCATATTCAGGACGAAAATGAAATGAAATGTATACACAAAATAACCATACCCTGCTAGACATGTACAATGTGCACAATATATGTCTGCTGTATCTTTAGCTAAACAGACCCAAGGTTGGTGTGGTTTGTCCCGAATTTTCATCGACCCTATCACATCAGCTTTCAAAAAACAGAAAGGACTTCCGTTGACATCATAAATCTTTATCTGGTCTACATGACCACTTTCAACATACCTAATGAAGTACAATAAGAAAAAACATACTTCTAAGTAATAGTTTAAAAATATAATAAGATTACAGTAGAAAAGTGCTAGACAAAATATATAGTTTTGTGAGCTTAAACTGAACTGAACTGTTTTCTTTTCCAAAATGTACTTTGGATAGCTAGACATGAATAACTTTCTTTATCATATATACATGTATTTAGTTAAATGAAAATATTTTATAATTAACTTTTCACAACTTTGGATGGATATTCCTGGTTGAGGCACAAGGCAGTTTCCTCCATTTGCACCAGCAGAAATGTTACGTGTACCCATATTTATGATAAATAAATCTGACTGAATAATGAATTAAGGAAAAAGTTCCTGTAAATGATGACAATAATTATCTCATCAAATATCATGTATAAAAATATTTAACTATTTTCTTCTAAAAAATAATAGACATTAAGTTTTTAACAATATCAAACACTAAATTTGAAGAAATTTTCAATAAATTTAACATGTAAAAAACAAAACAATTTCATGCATTTATATATAGTATGGGTACAAGTAACATAGTGAATGTAAGCCTTGGGTGGGAATCGAACCCACGTACCAGGAACAGCAATCCAAACTTTTTGAAATTAAAGACTGCATCTGATTAGCTCAACTTTAAAAAAAATGGCTTGTATTTGTGCATGCCATGAGAAATGCCTAATTTGAGGTAATTAATTTAGTTTGTTGATAACAATCCCAGCCATATTAATAATTGAAATAGGATAATAATATACATACCATGTTGTGAACAGGATCAAAACTTGGGTGGACAGAGTTCTGGTTATCCCTAAGGTCATAGACTCAACAACAAATGACAGAAATTTCTTTGCCAGTTCAAAACAATAAACATGTTATTTAATTTTCTGAATTATAAGACAAATTGATTAAAACCTTGATATTGTAACTCATCTTTTATTGAAGCAATCTGTCATCTTAAATCTACTGCATTTCAATTTTGATACTAAATAGGTAACCTAGGACTAAGTTTAGCTGGAAAAATAACGAAGTTTGAAAAAAACTGTGCAAACAAATATCAGTGTTCTAATCTGCTAAATAGGCGGGTGGCCCACCCTTCTGTTGTCAAAAGCATTGATATCCTCTTCAATCATGTTAATGGGACTATTACATTGATTGATTGTCGGTTGCTTAACGTCCAGAGGCAAATATTACATGCATATTCAGGACGAGAACAAGTTCACAATAAATACAATAGGTAGGTTAATACGATAGAGGCCGTCTGGGATGATGGTTGGGGAAATTTTGACTGCCACTAGAAAATGAGGGTATCTTGGATAGGGGCAGAAATTTTGCCTTGCAACAGGCCACCTACGGACTCCTCAAAAGAGTTGTTGCAAGGGTTCTTAACGTGCAAAGAGCGTGGCACTCTCTGTACATGAGGCATCAGATTTAACATCCCCCTTCTGACCGGACATGACTGCGAACTTGATACATTCTGCACAGCCAAATGGACGCCCCACTTCGGCAAGCAATTTACTGCCGGTCTGGAGAAGACCAAGTGACCATATTTCTATACCCCAGTCACCCTTGGGGGTTGGGACTATTACACTATTTCACTTAGATAAAATAAAAGAGACATCAACTTGCTTCACTGTACCCAAATAGCATCAAGTCAATAACAGTTAAGAGATGTGGAATGATATCTTACTTAAGAACCATTTACCATAAGGGAAAAGATGTGAAAAACTGTATGAGCTACAATGTACAAAAATGTAGTAAAACTGTCTACCATGTCACACCAGAATCATGTCTTTAAAGCTTAAATAGGCCATACCAACAGTAAAAGGTTAAAAAATGTGTTTTAAAAGTCATACTGAAAATAAATAATTTTAATTCTTAAGAAATTAAACCAGTCTGAGAACAACTATCTAATGTGGAAGTGGACACTTTAATACAATGCATTTTATGCTCAAAATTAATTTTGGTGTACATATAAAAAATATTCTTTAAGTAGCTAGTTTTAATTTAAATATATACAGATGATGCCAAACTAACTACATTTAATTTGTTAGTCTGGATAGTTATTTAAATGTAATAAAAATTTTATATTTCTACCACTGAATATTTATTCTATTCAGGGATTAAGTACCCATAAATGCGAGTGAGAATCTTTCCCAATTTGTTCAACTGGTGTCCTTTTCAAATTAAATGGTTGTTCTCTCATTCTATGTCGAAACGCGGAAAAAATTAGTGACTCTACCTATAAGCTTCTAAGCTTTTATACGCTTTCATTGAACTTTTGTTGAACATTGACGGTGTTTCTATCAAATAAAGGTAAACTTGACCGAAGTCAAGTTCAGGCCAAATACTGGGGTCGTTCACCCATTCAGATTTAGTGATAGCATAAGGATCAGGGAGCCTATCGAGTCCTTTGTTGTATGCCAATTTCTCCTGGTATCGTGTCCTTGCCTCGGCCGGTAACCCGTAGGCATACGGGGATAACTTTTCTTTCTTTTGCATTGTTTATGCTTTCCCGCCCATGACAACAACAATAACAAGTATGGCGGATTTTGACGGCCAGTTCATTGCGCAAGCGCGAGAAAGGGAATTCCGTAAAATCTCCTATAAGTAAGGGGAGGGTAACCAATGATAATATGCTGGGAAGATCTTATTCGGGAAGGTCTATTAACAGAACAGATAAAACCAGGACAGTTATTTTCGATACGTTTTTACCTGTAACTTTTGTTTTACTCAACATATTGTTAAAATGTAAATTGTATAATAAAGAACAGGGTATTTACTTATATTATTTGTAAAAAAAAATAAAAATAAAAAATAACTGAGTTAAAAAACTCTGTCAGGACACTTTAATTTTATCTGAGACTACTATAATACAGATTTTTATGAAAAAAATGGCTAGAATTGCCGAGAAAAGGTTACTTATAAATGAAATATTTTCTCCAGAACAACTGTCTGCCATAATATTTTTGTACGATAATAATATTTATGGAATATTTATTCTAAAAATTTATGATTTAATATTTTAAATTTTTTTTTTATAAAGGTAAAAAAATCTGCCAAGACAGTAGTCTTTCACGCAAGTGTAACGGTTTATTTCTTCCTCTGTGATATTTTATCCTGAGGACAATTTGTCCCGGTAATTGTTTTCCAGGCATGGTATTTCACAGGTTGATTTTTTCCAGAGGAGTGAAAATATATCTGTGTTATGCGGATAGTATGTACTCGTATATATTTGACGTATATACGTACTATATTTCACAGAACCCTGTGAAATAGGGTCCCATTAACTACTATGTAAGTTACTCACAATCAATATATACCTGACTATAATTATAAAATGTTTCACAAAGGTAGACCAAATTTGCATAATTATCAAAGGGAGGTAATTATGAGCAATTTATATTTTAAAGATATTAATATAATATATTTCTGAATCTATTTTATCATGTTTATAGTAAAATTTTTCTTGAATCTTATTTTTATATATTCATTTATGTAAACAGATGACTTACAACTTGATTAATAAGACAGATAACATTTCACAGGTTAAAACTATCCAGCTGTTAAACATTCTTTTGTTCCAATATATTGTTATGCTATGATTTATCTGATTTCCATATAATCAACAACTATCTCTGTCCCCAGACAAAACTAGTTAAAAATACCATCATAATCAAATTCTTCTATTACTGTTAACAGTAGTAATGCAACTATATTTCTACCTTACCTTTAAATTTATATTTGTACTGAGATCTGAAAACAACTCACTTTTATTTTACATGTATTACACTAACCTTATTTAATCATGATATTATTTTCACAATTACCATGATTACGATCTTTGAAATTACTTCTGGTTTTCTTCCCTATGTTTCATGATAATTTTCTTTTTAAAAGGATGATATTGACTTGAATATTTCAGGAATTTTGTTCAAGGATAATTTGTGAAATTATTTCCCATTTATAATACATTTTTTTTTTTTAACAATTTCGCTTTATTTCAAATACACTATTGTTATTTCATAGTATTTTTAAAGGATAAGTTTTTTCTAATAACTATTTAATAAGTTAACTACCCAGATAGAATTTCACGGCAAAGGAAAAAATATCCCAGGGAAATATTTTCCTCCGGATAAAAAAATAACAACAACTACTGTGACATTTTTTCCTCCGGATCAAATTTCACCCGGATATAATTTTGCTTTACACAAGGACGTATAACTAACAGGCCCCCAGCTCAATTTTTGAAAATTTAAAAACGTATCGAAAATAACTGTCCTGGTTTTATCTGTCCTGTTAATAGACCTTCCCTCTTATTCCAGTGGCGGATCCAGGGGGGGGGGGGGGGGGGGGTTGGAACCCCCCTTTTTTGGACGATCAGTCAATGCATTTGAATGGGAGCATATAGTTGGACCCCCCCCCTTTTTTTAAATGGCTGGATCCGCCACTGTATTCGAACCTTTTGGGACTTTACCATATCACCTCTACATCTACATCCAAAAATGTTCTATTACAAAATATAAAACAGTTAAACTTTATTCATATATTTACGTCAATGTACTAAAATATGTACAATTTATTCACAACTGCTCTTTGCGGTCTCTAATAACTATCTATTAACTATTCTAGTTTAAATATTTACAACTGGTACAAATTTGTACTATACACAAAGAAAAAAGTTAAGCACCCACACTTTTTTTTTTCGAATTGACAAATATTACGATACTCTAAAGGACATGGGATCCTTGGAAAATTAGTGCCATAATTAGAAATGCAGACTGTAAGGACGTAACATTAGCTTTAAGAAAAACACAAAAAATTGCAACAAAAAAGATAATTTAATGAATAGTAATGTTGATCACAAAACCACAAGTCTAGTTTAAACACTAAAAAGTGTCCATTTTAAGTATGGACCTTCTGAGTTCGTTATGCATGATGCTAATTGTCATTTGTTAACTTAGAAAACGTCCATTATAAGTCTGTTAACGTTATCCATAGTTCAGTATTCAATATCGGGTGAAACCACCACGTGCTTGGATGCAGGCCTCAACCCTGCGTTTCATCCCTCCAGTTAGTCGTCGGATTTCCTGCTGTGGTATTTGCCGCCATTCCCGGCGCAACGCTGCTTCCAACTGACGTAAATTTTGTACAGGTGGTTCGGTTGCCTGTACCCGACGGCCTCACGTGTCTCAAATATGCTCTATCGGATTTAAATCCGGGCTCATGTTACTACAACTAGGCCGTGGAAGAGCAGTTACTGCTTCACCTTGCAGAAATGCGGTAACCGCCCTTGAACGATGCGGCCTAGCGTTGTCATCCATAAAACACAGGTCTTGCAGGCTCTACTGGGTGGTTATCAAAATGAGGTACAACTACTGGCCGAAGACCGTCTCTGATGTATTGATCACCACTAAGGTTTCCTCGTAGAGTGACCAAGTCCAATTTGCAGTCATGAGAGATGCATCACCATACCATCACAGAGCGTCCACCGAAAGGGACAGTATCTTTGATGTTCCTTGGGGTATATGCTGTATTTTTATGTCTCCAAACTCTCAATCTACCATCCGTTACATGCAGAATAAACCGGTTCTCGTCTGACGACGAGCTAAGCACCATGCTGATTTTAACCGGTTCCTCAAGGTTCTGGTTGATATCTGTCTATGAGGTAACCATTCTCTGTTAACATGTTAAGAACAGGACTTGTTGCGAATGCATTCAATGATTGATTTTGGTGTGTTTCCACACAAGCCTGCTGACTACAGTATTATGGTAGCCGGCCATCTGACGTCCAATAGCTTTATACGATAACTCTGATGACCGCATGCCGATAATCTGCCATCTTTAGCCTCCGATTTTCGTCTTCGTACCATGTTCACAGAGTGTGAATAAAATTTTCAAATCGCCGGACTTAAATACTCAAATTTGAAGCGCGGGGAAACTGCATTTTGTAATTTGCATCGGAGGCATGGTTCACGTGCATAATACGTCGATATCTTAATAACCGGTCAAACCTGTATGATCACATCTTTTTAAAGATACATTGATCTTGTTAAAATCTATATTTATATTCAAATTAACATTTTGGTAAAAAAGATATAATGCGATATATCAGGGGGTGCTTAATTTTTTACTTTGTGTATATTACAAATTTGTCCTGGGTCAGGAACAAACTTGTCCTCCTGGTACAATAATGTACCCTACAAGTTTACACACAGGTCTGTGTTCTGTTTGTTCAATTATGTACTTTACAAGGTGGTCACACAGACTCATCCTTGTCCTATACGTAACTTTAGTATAAGTAAATCGAAATCATTGAAATTTAAACACAAGGTTTATCAACACAAAAGGAAGGGTGGGATTGATTTTGGGAGTTGAGATCACAACAGTTTAGGAATTAGGGGCCAAAAGGGGCCCAAATAAGCATTTTACTTGTTTTTCACACCATAACTTTAGTATAAGTAAATAGAAATTTATGAAATTTAAACACAAGGTTTATGACTTTAAAAGGAAGGCTGGAATTGATTTTGGGAGTTTTGGTCCCAACAGTTTAGGAATAAGGGGCCCAAAGGGTCTATAAATAAACTTTGTTTTATTTTATAAAAAATTGAATAATTTGGGTTCTTTGATATGCCGAATCTAACTATGTATGTAGATTCATAATTTTTTGTCCCGTTTTCAAATTGGTCTACATTAAGGTCCAAAAAGTCCAAAATTAAACTTGGTTTGATTTTAACAACAATTGAATCCTTGGGGTTCTTTGATATGCTGATGTATGTAAAAAATATGTACTTATATTTTTGTTTATTGTCCCAATTTTCAAGTTGGTCCAAATCGGGGTCCAAAATTAAACTTTGTTTGATTTCATCAAAAATTGAATAATTGGGGTTCTTTGATATGCCAAATCTAACTGTGTATGTAGATTCTTAATATTTGGTCCCGTTTCAAATTGGTCTACATTAAAGTCCAAAGGGTCCAAAACTAAACTAAGTTTGACTTTAACAAAAATTGAATTCTTGGGCTTCTTTGATTTTCTGAATCTAAACATGTACTTAGATTTTTGATTATGGGCCCAGTTTTCAAGTTGGTCCAAATCAGGATCCAAAATTATTATATTAAGTATTGTGCAATAGCAAGGAATTTTCAATTGCACAGTATTCAGCAATAGCAAGAAATCTTCAATTGCACAGTATTGTGCAATAGCAAGAAATTTTCAATTGCACAGTATTGCGCAATAGCAAGAAATTTTCAATTGCACAGTATTGTGCAATAACAAGTATTTTCAATTACACAGTATTGCGCAATAGCAAGAAATATCTAATTGCACAATATTGCGCTATACCAAGAAATTTTCAATTGGAGTTATCTTTCTTTGTCCAGAATAGTAGTTGAATCAACTTTAATCATTGTTTTACATACTATACAATGCATATTCACTTTTACTTTTACTACCAACTGATAAATTTAAACAATCTTTACCATTCAGTGATAACAAGCACTTTTTTTACATTTTAATATTTTATGATGTATTTAAATGAGTAGTTATTGTTGCAAACTCCATTAGAAATTTGAATTGAGATAAGTTTTGGAATAAGGGAAAGGGGGATGTGAAAAAAAATTTGGGGGGATTTCATAAATAAAAAGAAAATTTCTTCAAACATTTTTTTTGAGAGGATTAATAGTCAACAGCATAGTGAATTGCTCAAAGGCAAAACAAAAAAATAAGTTCATTAGACCACATTCATTCTGTGTCAGAAACCTATGCTGTGTCAACTATTTAATCACAATCCAAATTTAGAGCTGAATCGAGCTTGAATGTTGTGTCCATACTTGCCCGAATCGTTCAGGGTTCAACCTCTGCGGTCGTATAAAGCTGCGCCCTGTGGAGCATCTGGTTAGACTTTTCTTATTTTAATATATGAATGCATAATTTAGCTATTTATTTCAAAAGCGGCTTGTTAGTATGTGCTTATGACAGCACCATAGACAACAAAATAATTTATTCCAGTTTCTGATTTTTCTATATTTTTTGGACCACTTTCATGAATACTGACTGGGACGTATAAAACTCAAAGTATAAACAACAGCTTTGATTCAACAAAATCAGCAGAGTACAAACTATGTATGGAATAAACAGAAGACTTTAAACATTTTCTTATGAACTGCAAAAGCGTTAACTCTGTCAGAAAAAATTCAACGTATCAGACTCAAACATTTGATGATTGAAATCAGATCAACTATAATGATCATTGAATCTGAAAATGATCTACTCCAATTATTAGTTAACTTTTCCACCAACCGTCGCATACCAAAATCTCAGCTCGTAGCTGTAGAAAGAATTTGAAAAGACAGGGTATATGCATTACATACCAAGAGAGCAGATTTTCAGTGAAATATACATGTATATGACATTTATACCAATTGCAAGATGTGTAGAAATTCAGTGAAATAAAATTAACGGTACCAATTTTCTTGCACCAGATGCGCATTTCGACAATACATGTCTCTTCAGTGATGCTCGTGGCCAAAATATTTGAAATCCAAAACTTATATAAAAGTTTTTGAAAGATAACAAAAAAATAAACATTTATACTTGACTCTTTGCTGGTGAACATCACAACATATTCAAATCTAGCTAGTGCCGTCGGTCATGAGAATGGATATAATAGATATAGGAAGATGTGGTATGAGTGCCAATGAGACAACTCCAAATAACAATATATAAAAGTAAACCATTATAGGTCAATGTACGGCCTTCAACACAGAGCCTTGGCTCACACATAACAACAAGCTATAAAGGGCCCCGAAATAACTAGTGTAAACCCATTTAAACAGGAAAACCAACGGTCTAATTTATATAAAACACGAGAAACGAGAAACACGTATATAAATTACATAAACAAACGACAACTACTGTACATCAGATTCCTGACTTAGGACAGGTGCAAACATTTGCAGCGGAATTAAAAGTTTTAATGGTACCAATCCTTCTCCTTTTTTCTGAAACAATAGTATAACATCACAAAATAGAAAAACACACGATAAAATATCAATTGGAATTAAGGCTTAACTCAATAAAAAAAACGCAAATTAACACACCATGAACGAACAAATCCAACCTGCGACACCCGAATCCAAACACACAGTTAATAAAATTATTAGGGACAAACATTCAAGGCCAAAAAGCAATAAGAACATATCAGTAATGATAGTTTTTTTTTTGTCATTCAACCCCTAAATACTCCATTGAATGAAGAATGTCATTTATATTAAAAGCTGTAAAACGATTAGGCATAAACATTTCTTTGAATGCACTAATAGAAATTGAAAAGCAATAAGAAATTCTACAAGCTGAATGACAAATACAGATGCCAGTGTTTTGTATTTGTTATTTTTGTTATTGGTCTTTTTTTTTCTAATATGGCATAGCCAGTTTTATTTCAAACTTATGAATGTGAATATTCCTTTGGTATATTTTGCCTTTATTTAATAATCACATGAAAGATTGAAGACACAAAACATTTTTTACAGATTTTATCATAACGGACACCCAAACAAACGAGTGGAAGACTATCGGAAATTAATAAAATAGTGCAAAGACAACAAAGAATAACGTATCGACTAAAACAGCTGCAGGAAAGAAGTCATTACCCTGGACTTTCATCACATTAAATTGACAAATAAAACGAATGAACAGAACGTGGTATTTACCGGAAAACAAGGTTTCCAAGACTTAAGGCAATATTGCAAAGCATATTGAATAATATTAAAAAAAGACCATATATAACAACTATGTTAATAGCGTTATAGGCGTTACCAACAAGATAGAAAATTAAAAGTATGAAGACAATTGTCAAAAATTATAGAATGTATCATTCGAATAAAGAAAACCGCACAAACTCATTCTTGCATCATAATGGAAATTCATTGAGTATTGATGACATTGATTATATCATGTCACCAACCAGTGCACTTAAACACTTAACTCATAGATCTCGACACTAAACTTAGCTGCCCATGTTATTATTTTAGGCTTATTTACGAGTTTAAAATTTACAACACATTAATTAATGGAGAAATCGTCATATATTCTGCAATACAACAGAATTGATGTGCCCTGTTGTATGTATACAGTGAAGCAATGAAAATGGCACTTAATAAGTAGATAAAAAAATCCTAACCCTAAGAGCAACTATTGATGACCAATGTTAAATTAAATGAACAGCATCAACTTCAGGCTACAGAAGTACATCGATGTTTAAATATTCTAAATTGATTAAGAAGGAACAAATCAATGTACAAAAAAAATAAGTACGGAATTGTATGAACTCTAAAAGAAGCGAGACTGGGTTGTTTGACAGAAACATTGTCTTTTGCAATGCATCGTCCGGCATGTGAATTTATTCTCATTCTAATAGTTACAATCTTGAACATTAGACACGATTAAATAATAGACCAGACGACTTTTAACGTATCTAGAGATCCAAGACCATACAAACATGTCTCTTGTGGGTTGCAAGACAGACACGTTGTATTTGTCTGATAGTGACCATGCATAAAACTTAGTACGGAGTGTTGATCTCAGTCGTTCTTCTTCATGACTCTGTCGAAGCAGTTGTTGATAAAGGTACACACACCGAGAAGCACGCGGTATTACTGAAGATATGTAAACTCCATTCAGTGAGGCAGAGGGTATGATACCACTGAGAATTGGTAAGGGGACAAAATTGGACAATCATCAGGTTTGTCAAACTATATTTTATTTTGAAGTCGGCCATCTTTGTCAATGTCGTCAAAATACGAAAAAGACCTTCTGGTTACCGTGGAATAAGAAAAAGTGGGCTATTTATTAACAGGACACCGTCAGTATGTCCGAAATGGAAATTTAAGAACTTTGCCAGATACTTAATGCGTTTGTTAGCGCTGAGAAAGTTCTGAGTACCAAACAAGTTGCCCAGTAGAAGTGCACAATACGTACCCATTGGAATACATACTTTCTGTTGAAATATCAAACTATCAAACTCAACAAATATGTTGTTGATCAAAATGTAAAGCATTTGGATGATATTACCTTCGTTGTAATCATTGTTGGAATCAGCGTCGTTCTTTACAAAGCAAGCTTTTTCATAACCTAAGATATTTGATTAGTATCTACTTTGCCAATTTTTGCAATAAAAAATATCTCTGTTTAATGAATTGATGCAGTCGATCTTTCAATTGAGAAAGGGGAATAGAAGTGGAGTAGAGGAGAACAATTAAAGTCTTTGATCTTAATAGAAAATTGTAACGATTATGACTGAAGTTTTTGAGTGGATCTTTAGAATTTTTAAGAATTAAGAATCCACATCTGATTTAAATATTTATAATTGTAATTTTGGTATGTGTAGAATGGAATTATAGTATTAATGCATTAATTTTTGAAAGATGATTAGTCGAACATCTTGACGATTCAAAATATTGTAAAAAAAACCATAAAAAAATAAATAATGAAAATTTAAAATGGAAAGACCCTAATCAAATGGCAATATCAAAAGCTCAAACACATCAAACAAATGGATAACTACTGTCATATTTCTGACCAATATAGCTCACATTAATGGAGTATGACTAGCTCAACAACTACAAATGATTGATTGATTGTAAGTTTCTTATTGTACATCCCGCACAAGAGGGGTTTGGCAATCATGTAGTGACCCTATCTCTATTCCCCAGTCACCCTTGAAAAGGGGGGGGGACTACAAAATGAAGATCATTGGTTGTAATTTTTTTGGTTATTTTTCTAATCTTTGTTTCTCATTTATATTTTTGTTCAGTGGCAAATATTTCATCCATGTTCAGATCAAGACTAAGTTAACAATAAAAACAATAGATATGTTCTGTAATAAAGACACAAGGTTGGGGAAATGCCACTGGAAAATGTAGGTAAACTGGATATAAAGGACATAAATTTAGCCTTGCAACAGGTCACCTTCAACTCCATGTTGCAATGATTCTAAATGTGGCACTTCCTTTACCATGCCCATTCTGACTGAACTTGGCCCTTGTACTTGTACATCCCGCACAAGAGGGATTTGGCAAGCATGTAGTGACCATATCTCTATTCCCCAGTAACCCTTAAAAGGGGGGGGGGGGGACTACAAAATGAAGATCATTGGTGGTCATTTTTTTTGGTTATTTTTCTAATCTTTGTTTCTGATTTATATTTTTGTACATAAAACAGGCTGTAACTTTTCTAGCTTGATTTAAAAAAAAAATCAAAAAGTCATGTCAGGCATTCTATTGCTTACTATAAGATAAGATAAAATAAGATAAGAATTTTATTAATCTAATCAAGAACCCATAAAGGGCATCATTTTACAACACAATATGATTGGAAAAAGCAAAACAGAAAACTAATACCATACTATATGTTGTGTATTTGGCTTATTGTTTGTAGGCCATACAGAGACCTATTTATCAATCTGTGAAATAAACACTCGTTTTTTTCATTTTAGGTTTTGCGTTCTAACAGGTAACAAGGAGCATGTCACTGAACCTATGTTTATTTTTTATTGATACATGTACAGTGAAACCTGACTAAACTGAATCCTGCATAAACCAAACATGTTCTTAAGCACCATCATATCAAATTGTATGCGTTGTGAACCTGATAAAACCGAACATCAGCCAAAACCAAACAAAATCTTAAATACTGAAGAGGTTCGGTTTAAACAGGTTTCACTGTATATACACATTTGTTTTTTTTTTAATTTTGTGTCATCTTGTTGGTTTCTCATTGACATATACATGAAATACAAATATCCTATCAAATTCACTATAACCTGAGAGAAGGTATTTGTACAAATTAAACAATGTGATTCCAATATACGTCGGCAAATTTTTTTACAGTCGTATAAAAAAATTTAGTATGGTGAAATTGTTTTTGTTGTGTATTTACCATGTTTACTATTAATGAGGGGCCTGATGGGTTATTTTCATTCTTCGTGTTTGTCACATTTTCGCTATTGTGATCCGTTTTTTCAACATTTTTTTTTTTTTTTTATATTTTTGTGATCTTTGATCATGGAAATTTATTTTTGATTGTGATTGACAAAAAAATCAACTCTTGAATTGTGATGAGACCCCCCCCCCCCCCATTAGGCCCCTCATTAATAACTAATCTTAGATGTTGGCCTCATGTAAACAAAAGATGTAGTATTCAGATCAGTTTTATTATGCAAATCAGTTCTAAAACTACAAATTTTTATACTTCACACACTCTCACAAAAAGTCAAGCAGTTGATTCACCGGTATTAAAATACAAATTTTTTTTTAGTACAACTTTGTATATTGCATATTACTTTCTTAACTGACATGATTAACTTTTTCATGGATTTCAATTTAGATCATTTGTTATAAAATATAACTTCAGGGAATTTTTTTTATAATTTATGGTTGCATACTTTGCAATTCTACATCAATTGGATTTCATTGAATTAAAATCTAAAAAAGAGCTATTCAATTAGGCAGATATGGGAGGGTTGCAGCCAGGACTTCCATAACTATCCCAAAATCAAAATTACTTTCTTCAAATAAATCTGCAAATCAAATGCAAAAAACAACTGAAATTGACCTGCAACCCATTTCAAAAAAAAATAATACCCTCTCATATCCGCTAAATGGAATAGCCTTAACTATGTAAGCCATCCAAAATTGACGTCCATGAATAAAAGTATCATAATTTACAATAATCAAGAATTCATAAAAATTTATACATTATATGCAAGAAAAAAAATATGATGTGGAGAATACATAGATAGATATGGCCAACACCAAAAAAAATTAATTAAAGTTATTCATTATAAATGTTTAATAAACACTGTTACATATCTTTAGCATCTAAAAAGTGGAAAAGTATTTCAACTGTACAAAATATAAAGAAAAGGTAAAATACTTAAAGATAAAAAGTCTTTATTAATCTCAATTCATCATATATTGCAGAAAAATTGCACATATATAAACATATGTTTGTATTAAAATATTACACAAACTAGAAATTCTGTATATACACTAAAACTATTTATAAAAGAGAAGTCCATGTTATCTTAAAACTACAATTTGTGATTGCATCAAAATTTCTTATTCTTATCAGCTGCTGGTCAACCATCTCTTGATCAACAATATAACCTCTCCCCCCCTCCCAAGAAAAACATGCCAATTAAAAAGTATTCTTTGAATATGTCAAAAGGCGATATATTATTGATGCTGCCAAATATCCCTATGATTTCCTGTAGGGATTTAATTAGTTTTGATTACTCTTCTAGTCTTGGACTGAAGAAGGGCCAGGTAATATTAAACACAATGAATAATTCAACAGATCAATTCAATTCTGGGAATGCACATTTGGGCTATTTGGTATCAAATTTAAATAAAAATCTACATTTGGGGCAATACTACTATAAACAGGTAAATAACAGGTAGCATATCTACATTTCAATTACATACTTATATTTGATACATACATGTATTATGAAATTCTATTTATAACATATTCTTGTTTTATGTACTCATTCCCTTTACCAGATAAATGTCTTCTCCCTTGCTAACCACAGAAAGGTGGAAGACATGTTTTAAGCAAGACCAGTCTAATAATAACCCTAAATAACTTATTAAAACAACTGACAAAGTTCAGGGTTGAGTTCAATATCGTAGCGGCTACGTAGCTGCTATCAATATCTATGTAGCAACTAGTCTGTAGCTACATGTTCAATAGTAAAAATCTACGTAGCACTACGTAGCCGCTACGATATTGAACTCAACCCAGGTATAAAACAGCTGCATGAATGTTAAAGGATAAAATGTACACCTAATCAATTGTTCTTAAAGATTGTATCTGGCCCTGAATTTAAAGCTAACAGCCCTAAAAACTGTAGTGCTGTGTTACTGCCTGATCTCAACTATAAACTAATTAACATTTAATGGTGTAAAACTTCAAGTTCCTTTTTTTCAAACTAGCATAGTTTTCAAAAGACAAGATTTATGTTGGATGTGTTTTTAAAATTATTTCTAAAATGATATTTTGTATATTTTACATCAAATATTGATTTTTAAGTATATCATATGTTATATAACAGTACAGGAAGAAACATTTATTTAGTCTAAATGTAAACTTGTATCTCCATAAGTTTTAGCCCACCTGATAGCATTGTCACGTAATTGATTTAGCCCAAATGTCGATTTAGCCCAAACGTCTTTTACCAATATTTTTAATATAAGACCTTTAGGATTATTTTTTTCAGAAAATTCATAAAATATGTCATGGTATATTTGTAACTAAAAAGTACAGAATAATGAAGTTATGATATTTATAAATGATTTTACATGAAAATATAATAAGTTAATATTT
Organism: Mytilus galloprovincialis; assembly: GCA_037788925.1. NCBI lineage: Eukaryota > Metazoa > Mollusca > Bivalvia > Mytilida > Mytilidae > Mytilus > Mytilus galloprovincialis. The sequence continues at coordinate 28,285,924 of CM075342.1, read as the reverse complement.
AGAACTGAAAAAAATACATAAAATAAGATTTCTATTTACAATAATACTTCTCAATGTTTCTTCTTATGATTGTCTGACAACATCAATCTGTAAACACATTAAATTCAAAATAAAAAATTTCTTCACACAGTAAAACCACAAAACACAATAGACCACCATTTAATTCTGTTCGTATAAAATCTACCCTTACAACTAAATGTACTTCTCTATTTTTAGATGACATACAGCTTGCATGGGAAGCAGATAGGGCAGAAGACATTTCAAATCTTTGTTCATTACTTATACCGTATAGCGGTTTATTTTTCGCGGTTAGAACAAAATCCCAAAAACAAATTCCACCAAGTGTACATGCAAAGGTATTGATAAAAGTTTTGAATTCATCAAAATAATAACCGCCAAAATATATCGTATACCTTATTCAATGAAAATCCCAAAATTTTAAACCCCAGAAAATAACCCCCTGTACAGTATTCTCACATTCTACGATTTTTTCGTCACAAATTATAATCTTACGAGAAAAACTGATCATTAGTCATAAATATTCCAGTTAATTTACAATCAATTTCAATTTTAATTGTAAGATTTTTTGTGAAAAGAATTGCTGATTTTTAATTATGCAAACTGAACTTTTAACTGATCAAAGGACACTGCATTGATATCAGTGATTTACACTAACCTTTGGCAATATTATCACAGTAAAAAAAGTAAACAATAACTATTTAAATAAAAAGATAATATTGTTAAAATATAATATTATATAGCACAATTAAATTAGTTTTGATTCAAATTAAAAATGCATTTGATTGTCAAAATGTAAAAAAAGTTTGCGTAATTAAAATGGCAACTGTAAATTTAAAGTATATAAATGTAGATTTAAAAAAAAAACACCTAAAAAAAAAGTCCTACATATTAGTAAATCACTACAGGTGTATACCATAACAAGTAGTACCAATTCACATATATTTATTTTGATAAAACTAATCTTGTTTTAGTCATTTAAAGTAATGTACTATTTCTATCTTCATCATATACATTTAGCTACAGAATATTTTTCTTTGTAAAATACCAAATACTGATTCTAAAACTTATATCACATGGTACCCTTTAGTGAATGCCCCGTATCACATACCCTGCATCACAAACCTTTGGTCACATGCCCCTATATCGCACCCGTCATTTTAATGCCCCTTAAATTGTCAAGTTAAGGTGGTACCCAACACCTTCACTAAAACTAATTTAGCTCGTTTAATTTTCATAAAATTTTGATAAGTATTTACTTTGACCATTTGACAAAAATATAAAAATTTCAAAAAATTTGAACCAACCAATTTATCAGAAATATAACACTGGTTATATACCAGTTTGACAAACACAACTTTTAATCATTGAGAAGCTTAATATTCCACACTGTAATTAAAGCGTCTAGCTGATTTTACAGAGTTATCTCCCTGTAGTGTAAGGTACCACCTTAAATATATGATAAATTTAAAAACACATTGTAAAATTTTAATTGAATGCTCTAACAACCATAGAACCTAATCAGCCCTCAGCCTTCCAAACTCTAACTAATATTGATCTCTTGGCTTGATAAAGTATAATTTTGCCATGTATTTTTACTCTATATATCATTATATTACTACACAATTTTAATATTCCTTTCCCTCATACAGTTGTATGTCATCCCAATAGAAGTACATGTTATAGTTGTCTATTTGGCAGTACATGTAAATAATATACATGATTACATTCTGTCTTCCGTTTACATAAAAAAACACAAAATTCTATAACGTAACTTCACTTAGGTAAAGTTTTGTTTGTAATCATCTCTAGCTTATACCTTAAATCTAATAATTACAAAACTTTCATAAACATAATGCATGACAAAATACAGCTTATGAGTAAACTTATTTACACTTTTGGTATTTAGCTAAACTTTGTCTCATAATAACCTTCTGACATCAAGCAACAGTCACTTTTTAATTGTGATGTCAAGTTTCACCGGAAAATGTGTGATTTTACATACTGACAGAAAAATTTGCATACAAGTGTAAATATTTCTATTATATCCAACCATTATTATCCTTTCTTACTATTAGTTAGTTCATTCATAAGTTTATTGTCATGAAAGACAAGCTAAAACAAACATAATCATAGGAATAGAAACTGGGAATATAACAGTTTTACAAATCTAAAATTAAAAAAAATCCATGACAGTGAACCTTAAGGTACGTCAAATCAAGATATCCCCAGTAAATAAAAAAAGGCTCATAAATACATGTACATTTCAAATAAACTTAAAGTTAAGAATTGATAGGAATGGAAACAAATGGATTCTTTCAACATATTTTCAATATTCTATGCTTACCAGGGTTTCCCCTTGGTATTATTTTTTTCGCCACCTCTTTCGCCTTACATATTTTTTAAATGATGAATGGAATATTATTTGTAAATTCATTAACTCTTAAAGTAACATTGATTATAATGAAAAAAACTACATTCATGAATTTTTTTCATAAATAAAGTCAGTTGAACAACATTTATGCAACTAATATTCCATTCATACACAATGAAAAAATTTAACATTCAATGTCGACATTCTAAATATGATCAACAAAAATAACCTAATAACAAATCTTATCATAAGAACAAAACGTTTATCAAAAGTAAAACAAAAATATAGAAACAAAATTAGAATACCAGAGCTTTTTGCAAAAGAATTTTGTCACCATTTTGGAGGGATAAACAGATGAGTTCCTTACTTGACTAAACAAAGTGAAAGATGCCATACACACAAGTCTGACGAGAGATCCTTACTATGTTGAAGTGATGAATTAAGTAAGGCTTAAGTTTAACTTGCGAGGCCCCTCATGGGGGGGTCCTAGTAATCACATAATCACCATTTTTTGGCCAATATAATCACATAATCATTAAATATTTGCTTATCTTTAGTAATCAAATAATCATAAACTAAAAATACAGTCCTAGGTAATCAAATAATCATGAAATATTTGGCTTAATAATCAAATAATCATTAAAAAAACGGCCAAGTAATCACATAATCAAAAACCCCATGAGGGCCCTCACTTGCTTGCTTGAAGGAATTTGGGCACTTTGGCCTCCAACATAGTCATAAAAGGGAAGTAACTCTTGCTTAATTTGTGTCAACTGAAACCTATCTTTTTACATAAACTTGATTGTGGATGAATGAAACTATAGATGGCACTGTGGTTAGGTGTAGAATATTTATATACTGATGAACTAGGCAGATATTTGTTTACAACTTTTTGATATTCAACAAATAATCGGATTTATGAGTTAATTCCCCTTCCCTTCCCCTCTGACAGTCACTATAGCAACATTTACCAACTTGCACAATTTAACACAAATTCCGGATTCCCAACAATAAATGAATAGGTTTATATAATCTTGACACCTAATTGTGTTGCTTGTGGTGTTAGGATGATACTTATTAAGAAAATGTGAAAAATGGCATTGTTAATCTAAGATGGTCACTTAGCATAGTTTTTAAGACAAACAAGATTTGAGCCAAGGTCTTAGCCACAATTTTAAATTCTCAAATAAGATAAGATATCCTTAAATAATTACATTAGATGTATGTTTCATTATGATATGTTTTTCTGATTGGCTACACTACAATCTCGCATTATTCCTTAGTCAATTTCATTACACAATAAAATGTATCCTTCATGTTGACACTAGGTCCCACAATAAAGTGCACAGGTAAATCAAATAAAAACTTGATAAAAACCATGTTTTCATGATCCTAGCTCAAAAATGTAACTTCTGCGCTTCATACAAAATGTACTTCATTCAACGCTTTTACACCCCAATGAAGTTACAAAAAGAAGCATTCAATTCTTAAGTAAAAGAATTTATGAGAAAGGTATATAAATGACATAAAATATGATTTCAACTTTTGCATAACTTAAAATAGAATGTACACATAAAAATGATAGCACTTTGAATACACAGTCATTAACAAGTAACTTCATTCACTAAAGTAAGGTATTAATGAGATTGCAAGCATCTAGCTTATTTCTAAGACAAAAGTTATAGAAATTGATACATAAATACAAATCTTAAAAGCATTTGACATATATATGTTACAGTGAATTTGTATAATCAGTGATTATGTAGAATCCCTGAAATTTTCAGGGATTATGTAGAATCACTGGCTAGTTTAGGGATTATATATAATCACTAAAATTTTACATGCAAACAACACTAACAACTAGCCCATTCTTTGCAGAAGAAAGGCACAAAAACATCTACACAAAATTAATTATAAACTGTCATGTCTTATAAATTTGTCAAAATGATATGAATTTACAAAGTTTCTCAAGTTCTAACAATAATTAAAAAAGAAATGGATTCTTTCTCAAATCATTGAGTCAGCAACATAACAGCTACATTTGACACTAAAATTCATATTTTGCTGTAATTGATTACCATATATTGTTATTACATGTACCTCACAACTGTTTAATTATAGCATTTTCAATTGTTGTATTTTTCTGTATACCTTTGCATCAACATTTTATCAGAATAAATCATATATACATATATAAAAGAAAAAGACAACCTTAAGCTGGTTAAATATATCACAATCATATCTGTAACAATTATGATAAGTAAATAAACAATGACAAAGAGTTTAAATTTGTAAAGCAGAATGCTAATATAATGCATTGTTGGTAAATAAATGTCAGACAGCTGCGGATGTATCATAATTCCTAGAATTCCAATTTCCTTGAATTATGTGGTTAGAGAATATAGGTCAACCACCAATTTACAAAGTACACGTTTTCTTAAGGCTTGAACAAAACCACATAACCAAATATCCAGGAAAAGACAAATACTCTTTGATCCAAAAACATTGATAAATGAATTTACAGTATACTATAACATATATGGCACTATAAATTTAAATGGCACACTAAATAGAATTCAATTCCAGAACTAATTTCTGTTGTTTCCAAAATCCTAACCCCTACTTTCATTTATATCATATCTCAACCATTCTCAGTTTTATTGTTGACATTTAAAAGTTAATATCTTAATACAGCTTTAAAGACATAAAATTCCTAATGTTAATGTATGCTCTTTATCAGTTTATTTTATTATTAATTTTCCACAATTAGACTAATTTTCAAAGAGGGTTCTCTTCAAGCACTCCCACTTCCTCCATTAATAAAACAGACTAAAAAAAGAAAGCAATCATTGAAACCTCAAGGGGAGGTTATGGTCTTTTGTCTGAGTTAGATTTTATGCATAAAGCGAGAAAACACATTTTTTTTAGTTTTCAGCAAATTAATTTTCAAAATTGAACACTATAATGTATGGGGAAGATCTACAATCAAAACATATATTTTTTTGTCAACTGTTTGACCACAATATTTTTATGTTCGCCAAGTGACAGTGGCGGATTCAGAAATTTTCATAAGTGGGGGCCCACTGACTGACCTAAGAGGGGGCCCACTCCTGTCACGCTTCAGTGATTCCCTATATAAGCAACCAAATTTTTTCCCAAAAAGGGGGGGGCCCGGGCCCCCTGGGCCCCCCTCTAAATCCGCCTCTGAGTGAGGATCAGAATATTTTATTAGGAAAAAAAACATAACACCCTCCTTCATATTAAATGGTCGTTTCGTAATATGGTCAATAGTGCTGAAAGTGTCATCAAACACCAGAAATAAATCATCACATAAGGGTGGTAATGCTTATGACAATTTTACACTTATTCCATTCCAACTAAGATTATTTGCTCATAATCAAGTATTTACATTTCTACAATGCAACAAGACAATGTTAATGAAAAAATAGTTACAAATCCAAAATTAACAAGTTAAATATGGTTAATAAGTTGATGAATTCTAAAAATCTGGAATGATAAGAATTTGTGATATGTAAATATAATACCATAAAATTACTGATTTAAGTTTTTAATACTTCTAAATCCAGGACTTGTAGCTGAAGCATAACCCTAAATATTCTGCTTAGCAGAGCTAGTGTTGACAAGGTGTGCCACACATTTGAATCCATCCCTCATGTGAATACTCACAATAGGAAAACTAGCACTATTCAAAATGTAGCACTAAATCAAAATTAATTGTTTTAAAGCATTACATGTTAAATTTGTACAAAGCACTATCATGACTATCAGCTACCGTGAATTCAGAAATTATTTGCGTGCATTTAATATTGCGATTTTGTCATTTTGGACTGAAAGCGATTTTTACCCTGTTGCAATTTTTCGCAATACATGTACTGAAAACATTACAATAATTTCTGAATTTACAGTAAATAAATTAAAAAAAAAAAAAGATTTGCGTAAATTATGAAGTTAATCTGCAGAATCCTTTTATGGATGACTAATCAACAGGTCTTGTCCTTGAATTAGCTATTGTCCTTGAAGTAACTTCGATATTTTCCTGTGGATCCTGGAAAGAAAATGTTAACAAAACATTATCTCTTATTTAAGGTAAAAATGCAAAAACTTTGTTTACAATATTTTTTGTGTGTTTAGCAATAATAAAAGCAAAAATAGCATTTATTGTCATTGAGAGAATTACCACAAATCTAACAAGTTTTTGCAGTTATATTTATCCACGGAAAAAAGTCATTCTTTAAAATGGCCAACTCTGCACATAGAGACCCAAGGACTTATAGCCATAATATTATCCTTCTTGTCTGAAGATGGATATTTATTAATAGAATGATTGCTTAGGAAGATTTTTTTTTACTAGAGATTACATGGAGCCTGTATTCAGATCAACAATATTTCAGATTTATGCCCAAGTCCTTTTCATATTTGCTTTATGTGTTTAATTTTTTTTCTCTCCAGGCACTTTGGATTCCTCTACCAATAAAACTGATATGAAATATCAAACACAGTGTTGAAAGTGGCATCAATCAATCAATTGCTTACATATTCACCATTTGGTCTATGGTGGACAGTTTGGCAATCATACCATATCTACTAATTCTGAAATAACAGTTTATATATGAATTAATTTCTGAATTAGCATTTTATGTACATTTCTTTGAAACTTACATCTTCTATGCTGGTTGGTGCACTTCCTTGGCTGTTATCTGATTCTGGTGCGCCAAGGGGTTGACCAGACTCTGTTGTTCCAGAACTGCGAAGAGGCTGGGTTCGATTTTCAGATGAAGACCTGTGTGATGGCTGGATGTCACTCTCAGATGAAACTGATCCAGATGTTTGAGATGGCTCATTTCTTCCTTGATTTCCTACTGCAGGCAGACTTTCATCCTGTTGTTTACCTGGTAAATTAACTGTCAATGGGTCCTGCACTGGACGATTGCTAAAAGAAGGAGCTACTTTGAAATTTTCGTCATTTGTTGCTGTTTCAATATCATTGCCACTTGCTGTTGTGTTGGATGATGGAGAATGTGGATTCTGTCTGTTGTCAGATTGTCCTAAATTAGGACTAACTTGGTCAGTTACAGGACTCCGTGGTGTCGGTGCAACTAAAACATTAAAGAATTATTTTATTTCATCATTTTTCTGACTTTATTCATACGAGACAACAAATTTAAGTATAGTAGAATACTTGAAATGTGTACTTCAAATTCAGAAATTATTGAAAGTTTTTTTTTTTTAATGTGAGTAATGCGACTGGTGATGTATCCCAATAATATGAGCTTGTATTCTGATATATGTATGCAGATTGTACTAAAATTGCAATAATTAATCTCACATTTTATCCATTTCTCAAAATATTCAATAATACGTACATGATTATTTGTAAATTTACAGCAATACCTACTTCACAGTATAAACAACATGTTTCTAGCTCTTAATTTAGTTACTGACATGTTATAGCATACCATACATACATTTTATAAATTTATCTATTGATAAATTAAGAAATTATAAAGAAACCAAAAGGTTCCAGATTCTTTAGGCATAGATGACCATAGGAAAATTAAATCTCATTTTTTATAGATTTTTTTTTTTAAAATACTCAAAAGTATTTTATAAATTCTTGGCTTTTAAATTTTTTGAGTTGAATGTTTCTGATAACAGAAAATCAGTAAAAGAATCTTTGAGACACCACATTTTAAAAGTTATTTACTTAATTTTCAGAACATCCTTATAATCTAAACTTACAACAAAATGTTAAATAATTCTCAATATTTTGGAGCAGGTATAAACAGACCCCAATAATTAGATTATATCGAATCATTAGTAAGTTGTATTATATTTATTCGTGATATTTGCCATTACATGTAATAACTTTTGGCTAAATGCCGGATCATTTTTTTTAAAACAAAATTCATTAATTTTCTAATAAATCTCTCACAAAAAAGTACTGTAAACCAACTTATTTTTGCAGATACATTATTTCGTGTTTAGCCCTTTCTAGCCCATTTGGCTTCAATTATTTCGTGATTCTCAAATTTACTTGATGTAGTTAAGTAAGGAAGAATCAAAGTTTTACATAATCACGAAGATTTATATTCGATCAACCTATTTTGTTATATTGTGTTTATTTGTATTCATTTTTATTTGTTCACATACTCTGGTTAAGGGTCTTGAGAAATAAAAACTTGTAACTTGAAACTCGAAAGTCACAAAAATAAATCGCTCTCAAAAATTATTTGGTTTACAGATTATAAATATATATATATATATGTTACAACTCAATTTCATCACATACAATTTGCTATGTATGGTTCAGGGTTTCAAAAATCAGAGTTGGAATCAAAAGTAGACTGAAATTTTAAATACCTGGAACTACGGGAGGATTTTCTGCTCTAACAAATTCAGGCTCCTTTTTATTGTTACCTCCATCATTATTAGGAGTCTCTGGAATAGTATCTAAATTGTCAATAAGACTTTCATTCGGCATATTTCCAGTTGACTCTGAAGTTTTGTTCACAGTTGAAGGAGTTTCATTCGTAGTTGAATGTGTTGTATTGTTAGGATTAGATTCAGAAGGGACTTCTTGACTACTTGATGAACTGCGATCAGTTTCATGTCCACTCCCATAGAATAACGAAGTAGCATTGTTGTCCATATCACCTCCTGATCCACTCTTACCCCCATATATACTACTTGGTAATGATCTACAACCAATAGAATCTTGACTCCGTCCTGGTTGATGAGATTTTGCCTCCTTTTCTGTAGATGGTATATTGCTTACATTTTTCTCCTTCTTGTTAATAACTGACTTTGGGACTGTCTCTTTTTCAGAACTACTTAAATGTTCATCCTCATCTTGTATAACTTTTTTTAAATGTGTTTCAGTAGGGTCTAGGTCACAGTCTCTATATTTTTTATGATAATCCCCATCACTGCCAACTGCACCATTTGAAGGAAGAAAACCATTCATATTACTATTTGAATTAGTTTCATCTTTATATAATAACTTAGTTTCTACAGTTGGTGATTCTTCAGTTCCATTTTCTACTGGTCCAACCAATTCATGTTCTTCAGGCTTCTTAGGTGCTGCTTGTTTACATCTTAACCTCTGGAAATTTTTTCGAACAATTTCTACAAAGCTGCGGCAGCAATCTGCATAAAAATAAATGAAAATAAATGCAGAATGCGTCCATGGGACACAGATGATGCCCCAGCTTGCATATACCATTATAAAGGGGCATAACTTCAGAACGATAAAAGTAATGCCACCAAAATTCTAACTTAATCTGTGTTTTGTGGTAATAAGCTTTGTGTATAATTTTTATAACATATGATAGAGGCAAACTAAAGTTGGAGAACGGACACCAATTTTGGGACCTACATACAGATGGACAATGGTAATATTTAATGTCATCCAGTGATGGCAGGGGCATCAAAATATGTCAAAATCTATTGGCAATACAGGAACATACAGAATATATATATATATATATATATACAAGATTGCACACGCTGAAATGTCTCGCCTTCTATACTAATCATTGATATTATGTTGATAGTCCTAAGTATAAAGCTAAGCTTTATTACAACTGTCACATAAACTTAACATTAACCAAGATAACTAAACAAAGACCAATAAACCTTGAAAAAGAGGTCCAGGTCAGATGAACCATGCCAGGCAGACAGGTACAGCTAACAATGCTTCTATACAACATATATAGTTGACACATTACTTATAGTTTAAGAAAAAAAGACCAAAACACAAAAACTTAACACTGTGCAATGAACCGTGAAAATGAGGTCACGGTTAAATAAAACCTGCTCGACTGACATAAAGATCATAAAATATTTCCATACACCAAATATAGTTGACCTATGGCATATAGCATTAGAGAAAAAGACCAAAACTCAAAAACTTAACTTTGACCACTGAACCATGAAAATGAGGTCAAGGTCACATGACATCTGCCCGCTAGACATGTACACTTAACAATCATTCCATACAACAAATATAGTAGACCTATTGCATATGGTATGAGAAAAACAGACCAAAACACAAAAATTTAACTATAACCACTGAACCATGAAAATGAGGTCAAGGTCAGTTGACATCTGCCAGTTGGACATGTACACCTTACAGTCCTTCCATACACCGAATATACTAGCCCTATTGCTTATAGTATCTGAGATATGGACTTGACAACCAAAACTTAACCTTGTTCACTGATCCATGAAATGAGGTCGAGGTCAAGTGAAAACTGTCTGACAGACACGAGGACCTTGCAAGGTACGCACATATCAAATATAGTTATCCTATCACTTATAATAAGAGAGAATTCAACATTACAAAAAATTGGAACTTTTTTTTCAAGTGGTCACTGAACCATGAAAATGAGGTCAAGGACATTGGACATGTGACTGACGGAAACTTCGTAACATGGAGCATCTATATACAAAGTATGAAGCATCCAGGTCTTCCACCTTCTAAAATATAAAGCTTTTAAGAAGTGAGCTAACGCCGCCGTAAAGTTGCAGGCTCGACAATAAATGGTCTGTGACTGTATAAAGCAAAAGTCACTCCGTCTAAGGTTAGTTAGTGTCTTTCTTTTTCCCAAATAGCACAACTGCCATACAAAATACCATATATTGGTGAAAGTTATAATTTAGGATTGTATGATTTGAAGTGTTTTCAGTCATTTGAATGTTTACATATTTTTTAGACAGATGAAAGAGTTTTGACACTGTAAATTAATTCATGTTCGCTCAGTTGTTATGATCTAAATGGACAGCTCTAATTGATTCATAATATTTCTAATGTATCATCTTTAATCAGATTTGTTATGATGTACTGTAAATTATAAAATTATTGCTTTTTTTTATTACCCCGGTAATGCAAATACATGTAATATGACTGAGTGAGTATTGCAACAATAAGAACTCACATTCTGATGTCATCCTAGTTATACCACACTTCCATTTCTCAATTAATAGTATTCAGTTGAACTTATATAAAAACTTAAATTATAAATTATATATTTTGCATCACTTACCTGCAAATGTTTTATTTTTCCTGTACAATATCATTATCACCAATATTGCACCTATTATTAAACATATAAGTACAATAACTGCTACTACCCTAAAATTAAAAAAATATATAATAATGACAACGAAGACGATGATGTGATACCAATATACGACCGCAAAAATTTTTGCGGTCATATACAAACATATCTATTAAAATTATTAGTATTAATCAATTATGTACTATTTCTATCTTTTTTAAAATACTGTGATTCATTATATGTTGGATATATGTTGGATATCAGTTTTCCTGGATTTCTTGGGAATAAGTAAACCATAGATTTAAATGTTCAAACAAACTACCCGGTACATATTTTCTATAGAAATAGTATGTAGACTTTGGCAAAACCTTGAAATGATGATAAATCAAATATTCTGGACAGTGTATAAGTTATATTTTTTAAAATGAAATAGAAGACACAACTTCAGTCTTGGGAGTGTTACCAGTATAAAACACATAGATAGCAGCCAAATTGAATTTTTAGGGAGACCCAAAGTGAAAGGAGTGATTGAACAAATTCAAACTCTTAGAAGTTCCAGACATATAAATGTTGAAAATATGTGGCACAGCCTTATGTTTTGGCCTAGAAAAAGTAGAAGTACATATAAATTTTCATACATGTATTAGGATATTTTTTTTTTAATAACTTCACAGTTAAAGTGGCACAGTTTTAGCTGTAAAAGTAGTTCCAATGGGAAATGGCATTGTCTATATTCACAGAAGTGCAACCTTTAGTGATACTGAATTTTAAAGAATTGAAATTTGTAACCAGGTAACTGTAATTAGTTTCATAGTTAAGTAATTAAGTAACTGTATTTCACTCACAGCATACCTTTGACAAGAATGTGTCCATAGTACACGGATGCCCTACTCGCACTATCATATGCTATGTTCAGTGGACTGTGAAATTGGGGTAAAAACTCTAATTTGGTATTTTAATTAGAAAGCTCATATCAAATAGGGAATGTGTGTACTAAGTTTCAAGTTGATTGGACTTCAACTTCTCCAAAACCTACTTTGATCAAAAACTTTAACCTGAAGCGGGATACACAGACTGATGAAGGAACAAATGAACAAAAGAAGGGAAGGATGGACAGATGGACAGACCAGAAAACACAATGCCCCTCTATATCTAAGGTGGGGCATAAAACTAGAGGCTCTAAAGAGCCTGTGTCGCTCACCTTGGTCTTTGTGCATATCATAAACAAATAAAAACTTACAAAATTTACAAAATTGTTAAAAATTGTTTAAAATTGACTATAAAGGGCAATAACTCCTTAAGGGGTTAATTGACTATTTTGATCATGTTGACTTATTTGTAGGTCTTACATTGTTGTACATTATTGCTGTTTACAGTTTATCTCTATCTATAATAATATTCAAGATAATAACCAAAAGCTGCAAAATGTTTTGAAAATTACCAATTCCAGGGCAGCTACCCAACAACGGGTTGCCTGATTCGTCTGTTCATGTTGACTTTTTTGTAGATCTTACTCTGCTGAACATTAATACTGTTTACAGTTTATCTCTATCTATGATAATATATAAGATAATAACCAAAAACGGCAATATTTCCTTAAAATTACCAATTCTGGGGCAGCAATCCTTCAACAGGCTGTCCAATTCATCTGAAAATTTCAGGGCAGATAGATCTTGACCTGATTAATAACTTTACCCCCATGTCAGATTTGCTCTAAATACTTTGGTTTCAGAGATATTAGCCAAAATCTACATTTTACCCCTATGTTCTATTTTTAGCCATGGCGGCCATCTAGGTTGGTTGGCCGGGTCACTGCCCACATTTTTAAAACTAGATACTCCAATGATGTGGTCAAGTGTGGTTAAATTTGGCCCAGTAGTTTCAGAGGAGAAGATTTTTGTAAAAGTTAACGATGACAACAGACGACAAGTGATGAGAAAAGCTCACTTGGCCCTTTGGGCCTGGTGAGCTAAAAATAAATAAGCTGAGTATTAGAATGTTACTGGTAAATGGAAATAATATAAATCTCTAACTTACCCGTCTGATATTGAATTATCACCTTCCTTTACTGGCCTGGATGTAGTGCCTAAAAAAAAATCAATTTTAAATGCTTCTTAATTCAATAATTAATAGAAATGTACTGTCATGTATCCTAAAAGTGCTCTGCTGTAGTTAAGGTTTTAATATTTTATTGTTATGTCTCGTTTATTAATCTTTTAATATAAAGTTTGACAATAATAAAATGAAAATGCAAACTTTTTTCTAATACTAAAAAATGCATTTATACTAATTCTGACCACTTTGACAAATTTGAATAAAAAACACCTTGATTGTATTTGTCTCATGTATTCTAGCCATTGCCATTCAGAATTTTGCACTTTAAAATAACCTGCCACACTGTTATTTAGTGTAAACCACATTTTTGATATTATTTCTTATAGACAGTAAAAATATAAAAGTCATTCCCTGTAATTTAATTCTAAATTCCATTTTTAAGCCTGATTACATCATAAAAAAATGCTGATGACGTCAGGGTCATAAAGTAATGAATGATTAAAATTGAATATTGAAATACCTACTTGTGTCTGGAGGTGCTGTTGTAATAGGCGGTCTTTCAGTAGGAAGTTTTTCACATGTCCTGTCACTTGTAGAGGAACCACTGCTGATTTCTTGTTCATGACTTTTACATCTACAGTTAAAGACAAATACTAATTACATATATGTACTTGGTTACAAATCTTTGTGATATGTGTACTTGGCTACAAATCTTTGTGATATGTGTACTTGGTTGCAAATCTTTGTGATATGTGTACTTGGTTACAAATCTTTGTGATATGTGTACTTGGCAACAAATCTTTGTGATATGTGTACTTGGTTACACATCTTTGTGATATGTGTACTTGGCAACACACCTTTGTGATATGTGTACTTGGTTACAAATATTTGTGATATGTGTACATAGCAACAAATCTTTGTGATATGTGTACCTGGTTGCAAATCTTTGTGATATGTGTACTTGGTTGCAAATCTTTGTGATATGTGTACTTGGCAACACATCTTTGTGATATGTGTACTTGGCAACACATCTTTGTGATATGTGTACTTGGCAACACATCTTTGTGATATGTGTACTTGGCAACACATTTTTGTGATATATGTACTTGGTTGCAAATCTTTGTGATATGTGTACTTGGTGACAAATCTTTGTGATATGTGTACTTGGCAACACATCTTTGTGATATGTGTACTTGGTTACAAATCTTTGTGATATGTGTACTTGGTTATAAATCTTTGTGATATGTGTACTTGGCAACACATCTTTGTTATATGTGTACTTGGCAACACATCCTTGTTATATGTGTACTTGGTTGCAAATCTTTGTGATATGTGTACTTGGTTGCAAATCTTTGTGATATGTGTACTTGGCAACACATCTTTGTGATATGTGTACATTGTAACAAGCTTTCCATGCTCAACTATGTATGTCTGGCTAAGTTTCTACTACGCAAGAAAAGCAATCGACATTCACACTGGAAAACAATAGAATTTACTGCCAAAAAGTTAAACTCATGAATGGAATGTAACAGTGAACCCTTTATAACAGACATGAACTAGTATATATCATTCTATAAATTTACTTACACTGTTTTGTTAATGCATTGTCCGTATTTATCATCTTCTTTTTTAAATGTGTCCCCAGAACATGGAACACACTTACCTACAACAAAAACAATTTCAAGCTTTGTTCTAACATCCTTATTTTTTGTGATCATAAGATCAAATGTGGGTTTCTTTATAAAAGATGTATTAACTTGATGTTGCTTTATATTATGACTAGGTTAAGGATGTTTGCTCCTCCATTTTTTGATTTTTTGCTAGATTTTCGGAATCCTCTGGTTTTATCCATGTATTGTCATTAAAAAAAATTTGCCCACTAACCCCTACTTTTCTTTTCATAATTTTATTACATAAAGTTTAAAAAGCCATATTTCAAAATTTTATAAAATTCTTGTTATTTTTTCATAGTTTTTGAAACAAATAAGGTGCCAATGTTAAATATATGAAAAATCTAGAGAGAATTATTTCCCGCCAAATTTTCAATGGCTTATATCTCGAAAATGAGCACACGGACCTTCCATTTTTTTCTACTTTTTGAGTTTCTTCATTAATATACTATCAATTCATAATAGTCTTTTAAAAAGCTTGTTATTTTTTAACAGAGTAGCGAACATCCTTAACTATTATTTCCATTAAAAATAATGTAAATCCATTATCTAAGAATGGATTCGTTTTTTCATGGATACAAATCTATGTGGATTGAGAAAAAAATATTTCTTGGAAACTGTAAATTTTAAATCATTGCATGCAATCATTTAAAATACCTAGTTTTTTTTAATTATGGCAAACCTGATACTGTTCCATTTTTCGGCATGAATAGAAACACCATAATAATTTAAGAACTACAGTGTTTGCCTTCATTGATTTACCAAAGACTATATGTAATATTTAGGAAATGTAGAGATAAACAAACATTGGTATCCATCAAATAATAAAGAATCTACAGTAGTATGTGTTTAAAATAGCAATAATGAATCTAGCATTTTTATTCATTCTTCAATATTACAATAATAAATGAACACCATAACCTTTGAACTTTATACAATATAGTTAATAGTGGTTGAGAAATCTAGATAAATTGGAGATAGACACAACCTTCAGCGGAACAAGTGGTAATCTTTGTCAACTTATGTATGACTCAAGCACACATTACTACAAGTGGGACTTGAATATAAAACGTCAGACACCATATTGATAGAAAGAAGACCTAAATCAAAATCCTTGTAAGCACTGAAGGGTAAAGATTGCTTTAATTGATCAGTGGGAAGTAAAATCAAATATTGAATTGCATAAAGCATTGGTTATTGTTGATTCTAATGCAATTATTTTGTATCAATGGTTCTGATTGGATGACAGTTAGCGTAAAATTCTCTATCTCCTTGTCTGTAACTAAGGTAGCCGACATTTTGAATTGCTGAATGTATTGACATGTAATTTCTACAATAATAAGCCAAAAAACTAACATGTCACACCTACAAATCTTCTTTTTATCAAATTTCATTACATTTTGAAGCGGCACAGAAGCCAGAAAATGCCCGGTGTTTATGTTTGACGCCAGAAGCATACCTATGACGTCACCTAGTGTAGGAACCAAAGAAGATAACATCCTTTCATGGAATTTTCTTTAATGAAGATTTTACACTGAAAAAATGATTGAAATTTAATTATGAACTTGTTTTGCATTAGAATAGAGATAACTGTATTGTATTTGAAGCTTTGCGGATGTCCATCGGTAGTTTTACTGTCGCAAATACCCGTTTACCTGTCTCCACTACGCGTCGCCAGGTAAACTAAATTTGCGACAGTAAAACTACCGATGGATGTCCTTAAAGCTTCAAATACAATACAGTTATCTCTTAATTCAACTACAATTCTGGACAAAGGAAGATAACTCTAATTTTTAAAGATGCCATTAACCATGTTAACAATGACATCAATAATATTTTAAGAACAGATATTAGATTCCTGCACATTACACAAAGTTTGTAATTACTTGACAAGTATAACATCATTTTGTGACTTGAGTATCTGAGTACCGGTATATATTTCATTGATAAATATCTGGAAATGTTGATGGATGGGATATATTGAACATTTGATCAATGCACTAAATTTTGTGCATCTCAAAGGTAGTGATAAACCTTGGAAGATTTAGATATCAAGTCAGTACCCTAGGGTTTTAATTGAATATCATGCAATCTAAACTGAAAAATTTGAACAATAATTGCAGAAACCTTTTACATACCTTCCAATGTTAACTGAACTCCAGCTATTCGACAGTTTTGTTTATCATCTTTATATAACTGGCAGTTATATTGATCTGTGCCCCAATAGCCCCCATTTAAATTACACTGACATTTACGGCCAACAAGAACTACTCCTTCTGTAAATCAAAATTATAATTGAAGCCAAGAGTAAATATCGACTAAGGGAGAACAATACACTAATCAATAGAATTACTGTGGATTCATCATTTTCGTTGGATACCAATTTTCGTGGGTTTCGTGGGTATAGTTGAACCACGAATTCAAATGTTCAATGAACAACATATTTTCAATAGGCTTTGTATACAAATATTGGCAAAACCACGAAATCAAATTTCCACGAATATGCAAGTTTTCAGCAATCCACGAAAATTGATACCCACGAAAATAAATGAATCCAAAGTAACTGAAAAAGTATAATGCAAGGAACAAGTCTTTTGATTAAAAGCTGCAGCTACAACTTTTTAGTATGAAAAATTCTTTCAAAAACTACCCTTTTTGTACACCTTTTCTATAAATATTTACAAGCAAGAATCTAAGCAGTTATATATGTTACTCTGATCATTTGTGTGTACTGTAAATTCAGAAATTAATAGGTGTATTATAATGGTAAATTTTGAATTTTATTTATTGCAATTTAAATGTAAAACAATTCAAATGAGAAAACTATTTGTTTTTTATTCATTTTTGTCGAGCCTTCGACTTTAGTCGAAAAAGCAAGACTAAGTGATCCTACATTCTGTTGGCGGCAAATTTTTTGTACATAAATTAGGCTGCAAGGTTTCTTGTTTGAATTGTTCTACATTGTCATTTCAGTGCATTTTATAGCTGACTATGCGGTATTGGCTTGGCTCATTGTTGGCAGACGTACGGTGGCCTATAGTTATTACTTTCTGTGTCATTTGGTTTCTTGTGGAGAGTTGTCTTTTTGGCAATCATACCGCAGTTTCTTTTTTATATGTTTGTTAAGTATTTGAAGATCTTATCGCGTGACATTTTTTGTAGATTTTGTATTGATGATCAGTTCTACTGTTTTCTGTTTCTATCTATCATAGTATTCAAGATAAAAGGCAAAAACCAATAAAATTTGCTCAAAAACAACATTTAAGGGCAATAACTGAATTTATAACATTTAAAAGATAGGAAGTAAAAATCTTCACATTCTGAGCATTTTTCCCTGTTAGACATTCTCTATCTATTTAGGTTTTCAAGACAATTAATGGATTCTTAATGTTCTTTTATATTTTAGCTGCGGCAGCCATGTTTGTTAAATGATTAGAATAAAACACAAACTTTATACCAGACAGCTGTTCTTGTTCAACATATTACATTTCTTGCATTGCAAATCTGACTGATACTCATAGTCAAAGAAAGTGTGAAATATATAATTCTTACCTGCTTCACAGCTTGGAGGAGAAACACATATAATCGGTTCCGCCTGATATTTTCCATTGTCATGATAAGGCCATTGGCTGGTATCGATAGGATCATTAGTGTAGCCATTATTCATACAATTTCTGCAGACATCCGATTCTCCATCTAACTGACAATAATAAAACTGCTGGCCTTCAAAAAAATAGCATGTTCCAAATTATCAAATATTATAAAATTTAGCCAATAACAAATTCCTTTGTTAAATGTTTTTTATCCAGGTTTTATTTACTATGAAATTAATATCCAACAGGATGAAGGCTTGAACCACCAAATTTTCATATTCAGTGAACCTTAACTTGTCAAATATTTTAAATTCACTTACTGTAAATTCATAAATTATTAGGTGCATTTGTTATAGTCTAATAAGACCTTTTAACAGACTTCTTAATAAAGGATATAGTTACAATACTTTTTTCAGGTCATTAAAGATTGCATATTTTGGCTTTAACATTGATTTATTTCCGATGCAAAAAACCTATAAGTGAATCATTCACTTATAGGTTCTTTGCATCGGAAATAAATACACAGCATTTATTTTAAAACCAGTTGTTTGCATGATACGGGTTATGTTCTTCTAATATATTTTATGATGGTATAATACTTAACCTCCTGTACTTGATATTCATATGATGAAGACATAATCTTTCAATCAGTTTAACTGAGGTCTGGAGTTGGCATGTCAGTAACTGCTAGTAGTCCTTTGTTAATTTGTGTATCAATATCATTTTGTTTAGTTTCTTTTGTTGCCTATTCTGACATTGGACTCTGACTTCTTTTGAACTGAGTTTTACTGTGGGTATTGTTGTGAGTTTGTTTTTTTCTATATTTGGCTAGAGGTATAGTTATAGTAGAGGGTTGAGATCTCAAAAAACATGTTTAACCCGGCCGCATTTTTGAGCCTATCCCAAGTCAGGAGGCTGGCCTTTGTTAGTCTTGAATGATTTTTTTTTTAGTTTCTTGTGTATATTTCGGAGTTTAGTATGACGTCCATTATCACTGAACTAGTATACATTTTTGTGTAGGTGCAAGCTATAGCAGGCGTCTGGGTGCGGGAGTTACTCGCTGTATTGACCCATTGGTGGATTTCACATTTGCCATTTCCATTCTCAATTCAAACTATATATAGGTCACCATACTGCCTCAATAATGAGCAAAATCCATACTATAAAGCCTTCCATGAGCAAATGAAATACCATGAATACCATATTGCCTTAAATTATGAGCAAAATCCATACCATAAAGCCTTAACAATGACCATAAAAAAATATAATGAGATTTGTAGAATGTTGGAAAGTGCTAACTTACTTTTTCCACATTTAACTGTATCACAGCATATTTGGACACCTTGGTGGTTAAATCTCAGTTTCTGACCAGTTCTACACACTTTACTTAAAGCATTCTAAAATGTAAAAGAACATGCTTACTTAATGCATGTATTGTTAAATTATTTTGTTGACAACATATAGGTGAAAAGTTGGACAAATTCTCTGCATTGACTAATCAATTATTACAGTGAAATGCAGTGAAGTTTAGCATTTGATAGTTCATTGATAACATTCTGGCGTATCATAAACAAACAACTTGTAACGTCTCATTTCATTGGCCGAAAGATTCAAATACAACAACAATGTAGTCAGTGTGCACGTGAATTGACACAGGTGACCGACAATGGAATGTACTACATGTATGTTACTACGAACCTAAAAACAAGGATTTGTTTAGTTTACAAACCTTTGGTCAAAAGAATTAAATAAATCTTTTGTTAACTTCAAATAGTGGGGTCGAAATATTATACTGATATTTTGTATTCTAAGTTCTTTTTGCATGCAGCAACTTAATCGTATCATTTGTGCACCTGAATGAATTCAGTGAAGGCATGTTGTTGTAATAAATTGAAATATTACATCGGCGAAGATTATTTCTTTTGCATGTGTTCAACAAAATAATAAATTAATACTTGCGAGAAATGTCGTAGTTTATAAGGAACAATTCTTGTTTGAATTGTTTTACATTGTCATTTCAAGGCCTTTTATGGCTGACTTTGCGGTATGGGCTGTGCTCATTATTGAAAGACGTACAGTGATCTATAGTTGTTTTCGATTTAAAATGGATGAACATTTATCTTTCAATTTTATACTGTAAGAATAGAGCTGCATAACATTGTTGAACTATTCGCTAAAGTACATGTAGTATGTACTCGTATTTAACATGAAATACAAAACGAAACATATATGATAAAATGATAAACAAAATATCAAGAAATTAAGGATGACTAAATGCATGTACAAGAAGAAACTCACCTTTTTATCAAAACATTTTATGAATAAACACTTTTTTTTTTAAAACTGATTGTTTCTATTTACATGCACATATTTAGGGGAGGGGGAGTCAATGAAAAAAATATGTGGATTGAGTTTTTTTTAATTTTTCATTGAACTTTTGATGTCGTCCCTTGATCCAGAGGACAAATTTGAATTAAACATTTCGATGTGAAAACTGTTAAGATTTTAAAGTTTAAGATTTTACTATCAATTGCAGAAAATTATAAAACCAATGAATTTCACATGCACATTTATAAAAGCTAGAATTGTGATTGCATAATCAAGAACACAATCATGTACGCAAATACGCCGATGGAAGCTTTAAACGACCTTGACCAGCTACGTGAATATTGATCAGTCCATTCAACGTTATAGTACGCATGTTCTATTTTCGCTGGTGTGAGGTCGAAGGTTTGAATTGACCAATGAAAACGATTGTTCCTTTAAGAGTTAATCGAATAAAGTTTGTTTGACTGATTACGTCGCAATACCTTTCGCTAAGCTTTACCGCATATGAGTGTATCAAACTAAATCTTGCAACAACAAAAAAAACCAGAACAAATCGCAGTTTATGGAACCTTCTTCAAAGTCTATAGTAATTTGTAAATGTATCTTTATTTGTTGTGATGATTTTTTTGTTATTAATCACACAGTTGTTAAACTTGATTGGCTGATTAAGCTACAA
This sequence comes from Mytilus galloprovincialis, assembly GCA_037788925.1. NCBI lineage: Eukaryota > Metazoa > Mollusca > Bivalvia > Mytilida > Mytilidae > Mytilus > Mytilus galloprovincialis. Next base: position 28,264,130 of record CM075342.1, on the reverse strand, counting down.
ACTGAAAATAAAATGCTTCGCTGAGCGCAGCCTGATACAACCGCAGAGGTTGAACCCTGAACAGTTGAGGCAAATTTGGACACAATATTTAAGCTTGATATTGTCTGAATTTGGATTGTGATCAAATTTTTTACATAATGTAGGTTTCTGACACAGAATGAATGTGGTCAAAGATCTTCCAAATCTATTGCGCAATACTGTGGAATTGAAGATTTCATCTTGAAACTTTTCAAAAATTCGAAATTTGAAAAATTTTTAAAAATAATAAGAATCCCTTAAAAAAATTGTAAACCAAAAAATCTCCCCCACCCCATTTTATTGAAATTCCCCTTGGAGCAATAACCCCAAAACTCAATCCCAGCCTTTCCTTTTGTTATATGGAACATTGTAGTACATTTTAGAGAGATCCATACACTTACACACAAGTTATTGTCTGGAAAATAGAAAAATTCTTGTTTTTGGCCCCTTTTTGGTCCTTAATTCCTAAACTGTTGGAATTTCCCCTTAAATGAATCCCAAGCTTTAACTTGTGGTATTAAACATTGTGGTACAATTTCAGAGCAATCAAAATATCTATACACAAATTATTATCTTGAAACTAGAAAAAATGCTTCTTTTAGACCCCTTTTGGCCCCTTATTCTTAAACGGGTTGGCGACATCATACCATTATACGATCCCAAAAATATCTTTGCGGCAGCATAAAAATTAATCAAAGCCCAAGATGGCTGAAAAGGTAATGACTGACAAGAACATGCAAATGTTTCTGTGAGTTCTAGTTTTGGTTCTTTTGTGAGTATATTACACAGTGAAGATTATAGTGAAATTCAGAAAAGACTATTGGCAATTGATTTTGAAAATCTAAATTTTGAATTCAATGAATAACAAGAATATATCCATAGTACACAGATGCCCCACTTGTACTATTATTTTCTATGCTCAGCGGACCATGAAATTGGGGTCAAAACTCTAACTTGGCATTACAATTTGAAAGATCCTATATCATAGGAAACATGTGAGTTAAGTTTCCAATTGATTTGTCTTCAACTGCATCAAAAACAATGAAAAACTACCTTGACCAAAAACTTTAACCTGAAGCGGGACAGAGGGATGAAAAGACGGAGTAACGAATGGACCAACAGACTGAAAAACATAATGCCTGTAAGTGGGACATAAAATATAAAAACTTGCATTCATAATTTCAGAAGTGCTTTTTTAAAATAAAGGTTTTGCAATCTCATTAATTAGATTTTACAGTTTTGCCAATGGTCAAGGATATACATGTTACAGGCATTTTCTAAATTTAGGCATTTTGTAAAATGACTGAATTTTTAGGCATTTTTTAAAATGCCTAAAGTTGACTTTATAAAATGCCTAAAAAAACCTAGTCATTTTGTAAAATGCCTGAAATTTTTAATGAAAATTTCACAAATTGCCTTGTCTGTTCCAGACACATTGTGTAAATTTGAAATACATGAAATAGGTTATAAAAAAATATTGTAAAGCTACAAAAAAGGGTTGAGTAAAATTAATTTAAGACTATTCTTTAACAAGAATGTGTCCCAAGTAAACTGGTGCCCCATCCGCATTATCATTTTCTATGTTCTGTGGACCATGAAAATGGGATAAAATCTCTTATTTGGAATTAAAATTAGAAAGATCATATCATAGGGAACATGTTTACTAAGTTTCAAGTTGATCGAACTTCAACTTCATCAAAAAATCCCTCGACAAAAAACTTTAACCTGAAACTGGATGAGCGGACGGACGGACAGACGAATGAACAGACGAACGCACAGACCAGAAAACATGAATGTAAATGATTAAATTACAATTATAAAACTGTAACTGTTTAAATTGCATGCTATATTTAATGATAGAATAAAATTATCTATTTGATATGTCCAGTCATTAAACTTTGAGTATATTCCATTCAGTTTTAGTCTTTTAGGCTTTTTGTGAAATGCCTTACAATTTATTTAGGCATTTTATAAAATGCCTGAAAAAAATAGTCAATATGTAAAATGCCTAAATCATGCCTAAAAATTTCAGGCATTTTACAAAATGCCTAAAATTAGAAAATGCCTGTAACATACACAATAGGAGATGCACAAATTAGTTTCAAAATTTACAGTATGTTAAGTTATTGCATGTACATTGCATGATTGATGTGGTGTTTAAAGGCAATTCAGCACTTCATGTGCATGTATTGTGCTAATTAGTGATGGTCATTTTTTGTTAGTTGAGGAAGCCAGGGAACCACCACCTTCAGTAGGAAAAGAATGTTTAAAATAAATTTAAATGTACTAAATTATTCACCTATTTGATAAAATTGAGAATGGAAATGGGGAATGTGCCAAAGAGACAACAACCCGACCATAGAAAAAAAAAAAAAAAAAAAAAAAACTACAGCAACTTGCATTGCATTGGCCAAAGATGGAAAAAAAAGCAACATCCTGGGAATGAGAAATAAAATCATATTCAATCAACGGTCATTATTAACCTACATGTAACTCATGCATATTTAAAAATATGTTTTTGTTTTTAACACTTACATGAGGAAAAATTAAAATCACACATGCTATTAATATCCTATTCTTAAATGTGGAGCCATCTTTGGTACAGCTCATATCTGGTGTATTATTAGATGTCTGGTGCCACCTCGTTTCCGTTTTAATTCATCATTTCAACTACAAAAAAATAATCATATAATCAGATAAATGAAATGCATAGTTTAGCTTAAAACATTTCAACTTAAAAAATATAAGTACATGAAGCTTACTAAAAACATGTATAACTTCATATCAACACATGAACTTATGTTTCAAAGTCTGAAAATAACTATATACCTGGAATTATATATGAACATAATGTATTACAGAATTTCAAAATTTTAAAGTCAAGTCCTACTAATATCAATATACATTTGAATTGTTATGTTTATCATTTTAATACTGGTTAATGAAATCATTACAGTGTGTACTGGCTGGTTATTATCGCTTAAGATACGATTTTGACACACCTACACACATTATGTAGCTAATGAATATGCATGAATATACATGTAGATAAGATCAGCACGTGTATGTGTAGCCATAAACTGGGAGTTGTAGATTTTATAGTATAACTGTACATATGTAGTTTTGTGAATATAGAATAGATACAAAAATATTGTTTTTAATATTAATAATCTGAGCAAGTAAAACATCGATCCATAACTTATATTAAACGAAAAAATAAAATGATCATGTTTAGATGTCAAACCATATCATTTTTTTTATATACATGTACATATATAAAGTAATAAAGTTATATATATCAATCAGGGGTACTATTTGTACAAGTATTTTTTTTCTTCATGCATCAGGTGTGAAAATTAACTAAGTTGTGTTACAACTTTGAGATGCTCCCTCAGTTAAAAACAGGTTAATATTGTTTTGATTGTCCTTAATTAACATGAACATGAGGTATCTTCACAACTATAGGCGAGTTAAAGAGTTTATCTGAGTCAGTGAGTGGACAGTATCAAAGTAATGCAGGTGTTTGTTTATTTTTTACACCTTTTGCAGAAAGCCAGGCTGAAAGGAAAAAAATGCCCTTCAAAAACCAAGAGAGATTTTATCTTTCTTAAACACAAAATGCATTTAACCTCTACTACTTCTACCATTTTATATATCTAGTGGATGCTAGGCATTAAAACTTTCCAAACAGCACAGGTAAGTCTGTACACGGAGTAGTTTTTGAGGTTAAAATACGGCCATATGTATGTATGTATGTATGAAGGATTAATGGAGATGTGTCACTAACTTATATACAACCCACCACCAGGACCATCCCCAACCAAACACAGAGGGAGTGTTAGGAGACACAGGGAAGTCTGTTATTACGGTAGACTGGACCCCTGTTGTGTTCACTTATCGCTACACTGACAACAGGTATGGCCTAAATCTCATGGTCAGAATTCTGACCACGGGATTTAATAATTCGACGAGATTAGTGCATGTGTTATGTTTATAATGTATTATACCGATAGGAAATCAAACGAGAAATTAACACATTTATAACCCTACTGAGTTCTTAAGAGAATGAAAGATGCCAACTCATTTTGACAAGAAGATGATAACATGCTCACTGGTTATTTAACTGCGCTACCACCATGGGGTTAATTAACAGATATTTTGCGGCATCACAGTATTAACAATTGAAGTCAATTTCCTATCCAATCGTAACTACTCGGCCATTCTCGCTACGCAGTACAATAGCCTCGTATGCACTACGGAGAAATTCTTCTTAAATTGTTGGCCGGAATTGTAGTGATCCGCGACACAAAGAAGTTCTATCCTCCAGGTGGCGCTATAATTTGGTTACATATCACAGAGTAATCAAGAACTTTAACTCTGCCAAATATTTTGGCGCGAAAGAAGGAGCAAAGTAAATAAGTAATGGTAAAAAATTTGTACCATTCCAGTCGAAAAAATATAAAATTCAATCGGATCGGAAAATTTTCCGGACAGGAGCAAGTTAAATCAGTAGTGGTAAAAAAAATGTACCAGTCCAGTCGAAAAAATATAATTTTGAATCGAATCGGAAAATTTTCCGGACAATGATTCCTCCGCCTAATGCATACGAGGTTATTTCTTCGTGCAACCAGAAAGGCCGAGTTGTTCCGATTGTTTCCTATCACGATATAAATTGGTCTATTTTATTAGCAAATCGTTGAATCTGTAAGACTTGTCCAATTAATGCCAATGTTACAACAGCTCCAACCCGTTCCTGCGGTGCGAAGCTATAGATGGGACGGCGGACCAGTTTATTATTACGGTGGAGGAAGTCAAAGAACTCGAGAAAACCACCCGGCTTCTCGGCGGGAACAGACATTGAAACTGGAGAGATATCTATTATATAGATTGATCTCCAGGTCAAAGTCGGGGACCACTTTGACCTACCAAGGACCCCAAAGTACCCATTCTAGTTTATTCTCCGGTCTAGGTACCAGAGATACCAAATTTCATTATTTGTTCATTTGTTATGATGAACGGTTTAGGCCCAAGATAAATATTTTTTTTCGCTTTTTCCTTTTGCCTGACCCGAGACTGAGTGTCATAGAACGAAAATAGTTTCAAAATATATTTATGTGTACCAAGACATGTTTTCTTAGTATGATTGTTCCAATTTTTCAATTTTTTTCGATAAAACGTAAAAAGATATTATTTACCTCCGGAAAAGATGAATCGGAAAAAGGGAGACAATCCGGATGGAACGTTCTAAAACATTGGTATCTCGAATCCGAACTTGAATATTCATTAGTATTCGAAAATCTTTCGAGTTCGACAATGTTTGGGCTACATCTTTTACCTAGGTGGACATTATTATATTTTGAAATTCAGATGTATTGGTAAGGTTCCAATTAAAACTTACATATACATTTGTATTATATAAAAATTGAAAAAAATATTACAAAATCAAAAATATATTTTTAATCATTAACAATATTGTTAAACCAGGCATGCGCCGGAAAGCAATCATCAACCAGTTGATGTTTTTCTGTATATAAAAAAGAAGAAGAAAACTTTTAGATATAAAACTAAAGTATTCAAGTTCTAAAATTCTGCAGCATGATATATTAAGTTATAAATCATTTTGTAAAAAAACCCTTGTGATTAATATATGAAATAGAAGACTTTAAACTTTGATATGTATTCAACCATAACTTGATTTTCAGTGTCATGAATTTACTGCTTTACTTGTAACTTTCCATCTTCACTTCAGCGACATAAGATCGTCATATAATTATAAATTACGTCTAGATGATCTACATAGAAATAATCAGATGTTTTTCTTTCGGTGAAAAGAAAACACGAAACACAACATATGTGTATAAATAAAAGAATAAAAATTGAGTTTTATTTATCAGTAAGATAAATGCCAAATAAGGATGAAATTGGATCCAAGATAGGGATGTTAGTAGGCAGTGTATCAACAAGAGAGCGTCAAAATGCTTTCCTTATGTCTATAATGTAGTTGATTTCCAGTTTAGGACAAGAATGGCTCAGTGACAGTTGTGTGAGTCACATGATCTGGCAGTATTTTTTTCTAATAAACTAGACAAATTAGTCTTTGATTGTGGTTATGCAGTGCTCTGGAACCATTATGATAGCTGCTATTCAGCTATTGGTAGCTACTAGTCAGCTAGCTATTGATAGGTACTATTCAGCTATTAGTATCATTTCAAATAGTATTAAAACTCTAAAGCCACTGGTCTTTTTCAGATGGTTTATTGGCGCTTCCAAGTATACATTTTCCTGTTCCACAAGGTCCTCGGTTACCCTGACAAAAACCAAGGGTAAACGTTAGATTATTGATTTGTCAGGTCTTCGACGGACTGTTTGCTTGCTAGGGTCAAGTTACCACGAGGCATTACTCATTTACTAGTATCTAATTTCTAGTCTTTACTTATTTACTTACGAGACACCAGCATTAGTATTCTGTTAGTGATTTCTTTGCAGATAATCCAAAAATATATTTTTTTCTTTCCTAACCAGGAAGATGACCATGCAAAAACAACAAAGCAACACAATTTACATAAAGATTTAGATCAATTGAATTACGCGTAGTTAAACTATCTTTCGATGCAACTTACTTTACAACTTTAAAGGTATACACTTTCTTCCGATGATTCTAGATACATTTTGAGATATGTACAATATATTAATGCTAGATAACTCAAAATGCCTGACTATATGTACGCATCTCAACAATAACTTAGAAAACTTGGGAGTCACTGTGTTTGAGAGAAACCACAAGTTCGAAAAAATAGATTAACATGATTAATTAATAAAGTCAGGTGTGTTCTTGCTATATGATGCGGAGATCATTTGATAATTTAGACAAAGATGACCATGTTCTTAAACCAGACATGCAAGTTTATATTTGGCCTGTTGTTATCCCATTGCACGGGTACATATAAGATATAAAACATTCAACGTAGGGCTTCACACTTGTGGTTTAGTATGAAAAAAAGAGAAAAGAGGCTATTGAATGATAAAGATGATACTGAAAGCATTACATTACAAATCGAACTAGAGGTAACAAATTCAAGTTAGCAAAGAAGAGATGAAATACAACACAACGTCATTATACTTTTTTTTTTACTGCGAATAGTGGACACAATTGGAAGAGCTTATCTGGATCTTATATCAGTGCAAATTCTATAAATATATATATAAGAGTTTTTGAATGTAGGAGTTCGGAACCAGAACACCTGCATAATTAAAGAATGTAATTTCAAACAACTTACCAAATCAAATATTAAATGTATCTATTTTTTTTGCTAATTATCATTAATAATTTCATTTTGTAATATCTTAAAACATGTAAAAAGGAATGAAGAAAAATATTTGCAAGATTTAAAAAACCCAACATAAGTGGAATCGTCTACATTCAACCTTTATCAATGTTTATCACAAGGGGGGAAAAACCTGAAAGTTTCCAATTTCAATATCAAACTTTCACATATTCAAATAAAACATCTGATTAAATAGTGATGTATTAGGGTTTTACAAGAGTCAAATGTCAATCAGCACGACCCGTTACTGATGATTGTTTTAAAAGATAGTGATATGTGGTACGATTACCAGTTATAGATAACTTTCTATTGATAGGACAACGTTACCATTGTTATAAAATTACAGGTCACCGTACGGCCTTCAACGACGAGCAAATGACAACAAATACAACTAAAGCAGAGAACAACCAAAGATGTCCCAATGATTTGATTCAGATAAAAATGCGATAGGATAAATAAAATTGAGAATGGAAATGGTGAATGTGTCAAAGAGACAACAACCCGACCATAGAACAAACAATAGCAGAAGGTCATCAACAGGTCTTCAATGCAGCGAGAAATTCCCGCACCCTGAGGCGTCCTTCGGCTGGCTCCCAAACAAATATATATACTAGTTCAGTGATAATGAACGCCATACTAAACTCCAAATTGTACACAAGAAACTAAAATTAAAATTAATACAAGACTAACAAAGGCTAGATAGGATTAAACATGTTTGTGACTCCCTCAATTATTACTGAAATAGTATGGTGTAACAACGCAGCATAAGTACAAAATGTAAAATCAGTTTGAAAGATCTTAACACGTCTGATCGGTACTGGGTGCAAAAGAGAACAGACTAAACTACTTTCTATTCTTCTTTTTTTAGGTTTCTTTATTAGTAATATAGCTCTTCAACCGTTTCGGTTCTTATATACATCCTTGGTTTTCAAAAATTGAGATGTGTTCCTAATGAAGGAAAATCAAGAAAAGTGCCTCGGACGCATGCAATTTATAACAAGTTTTCATTTTTTAATAATAGATACATGTATAAACATAGTTTATCACTTGTGGTTCGTGTCAGATACTGCATACCCTTTCGAACCGCCTGAATTAACCAACGACTTTTAGAAGGAATCATATGACTCAAACTTACGCTCTCAGTAATAAAACTGAATACATAACTGTTACAATGGAATTTAGAAAAAGGAATATGAAAATAATAATAACAGATATCAAAGGTACAAGGCTTATAATTACAGAAATAACAATATGAACGACTAAAACTGAAACGCAAAAATATTAGGAATGCGAGATGTGAATGCTTGAAAAAATCAAGATCAGCAAAAAAGGAAATGCGAGTAGCAAAAAAAAAAAAAAAAAAAAAAAAAAAAAAAAAAAAAAAAAAAAAAAAAAACCAAAAATGAGATCACGGGACACAACTTAAAAAAAGATGATAAAAACAAGAGAGAAAACTAGTATCTCAATTGTTTGTAAAACAATTGAAAGGTCTTTCCTGTAAAAGTGATGTTTTCGTATTATTCTTTGTATGACCTTTCGTTTGATATACGACAAGCATGCCTTCTGAAACTTTTCGCTTTTTAAACTGAATGACCTCATCCGCCTACATTTTCGGGATCGGAAGTATGATATATGTAACATAGACTAGATGAGCTTTCATTTGATATGTGACAACGTCATGTTCTAGAAAGTTAGATTTTTGCACTTAATAACCCCATCCAACTAATTTTTGGAGGTCGGGAATTTGTACACATCATGATCTTTCATTTGATATACAACAACCCTATCGTAAAGAAAATTTATTTTTTGCACTCAATGACCCAATCGAACCAATTTTTGGGGACGTCAATTTGAATTGTACACTTTATGTTTTTTCATTTGATATGCGACAACCTTACCATCTGAGAAATTTGAATTTTTGCACTAAATGACCCAGCCCTTCCCCCTGGGATGAAAAAGAGGGTTAAAATTTTCAGTTTTAAGTAGAATTTATTGAGACCTTCAACTTGATATACCAGATGACCCCATTTGACAAAATTCCAAAATGATGCAACATCAACCATATAAATAGAAGTCATGAAACTTACAAAGTCAATGCAAAACATAAAAAAAATTCAAATTGATTTTTTGGTATTTTTTCCATGGAATGTTTTTGGTATTTGTCAAACATATAACTATGTTAACCTCTTCAATTTCTTAAACATTTTAAATGGTAAGCTGTTGTTGATTCAGAAATACATGCCCCCGCTTGCAAAATTTCAAACTGCATTATCTCTTAAACGACAATAGATATCTCAAATCTGTTAAATAATAAATGATCTACAGTTAAAGGACAACATTATAGAAAAAGAATTGGGACAATTTCAAAGTTCACCGAGATCACAATTAATCATCAAATATATGACGCAATACCAAACTTGAGAACCGGAAGTCGTAGAGACATGGTACTATCACCATTTAACTCAGGACCACTTGACCTTTCAAATATCACAAGGTCAAGATCATAGTATACTGTGAAGGTCAAGGTGAAATTTCATCATGACCTGATATTGAAGGTCTTGAATTACTGATCATCTTTGCAGTTTATAGTAGGTTGATATCTGTTACCTTTAAAAAGATATACACAAAATATTATACTTTTAAGAATCATCCCGTTATAACTTTTGAACAGACGGTCGGAGATTTTTGGGCTTATTATATAAAATGTAGAGCTCGCCGAGAGGATCATTTTATACGCTGTATGTATGCAGCAAAGTCTTATCGTTTTCCTAATATGTAAGCTTGAAATTATAGCGTAATTTTATTTTGCACTCTGACCTTTGACCTTGGGTGCCTATTGAAGGTCACATGCATTTAAGATTATTGGTGAAGGTCCAAAGTCTCTACGACTTCCGGTTCTCGAAATACAATTTTCTCAAATTGTGTACTATTTCTCAAGGGGAATAACTCCTTATAAGGGTTAATAACAAAATGATTGTATATGTTCATTAACATTGCCATCTGTTCCTGTACATGTTGCCGCGTTTTCAAATCGATTCTATCTCTAATACTTTTTGAGAAAAATGCAAAGGAAAGAAATTGTTTCAAGGAGATATAACTTTCATAGGGGACGATGAAATCCTATTCAGCCTCATATGGTAATACATCATGATGAGATGTACCTATTGTCCAAATGAGGTCATGATATGTTTAAAAACAACGAGGGGGGGCATGTTGAAAAAAATCAACAAAAGGGAGATAACTCCTAATGGAGATGATGAAATCCTACAAAAATTCATCAGGGAACAGTTCATGATGAGGTCTATCGATGGTTCAAATTTGGTATTGATAACTCCAATAGAAGCGGTAGTAGGGCGTGCCAAAAAAAATGCTGGAAGTAAAAAAAAAACCAGAAAAAAAACCATGAGAAAAACAATAAGGTCTTTCCTCGCGAAGAGGAAAGACCTTAATGAAATAATACCTGAAAAATTGTGAAAAGAAAATACGAGCAACTACACCAAAATCAATACACGGAGTAAAACAGTGTAAAGGAGAAATAGATATAAATGCACAGCATAGACGACAGACACTACCCTAGTGATTAAATACAATTATTTCGAAAACCTTTTTACAATGACAATTCTACGTTGAAAGTTGAATTATTCGGATTTTCATACTTAAATTACAAGTCTTTAAATGTTAAACCAAAACCGTACCCGCTATGAGTATATCTGAATCAATAAAATAACGAGGTAACATGTAACAAAGACAGAATATTTGTCGTATTTAGTACATAATGTTTTGTTCACGGAATGATAAACAAATCTGAAAGTCTATTGAAAAGACTGAAGTGTTGAGTTTACTTTTCAGTGTTGGATAACTATGACCCCTTAAGATTGTGGGTTACATTAATGTCTATTTGGTCTATATAATTGACACTGCATGTAGCTGCAGTAAACGCAATTACAGTTTTTAATATATATATTACATAATTATTTAAACATGTTTCCAGCTTGAAATACAGGGAAAGAAGTAACAATAAAACATAAGTCAGGAGCCTGTAATTCAGTGGTTGTCGTTTGTTTATGTGTTACATATTTGTTTTTTGTTCATTTTTTTACATAAATAAGGCCGTTAGTTTTCTCGTTTGGATTGTTTTACATTGTCTTATCGGGGCCTTTTATAGCTGACTATGCGGTATGGGCTTTGCTCATTGTTGAAAGCCGTACGGTGACCTATAGTTGTCAATGTCTGTGTTATTTTGGTCTTTTGTGGATAGTTGTCTCATTGGCAATCATACCACATCTTCTTTTTTATATAAAATTAATTATTCATTCCTATGCGGCGGCTGATATGCATAAAACTACTGAAGTAAAGATTTGTTCCGAACGGACGGATTTTTCTACATGTCCTACGATAAATTAGTACTACGAATGGATATCTTAACTTAAGTGGTTTTATGCATATCAGCCCCGAATTATGAATACAAGAAAAGATATAAAAATAAATAACAGAAAAATAAAATCTGAAATCGAAAAAATAAATACAGCATATGGAAAAATTGATATAACGAAAGCACAATATGAAATCATGCACGAAAGAAACGAAAAAAAATGAAATGAAACTGTCAATGTATATCAGAGCTAAATGTATATGTAATACGTCAATCAAACATCACTCAATACATATGATAAGATTACGAATAATGGATTATAAAAAAAAGAAATAGAATATAGTGAAACAGTCAGAATAAAAAAAACCCAACCAAAATACAAAAATGCGGAGAGAAAGGAAAACAAAATCTCATCACATCGAAAAAGAAATTACGAATAACATCAAATATATATACCGAAAGAATACAATATATCCTGTTCAATTTAATGACGAAATATATTGTCAAAAGATTGTACATGAATCGGGTATTTATTCAATCCTTGATAAACTATGGAAATTGTCAAAAGAGTGTCAAAGATATTATTATAAAATGTAGAATAGTAAGGTATACATATACATTACTAGTACATTAGTTGTATTATGTTAAACCTATCAGAATTGTGGTTCCTCGATGCTTTTAAACTTCATACTTTATTTGGTGTTTTTTGTTAACCTTTTTATTTCGAGTGTTACTTATGAGACTTTTTTAGTCGAAATTACGCGTCTGGTGTTAACATTTTTAATTCTGGTATCTATGATGAGTTTATGCATAGATTGTTTAAGACTATGTTTTCTGTGTTGTCTTCATACTATATTCATACATTTTTTGAATACACTCATATTCCGTCTCTTCCTACAAACAAAGTACGCCTGCTGTTGTTGTAAAGTAATTTGCTGTTTATCTATTATTGATGTACAGGCCAATAAGTGCATATATTACACCCTTTGATATGATCTTGGATGCATTTCAGAGAATAAAATAAATATTTCTATTTAGAAATATGAAAAGTAATGAGAGAAATTCAGAAATAAAAAAAACCCAGATTACACATATAGTTTCAATGAAAATATTTTTGAGGGTAAATGTACTGTTAATTGAAAATGTAAGAATTAATTGATCAAATAAGAAATATTATATTGTATCGTCTGATGAACAGCATTGTATATTAACCGTAATCGTAACAGACACTTTAATAATAATCTGGAATATAGAATTAATACAGCCAAGTTTGTACTACACTTCATAAAACCAGAGACATATATACATATGTATATATGTCTCTGATAAAACTAAAACAGAACGATAGACCATGCACATTATACAGATGCAACACAACAAGAACACGGCACAAACAGGACCGATATTTCAATCCTGGTATCTATGAAGAGTTTATTTATTTACTAGTCCAAGATCGCAATGACTTGATCATGTTTATATTAGACTGATTATGTGTTAATTTCTTATATTTTGAAGACAAAAGTGGATAAAAACCATGATATAAGATATCCGACCATATCTCGTTAGGACCGTGGTATTGTTGTGACGTCCGATTGCATTAGAGCACAGTCTATAAGGAAAACATTAAAATATTCGACCCAAAATTGTCCATTTCAGTCAGTTCTTTTACTTTCAATGACACCATGGTTATATAAAGAATTAGATGATAAATGAAATGGAACACCCTAACATCATAATAAAGCAATGAACATTAATACAAGAACCCGATCTTCTAGAATATATAGCAATAACGATACTGATTATGATATCATATTGCCGACAATTAGTACAAATTATATTTTCGCAAACTTTGATATGAATGACGTCAGTTTGATACATAGGTTCTTCTAAAAGATAAACAACAGAACCAAAGGATTAGTCAGACGAAAGTAAATCGCACAATTATTAAACACTCGAGATTTAACCTTCACTGCACTGAAAATATGACGTGTCGAGAGGGCGATTAAAAGAGATAACATTAGAAACGGTTAAAAAGAAATAGTATGATGTTTATCTTTCATTCAGCAACAATAATGATCAAACTCAGTAATCTCAAGTAGATCATCCTTCCGATCAGTTTCTTTTTCCATTAATATATATCAACAATATAGGAAATATTTCTATTTTTACCATCGAAAGAATTACCGCCGATCGCGTGTTCACTTCTTGTGTATTCACATGTAAACATATGGAATTATATTCCCTCTATGTTAGTTCTTATTCTGAAATGACGTGCTTCTTTCGATTTGTAAACAACACTGTAATAAAGTTTTCAATATATCTTTACTTAGCGCAGACGAAGAGAAATACATAATAATGGATGTTACAATTTACCTCCCACGTAAATCCACATGTATCAGAACCTAGTTACGCTATGCCGATATTTTGTTTTAAAAACTAAAATTGAAATAAAACTACAGAACTTCTATTCCTATATGAATGCATAACAAAAAGAATTAATGCACAAGAGATCGGAGAAATCTACAAATCAAAAACAAATAAAATTCCACGAAAGTTCGCGAATGCCTTTGGCGCATTTAAGTCATTTCAAAATATGACGTCATACAAATGAAAACGCTAAAGCTGAATGTTTTTCCTATACGTAAACCATTGAGATTCGTATACTTTTACATTAAAATGATTCTTTGAGATAGGTGTTGTTTTATTTTCTATTCGAATGCATAATTCGCATATTTTCTAATTTCAGCAAGTCAACTCGACGGCTTCCTAGTTACGAAATGTCATCTTTGGATTTGACCGAAGATTACGAGAAAAACATGTAGTTAGAAATGAGAAATGTTCGGTTTGAGAATTAAAAAGAATAAAGTTCATTTTCTAGCGGTTATTTACGAAATAATTCATTAAAGCTACAGATTTATTAGAAAGTTTAAGCTTTATCTAACATGGAGTAAAAAAGAACAGGAAAAGAACAGCAGCACACACAGATTTCCCACCCTTGCTTTAGTTTTCAAATTATCGTATTTTCCCTATTACAATCGAAATAATTCACGGAAGCCATGTATTTGTTGTAAATTTACAAATGACCTGGGCGTGCTATTCATCAATTTTATCCCTCCCTAAACCTCAGGATAAAATACGAATATCACAACCCAGGCCATGTGTAAATCTATTCAATCGCTATCCTTTCATTGATGAGTTTATTTACAACCACTGGGTCGATGCCACAGCTGGTGGAGATTTAATTCCCCGAGGGTATCACCAGTCCAGTAGTCAGCACTTCTGTCATGTCTGTGTTAGACTTGAGTTATCATTGATATGTTCATAATTATAAATTAAGTGTTAACAAAACTTTGAATGTTTTGAAATACTAAGGCTTTTGAACCTCTGGAATAGATTACCCTAGCTGTGTTTGGCAAAGCTTTTAGGAATTTTTGGTCCTCAACGCTCTTCAACTTCGTACTTTATTTGGCCTTTTTAACATTTTTTTATTCGAACGTCACTGATGAGTCTTTTGTAGATGAAACGCGCATCTGGCGTAAATATAAAATTTCAATCCTGGTATCTAAGATGAGTTTATTCATTATTTACAGTCACTTATTTGAAACATATAAGTTTTTGTAATACCATTAAGAAATACATGTTATTCTGTTATGAATATGAAAAAATACTAAAATTTTAAGATTATCATTGTTAAATTAACGTATATTAATACTTAGTATTTTGATTATATTATAGACAACACCAATTACAGTTCATACAATGTGCATTTAGTACATGGAAGATAAAGCAGAAATCCTAAAGTTCAAGTTGGCAATAGGTTGATTATTCAGGAAATAAGCTTTAAATGTCTGAAAATTTTAAGCATTAACTAAATACCTAGGCGTAAGTTAGTCTCCTAGGATATAAGCTTAATGCCTAAAACTTGTTGCCGCTAACCATCTATGAATATATAGTAATTTCTACTTATAATAATGAACTCAATATTAGCAATATTTTTAAAGCATTACAATATCATGTTAATGACAAGATACTACTCTGCTACTTATGCATCCCGTCAATGTGTTGCTTGTTTTATCTTTCATTTTTGTGGGTGTGCTTTGTTTCTTTGGTACATATTACGTGGCTCTTTACTTTTAAACATCCCCCATTATGTTATTGTTCTATTATATTATCAATGCCATTATGTTATTGTTCTATTATAAAGCCATTATGTTATTATTCTATTATAATTTTGAAAAAAATCTGAACGACAAAATTATTTTATTTCTCTATCCATGTGACGTTTACATTCTGAAGTCAAACACGCGATTCTACACCAGAGTTGATGTGAACCTAGTCATTCAGTCACAGGACTTTCAATATTTCAATCCTTTATGGGTTGATTTGAAATATAAAAATAAGAAAGCAATGAATGTGGTTGTTAAATTTGATGTATGCTTTTTTGTGCTTTTTTGTTAAATATTTTTTTTTCTGATTTAGATTGTGACACGGTGATGACTGTTGTACCCCTATTTTGACAATTTTACCTATAAAGTCTGTTTGTTCACGCATCGTTGTAAATATAATAGAATTTGATGCGACTCTAATAAAAGTGAGAGGTTTAGCACTTTAAAACCAGGTTCAATCCACCATTTTCTACATTTGAAAATGCCTAGTTGTTGTCCATTAATCGTTTGATGTATTTTATCAATTGATTTTGCCATTTGATTAGGGACTTTCCCTTTTGAATTTTCCTCGAAGTTCAGTATTTTTTGTGATTTTACTTTCAACATACAATTTGAACCTATTAAAGGGGCTTTGACAGTAAAAAAAATCATATGAAGATAACATAGAATATATAATAAACATCAAACAGACATACAATACACTAACTATTTTGATATGAGCGTTACACAGTTACACGAGTTTGACATATAATAATCATATATACTGCGCCTATTAATACTAACTGTGAAGGCTCACTGACTACAAAGAACGTGAATCAAAAGGATGGGCGGTATTTAATTTGTAATCTATTTATTTAATCCAATTACATGCATGCCAATGATAGCCTGCAGAAAAGAATTTTAAGAGGCGACAGAAACACACCTTTTTTGTAGACAGATACTCAGATAATTGAAAAGTGATACAGTAATGAAAGATTATTAGACAGTCTAGTGCAATGTTTTAATTACAAAAGCTGCTTGAACTCTGACGAAATATACTGTTCTATTTTTAAAACAACGGTTTTTCCCGTAATCATGTTGAAATACTTTTGTTCGGACACGACATGCACCATAGGTGATCTGAAGTCAACAGGTAAAACTTTCTCTTTTTTAACATTTTTCGTCTTAAATCTTAGATGTATTATCAGTGAGAAGTATCTTTTTATTGATATATATAAGATTTGAAAGAGATATAAATAGAACCATCTCATGTGACGTGTTCTTTAATTAAAACCCTAGCAATACTGCATGACTTTCATTTAAAAAAAATGAAATTCTATTTCATTTATCTGAGCATTTATGTTTCAATCCACATAGATAAACTAGTTATTGTTGATACATTGAGAAAACTAATAAGATTTAATTTGAAAATGATACAGTTGGGATCTATTCTAAAGTTCCAATTTAGACTAATTATCCGAAAGTCGGATTGTCCTTTTAAAAATATATTCTGGAAAAAAAGAAACTTCGAGAAATTTATATATATATTTATCGGAAGTTCGTATACGTATTCACATTCATTCTTGTTGAATCTTGTTAAAACAAGTGTATATAGTTTACATGTAATATTTAGATGTGATATTTTTTCTGTAAGTTATATTGATAGAACTAGTAACACGAAATACTGAACTTGTATATAAAACAGCGTAAAATGACAGACACCATTATATATACTTTAAGAACACAGATCAGTAGATTCTGGTTTTGTAAGTTTTCATTTGAAAAAATAAGTAAACACTCGAACGTCGTCATTCTTCGATTCATGGACTATTATCTACATTCCATAGTTTAAAAAGAAATAATTTCTTAATTATATATCTTTGTTTATTCCAGAAACTAATAAGAATGAAGGTTTACTTGACATTACTGGGTTTGATAGTTATCGTTGATGAAGTAAAGGTAAACATCTTTAATGGGATTTCGTTTTTATCTTTTAATCATCCCTTCCAACATATTTTCAATGGAATGCAGTTTTAAATTTGTTTATGTTTATTTAATACTATAATTCTGTCATTTGTTAACACATATCTATATCAAAACTGACTTAAAATACTGAACTCCGAGGAAATCAAAACGGAAAGTCTCTTAGTAAATGACAAAATCAAATGAAAAAATACATCAAACGAATGGACAACAACTGTCATATTCCGGACTTGGTACAGGCAAAGTAATCAAATTTTGAATGTCACTTGCTGCGGTGTTTTTTTTTATTATAATGTAATTAGTTGCCATATTGTGATGTCCATACTTGAATGAATTTAGCTTCTTTGTTATTCATAGCATCCCAAAATATTTTATAGATTCTTGCACAACACAATTTGACTCAAAAACCGTGTCTCAGATTTTTCCTATTGTATTTCATTCTCTCATAAATCTTAAATGAAGTTTGCAACATCAATTCATAAGAGACCACTAAATTCAATTGGGTATAAAATTTGTTCTATACAGTTTTCTACACAGTTTTGGAGGTCAAGCTGTGTTGTACAAGAATCTATAAAATATATTTGGATGCTATTGTAACGTGTAACCGGGCGGGGACGTTTAGATATTTTTATCCTCGGGTTCGTACCAGTTTCCTGGGATTTGAAAAGCAATTCAAAAGTTCTAAAGTCAATAAAAAGTTTACACTATCACTATCAAATATGAAACAAATACTATACTACATAAAACGAATTTCAACACCTATCAACCTAACCCGAATTTGTTGAATTGAAAACTGTTTAAAACCCTTTCAGCCCAATACTGTTTAAAACCAACTGTTTGAAACTATAGTCTGAAACCTAAATGTATTGAGCTGGTTTGAAACATAAATGTATGAAACTGGTCTGAAACATAAATGTATGGAACGGGTCTGAAACCTAAATGTATGGAAACTATTCAAACTGTTGTAAACTTTCGACGTATGAAACTTTATTAAAATATATTTATAAAACTGTTGGAACAGGGTAGCACTAAGGTATGGTTTAACAGCAAACATTCACTGCAATAGTGAGAGAACGCAAAACCTTAGCACTAACCCTGTTTATACAACTTCTACAGAACCGAAACTATCTATATTTTCTCAACAGGTTTCAAACACTCCACTTTGTTTGACAAATCCTGCTACTCGTCTTTAAATATTAACGGTCCTACCTTTTTATTCTTCTTCTTACGACGTCTCCGATAAGAATGACGATTTGAACTGAATAGCTACCCACTATTTATACTTCGAACGCGGACCTCGAAGAGAGCACCCTAGCAACAATTATACAGGTAAAGCGTCTGATAGCAACCAAGGATAAAGGGATGAATTTGAATACAGTTTTCAACGATAAAAAGATGATATGGGAAACTAATAGAGATATCGGAAAATATATAACTGTAGAACTATTATTATATTCTTAAACAGTAAATTCGTAACACTATGAAGAACAAAGACGCTAAATTCATTCAAGTGTTGACATCACAATATAGCAACTAATTACATAATAATATGTAATAATTATGTCATACTATCCCTTTGGTATCCTATATGTATCCCGATATTGCCCACATGATGCGTATTTTTAGAACTCTTTAATTACTAATCTTTGGACATAAACCATACTTGTCTGTTTCGTACGTTTACAACTTTTTTACAACTTTTTATTCCGCTAAAAGATCTCATTGTTCTAACAAAGAATTTAAACAAACTTATAGATTAGACCGTTGGTTTTCCCCTTTGAATGGTTTCACACTAGTAACTTTTGGGGCCCTTTATAGTTTGCTGTTCGGTGTGAGCCTATGCGCCGGGTTGAAGACCATACCTTGACCTATAATGGTTTACTTTTAAAGGAACAATTTAACAGAACACAAACACATCTTTCTACAAACACATTCATTGATTCGCGTGTCTGACTTCAGAAAATTTTATACGTCACATATATTTGTCGTTCAATGTATATACAAACAATTTTAAAATTTCACATTGGCAATGTTAGCATACAGGGTTAAAAAATCAAAAGTATGTAAGAATTATTTTCAGAAATAGACCGAGATTTAAAATAGTCCAAAAGTTATATAGAATTTATAAGAATCCACAAATAGTTCATTCCACTATGCGATTGAATAATTTTGACGTTTTGTTTTATAATCTACTGTTTTGTTGAATAATCTACGTTTTGTTTTAATAAAATATATCATGTTTTATTTAAATCAGATGAACACTCAATCATTTTCACAATAAGATCTAATTTCAAGTTATGTAAGCTTTCTAAAATGTTTGATATATCAAGATAAAAGATGACATTTTAAATAAATTTTTCAGATTATAAATGGTTTCCCGAAAGCTTGTAGTGCAGGACAGGTCACAAGAATGTCATTGTCTGGGGATTATATATGTTGTAACACAGTGATATGCCAACAAGGTTCGTCTATTTATACTTTTAAGACTGTGTATTACATGTATCATGTGTATTGCAAATTGTGTATAAGTATTTATTTTTGATAATTTTTGTAGTGTAATGCAATGATAAATTCAATTAATGTTAAAACAGATAATCGCTTGCTTAATTTTCAAGACTTTTAGAACTGTCTGGCTTCCTTATAAATTAAGGAACTGTTTGTGCATATCTATGTCATCAATATCTTCCACAGATTTGATTTTAAAAAGTTAAAAAGGGTGAAATATAATTCCTTTTTTGGTGTATCCGTGGCAACTTTCTGCATTTATTTACCTTGTATATAGCGTTTAAAGGACAGGAAAATGCCTGCCAATATTTTCTAAAAGTTTGATTTAAACTAGAATTTCAATCCCTATGAGTGATACCTTTTCTGAAACTATCATCATTAATCTGCCAAATAGTCAAATAAAATTTAAGTGTATTTCGCTTCATATTTTGAATAAAAAAGATTTTGCATAAACATGTGAAACTACAACTTACTGTTGAGTGCTTCCAAAATATGAGTTGTTTCCCCTCTGCTTCTACTTTTAACCTTTTTTTCTGTGTTCTGCTATCTGAAACGATTTAAAAGTTAATACATCTATCTTTTAAGCTCAGAAATATGATTTTTGTGATAACCATGATGGTCACGATACCTGTAGGAACTGTCCGGAAAGCACATACCATTTAGACATAATCAATACTGCTGAAATGACCAATATCATAGATCCATGTATACCGAAACCTACATGTGAGCAACGTAAGTAAAAAAGTTCTAGCCAGAACTACTTATTTAATTCTTTGTGTTGTTAAAATGAAAATGAGATGTGGTATGATTATTTATCTGGGTCCAAATAGGCCTTCAAACGGGAAAACCAGTGATCCTATTTTTTTTCAACTGCCCGGTGTACCAAATTATAATATTTGTATCTTTGATTAGTCTGTATGACAAATCATTTGACGAAAAACAAATATGACAGAAAGCATCCATCAGCAATCTCGTATAACCTTATGACTATGTTTGCGGAATTGATTGGGTCTTTCAACTTAAATACTAAAAATAATTCAATTGTAGATAATATTGAATGTAGCAAATTTCCCTTGAATTAATTTTTGTCACCATTGAACACAGAACATTTTTTTTTATAATGGACTCGATATATCTGTAGAAATGATTTTTGGATACATCTTTCGATAATGACTTCATTATGTTTAACATTTTCAAAAGTAGCAATGCATTGTAAAAAGTACTTATGCGGTGTAATATTGTTATTACTTTTTATTTGAACGGTGCCTTAACTTATTGTTTACTAAGAACGACTTCTTGCTGTTTTTGTTTGATACACTACACTCTGGATTATTCGAATCAATCATATTTAGTCTTAAGTTCGTATTGGATTTAGCCTTCGAAAAGTGTTGATTCGACCACCGCTGATGTGAAGATGAAACGCGCGTCTGGCGTATCAAAAGCCTAAAACTGATGATATGATTAGCATTCACTTATTTTCATAGCATATTTTTATGAATACATATTATACACTTATATCGTTTCATTGGACATGAAAAATAATCTGTTTTAAGATTTAACCTCCATACAAAGAGCTACCTTTATTAACAAGGCCACTTGAGTTATCATCTTTTTTCTTTACAGCTGAAGTTATTTTAGAAAAAGATGCATGTGTCTGTGATAGAAAGCGTGGTTACTATGGAAGTGATCATAACAACTGTTTACTATCCGCGGTTTCCTGTTCTAGTCCGGGATATGAACTTAACAATGACGGTAAGTTAAAAGTATACAGAGAAAAGACCAACGTGTTTCAGATGTTATATAGCAATGTTTTATCATGAATATTCAACCGAAAACAAACAAACCTTATTCTTTCATGACTATCAGGATTTATAAGTGTTTCCCATAACTCACCAAAATATATGCTATTGTTTCAAATATGTTTGAATAAATAAAGGCAACAGTAGTATACCGCTGTTCAAAACTCATAAATCCATGGACAAAAAACAAAATCGGGGTAACAAACTAAACCCGAGGGAAACGCATTAAATAAAAGAGGAGAACAACGACATAACACCGAAACGTAACACACACAGAAACGGACCAAGCATCAGACAAAACACCACGAGAATAACAAATATAACATGAAAAGCCTTCATTGTTTTTAAGATTAGAAAAGATAATTTTTATTTCTATTCGGTATTTAACAAACTATACAACACACGATCGCGAAAGCGTTTAACGGAATAGAAAAACAAGTGTAACACATTAAAAACAATAAAAACAACATGCATGACATACACAACATTTGGCATTCATATTTATAAAGACTTAATGTTTGAGCAAATCTGAAGTATAATAAAAATGTATCTTAATTTTCTTTTTGAAAAATGCACTTTTAGAATGTAAGTAAAAAATTGATACCATTCAATACTTATTAACATTATAACTCACTTTTGAGACGAACAAAGCCAACAGTCATAGATCAATTGAGTGAAAACGAATCTGGTTTTACAACTAAAAGTAAAAAACTAAGAGCTGAACTAATAAACCTAAGCATTAGTATTAAACCTAAACAAAATTGTTTCTGCGTTAGCCAAAAACAAAAGATATTTAGTTACGTTAAACCATATATTGTCAAACTCAGAGAACACTGGTGAGCTGGACTGATCCAAGGGGAAACCCGTGTAGCGAACATCTCTCTCAGTCTTCGCTTAAATAACTTCGAACAGAGAAACCAACTTAGAAAGTGTGACACGAAGCAAACATAAACAAATTTTAATTAAGTGCCAGCCAGGCAGCGGTAGTTCGAACCACTCTTTGACTGAATTAAACTCTTAAAATGAAAATAAATAAATATGTTCAGCTCTAATATGAACATCTAAGAGGAAGTGTCCATGCAGAAGTTTAACACTAGAGGACAAAAGGAAAAGTATTTTTTATTGGAAAATTGTTAAGATGTTTTCAGACCTATAACTGATATTGTTTTTAATATAGGGCAATGTGGACCATGTGCTGAAGGATTTTTCAAACCGGAAGCTAGCGATGAACACATATGTAGGAAGAAAACAAAGTAAGCATTCAGTAATGAATATGTATATATTACTTAAATCAACGAACAATGTAAAATGATAGATAAAAAGCATTTTTCTATATCTATAGCTTCTTCCTGGAATTAGTTGTTCTCTCTTTCAAATCGACAAGATATGAACATATTTGAAACTGTGTATTGCACTCTGCGTGAGTGATACACATATAAATCATTTGTTTTAATGTTTGGGCAAAAGGTGGAAATGGAGAGATGATAACAACAAGTATTCGAAAAGTCCAATAAAAAAACAATACTATTACCAATTGTGATAACCCCGAAAGCACAAAACATTTTATAGAAGACTAAAGACCCATAAAAAATTATGATTAACTCAGGTGTTTCATTTTTACATATTTAAATTTACAATTCGGTATTGAGATAGTTAGCATATTATGAATTGTGTACATGTGAATTATCGTTTAAGCTAATATTCTTGGATAGGAGCAAAGTTTAACTTGTATTAAATGTGCATTTGAAGTACCTGAAAAGTGAATCATTAATATAATCTGCTACCGATTCCGTAAAACTCCAAAAGACATTTTTTTTATAATTCACATCTCCTACAGATATGTGTTCAAGTTCTCAAAACAATATTGTTTGTGTTTTGAAGGTGTTTTGAGTCTCAAGAAATTGCTGATAACGGTTCTACAACTAAAGATATATCTTGTAAGGCAAAGAAGAATGTTTTGCAATATATCAAACCTCTAAAGCAGTCAACAGAAAACGAAGGTAAAATTGCTAATAGTTTTGTTTTTCTGCAGCAATGAATGTTGATATCGATTCTGGAATATCAGGTCTATCAGAAATGGAAACGGTATTAAGTAAAATATATTTATATATATCTGTTTCGGTTTGGAATCTAAATTCAGCAGCTTTAAAATGATAGTAAAACTTAATCAATGAAAGACTGGAGGTAAATGTTGTCTTTGAATATATTGATTCGCGAAAGTTTGAACGGTCGAGCATTTTTGCTGATGTTCATATTAATTTAGGACGATTTCATGCCGCTGACCAGAGGAAAGGTAGTAGGTTTCGATTAACTATTTCACATCAAGCAAGCTGTTCTTAAACCAGATAGAAAGCCAACCAAGTACAAAGTTGAAGAGCATTGATGACCCAAAATTCCAAAAAGTAATATAATTTTCTCATATAAATACTCATATATCTATGTTCCAATTTTCGTTGCAACCATACTTTTTGTTGTTGTTAAATATACCTGAATACAACTTATCACACGTTTACGTCCTGTATACTAATTCAAAAATAACTTCTAGAAAAACCAGAACTTTTTATTCATTTTGAACCCTTACATATGTCATTTCTGTGGTTGGTTGGCTAGCGTTGCCAAAACTTAAGTTTTCTATAAAGTGATTAATGAACAGTTGTTTCCTTTTTTGGCTTTGTAATTGTATATCCGTCCCGGCGGAGTCCGTCTTTGACTTTTTCTTTTTCACCATATAAGTATATATATTTACTTTTTGTGGTTATGGGCACGTGAGAAACAATGCAACGAATAATGATAACTATGAATAATATGCGACATACCGACAGAGGGTGTACAACTCTTGTTATTCATTCAATTTGTGGTTTAGTATCGTTTACTATTAAATTTCGTTGCTATCGACATAAATTGTTTCGAGCATTGAATATGATTGTTAAAACATATTCAGCTATCCTCCAGAAAAACAGGAGGTCTGAGCTTGTGTCCGTTTTGGTGATTTGTCGTTTATCAACCATTAATCATCAATGTTTTGATATACTATTTTTGGTTTCTAGCTAATTAAAAAAAAAACAATGATAATGTCATGATTGTCTATTAAGTGATGAATTGTTGCAAAATCATACATGCTTATATGTTTTAAAATTATGATTTCAGGTAAAAACATCAATTCAACATACGAAGAATTCATCTTCTTACGAAGTAGAGTAACGAAGCTAGAACAGCAAATAACAGAGTTAGAAGAAGTGAAGACATTGACTAAACAGTTGCAAAAAACGTTGAGAAAAATCAAACATTTGCCCACAATTGCCAAAGAATTAAAACAAAATAAAAATAACAAACAGACGAGAAGAAGAAAAGGACGAAAGAGGGATTCGAAGAGAAAATTTAAAAATAAAAAGAATAGAATAAACTCATCATAGATACCAAGAATACATTTTGTAGTTACGCCCATAAATATTCACTATATTCAGTGTACTTTTATGTGTAGATTGAGCGTATATGTTAGAAGCAAGAAAGTTACACACCTTCGGAACCATTTACATACTTTTTTAAAAGAGGAATATATTAAACGTAGAGATGTTAGACGGATAGAATTGCTTACTCGCAAGATTGTCATTTTTAAAGTTTATCACCTATTCAATTGGCAAAGATCATTAACAGACAGGTAATTATTTTGTGGAAAATCCAGAAGTGTTTTTTCTTTAAAGAATTTTATAGATGTCACGAATTATTGGTATGAAAAAGGACATTTTTTGTCTTCTGATTTGTAAAGGTTGTTGCATTGACTTTTATTTTTCAATCTTATTTTACTGTCAATTATTATAATATATTCAACAAACTATCAAAAATAGGATATGTTAGAACTATGCATATACCATAAACAGCATTATGGTGATGCCCATGCCTTACATATAAGTTCTTGCACAGGTTAACTTAATTAATACTAGATCTGACATGCTCGCCACATCTATCATTAGTGATTTGTATGTCAAAACAGTTAATAAACAATGAAAAGGAAAACAAACTCTCCACGCAAATTAATTGTTTAAAATGTTTTGCTTACCAATCAGCTAAAATAACTATGTCTTAGCTAATGTTGTTTTAAGGTTGAATAGATCATTTTTTTATTTATTCATTTTCAATCCACAATTGTTATTTTCATGCTTTTAGATAAGAAGTGTCTCTTTTATTTTTTATAACTTTAAATAAAAGAAGATACAAAAGAAGTTAAGAAAGATCACAATTTTCAAATTAAGGTGGTACCCAACACTTTCACTAAAATTTATTTGTCTCGTTTAATTTTCATAAAATTTTGACAAAGTATTTACGTTGACCCTTTAACAAAACTATAAAAATTTCAAAAATTTTGAACCAACCGTTTTGTCAGAAAAATTACACTGGTTATATAGCGGTTTGACAAACACCAATTTTGATCATTGAGAAGCTTAATATTCCCTTTACAACACAACGTAATTAAAACGTTTAGCTGACTTTACAGAGTTATCTCCCTGTAGTGTTAGGTACCACCTTAATATAAAAAAATCTAACAGTAGTTATAACGATAGTTCAAACTTATATAAAACCGAATTCTAGGAATCTAATATAACTAGCATATATTTTGTATAGAAAACACTATTAAACTCTAGTTTTAGTTTTATTGTAACTTAGAATAATCATTGATTCAAGTGTATACACAAGAATTTACGACTCGACAATAATGTTTTTACTGAAATATTTGCATTTAATGTTGCTTAATGCCATAAATGTTTCATTTGTGAATTTTCTACGATAATATGTTTTAACATTGGAAACTATGCACTTCAGTTTGTATTGTTTATGGAGTATGTGAATTATGACAAATTAGGTGCATATTCAATGTTGAAGGTATCATTTTCATGAACAATAAGGACGATTGTAGTTTTCCGATGTTCAAATCTCGTAAATGGATTCAAAATAGACAAATTAAAAAAAAGGCCAAGTTAAACAAAATAAAGATGAAATTTCCACTCTTCTGTGTAAAGCATTGTTCACCTTATTGTTAATTTTTTGGCAGCACATGTGTTAATAGGGCTATTTTGTATAGTGCCTGTTTAATGTATTTGGAATATATTAAAATTTCCTATTTTAATGTTAAGAAGAACTATTTATTATATATTATATTATTATTTGTTAGATATTAATTAGTATTATGATTTTCACTGTTATTTATATAAGTTAGATAAGTCATACAAATCTAATCTTTAATTTCATCCGAATTCTTTCTTGATTTTCGGAACACGTTTTAGAAATTCAAATGTGACGTCACTTTGGGCGTTGCAATGACTTTGGCTAACACGGCTGTGATTTTGTAATGTATTCATTTGTATTCTATAACTAGTCACCACTTCAGTTTAATCATGTATATCTATTATATAGTCATTTTATAAAGTTTACTGTTTGCTAAACTATGTATTATTCTTGATAATAATGATGTTTTTGTCCCAGGCGGATAACCCTGGCCTGACAACTTTTTGGAACTTTCGGTCCTCGGCGATCTTCAACTTTGTAGTTGTTTTGGCTTTCAATCTTTTTCATCTGAGCATAGTTTTGTGTGGGCGTAGCGCGCGTATGGCGTATTAAAATATTTTTTAACCTGTTACCTTTTCATGGCTATTATTCGTTTGTTTCTCTGTCCTATATTTTCTCCCATTTATTTATTGTAGCCCTGTCGTGTAATGTTGTCATTTTAATGTTATAAGTAATACTGCCATTAAAGCGGGAGATTTGGAATGCAACAACACCAGGTTCAACCCATCATTTTTTCATAAAATGGCTTGTACCAAGTCGGGAAAATGGCTATTGTTACATGATAGTTCGTTTCTGTGTGTGTTACATTTCGGTGTTGTGTTTCTGTTGTGTCGTGGTTCTCTTATATTTGATACGTTTCCATCAGTTTTTGTTTGTAACCCGGATTTGTTTTTTCTCTATCGATTTAAGAATTTTAAACAGCGGTATACTACTGTAGTTAGTCTCTTTTTGTATTTTATCTATTATCAAGGATACCATGACTTACATTCGTGTATGCCAGACGGGCGTTTCGTCTACAATTAACCCATAATTGGCGCTCGAATCAGTTAGAATGGTTAGATAATATACGAAGTCGAAGAAAATTGTTAACTCGAAGTGTTAGGAATAATATTAAGAATTTTGTCCATTGTCGACAAAAAAAATCAAGTTTACGAATTTAACCATATTAACAGTGACGCATAATGTTACTGAAAGAAAAAAAGTTTAAATTCGCTTTTTGTTTTACTTTTTTTCACTTTTATTCCCGAATATGTCATAATATGCAGTGAAACAGATGCAATTGCAAAAAAAGCATCAACATGACAATTTTCCCCTTTTCTGATCAAAATTAATGGTCGCTTATAAATAAATAATACACATTTACAATTATTGATTAAATATTTATTGAATTTCATATTTTGAATTTAAAACTAATTTAGCAACTGCTAAACGTACTTTGATTACCTACTAATGTTGAAAGAAGGAGGCAAATTATTTTCTTCAAAATATATATTATATTGCTCATCTTTTTAAACACTGCATTGCATTAGTTTTATTGCATTAGTGTTGACTATTTTATTTATTGTTATTGTGAAAGGTTGTAGTGAGTTGTTGTTTAGAAGGTGTTTTTGGTTTTTGTGCAAAACTGGTTTACTTACACGTGTTGTGGTGTGTTGCTGTTAGCTTTGAGTCAGGTATTTTGTTTTCAAAACTATTGATGAAATGTTAAGGGATTAGTTACTTTCATATCAATTCTATACGGGGGTAAGTGTGTCCCATTTATTTTTTTCCTGTTGTCCAGAAATATTGATTTGACAAAATGTTTACAAAATTCACACTTCACAAAGCAGAGCCACCTATTTGTATTATTAAGCATATGCTCTTTTAGTTAACTTTATGTCAAATATAAATAAATATATATATATATATATCTATGGTATACTTTAAAATTTAAAGATTTGAATTTTTAAACAAATGACTGACTTTCATCAATGATTTCTGATAAATAAGATTTAAGTTTAAATAAATTGTAATTTGCTTGCCAGGGTGAATTAAAAAAACTGATGAAATAAATATCCTTATCTTTTGAGGCTTCTTGGAAACAAGTTATTCATTTATTGTCCTTTAGTTGAAACTTGTATGTGTCTTATTTTTTGAGCATGCGTAATCGTTTATGTTGAAAGTTGTAAGGTAATTTATTTTCATAGACGCTATAAATAGAATTTAAAAAGTGATATTAAAATAAATGAAGTATAGATATTTCAATATGATGTTTACATTTATTTATTATTGTAACAATAATTTACACTTATTGTATCCTTTTATTTGTTGTTGTTAAACATGTTTGAATTTGGTGCTTTAAATTATTTTTCTAAAATATATGTTTACATACAACTTATTTTGTGTTTAACGAAAACATACATGTATTTAATGCAAGGTAACGTTGATTTACTGGGAATTATTCTGCTACATAGTTTTATACTGGTTGTAAAATATTTGAGTTTAAATAAATAGAGTTAAATGTTGATTGATTTTCTTAAAGTAACTGAACTTAAGACGCAAAGGATACCAGAGAGACAATCAAACTCATAAATCGAAAATAAACTGACAACGCCATGGCGCCGGAGGAAAAAAAGACGAAGTCAAACAGACAAATAAAAGTACAAAACCACAACATAAAAAAGACTAAACAACGCGAATCCAACCAAAAAGTTGGGGTGATCTCAGGTGCTCCGGAATAGTAAGCAGATTCTGCTCCACATTCGGAATAGTATCATCAAGAATCACATGAAATGACCAAAATGCTGCCAAATAGTTTCGAACACTATCTTTGAAATTTGAGGGCATCACGAAGATTACAGATTATACCATTAGCTTTACCACAAATATATCATGGAATATAAGACAGAGAATACATGTAGTGACATTTTATCGTAATTCAAGCGATTATCATAGTTTAGTCCATTGCTACATAGTTATTCCTATGTTAATTTAACTATTTTGTTCCCTTTTTGAAATTAAGTGTATGATTAAAAGAAATGTTGTCGAAATTTCCTTTTAGAATAACTTTTGACAGGTGTAAAGTTTTGCAATTACAAAAAGAACATTTTCTGGTAATGTTTTGCTAAGAAGATGTGCACAAAGAACAATGAACAAATATATTTTTATGCCCCACTTACGATAGTAAAGGGGAATTATGTTTTCTGGTCTGTCAGTCAGTTCGGCCGTCCGTTTGTCCCACTTCAGGTTAGAGTTTTTGGTCAGGGTAGTTTTTGATGAAATTGAAGTCCAATTAACTTAAAACTTAGTACACATGTGCCCTATGATAAGAACTTTCTCATTTTAATGCCAAATTAGAGTTTTGACCCCAATTTCACGGTCCACTGAACATAGAAAATGATAGTGCGAGTTGGGCATCCGTGTACTATGGACACATTCTTGTTTTATAGAGCATTTGTATTTACTGATAGCTAGTGCATGCAAATTAAACGCAGTAAACTAATGTTGCTTCGGATTTAAAGCAAATGTCAACCATTTGATACACCATGTACTTCTAGACTAAAACATATAGTATAGAGTTCCACATTTTTTCATATATATATAGCAATGTATATTTAGTTCATTAAATGTGCAATACGTTACGAAAAAAAAATATCCTTTATTTTTGTTCAATCATCAATGACAGTGATTTTGTGAAATACTACTTCGCTTTTAGCAGCTGGTTTTGTTCAATTTTGCCCAAAGAAGCTATGAAACATTGCTGATAAATTATAAATGTGTAAGTAATTCCTTCGACCTCATTGAATCCGTATTCATGTGACCTTCAATTCAATCCCTTAGCTAGAGATGAGTGACGCATGGATTAGGCGTGTTCAGTTATTAAAAGGAAAACATTGTCAACATTGAAATTGAAATAAGGATAAACCAATTTATGGACTTATTTGATCCACAAAAATTCATTCGTATACAGATAAATAAAGGCAACAGTAGTATACCGCTGTTCAAAACTCATAAATCCATGGACAAAAAACAAAATCGGGGTAACAAACTAAAACCGAGGGAAAAACGATGATAAACATACATTTTTAACTTATAGTATGAAATCATAAAGACTTAAATAGATTGCAATTACACGAGTTCACTATCTATTTATATCTGTATTTATGTTTAGTTCGGGTTTCATGACCGTCAGCATACTTTGAAAGTCACCTCAACGGTTAATTAGATGGCGTCTAGAATTATAATACACATGAAATTCTGATACATTTATCGAACCCTTACCTTGTAAATTATTTAGTTTAAACTTTTTCATGATTGGATATACGTATGTTATAAATCAAATGTGAATATTTGAGTCAAATTGGTGAACATGAATGTGACAGCAAATATCAACATAATCAATCTTATTCCGATAAAGACAATAGGCGTATTCATAGGAAAAAAAAAATCACAAAAATACTGAACTTAGAGGAAAGTCCATAATCACATGGCAAAATCAAATAACAAAACGCATCAAAAACGAATGGACAAGAACTGTCATATTCCTGACTTGGTACAGGCATTTTCAAATGTAGAAAATGGTGGATAAAGCGCTAACCCTATCACTTTGATGACAGTCTCATCAAATTCCGTTACTTTTACATTGATGCGTTATCTAAACAGACACAATAAATAAAATACACAAAATATGGGTACATCAGTCATCATCGTATAATAATTTTAAAAGGAACAATTTAACAGAACACAAAAATATCTATCTACAAACACATTCATTGATTTGTGTGTCTGACGTCAGAAAATTTTATACGTCACATAGATTTGTCCTTCAATGTGCCTACAAATAATTTTAAAATTTGTTATAGGCAATGTTAGCATACAGGGTTAAAAAATCAAAAGTATGTAAGAAACAATTTCAGAAATAGACCGAGATTCAAACTAGTCCAAAAGTTATATATAAAATTTATGAGAATCCACAAATAGTTAATTCAACTACGCGATTGAATGATTTTATCGTTTGTGGTTCAACGTATTTTGTAATTCATAATAGAAATAAATCATAATGACATACAAATAATCAATTAACATGGATCGTATCTTTTATGGGATTTATAAACAATATCGCTTACACATTAAGACGTATCAGCGTCTATTCACAATTAAATATCGTTTCAATGTATGTTGGTTTTGTTTTGGTTGTACTTCACTGTTCCTTTAATGCCTTCGTTGTCCACTTGTATTTCCCTCGGTTTTTAGTTTGTAACCTGATTTCTCTCAATCGATTTATGACTTTTGAACATCGGTATACTACTATTGCCTGTGTTTGTTATTACAAGTTATGTTGAAAAAAGATGTCATCGGATCCTTTAATAGACGTTTATGACATTAAGAACACTTAAATATATATTTGTGTTATCAAGGTAAGTCAATTGAAAAAAAAAGTCTATTTATACTTTTTCAAATACCGAGGGTAAAAAATTCTGTTTCTTAAAAACCATATTTTTATAAGATATTACAAGTTTGTTTCAACTTTCGTTGCAATTCTACTAGTCTGACTAATCTGATAGGGTTATTTTCTTTCTCATTTCACATGCAGCCGTGACAAAGGTTCGTCATTCACTGTGTTTCGTGAAATCGGTAAAAAGATCAACGTGGAAGACATTTTTAATTCTTCGTTCATCGTGAAATGGCAATTTTATTTCACGTTCTTCCGTGCAGATATCCCCCCTTTAATGCCCCTCATAGAAATGTTTGAGATTTGTGTACTTGTTCTGATACAGCGACACACTTATCGGTTAAGCAGTACGGTGACATTAAGTTGTTAATTTCTGTGTCATTTTGGTCTTTTGTTGAAAGTTGTCTAATTGACAATCATACCACGTCTTCTTTCTTATATTAATTGTTATTCTCGTTATGTTACTGTTATAAAAAGGACGAAAATAGTCAATGGTAATCTATGGAACGCCACAGCTGTCTTATGTGGAGCTCTGATATTACTTTATGTTGTTTTATTATTACTTATAGTACGGCGGCTTTTGTGAAAAATTGTGCACATCCTGCTACAAGCATGAAATTTGGCATAGACCTTCCTCATCTATTACTCTTTTATTTCAGATAGGGAGGCATTTGAAAAAAATGTCTCACTTCCGGTAAAATTCAAAATGGTGGACGTCATACTTAAATCAGCCCAATATCGAAGGCTAGTATGTAAAAATGTGTTATTATCATGCTACTATCATAATATTTGGTACAAACCTTTGTTTTTTACTACTTTTGGATAAATGAAATAGATTAGATGTCTTCAGAAACCCTATTTCCGGTTAAAATCCAACATGGCGGACATTGTACTTAA
The DNA here is from genome assembly GCA_037788925.1 of Mytilus galloprovincialis. Classification (NCBI taxonomy): domain Eukaryota; kingdom Metazoa; phylum Mollusca; class Bivalvia; order Mytilida; family Mytilidae; genus Mytilus; species Mytilus galloprovincialis. The sequence continues at coordinate 28,230,594 of CM075342.1, read as the reverse complement.
ATAAGCTTATTTTTGAGGGAGGGGAATTGAAATGTGTTTTAACGTATTGCTACTATCATAACATTGTGTAGGAACCTTTCGTTGGTGCTTCTAATGGATACAATGTATAAGACATATGTCTTAAAAACCCTTATTTCCGGTAATATTCAAAATTGCGGACATAGAAATATCAATTTATTATTCAAATTTTCAACTTTTTATAAAATGTAAAGAAAATGATTTTTTTTATGCTGGTCATTAAACTTTTGGCTCTAAGTTAAATATAAAATCGACACTTTCGGTAAAAATATGACGTAAATTTCAAAGATGAGTCCTCAATCTATTTCTTCGATGTAGAGTTTTGGATAGTTTGGTTAAAACAAAATAAAATCACTATTGTACTAAAACATATTTAAAATTACTACAATTTTCGGCCAAAAATAACGATCACCACGACATGCACACATCGCAGTGCACGGGAGATCCGATTTTCCACATTAAAAATGACCGCGGCATCCTTTCTTACATCCACAATGTACAAGCTTCTGACAAAATGATGAGGCCTTAGAAAGAGTTTTTTTTAAAAAGGGACCCTCTTTGTCCCTTCGCAATCCATTAGTGCCTGGACTGGGTAGCATAAGAGCCAATCCCAAGCTCGTTAAACACCTGCATCAGTATATTGCACGTTTTACATGCTTGAAAAGACTAGACCAAGTTGTGGGAATAGCCTCACTTATAATTAGCCTTCCCTTTTGTGCAAATAATGATTGTCTTGCTTCGTTAGTCATGTTAGCTCCATCTGATAAGTTTGTGTGATCTTACAGTAAAACTCCGGTGATTTAGGCTGATCAATCATCACTCTTTATGTTAAAGTCACATTATCAAATACCATCAATGTCTCCAACGCAGTCTTTTTTTCCTTTTCGAGCAAAAAGCGAACCGTATCACAACCGGTAAAGGCATGGGTCAGAAATAAGTGTGTGTGATTACTCATTGCCTAGTGCATTTGAAAGGCCATTGATAGATATTAATCCAAACATTTTTGCCTTCCCAAACACAATCAATAGTTCCTATCTCACGGAATAGCGAAATAGTATTGACAGCATCATCAGTGACTGTTAATCATAACTCGTTTAAGTTCGTGTTTCACTGCATCAGATCATGTACCATGATTTTAGTGTCTGTTTCTTTATGTGAACATGGTGCTACACTTGAAATACATCAAGTGGTGGATAAGATAGAATATCCTGAGCATTTGTTGCTACAAATACCATTCTCATCAAAGACTTCATCCACTCTTGTTACAGTTTCAAGGTATTTTATTAAGGTAAGGACATAATACCAAATCATGATACGCGTTAGGAAACACCTTGAAACTGTAACAACAGTGGATGTAATGTCGGATGCGAACATAGACAATACTGGTAGTTTGAAAGCTGCTAAAAGAAGCAAGAGCAACATTTAGGGGAAAGGGAATTCACAGACAAATCCAGGGTTAAAAACATCCTCAAAATTGGCAAAGTTTTCTGAGAGGTGACGACAATAAGAAAGAATTTTTAAGTTTTCATTCACAGAAGCTTGCGCAATACAATTTTGAGTACAAGGTAGTTGCAGCAACAAATGCTCAGGATGCTATCCACCACTTGATGATGTTTCAAGTTTAGCACCATGTTTACACGAAGAGACTGACACTAGAATCAAGAACGATGTGTTTGATGCAGTGAAACACAGACTTAACTGAGTCATGACTCGAACAGTCGATACTGATGTCATTGCTGTTTCGCTATTCCGTGACATAGGGGCAGACAAACTTTGGTTTGCATTTTGAAGGGGGAAAAGCTTAAGATATATATATCTATCCATGACCTTTCAAATGCACTAGGCATTAAAAGATAACACGTTTGCTGTAAAAGGAACTGTGTTGGTGACATTAATGGCGTTTGAAGATGTGACTTTAGCATTTAGAATGATGATTGACCAGCCAACAGCACCATATGGATTTGATAAATTTAATGTCATTGAAAAACATACGTGGTTTTGTTGTAAGATCGAATAAAACTTATCAAACTGGGTTAACAATTACGAAAATATGTGTTTTTGGAATTTATGGATGTGAGGACCAATATCACAGTCTTTGTAAATGTGGGAATTCAGCTCTCCGATTGTAAATTGCGGCCTAACGAGTATGCTGATTGGGTATTATGTCCTTACCTTAATAAAATACCTTGAAACTGTAATACGAGTGGATGAAGTCTTGGATGCGTATGGTAGTTATAGCAATAAATGGTCAGGACATTCTATCTTATCCACCAAGTAATGCATTTCAAGTTTAGCACCAAGTTCACATTTAGAGGCAGACACTAAAATCATGGTGCATGTGTCTGATGCAGTGAAACACCAACTTAAACGAGTCATGATTTGAACAGTCGTTAATGATGATGCTGTCACTACTGTTTCGCTATTCCGTGAAATAGGGGTAGACGAACTATGGATTGTGTTTGGGAGGGCAAAAGACTTTGGATTAATATCTATGCCTTTACTTGTTGTGAAATGGTTCTCTCTTTGCTTGAAAGGAAAAAAAACTATGTGGGAGACATTGATTGCATTTGAAGATGTGACATAAAGAATGATGATTGATCAGACTAAATCACCAAGGTTTTACTGTAAGATCGCACAAACTTAACAGGTGGGTATAAGTTATACCCACCTGAAAATAACTATTTGCGCAAAAGGGAAGGCTTTTTGAGGCTATTCCCTCAACTTGGTGTAGTCTTTTCCAGCATGTTAATCATGCAATATACTTAGGTAGGTGTTTAGGGAGACGAGCTTGAGATTGGCTCTTATGCTACCCACTCAAGGCGGGGACAAAGAGGATAACTTTTAAAAAACTCTTTTTGAGGCCTCATCATTTTGTCAGAAGCTTGTACATTGTGGATGTAAGAAAGGATGCTGCAGTCATTTTTAATGTGGAAAATCGGATCTCCCGTGCACTGCGATGTGTGCATGTCGTGGTGATCATTATTTTTGGCCGAAAATTGTAGTAATTGAAAATATGTTTGAGTACTATAGTGATTTTATTTTGTTTTAACCAATCTACCCAAAACTCTACATCGAAGAAATGGATTGCGGACTCATCTTTGAAATTTACGTCATATTTTTACCGGAAGTGTCGATTTTATATTTAAACATTTACAACATGATAGAATTAGTGGTTTTGGGGATAACTTACAGCCAAAAGTTTAATGACAAGCACAAAAAAAAAAATCATTTTCTTTACATTTTAAAAAAAGTTGAATATTTGATTAATTAACTGATATTTCTATGTCCGCCATTTTGGATATTACCGGAAATAAGGGTTTTTAAAACATATGTCTTATACATTATAACCATCAGAAGCACCAAAGAAAGGTTCATGCACAATGTAATGATAGTAGCAATACGTTAAAACACATTTCAATTACGCTCCCGAAAAAATAAGCTTATTTAAGTATAATGTCCGCCATGTTGGATTTTAACCGGAAGTAGGGTTTTTGAAAACATCTAATCTACAAAATATACCAAAAGTAGTACATAACAAAGGTTTGCACCATATATTATGCTAGTAGCATGATAATAACACCTTTTCAAATACTAGCCTTCGATATTACGCTGATTCAAGTATGAGGTCCGCCATTTTGGATTTTACCGGAAGTGAGAAATTTTTTTCAAATGCCTCCCTATCTGAAATAAAAGAGTAATAGTTGAGGAAGGTCTATGCCAAATTTCATGCTTGTAGCAGGTTGTGCACAATTCGTCTGAAATATGCTTGTAGCCGCCGGACTATTAATGGTATTTTGTCTTTACTTAATATGGTTTTGACATTACGTAATGAAGGTAAATATATAACTCAATATGGAATAGTCATTACTTAATGATATTTCGATATTACACTATATATGGTTTCGTATTGACTTGGTATAGTTTTGTCATTACTCAATATGGTTTTGTGATTACTCGATGTGGTTCACTATTATTTAATATGGTTGTGTCATGAGTCAATGTGGTTTTAACATTACTTGATGTGTATGTGACTTAACGTAATGTAGTTGTTTCATTACATGATGTGGTTTTGTAATTTCGTAATGATGATTTGTCTATTCTTTATATGGTTTTAACATTACGTAATGTTGTTTCAAAATTTGACGAGTTTACACTACTTGATGTGTTTGTTTCATTATTTGATGTGGTCTTGTCATTCTTTGATGTGATCCTATCATTCTTTGATGTGGTCATCCCATTACTTGATGAGGTAAAACCACATGACCAATTCGGAAAAACCTGTTCTATTTAAGGTATATTTTTATGTTGTATGTGCCTTGAATGCGTGTGGCCATCCATCTAATTAGTGTTCAAATTAAAGTTCGGGGTTACTGTTTGAGTTAAGCTTTGAGGTAGTGTTCGAATTCAAGTCATGCTTAGAATTAAAGTTCTAGTAAGCATTGAGTTTCGAGTTGGACTTCGAGTTTGAGTCACATTTAAAGGCAGAGTTCTAGTTACAACTTTGAATTTGAGTCACTTCTTGAGGTAGAGTTTGAGTAAGATCGAATTTAAGTCTCATTTAGATTAATTAAGATTTCGAGTTGAAATTCGAGCTATTTTATATGTCTTTATGAGTTCGTAATTAAATTTTCTATCGCGAACAAGGGCATTTGCTCGGGCTTCCGAAAAGAGGGCTCCGGGATATGCGTACTAAATAAACAATGTTGCAGTATATAAAACGCAACATAGGTTTGAAATAAATTTAGATGTGCTGTGATCGCCAACGAGACAACTATCCACCAGAGTTTAAATGCAGTGGATGTAAGAAAGCATATATAGGCAACCTTACAGCCTTCAACACTCCGTATATTGACACATTCTCCACAAAACATGACTCAATTAAATAGATTCATTAAAAAAATAAAGAAATATAGAATTTTATGTAAAGAGCTAAAATAAAAAGTTAACAAATTAAAAATTGCATTTACACTTAATATTAAGTCATGTAGAAATTCATGTAACGGATTACAAAAACAGATGTATCTTAAAAATAAAGAAATCACATTTTACAAATTAAGAAATAGCGTTTTGTAAATTAAGAAATGTATAATTAAGGCGGATATTCCCTTCCATAGCATAACACTCGATGAAATTTGTTTTTAACATGTTTAAGTACAACGATTGTCATTGTTTATTTTTAGATATTGGTAATTCCATCCTTTAAATAAGTAATTCAAAACGTGATTAATTAGAAACAATGCAATATCGAACAAAAGGTTATTTCCGTCTATAGATAATGTTTTTCACACAAATCTGACTAGCGTATCAACCTAATCATGTTAATTGTTCTGTTTCTATACAAAGCGGAGAAACCTACTTTCTTTTCTAAAAATAGAATACCCGCAATATTTACAGCGTTTTATAAGTAATTCGGATGAATATACAAATGGAATACAAGGTAAGAAACACATTTCATTTAAAAGATTAAATCATTTCTTAGTAAAATCTTTTTACTAAATTATATATTCTTCTTTCCCCTTTTAATTTTCCAGGAAGGAAAATTTTATGAACATATCTGCATCTAAACAAAAACATTGTCATACATGACCACGTCAATGAGAAAAATGGAAACTATATTTGCATTGATGATGACATTTTTCACGACATTGGACAGATTTTTCTTAGGATTTTTCTTTTATATCTTTTAAGCACTGGGTCTGAACTGCTGTTGATGGACTAAATATCTTAGAGGGTTTTATCCAGTCATTAGTTAATACTTTGGTCAGTTGGTACTGACTTGATTTGTTACATACCAATCTTAAATTGACTTTAATGATTTATAAATTATGAAACCAAGGGTTCAACTCCCTCCAGTAAAAGTTGACCTCAGATGGATTATGTTATTATTGGTAAGTCCTTTTGATTATTTAGCTCTTCAAATGTTATGGTTATAAAACGTAATTAAGCGTCCAAGTATTCAGCTATAAGACTTTTTGATAAAGGTAAATATAGACAAATGTTTCGGATGAATAAAATTTATTAAGTGTTAATTTGATATATCAATTTTAAAGTGGTTCATTTATAAACTTTATAACACTTATATTTCAATTCAAGGTACTGCTATTGATGAGTTATCATACATTAATTGTACATCCAATTGTAAATTTGTGGATTGTAAAATACAAATGTATACAATCTAGGCCAACTGAATGCTTAGATGTACTTTTAAAGTCCTCTGAATACCTGTATTGGAATTTTGTTTTTCATGTAACTAAAGCTTCCGGAAGTCCGATTTTCAATCCCATTATGACACGAATTATAATTTTAGAGTTAATTTCGTGTTCCCAGAAATGTGTTTCTGGAAAAGGCTACAAAAAGTGATTCCAAAAGTCCGGTTATCACCTCTCACTGGGAAAATTTCCTATAAATCCGTAATGATAACAGGATTAAAGGTAATTTAAAAACATTTTTCTTCTATAAAGTAAAAAAATAATGCAAGATTTTTTATTCCTATAAGGCAAAGTTACCGCATGAGATGTAGGTTATCCTTTATCTATGTTTTAGATATGTATACCAATAACTGAAAAAAACAACTTTTAATAATAGTGATGGGAAAGTGTTATAATGTCACTAGACAAACGAAAAGTAAATTAAAAAATATCTTGGCAAATATCAATGTCAAGTTCATTAACTAGATTAAAATATACCGAAATATATATTAAAAAAAGAATGATATTCAATGATTACGACGGCCGAAACGAATATTGTTTTTTTAAGTCAATTGGACCACATATTCGCTTCAACAAGGCAGTAACTTTATATTTTGGAGAAAACATTTATATTTAAAAGAAATTCTTCTTTAACTTATTGTACAAAAAACGGTCAACCAAAATTATGCACGTCTCATGACTTGAATCAAGTGAATATTATATTTTGTTCAAAATCTAATTTAAACAGAAAAACCTACTGAGAGAATTCCAATATGAAATATACCCGGATAATTTTATCTTATTTGTTATTTAGAGACGAAGAAATGCGTCATATTCTCGTACTGCTGATGCTACTCATGTGTCAGGTAAGTTGTTACAAATATGTTTGTCACAGACCTTTAAATCTTCAATAAATTGGATTTCATCCTTCCATGTTTCTTTTTCAAGGTAACAATAGCCTTTATCATGAGTTAAAAAATACCTCTTTAAATGCTACATATAGGTCGTCAAGCTCTATCGACACTATATGAATAACACATAGTTGAGAGGGTGATAGAACAGAGTTATTACGGGAATACATGGTCAAACAATGTTGGCAATTGATCCGAAGAGTATCTCTGGTCTATCACCCTCTACGCTATGTGCTATTTGATCTTTTATACAAAATCAACTAAGGCTTCTTGTAAATGAACATAATAATCCGGCCGATCGGTGAAAAAATTGCTCAACTAATGAGGAAAGCACCAATTTTTTCATGATGGTACATTTTTTTGTACTGAGCAATATTATCTATGGACCCCACCCCCAAAATTCAATATGCGCGGCTTTTTTCAAGATGGCTGCCATACGTTCTAAAATATTTTCCAGTATTGCACAAGCCACATTGGATTTGATGCTGGAAGCACAAAAATCAAGATATTTAAATGACTTGGTGAACTTAGCAGAATTTCTTTGATCTATCTTTGAAGTACAAAATGGAGGTTATTTGGCGGAATTGATGGTCAGACCAATAAGATATTCAATGTTGTGGTGAGACGAATGGACAAGCTGACAACAACTGAGGAAGGAGACACAGTTCATTTCAAAAGTGAATTTGAATAGCAGGTTACCTTCCAACAACTGACATCTGTTGTAAATGAATTAATGGACAAACGAAATAAAGAAGTTGAAATTCCTACAATGGACACATCATCTAAGCCAAAAATTGACCTTAGTCAGTACAAGGCAAGTTTACCAAAAGTACACAACAAAATCCATGCTTTGGGTCTTTCCCTAATTGTAGTTCGCATGAACCATCAACCGCGCCAACTCTGTTGAAGGTGTCTTCACCTTAAGACAAAAGTTCTATGGCAGGGCCCGTGGCCCTGCATGAGACAGTCCAAATTATTCAACAACAATCTCGATTTAAGAACTTACTATAAACATCCAATACTAATCAAGGATACCAGTAAAAGGCTTATGTGTCTTCTTACGCACATTTACCATATACTATGAGTCAATAATATTTGGTTCAGAGCAGCACACCATTACATAAATAATTGGCTGCAAGTGAATTCTATCAAGTTTCTCTAATGCTGAATGCAAATCCCACATTTATCAATCCAATTATGACAACCTCGTCAGCTCTTGGAGCTCTAACAGGCTTACCATAACAGCAAGCTGACTCCACTGACCGATCCAGGAAAGGGCAGAGGAAACTAAAAGAGTGTGGCGACACCTCTTCTTCAGACTCGTCATTGGATAGAGAATATACCCGATGGCAAGAAAACCTCAGTGCAAGGGACTGGGACCGAAGACCACAGCTCCCATAACATGCAAAAACTCAATTGAAGAGGATCCATGACTTGGTAGGCGTTCATTTACCAATTTGAACGAAATGTCAGTAGATGACAATGGGAAAACAGGAAAAATGTGTGTAGGCCCCAGATTGCCAGGCCGATATTAGCTTTGAGTACGCTCGCAAGGTAAACACAGATGATGATTCCAAGGCCTTAAACAAAGCATTCATTTTGAGCAGCGCTTCAGCAAGAACGATGATCAAACCAGATTGGAACCGAAGCATTCCGTCGAGGATGTAAAGACAAAGATTCTTCAAGGCATGTAATAGAGAGGAACCCAGAAACATTCAACAAGGTGTTTAAACAATTGAAAACCTCAATAGCAAACCAGATGGCGATATATGGATCAAAAAGTGCCAATTATGACCGTCGAAAAGTCTACTGTGCTGATGGCGCAGTATAACCGACCGATAAAGGAAATATGAGCAGTCCTTTGGATAATGAGGTGCATAACCTCACACAAAATGTCACACAACTACCTGATGTTATACTTTCAACTAATCAGCATAACCGTGGATTTGCCAATCAATATAACCTCGGTTCTTCTGATCAAATAATCATGGAAGATCACCAGTTCAATAGAAGATCACCTGATCAATATACACGTGGAAGATCTCCTGATCAATACAATCGCGGTAGATCGCAAGACAGAAATACACCCAAGCTTAATGTCTATCGATCAGCAACAACCCCACTAAGCTAGATTTCGTATATTTCCTAAAGACAACGGTTAGCATCTCCACGGACAAACTTAAGAAATCCCGGTTATTCCAGACAACGGTCATCTTCAACAGAATACGGAGCAAATCAAAGTGCAACCCCAACAATGGAGTCTTTAAACAGCAAAGGATCGGGCCAGTAGGCAAACGCACGATTCCAAAGTCTATTGGACATGAAACATCACCTCATCACAAAATCGAACAGAGGTCCACGGCCTCGTCCGATATTGTCAGCAGACGAACCGTTTGAAAGAGCTTAGCAGTACGCGGTACTATACATGACCAGAATGTGAGCATGATTGTGGACACAACTGCAATGATAACATTAGAAAATGAGAAATTAATTCCAGCAGAAAATGGAGATTTGGAGAACGTAACGCTACGTATATACGTGGTTTAGGTAAACAGCTTGTTATTGGGAAGATTATAAAGAACGACTTTCGACATTAATAGAGTAAACATACAATGGGATGTTTGCAAAGAGCCATTAACAGACGATGTTATGTTAAGGCTAGATATTTTGGACACACTGAGTGCAATGATAAACCTGGGTACTCCAACAATTACCATCAACAATAAAGTGATAAATTCGGCATTTGTTAACAGTGGAAACGAGATTTCAACTCAGCAAGTTTGCATAAAACGAACCTCACAGTTCCGCCAAACTCAAAATGACTGTTACCATTAAAACTAATAAAAGTGCTGACCAGGAGTTCATTTTAGGACCATGCTCGCTGAATAGTTGCGAATTGGTTTCGCACGTAGTTTTAAATGATGGCAATCGTCTAATCCGCCTTAGGAAAGGTACACCTCTTGATTACATAGAATAAATTGACGATTTGGTGGGTACAGCAGATCAAAACGCGATAAGTGACGTAAGACGTGGCATTGAAGAGACACGAGACAAGGTGCCCTCGGCACTGCCTCAAAGTTTAGATGAGTTAACTACTATTCCACCACATTTAACCGACCTATATTAACGTTCATTCGACTCGTTTCGACCTATTTCATTCCAACCATTAAAACTGAAAGCGTTTAAAGAAAAATTACAATAACATGTTACATGTTGATTAACATTTTGAATTTAACTATTTGTTTTTGGATATGCAGTCATATTTGCAAATGTATGTGTTATAGAAATAACCAAATTATTTTTTTTATATTTTAAAATTAATTGATAACAAATTCACGAACATGAAGTCCATTTTTAAAGAATCATTACTTTAATTTCCGAAATTAAATAGAATACCTATAGGACAATCTTGATATTTATACCGTTTTTCCGCAATCTTGAAAATGACAGCCATATTGGATTTTTCAGAATGGGTCCATAGCTGATATCAAAGGGTATATAACCAAGAACTACTATGCAAAGTTTCATGCTTTCCTTATCAAGTGAGCAATTCTGCTCTATATCTGCACCAATCGGCCGGACTATAACGACGATACAGTCATTACAAAAACATCAAAAGTGAAGCAGGCTGTACTCATATTTGTTTTTATGTTAACAGTCTATGAAAAAAGTCTGCTGACTCAGAAACATTGAACTTCAGCATTGTCTTTATAATCATCGATCCAAATCCAATTCATTTTCCGATACGATTTTTTAGAGGTCTACACATGAAATTAACATTCAAAACCTTTTCTCCTAGTATGAAAAAAGTAAAATAACAAAGGTACCGAACTCTGAAAAAAAATCATGATGGAATGTCCTCAAATGGCAAAATTCAAATTCCAAACACATCAAACAAAGGGGTAACAACTGTCATATAACTGACTAAATACAGGCATTTTCATGTAGAAAATGGTGAAATAATAAACTGTGGGTAAAACATATATTAGGTGCGTTCGATAATCGGAAAAATATTTAATGATATACCTTTTATCGAATGGACTTGTATAAATATCACATTAGTTCTCGTCAAAGACAAGCATACTTATTTTTCGTCGGAAGGTTTCTCCACTTTGATTGCTCATCAAAGGTACCAGGCCTATAATTTAATACGCCAGACGCGCGTTTCGTCATCATTAGACTCATCAGCGACGCTTAGATCAAAATAGTTATACAGCCAAACAAGTACAAAGTTGAAGAGCATTGTGGCCAAAAATTTCAAAACACTTATGCACATTTAAAAAAAAACTTGGAACGATTGAAGGTTAATCAAATAGCATGAACACTTGCCATTTTTGAAAGACCCATTTTGCCATGTAGTTGTGTATGGTTATCTTTTGTCGTTAGGCTATTTGATAATTTATGTATAACCCATACTTCACTTAATTCATACACTCTAATTATCAATCAATTCATGCTATTGACTGAGAGCCTGTGAAGATAAGTGTATAGTAAAATGCATTTAACAAGAACCAGATTTATGTGAAGATAAGTGTTAATGAAAATGCATTTAGTGAGAACCATCTTTTGGTGCAGATACATATAAGTGTTAATGAAAATGCATTAAATGAGAACCTGCTTTAGATCTAGCATATTGTGGTAACAACTGAAATATATAAGAGGATGGGTTTGATGGTATATTATAACTAGTACCCAAAATTTAGAAGATGAATCTAAAAAAATACAAAAATATTTGATTTGAGGAATGAATATTTAAGAATTGGTAAGTACAAGATTGTGCGGTCTTGGTTCACCTCGATATATTGAATACAAACACTTACTCAAAACAGGGGTCATCTAGTGAAATGATATCATAAGAATATATAACAGTGAACTTTTATCTGTTCAATTAAAGATAATACGTTGCAATGAAATGGAATTTTGTGCGATTATCATACAATTGCGAGGTTTAGCTAGTTATTAAACTATTTTTTTCACAATTGTTTACATAGGAAAATGCCTTTAATAAGTCAGGAATATGACAGTTGTAATCCATTCGTTTGATTTTGCCATTTGCTCGGAATTCGGTATTAATAAGATATTGGTCTGGTATTTTACTTCTTTTTTATATATATTCACATTTAAGATCCGTTCTTTCTACAAATACATTTACTCATGAGAAAAGAACAGGTGATTTTCTTAAATAATTCATTTAAATATAGAATATCGGTTTTTATAAAAATACCAATTTAAACATAAAATTTCATAAAATTCTTTTAAGAATAATCATTTTAAATATAGAATATCATATGATGTTTTGTATACAGGCATTAATAATGATTATGAACTGACTCAGGAGTGTTATACCTACCTTTTACCTTGACTGATATTGATCTGGTAACATGCGTTGATATCTCTAGTTATACAAACAGATCATACTTTTGGCATTACATATCTTTAAAAGAAGTCAATTTCCCGACACACACTACAAATAGATTTATGTAAAATAAAGCATTTTCCTTTTGATCTGCTTAAATCAGTTATTTATTTGGATTATATCTACAAAATGATTGATCTAGCGTTGTTTGCTTATAGTCCAGTCAATCTAGCATAAATTTGACCCTAACCTGAAAGTAATTGCAACAGAAGATTTTTAAGTTTTAATCTTTAGCATTATACCCCAAATATACACAGAAAACAGTCCCATAAAATCTTATTTCAAGAAGATAACAAAAATAAACATTTAAAATTCCTATGGAGATTTTTATTGAAAAGGTAGGTAACTCTTGCAAAAAAGGCAGAAATATCAATAAAAATTGATACAAAATTATAACTTTACAGCTTCTATTTATCAAAATGAATTGATTCTTTATTTTTTAGCAGTCTTTAGGGTATAACAAACAACTATTAAGGTGTTTTCATATCTTTTATCAAGTATAATCTAGATTTCGTAATTCATTAGTTGACCATTTATTGAATTTTTCAATATGTCAAGGTAAAGAATCTCAAATTTAATAATAAAAAAATAATAAAATGATGAGCAATCAAATAAAAAAATAAGCATGTATTATTCTTTTCTTTTCTGAAAAAATATAATATAGAGATATAAACGATACCAAATTTTCAAATTATTTTTTCAAAATGGTCACAAAGCTTCCTTTGAAAAATGGACTTAAAAAAATGAAACTACCCATAACACTTCGGTTTTGTACATTTCATGAACAGAAGATTATATCATTTAGTCAAATATCAACTTATAACCCCATCAAAGTATCATACTTTACATAAATGTCAAGAAAATCAATTAAAACTGACCATAAAAGACTCATTTTTGCGGAGTTATCTCCCCTTCCAACGTTAATTTCCATAGGAAATTTAAAATGCTGATTTGGAGTTTTCCTCAAGTTAGATTTTTTGGGCCTTTTTGCTATGTATATTAAGGGCATAATGCTATAGATTAGAACTCAAACATTTTCTGTTGCAATTAGTTTGAGGTTAAATCTTAGTTTGACTGGACTATAAATGTCTTTGGCAGGCATTTATAGTCGAGACAACATCAATTCCATCAACGAATGAAATAACATGAATAAAATTGTATTTAGAGTTTGAAATTTTGACTTAAACTATACAAGTAGGCAAAGTTGGATAAAATGTTAATAATATAATTCCATTTGGTTCATTTAACATTAAAAAAAGGAGAGACAGAAACATCACTAACATTTTTGCTATAAATAAACGATTAACATTTAGGAAAGGCGAGACCGAAACATCCTTAATTATTTGATATAAATAAATAGTTTTAATGCGCCACTTTTGAGCAATTTCGTGGTGTCCAGTATTTGTTGGTGGAAGAAGCTAGAGTGCCAGGAAAAAACCCCGGACCTTTTACAGGAACCATAACAATCTTTGTAAATTAAAATAGAAGTCAAGAGCACCCACAAGAGCGGGGTTCGAGGTTATTACCTAATTGATGAATAGCTAGTGAATACAGTAGTAGATACGTAGACTAGACGTAATGATTATACACTGACATTTTCTGTATTGTTGACGAATATATTGGAAACTTATATTAAACTGAGCGTAGAACATATCACGAACGTAGTATTTCTAAAGTTTAAAGAAGTAAAGAGGAAATCATGATTGCAGATGATAAATTCAATAATGAAAAATCAATTAAAACAAAAAACCTCATGACCACAAGAAAAAACGACGGAAAGAAAAACTACAGTAACAACATAGGAAAGTAAACATTGAGCAACACAATTCTCATCAACAAGTGAGATGACCTCAGATGCTACGGAATGGTAAGCAGTTCATTTACCAATACTTTTTTTTATTATTATATACCGCGTTTGAATAAGTGTTTACTTATATTACGTCAGGCTGTAATGATAATAGAAATACAATACTAGGTTTTTGAGAATTGTTTAAAATACATCATATATCTATTTGCAGATGATAAAAAGCGTACCTGTTTGTAAACCAAATCAAATGATGCGAAAAGACATATCCGGAAATAGCATATGCTGTTACACCCTAATCTGTCGACAAGGTGAATATTGTTTAAGGAACACACACACACACACACACAGACGATCCAAATATCTTAGAAAATTGACAGAAAGATAGTTTTCTTATTGGCAATTATACCAAATCTCAATATCTAGACATAGCTGTAAAAATTGGAGTCATCTTTAATTTTAGTTCATTATGATATATGAAATGTTCATGCATACGAATAGAGCATTTTTGATGGAATGGATATAATTAGTAAAAGAAGATTTGGTAAAAATGTAAAGACAACTATTTCTAGAGACAAACATATATTGATGTTACGAACAATAGGTCATCGTACAACCTTCAACAATGAGCAAATCTCAAAACCTAATCATAAGCTACAATGGCCATGCTATGACAAAATGTTAAACAATGCAAACAAAAAAAGCAACGGCCTGATTTTGACAAAAACAATAAATAAAATGTAAATATGACAGATAGCAACCAACGACAACAACTGAATTTATATAATGGTTCTTGACATGGGAAAGACACATATGGCTACACAGGTTTGAAAGCGTTTAACCCACCCAAACCTGGGACAGTGTCTTACATCATATACATACACACTTAAACAATCAAGGGGAAATGGTGTGACTCATCAGATCGAAATGACCTTTATTTCTAAAGGAGATTTCAGTATTGTCGTTTTTTTCTTTCTTTTCTATACAAAAAACCTGCTATTTTAATGAATTTGAGACACCAACAGGCCCATTATGTTTAAATAATCGTTGAATTGTTTTTTTTAAGGACAAACATTTGCATTTTGTGAGCACGACCAAAGTTTTGATACGTGTTCAAACTGTCCCGAAGGTACATATCATCTGGACACCATCGACACTTCTAAAATGAATACAGAATTAGATCCATGTATACCAAAGCCAACTTGTGAGCAACGTAAGTTTTATAAAGTTCAAAACATATTGATACAAAGGCCTACACAAATTGTCGCACTACAAATAACTTCACATAATCTACATGAAGTTTTATATTTTAAAATCAGTGAGAATACATACAAGATATCATTGTAGTTTTAAACAGCACGTGTGCATTACATAAAAAACATTTCTCGTTAATGGTACAAGAAAATGAAAGAAGAATATAATAAACTAAAAAGATGAAACAGAGGCGTCAAATTGACTTAATACATGCATGTGCATTTATAGGAAAACTAAAGAAAAAAGTCAAATCACAAAAATACTGAACCCGAGGAACATTCAAAACGGAAAGTCCCTAATCATATGGCAAAAGCAAAAGAATTAAATAACTTTTGACATAAAAGCTCTAAAGGATATGGAATGATTTTGTTTTAACAGATTATATTTCAATGGAATAACATCACACGAAATAGCATGCAGGTTTTGACAACAAGCTCTGAAAACCACTTTACTTTAAGATAATATGAAAACTTATTCATTTTCCCAGTATTTACGCCTGATAATAAAAAAAATTCCTCGTTAAACATAATGATGAATACAAGTATTAGTAGTTAAGTTACGACATTGTTCAAATTTTCAGCTGAAGTAAGATTAGAAAATGGCAAATGTATTTGTGATAGAAGTCGTGGTTATTACGGAAATGATATCTATAACTGCATGTTAGCAGAAATGATGTGTTCAAGTCCTGGGTTTGAACTGAAAGAAAATGGTAAGTAAAACACAGCTATATGACAAAAAAAAATTCTGTTTTACACGAATAGTAAACTGTGCTTATTTTAAAGTTTTTAGTTATTTGAAGTAAAAGCAAAACATACACTCTAAAATTGAGTTTATGAACAAGTTATATTAACAGATAGCAAAATAAACATAGAGTAATAAATTTAGTTTTTATACGACCGCGAGAATATGTTAGGTTCGTATATTAATACGATGTTGTCGTCAGCGGCGTCGTCGGAAGACATTTGGTTTCCGGACAATAAATTTAATTTAAGTGCATGGATTTCTATTAAATTTTAGGAAAAGCTGCAATCCTACAAAAGGAAGGTTAAGATTGATTTTAGAGGTGATGGTTCCTATCGTTTAGGTTAAAGGGACCAAAAGGGGGACCAGAACAATATTTATTTTCAAGTTTTAGGACAATTACTTGTACTTGTGTATACGTATCTTGTTTGATCTATGGGTGGGGGGTTGGGGAGGCAATTCTTATTTCTTCAATAATTAAGAAATTATCAGTTTTCCAAAGAAAAATTGGGGGTCACAATTTAGTTTGCTAATTCTTTGTTTATAGCCTGAAAAACAGATTTACAAAGTATTTTGCAAGATCACAGTGTAATGCACAAAAGCAAGAATTATTTATTTGAATACAAATTCAAATCATATTACCAATTTAAACTTCTGTGAATACATTTTTCTTTGTCAGAAACTAAAAGTGTGTCAAATATTTAATTACAATCCAAATTCAGACCTGTATTGAGCTTGAATAATGTTCCGCCACTGTTCAGTTATACAACCGCGCCCGGCGAAGCAGTTTATTTGAAATTGTAGTTGACTCCTTTTTTTATAAATAGAAATTTAAATTCCTTGTACAGTAAGGATCAAGGAACAAATCGTTTGGTAATTAAATCAATTCTGTCACGGTCGACAGAAGGTTTTATACCATCGGGAGGTCTCGTAACGCCTTTGCGACCTAGAACAAATGCACTTTTTTTCCCAATACCAAGTCATATAGCACTCCTTAAACCTTCATATGTCCTAAGGGTATACATCTTATAAAAAATCACCTCTTTATTTTGCCTTTGTGTATTGTTTATAACCTCCTCTATGCATCGTACTTGCTTTAGCTAATGATTAGATGAGGGCTAAGACCCGCATTGCACGCAATTCAAAATGTCATATTCGTATAGCCATCTAGTGTCAATTTTGGGATAGTCTGACGCCTACACCAAAAAATACAAATTCTACCAAATTTTACTATTTTTTTTTATAAAAAAGTTAATTTCTATTGCTTCGTTTACTTAAATAAGGTTTGCCCCATAAACGTCTCCCTATGCAATATATATGTACATTAGCATCACCAAACCGTCATGTGTCGTTTGAAGTTTAAAGATTTAAATAAATATGATTCGTATTAATCTCCATGTTGATCTGTTGGTTCCCTTATTTGTTCGGCGACAGCCAGAATATTAGAAAAAAATGTATATTAAACGCCTGTAGACGAGCATGGCGAGCTGTATTTTATATATTGAAGGGTAATGGTCTGATGCTTCCCTTTAAAAACAATACACCAGATGTGTTTTCTCTACATCAGTGTCGCTTGAAACTAAACTATGGAAAGGTCAAATCTATAATACGGTTTAAAAGCATTCAAACGTTAAAGTTTCGTACTTTGGTATTTTCGTTTCAATTTGAATGGACACAAGAAAATTATATTTCATATAATCGCGGATAAATATCCAGAGAAGGAATAATTACAAACAGTAAGAAAACTTAAAGCTAAACAAATAATTGAGAATTGAGAATAGCTATATCTGAAAGTAAGATCAAATAGTTGCTTAGCTATCACTACAAACCATTAAAGTCTGAAATGGCCTATATCTGTACTCGACTGTACTGATTTTTACTCGACCAGTCTGAATTGGTCTGACTTTTACTTGACATTACTCGACCCCAGTCTGAACCATACTTGACTGTACTGAATCGTACTTGACCCTTATCTTTGCCGTTGAAAATAGTCTGAACTATTACTCGACCAGTCTGAAACAGTCTTAACCCATTCTCGACTTGTACTCGACCTATTTTTCCAGTCTGAACCATACTTAACCAAAGGTCTGAACAGTGTTCGACCAGTCTGAACCATACTAGACCAAAAAACTACTTTTTTAACTGTTAAAATAAATTTCTCTTTAATGACATATATAACAACAGCCAACAAAATTTATAAAAAAATTTAACCTTACATTAGAAATATATCTATGATTATATTTAGGATGAAAAAAAATATATTATATAAAACTTATATCAAAAAGGGATAATATTAAATAAATGAATAAAATTGTTTTTCTGATTAGTGGTGAAATATAAAGAATAATCTCTGCTTGTGGCAAACTCATAAATAAGATCACACCTGGTCAGAGGTATCAAATTCTAAATAAATAAAGGCAACAGTAGTATACCGCTGTTCAAAACGCATAAATCCAGGGACAAAAAACAAAATCGGGGTAACAAACTAAAACCGAGGGAAACGCATTAAATATAAGAAGAGAACAACGACATAACACCGAAACGTAACACACACAGAAACGGACCAAGCATCAGACAAAACACCACGAGAATAACAAATATAACAAGAAAACCAAATACATGAATTTGGGATAGACAAGTACCGTGCCACGTCTGATCTCAATATCTCAAAAATAAGAGAAAACACAAACGACTCAACGTTAAAATGCAACACACACAGAAACGAACAATAATATAACAATGGCCATCTTCCTGACTTGGTACAGGACACTTTTAAAGGGGAATAAAAGTGGTGGGTTGAACCTGGTTTTGTGGCATGCCAAACCTCGCACTTTAATGGCAAAGTTAAATATAACATTGAAATGACAACATAATATTACAGGACTACAATACAAATAAATAGGAGAACATATTAGACAAAGAAAAACATGATTAATAGATAACAAAAAGCATCAGGTTTAAAATTCAATACGCCAAAAACGCGCCTTGTCCACACAGGACTTACAAGTGACGCCCAGATATAAAAGACTTTATAAAATAACATTGATTCAAAATTGCAACATCCAGTTGAAGTTAAATAACAAGGCCTTTCAAATATACATGTATGTACTAGATATGTAATAAAATTGAGAATGGAAATGGGGAATGTGTCAAAGAGACAACAACCCGACCAAATAAAAAACAACAGCAGAGGGTCACCAACAGGTCTTCAATGTAGCGAGAAATTCCCGCACCCGGAGGCGTCCTTCAGCTGGCCCCTAAACAAATATATACTAGTCCAGTGATAATGAACGCCATACTAATTTCCAAATTGTACACAAGAAACTAAAATTAAAATAATACAAGACTAACAAAGGCCAGAGGCTCCTGACTTGGGACAGGCGCAAAAATGCGGCGGGGTTAAACATGTTTGTGAGATCTCAACCCTCCCCCTATACCTCTAACCAATGTAGTAAAGTAAACGCATAACAATACGCACATTAAAATTCAGTTCAAGAGAAATCCGAGTCTGATGTCAGAAGATGTAACAATACACGAATTTAAGAAAATAGGGCTTTCCTTTTACCTGTAAAACACACATGTATTGAGGTAATTAGAACATACTTAAATTAATTGAAATTAATTTTTACTGTTACTTTAGAATACATTTCTTTTTTTAAAAAGGTTATCAAGGATTGCTATGGAAATTCTATTATCATGATTACATTAAATTCTTGGTTTAATAAAACAAAACAATTAAGCTCTCATTTTTTTAAATTTATTAAGTTGTTTTATATACTATTTTATATATATATTAATAAAAATATATTAATTCAACTCAACTAAATCTTTACTAGGTTTAAGTTAATGGTGAAAATAGTCCAGTTACCATAAAATACTTCCGAAGTATTCATAAAATTTTGAATAAATATTGAAAATATTAGTCATTTGTTAGTCACAATTCATTTTTTTAGATTATGTGATCAGCTTGTTTTATTTATATTTTAAAAGTTGATATATATTTTTACGTAAGTGTTGATTAATATTGTGTTGACGTTATATTATCATGATTGATTATTGTGAAATTTTAATTTCAATACTGTATTGAATACATTTTTAATTTCAATTTGTTGTTCAAATTTCATTTTTATTTAAAACAAATCCTAAATTGATAAAATTCAGTTGATAGATACAAAGAATAGGTCTAGGTTGGTTAAGACTTGGTCGAGTATGGTTCAAACTAGGTCGAGTATGGTTAAGACTTGGTCGAGTATGGTTCAGACTAGGTCGAGTACGGTTCAGACTAGGTCGAGTATGGTTCAGACTAGTATAAAATGGTTAAGTACTGGTCAAGTACACATTCATACTGTTAAGTATGGTTCAGACTACAGTCGAGTATTATCAAGTAAATATCAGACGAATTCAGACTGGTCGAGTATAAATCAGTACAGTCGAGTACAGATATAGGCCATTTCAGACTTTAATGGTTTGTAGTGTATATATTATGGTTTGCAGAAACATACCTTTGAGAAAAGCAAAAAATTAAGACCTATTGCAATGCACATTTGGTAATAGTTGAATTCCAAAACTTCATAATGGTATTCGGTAATACACATTTTGACAAATTATATACAAACACTTTATATTTTCAGGCAAATGTGAGCCCTGTGCTGAAGATTTCTTCAAAACAGAAGCTAGTGCCGAACACAACTGTCGACGCAAGTCAAGGTAACTAAAGTCATGAAAGTCCTGTATTTAGTGTACAATTTTAACCCTTTTCTATATATATATTATACTCCTCGTCGAGAAAGTGTCACCCTTGTTAATCAATTGTTTGCAATCAACTTAATGACGGACTTACAGTAATTGCAATTGATTGTTCAAAATTATCTCTGTATATTAAGTGTGATAGCTGCTAATCTACTTGCATTATACGAACATAACTATTTCTAACCAATGATTTTGAGTGTGAGCATGTTGTCTTAATTTCATTGGAATCAGTTTCACGGGGAAACGGTACCGTACTACTCTTTCCATAATGGAACACACTGTGACGAATGATTATTCATTGTTTTAAAATACTTACCATCTTAACGTTTACTTGATTATTTGTTGCTTGTTAAACAATTTGTTAGGAATTTGTAAAATAGGTAGGTAAGACTTGGGTGACAGCGAAAAAATGAGCTGCCACCAGTAAATAGTTGTAAAATCGATATGGACATACGTTTTGTGTGGCTCTCAACTTACATGATTTAACGTAGTCTTCCAGACAGGATGTGACTGCAAATTTATAACCACTTCCCGCAGCAAAATATGAACATTATGTATACCAAGAATGGCATACAGCCAGATGGGGAGATATTTAAGGATGACCATATATCAATACCTTAGTTATCACATGAGGTTCTGAATCGTCATATGTTTTTAAGCTTTACTATCATTTTATCGATATCGGTAACGTTAAATTAAACTAAAGACTTAAATAACGAACGGAACAATTTACAAAAATATGGAAAAATCATATTTTACAGGGCATGGTCCTAATTATGTGTAGAGACCACTTAATATTGTTGACTGCTGTGTATTTTGAATGATTACACATGTAAATTGCTCATAGCTATATTTTTATAAATTTTCTGTTTACAAAACTGAATTTTTTGAAAAACTAAGGATTTTCTTATCCAAGGCATAGATTACCTTAGCCGTATTTGGCACAATGGATCAATGCTCTTCAGCTTTGTACCTGTTTGGCTTTATAGATATTTTGATATGAGCGTCACTGATGAGTCTTATGCAGACGAAACGCGCGTCTGGCATCCTAAATTATAATCCTGATACCTTTGATAACTATTATGTGTATGGAAAACGCAATATATATCAAAATACCATACACAAAACTTTGAATTTTTGAAATACTAAGGCCTTTCTACCTCAGGAATAGATTATCTTAGCTGTTTTTTTGACAAAAATTTTAGGAATATTTGGTCCGCAATGCTCTTAAACTTCGCACTTAAACATTGTTTGATTCGAGCGTCACTGAGGAGTCTTTTGTAGACGAAACACGCGTCTGGCGTAAAAATAAAATTTCAACCCTTGTAACTATGATGAGTTTATATACACATGTTTGACAATGTTGATATCATTATTTTTTTTACAGTTGCCACGAATCTCAAGATATTGCTAACAATGGTTCTACTACAATTGACAGATCTTGTAAAGCTAAAATAAAAATAAACCTTCCAGCAATCAAACTAACTACAGAAAATAATATTGACAATAATGATAAAAATAATAGTGAGTATTACAAATAATGTCTTACAAAATGCTTGGCTGATTTATATGGAGTATTGTAGACTGCATTAGAGAGATATATACGTTATAACATGGCTTACCAAGGTTTATTGATAAAAAAAGAAAACAACATCGTGCAATATTTTAAGACATTTATTCAACTGTGTTTACCGTATTGTAATGGTACGCGTCTATTGCGCTGAAAAGTCTGATTTTACAACCGAATTTTTCCAATCCATATGTAGTGGACAAGTTTTGAAGAATTGTGATAAATGTCATGACACTTTTCTGTAAGTGTATGTTTTCATTATTGCTAAGCATGTTCACTCCTCTTGTTTTAGCATGTTTTGCTAGATATTCCATATCCTCTTGTTTTATCAATGTACAACCATTAAATATTTTGTCCACTAATCACTTTTTTTTCATTTTCATAGTTTTATTGGGGTTCTTTGATATGCAGAATCTAACCATTTTCAAATTGTTCCATACAATCCACAATGAAAGTTTGTTTGATTTCAACAAAAAATGAATTATTGGAGTTTTATGATATACTGAGTCTTACCGGGTATTAAGATTGTTGGTTTTGGGCCCAGTTTCAATATGGTCAACATTAAGATCCAAATTGTCGAAAATTAAAATCCTTTTGATTTTAACGAAAAATAAATTCTTGTTTTTTTTTTATGCTGTTCTAAACATGTTTTGAGTTTTGATTTTTGGCCCACATTTAGATTCAACATTGAGGTCTCCAGGATTCAAATCTAAACGTTGTTCTGAGTTGATTTGTGTACTGATTTTTATTTTATGTTTTTGTACCATGCCGCATTTGTATGTGTCTGATCTAAGTTATGAAATACGTCAGTGGTTGTCTTATATTTTATTTTAATCGAATGTTAATGTTTTGTCATTGTGGGAATTTGGTGGTTAAGGCAAATCTGTGATAACCTAACATTTGTTTAACAAAAACATTATATTATAACCTCAGTATTTGATTTGGAAAATAACAGTTAGGATTTTATGTTGTACGCATATTCTAATTAATTTTCTCATACTCAACTCTTCATACATTTCATGTAGATTGACGTCGTTCCATCAAGCCACATCAACCATTTAAATTTCGAACTGAATTGGACTATGCTTTGGAAATTAGTATGGCGTTCATTATCACTGAACTAGTATATATTTGTTTAGGGGCCAGCTCAAGGACGCCTCCGGGTGCGGGAATTTCTCGCTACATTAAAGACCTGTTGGTGACCTTCTGCTGTTGTTTTTTTTCTATGGTCGGGTTGTTGTCTCTTTGGCACATTCCCCATTTCCATTCTCAATTTTATTTGATATAAAAAATGCACTAAGGTTAATTTTTTATTATTGCAAAGCCATTTGTCATAATACTTTTGTGATATCTTTCATTTTTATAATTTCTTGAAAAGTACTTTTTGATTTGGAAACATGTTTTAATCATTTTCCTCATAATCATGCTCTTCATACATTTCATGTAGATTGACGTCATTCCATCAAGCCATATCAACCATTTAAATCTCAACTGAGTAGGACTATGCTTTGTTATGAAAAATGCACTAAGGTTAATAATTTAATATTGCATAGTCATTCGTCATAATGCTTTTGTGATAGCTTTCATCGTATAATTTGTTGAAAAGTACTAACAATACTTCTTTAAATACAAAAAAGCATACACTAAGATATGACGAATTTTCGTTTCGACACCAACAAATAAATATTAGAGAAGACTTTTACATATATCTAAGTTTATGATCTTGCATGATAGACTGATTGAAATTTCCTTGCACTGACTGTGCACGTGGTTATATTGAAAACAAAAATAACGTTTTACGTTTTGTGGCAACTTCTTCTAGAAAAAATACATTCAATTCGTTTTGTATCAAAATACAAAAACACGTACAATTATTTATTTTTTATGTTCATAATCGTTACATGGAAGACAAAAGGTTCATGAAAAACGTGTAAGAACCCACATATGTAAGACTTTGATTCAATAGTTTAACTTTTTTCTCTTTCAAATATCATAAATGACAATTTGATAAGCATTGATTGCAAGTTTAAAAGTAATTGCTTTATCCCCTTTTAATGAACTGTAATTGCTTATATTGCTTTACTAACATCATTATATGTCACCAAACGCATTTTGATGCATGTCTGTTCAGTCAGCTATTTTATTTTAGTCAGTTTATTTTATGCATGTTTGTTTAGTAAGTCTATGTTGAGTACGATTGTGCAGTCAGTTTATGCTATGCATGTTTGTTCAGTCAGATTATGCTATCCATGTTTGTTTAGTAAGTTTATGTTGAGTACGATTGTGCAGTCAGTTTATGCTATGCATGTTTGTTCAGTCAGTTTATTTATGCATATTTGTCAGTTTATGTTATGCACGATTATTTATCATTTTTTTTTATGTATTATAAGAGAACATTATATATTCTTTTATCACTCAATTACACTCTATATAGTATATACATTTTTGATGATACTTTGTGTGTCAATTGTCTTTTTCATTAAATCAAATGATCTTTTGTTACTTTGAAATTTATAGCAAGTTTACAATATTTGGGTTCATTTGTAGCTAATTTGACCAAAAGGATAAGGCAATTGATAGCCTAGATACATTTTATATGGTTTACTTTAATATATATTCCATAAAAGATTTTTCAGGAAACATTATTTTAAAGTATATATAGAATAATATAAAAAAGGCAATTGTTTATAAGATGTTTTTATCCTTACAGTGTCAAATGATAACGATGAAAGATATTTAGTTTTATCAAGTATTATAGATCGACTGGAAAACTTAGAGAGAGAAGTAAAAAGATTGAAAAAAAGTGACAGACGAATTATCAGAAAACTAAACGCTAAGAAAAAACAGTCGGATAAAAAGAGAAAAGACAGAAAACAAAACGGGAAACAACGAAAACACAAAGAAAAAGCACAAAAACAGCCACTATAGATATCAAAGTGGAACTGCAAAAAAGAATAGGATTAACTGCAACCATTTTAGTAGATCATTAACGCACAATTAAGCAACGCAATGTTTTTGGCTTCTTCAAATGACTTTCAAACAAACAGGATGAAAGAGATCCAATACTTATAAATTAAGTGTGAAAACTTTTGTTCGGGTCTTCATTTGATTAGATGGATAAACATATAATAATGCTATTAGATGTGCTTCAGTAATGGCATGTTAAAAATACAGAGTTTCCACTATTTAAAGTTTCTGTTATAACAGTTTGAAAATTTGTACAGTTTTTGGAATTTCAAGACGAAATTCAAAAGCTGTTATAGCAGATTTATTATTTATTATGTTCAATATAAGAAACAACTAGGTATGTGAGCTAACGATTTATTGAAATACTAGAATGATTAATAAAATAGATCAAATATCTATTTTGAGAACTTAGTTTTGACTATAATGCATTTTATTTGTTTGGTTTAATGAATTAAAAAAAAAAAATTATGTTGCTTTCCTTTTATGTCATAAAGCGCATTTTAATGCATATTTGTTTAGCCTGTTATCTTTGGATTTCACGTTTAAGCCTTCATTTCATTTTTATGCATGTATGTTCAATAAGTTTATATATGCATTGTATAAGAACACTCGTAAAGAAAATAAACAATAATTGTTATGTTGTAACTCTCGTGTGTATTTCTTGATTGGAAGATATGTATTTATCATACACGTATGGTGCATTATGTATTAACCTTGTTAATCTGTTTGTTCGTTTGTTTGCGCGCGCTGTAAGTCCTGAAATTGGGTTTCGTTCTCTTACTTTAGTTTGCTACAACCAACTGTTATCAAACATATACATACTGCTTATTACAAGAAAACAGAAAAAGAGATCAAGTTTGAATTTTCTGTTTCTATTCACATAACTTAAGTTTGCCTCAACCAAGTGTTATTGATTTTTACCCAATGCTTATTACTTCAAAACCTAGACCAAAAACAAATTTGGACAGAGTCACTTTTTTGTTCGTGGGTAAAGTTATATACAAAAGGGGACACATTCCCCAATTATTTTATTTTCTGTGATGAATGAGCATTTTTTCTTTACCAAGTCTTCAGTTATGAAATCAAATGTATATGATGAAATGAAAAATAATCTGTATGGTTGTTTTTTTTTAAATTACTTTAGTTTAAGTAACCTGTAACTTTTTACTTCGAAACTTTCATTAAAATATATAAAAGAAGTGTGGAAGTGAACAGTGGTCATGTATACAACAAAGTTTTTCAAACTGTGTGAAATTGTAACTACTATCTACTATCTTACTGTGTCGAAAATGTTAAGATATATTGTTATATCAAAGTAAGGAGATGGTAGGATATGTTGCCGAAAAAGTGTTTTTAAAGCCCACTATTCAATCTAATCAATAGCACGTAATAGTTATCGTATTCTTCAAAATACGAAATATCAATATGAAATAAAAGTAACTTAAAAAATTTACAGCAAAATCGTTTCAATTTGAGAAAAAATTTGTAGTACGTATCATCGCTAAAGATGCATTTTAAGCTTTTATATATAAAAAAAATGATCCCGGCATAAAATGCTTTCCAAAAACACGTGTGCTCTGTTTAAATGTATCCACAAATAACAATAACTACAATACTGACCAATCCAGTATCATCAAAAGTGCTTCCAGATCAAAATTTTATCAACCAATTTGTTGTTTTTATTATAAAGGGACAATAACATAGGAAACCGTGTTCTCTTTATATGATATTGTTGGAGTTTTCAATTTGTTTTGCAGCATACGCAGTTCTGATTGTGTCCTTGGTTAACGAATATGTTTTGAACATATATAAGCGTGTTAAAAGCAACTCTGTGCATGAATTCAACCTTTATATGTATTTTTTCTAAACTTTTTCTTGTCAACTTATGCAGTCATATTATGAGGCCTTCGATTGAATCGTATGTATTTGCAACAAAGAACATTTGGAGCAAATGAAAAAGAGAAGTTCATATCTCCTCTAAAACTGATAATTCTTCTTCATGTTTACTTATTTTTAACTTTTCATATTACGAATTATACTTTTATAAAAGCTCATAGGTTTATTCTGACTTTATAATGGAGTGTATAGTTTCTTGATTCATGTATTACAATTTCTAATAAAAGTTGATAATAACCACTTGTTTCTTCAAATTTTGTTTTAGATCAAAGTTCCAATGAACAGCAAAATAATGACGTAGTTATTGGGTAAGATAATAGTAAAGTCAGTATGATGTTGTTATTTACTAAGATAATAGTACAAACAGAACACATAGACAGGGTACTGTAAAACTAGAAATTATTTCGATTTCCTCATTTTAGACTAAGTTGCGATTTTATTTTTTGAGATATTGAGAAAATCCTGCTAATTCATCTAAAAAAAAAAATCAAAATGCGAGTTTAAATTATTCTATTATCATGATAATTAAAAGTAAAATCACCAAAATACTGAACTTAGAGGAAAATCAATTTGGAAAGTCCATAACCACATGGCAAAATCAAATAACAAAACGCATAGAAAACGAATGGACAAGAACTGTCATATTCCTGACTTGGTACAGGCATTGTCAAATGTAGAAAATGGTGCATTAAACCTGGTTTTATAGCGCTAACTCTCTCACTTTGATGACAGTATCCTCAAATTCCGTTATATTTGCTTTTAAGGGTTAACTAAACTGCCGCATTTTTTGCATACTAATAAGAATATCCTATTTATTTCTGAATTTACAGTATTTGATGGATTTCAAGTTCGACATGATTGATAAATCAAACAAATATTTGGATTGTTTTTGCATTTACAATAAATGTGTGAAAGTCGTGGTCACATACTTTAAAATAAGTTGAAAGTAAAATAAAAAAATATCAAACTCAAAGGAAAATTCAAAACGGAAAGTTCGTAATAAAATGACTAAATCAAATGCTCAAACACATTTAACGAATGGATAACAACTCATATTCCTGACTTGGTACAGTCATTTCTTATGTAGACAATGGTAGATTGAACCTGGTTTTATAGCTAGCTTTAACAGCCGCATCAAGTTCTAAAGACATCAAAACATCAAAGATTGTTTTTGCTTTTTTTTTAAATCATGCGACTCCCTCAATTTTGATTCTCCCGTCGTATTATGGTTGCATAACTATGGGTCTTAAACCGTAAAAATTAAGTTTTTTTTCACAGATCGCTACCTATCCGCAGAATGCGTGGATTAATTTCCCTACAATGTTTGATTTATTGTTTGGAAACATTAAACGAATCTCTCCTTTGATTTCTTAAAAATTCTGGTTTATCTGAGATGATGCACTTATTCGATTTATGTGAATTTTTAGATCTTAGTTATATACTTGCACTACAAACTGCTCAGAGTCTGATTTGACCAGTTTTGTGCTCGACCAGTAAAATCGAGCACACATTTTACTCGACTAGTCTCGAAATTGTCTCGACTGTACTTAACTATACAATGCTATACTTAAGTGTTTTCGACTAGGTCTCGACTTTAGTTAATTAGTCTGATTCATGCAGTACTTAATGGTGTAGTCTGAAATGTCTTGACCAAGGCTCGACCTGTCTCGACCTGTCACGACTAGTCTCGACTAGACTCGACTAGTCTCAACCAGTCTCGACCTGTCTCGACTAGTCTTGACCTTCAAATTTAGTTTTGACTGGTGTAGGTCAGCCCATTTAACTAAAATAGATATTGATCTTACAAAATTCAAGCTTATTTCATGTATTTGGTAGTTTGAATAATTGCTGAGAAATGAGAGAATTTAATTTTACAATAGGTAAAAATAAAAATTATTATTTAAATTCAGATAGGCATCTTTAATTTTTTTTTATAACTTTTTCATCAAACTATGCAGCTATCTGAGATAAATATTAAGCTTACTGAATCCCAGAATTTTGTTTTTTGTTGTAATGCTGTAAAATTTAAGAATTAAATTAATCTTGGTAAAAAAAGCTAGGATTTGCAATTCGGACAAAATAGAGATAGTACACTTTAATTTTTTTAATAACTTTTTCAAATCAACTAGGATTTTCATCAAACTATGCAGCTATCTTACATATTTATTAAGCCTACTGAATCCAATGTCATTTTGTTTTTTGTTGTATTGCTGTAAAATTTAAAGAATTACATTAATCTTGGTTAAAAAAGCTAGGATTTGCAATTCGGTCGACAAAATAGAGATAGGCATCTTTAATTTTTTTTATAACTTTTTCAAATCAACTTGGATTTTCATCAAACTATGCAACTATCTTAGATATATATTAAGCTTACTGAATCCCAGGTCATTTTGTTTTTTGTTGTATTGCTTCAAAATTTAAGAATTATCATTTTAACTTGGTGGGTCGCCTGCACATACGAAATCCACAAAATTTGGTTTCCCCTTAAACATGTTAAACAAAAACAAATACACAGTATCCCATTTTATTCGTGCGACAATTTGAATATGCACAATAACGTTCTACCATTGGTTCTTAAGGTAGCTGCTCATTTCTTTCATTGATTTTAAATCGTCTTAATCTGTTTATGAGATATTGACTTTTTTATGTTACTTAATATGAAGCAATCAAAGGTAAAATAAAAAAAAGTCAATATTTAAATGGTAAAATATAAAAGCTCATAACACATCAATCGAGTGGATAACAAATATCATACTCATGACTTGGTACAGGGATTTTCTTATGTAGAAAATGGTGGATTGATAAAAGCAACGGTAGTAAACCGTTGTTCGAAAGTCATAAATAGATTGAAAACAAATCCGGGTTACAAATTATAGCGAGGGAAACACACCAACTGTAAAAGAAAACCACGAAACAACAGAAATACTAAAGTGAACAAAGAAAAAACGACAATGCAACACACAGAGAAACGAACTATAAGATAGCAACTGCCATTTTCCTGACTTGGTACTTGATTAAACCTGGTTTTATATAAATCATTTAAGTAAAATGCCTGTACAGAACTGAATTCATTGCCACAGAATGGGAATTAACATATGGTAGACGAGCAAAAAATGTCCATCAAATGCTTGCACGTATCACTAATCAGTTCCACAAAAGTTCGTGTATTATATTTATGTTATTCATTATGTATATATGATCGAAGTAACGATAATTCATCGCTAATATTTTAGAATCATCATTGGTATAGGCGTAGTGGTAATAATCGTGTGTATTGTCACTGCGAAAGTAATCCGTAGAGATAAGCCACTTCACATTTGTTTATGTATACGTGAGTATCTATTACCTTATATATGTTAGTGTTGACCTGGAACAACAAATTATTAATAAAAGGAATAAAATTGTTATTAATTCTTGCTAATTTTTTAAACCTAAAAACTGACCTGTTTGATTGCCTTCGGGACTAATAGGACACCAGCAAGCGGTTTCGACTGAGCGGTGTTAATAATTAGACTTAGGACTGACCTGTTTGAAATTAAATTCTGGTATAAATATAGTTTTGTAAAGTTTAAGTTAAAGTCATATGAAACTTCAAACAAAATGATGTCTATGATTTTTTATAACTAGATGGCTGGTTTTCCTTAAAAAACGTATTTGCATATACTTTTTTTTGTCAAAATGTTAAAGAAATTTCCTTTTTAAATTGTTGGCTTCCAAGGCAATAATTTGCCAACATGTTTTCTTTATGCAGTTACCTCAGTATGACCTTTCTCGTAAAAATCCGGTGGTCGCAATATGCAAGTGCGAAAGGGAATACCTAATTGGCAGAGAGATTCAACAAACAGAAACATCGCTCCGTCATCTAAATACAATGTACATGCTTTTCATGTTCTTACCTAAATATCCTACCTTCTTTGTTGATTGTTTACAAAGTTGTCAATCGATTCACTTCGGCTTTAAAACACGACCATTAATCAGCTGCCATATTTTCAGAACAACACTGACAGGGTAAAATATTTGTTTGACAATTATACGAAAAAAGTAAAATCACAAAAATACTGAACTTAGAGGAAAATCAATTTGGAAAGTCCATAATCACATGGCAAAATCATATAACAATACGCATCAAAAACGAATGGACAAGAACTGTCATATTCCTGACTTGGTACAGACATTTTCAAATGTAGAAAATGGTGGATTAAACCTGGTTTTATAGCGCTAACACTCTCACTTTGATGACAGTCTCATCGAAATAGACAAAATGAAGGCGTCAAAAAATATAAGTTTATGATATATGCTTGCATTGGTTCGAGAATTGGATTTAGATTATTGTTCACTAGTCGCTCGTTTCATATGACATTAATCTAAATATACAGAAATCTGCCTAAATGTGTAATAATTCCAAAAGTTCATTCAAAATTTTCAGAAACCTGGTCAACAAATTGCCACACATATGAGAAGGCTTCAAAGGATGATGATAACAATAAAACATACAATGAAGTATATACATTATCCAATAGAAGTATATCTCATACATACGAGGAAACATGTGTATTGATGTCAGGTATTACAGATAAAAACGATGATACAAGTCATTATGATAATACTAGTGCAAAAGAAAAAAATGTTTCAATATCAAAAGAAGAAATAAGAAAACCTCACATGGCTGAAGTTCACAGTTCATCAGGAGCTGAATCATTTTCTGAATGTTCAACAGACAAAAGTCCATCTGCAGCACATGAGGGATGCATAGAATTGATTTCGGATGTAAACCCTAATAGTCCTTGCAAACAAATATGGGTAGAGAGAGCAAAAAAATCACCCCAAAAATTAAAAAGCATTTCTCAGATTTTGCACGAAAAAAGTATTATAACCGATAAACACAAAACAATTGCTGAATTTAGCAATAAGAAGACATTATCCTCAAGCGACAATGAACAAAATGGATTGCAGTCAAAACAAAATCTTATTCGTCCTTATGATGTGTCAAGTAATAACAAATCAGCAGAGATGACAATTGAAGTCGAACATGTTTGCAGACAGAAAACATATAAAAAGTCAAATGTTGAAGATGCTAAATCCAGGTCAAAAAGAAAAATAGCTGATAACGCGGGGAAGAGTGATAAAAAAGAGCATTCAAAATATGAAAATATGCCGCGGAAGAATGCTAAGACAAGAACGAGACAACTTGAAAATACAATTGGAGTTTTCCAGTTGAAAAATACCCAAATAAAGACACTCTCTAAAATGGACAAAACCACTCAGTCACGAGTGGATGACCCACTTAATATTTTAGAAGATGAATCAATTGCCGATCCATATACTCAGAAACGAACAGACTTTCTGAGACATGTACACGAGGAGGGTGTCATCAATAATGTGGATCAACCAAACCAAGAAGAAGATATAAGTTCGAAATCTGATCTTAAAAATAAGCAACTTCCAATGACTGACAAAAATCCTACAACTAACATAATTCCAAGCGTTGCTACAGGTATTTGATTTTTTTAGAATAGTAACACCAAAATAGATAGATAATTTTCCTTAAACATAAACATATTTTGAAAATATAATTTTTTGTGAAATATAATTTGTGCTTGACAAAACAGCCTTGATATTTAGTGAAGCAATTGCAATTATTCATGTTTACAGGACGCACTATATAGGATTAAAATCTACAATACATACATCACTTTTTTTAATTGAATTATGAATAGATTACCTACAAACAAAATCTCTGAGATGCTGCAAAAGAAAAACATCTCATACATTTTGGCGTTCCGAGAGACTGATGTTCGAAATATTTAAATTCGGTAAATTCACATTGCGATAAGACGTGTCACGGTACTTGTCTATCCCAAATTCATGTATTTGATTTTGATGTTATATTTGTTTTTCTCGTGGGATTTTGTCTGATGCTTGGTCCGTTTCTGTGTGTGTTACATTGTAGTGTTGTGTCGTTGTTCTCCTCTTACATTTAATGCGTTTCCCTCAGTTTTAGTTTGTTACCCCGATTTTGTTTTTTGTCCATGGATTTATGAGTTTGAACAGCGGTATACTACTGTTGCCTTTATTTGATGCAGTACACACGGTTGTTATTCTCATTTATAGCATATAACGAGACATTGGCATTTATCTTGAAATAATTTAATGTTTTTTTTCTATTTTTTTCATATAAATGTTTTAACAAATCTCACGCTAGTCCATGCTGAAACTGTTCTAGGACATCAGAAATCTTGTTTTTCGATGACACAACATTACAAATATTCGTCTACAAAAAATATATACAAACATTGGTTACCATATGTATATTCCTAATGATGAATGGATTATAAAGGTACCGATAGGATTTATAGACCAATGCATATATATGTGATTGTTCATTGAATTTCGGAATTTTTAAATAAAAAGAAGGTGACAAAAGCCCAGTTGTTTACCATCCCGGATTGTGTGGGCAGTAAATGTCTATTTGCCGTGTGTTATATTAGTGCTAATAATGCAAATATTAGGTTTATATGATTTTTTAAAAGTTGCACAGTTAAAAATGAAAAAGATTCGAGTCTTTAAATAATCGATTTGCACTATATTTGTCTTGACAGATGGTGTGCCTAATATGATAAATGTTTTGATATACAAATTATTATTCCAGTAAAGCCTAGACTGAGAAGAAAAGAAAAAGACCCCAACAACCAATGGACAACACGCGAACACCATTTAACGGTAACTCAACCTGATAATCAAGATGTATTAAGGAAAGTAGCAACAAGTAGAGCTCCGCGACCTGCAGAATCTAACATGTCACATAATGTTCATTCGGTATGTATACTTTCAATATTCCTTTTTTTAGCGTAAATTAGTGGACGCACCCGACCTCGCTAATTTTGGAGTTCATTCGGTTCCTGCGGTATTTGATTTTTACCTTAAATGTATCTCCTTAAGATTCATGTCTCTTTCTGTGTGCCCGTGTAATTTCAATGGCGACTTGAATGGCATCTAAATAACAATAAGATAAGAGGTTTTCAACTTTTCATCCTACAAATGATTAGATATACAAAGGATTAAGTTTTGTTCAAGAAGGCAGGAACAGGTATTTTTCTGATGGAAATCGTTTTTAATGTTTTAACTACTTCTTCGTCTATAATGCTACTGGTGAACTATCATTCCACGAGAGTACCATCAAACTATTAGACAGTGATTTTGTAGAGGATATCATGGTTTCTTTAACTCAGGTTGCATTCCCTAAAACAAAGATGACGGTAAACTATTATGCAAGACCATTTGCGCTGTTTTAGTTTTTTGCTCTTTTTAAAACGTTTTACATGATTTTTAGTTTAAAAGTTAGTTTTGTTTAGAACGCTTGTTGTGTGTAGGGAAATTATATTGATTACTATTCAACTTTCGAGTCAGGCGCTGTGCTGGTGGAATTAAACGTTAATTTCTGTTTCATTTGGTCTCTTCAACTTTGCACTTGTTTGGCTTTGTAACTTTTTTTTTATCTGAGCGTCACTGACGAGTCTTATGTAGACGAAACGCTCGTCTGGCGTATTAAATTATTATCCTGGAGCCTTTGATCTCTATTGAAGAGTTTTCTCAATGGCATTTATACCACATCTTCTTAATCTTATATTTATAATAAAAACATTCAACATTTTGATAGTCTCTGGGGTTAACGATTTATAGACAAGTTACTTAGTAAAACTTCATAAAATTTAATTTATCTTTGACAGAAGATTTTGAATGATTCGGAGATAACGTAAATAGCAAAATCTAAGATGCACTTAGTATTAGGCAGTGAAAAAGCAAAACATTTGAACCAACCAATTTATCAGAAAAAATACACTGGTTATATACAAGTTTGACAAGCACTAATTTTGTATAATTCTTTTGCAATATCAAGTTTAATTTTTTTTTCAGAGGTCTTCAGCAGATACAAGTCAGGAAGAAAATTCAAATGATGCTGAGTCCTCTGAAAATTCCGGATCGTCGACATTTGACAATAGCGAGGAAACTGCATTGGTAAGATAGACACGATAATGTGTTCGAATCAAATTTAACACTTTCTCATAAAAGTCTCAAAGGAGGCTCAGAATTTTTTAAGATACAGTTGTGTGCCTTTTTGTTAAATATTTGTTTGTTTTGAGATTGTGACACAGTAATGACTTCTGTACCCATATTTTTGACTATTTAGCATATTATTCCTGTTTTGTTCACGCATCGTTGTAAATATACCGGAATTTGATGCGACTGTTATACAAGTCAGAGGTTTAGCGCTAGAAAACCATGTTCAATCCACCATTTTCTACATTTGAAAATGCCTGTTTCAACATTGAATAAGGCAGGAATATGACAGTTGTCCATTCGTTTGATGTGTTTTGTCGTTTAATTTTGCCATTTGATTAAAGACTTTCCGTTTTGAATTTTCCTCCGAGTTCAGTATTTTTGTGATTTTACTTTTTAAAACGAATAATGAGAAGAGTTTGTATTCTAATTATTCCTTTTGAGTGTTATTAAGGGGGCTCGCGGGTCTAAATCAAATTTTTTATTTAATATAAGATTTCGCTATATTTTTCTATAAATGAACATGATCTTATACTTAATAGAAAAATGAAATAAAAAAATGGGGTTACCGTTCATTTACGCCCACAATCTGCCTTCCAAAGAAGCAAACATTTTTGTTAATGTCCTTTTTTTCTGTTGAACTAATAGGAGAAATATCGGTAATATTGAATTGAAAAAAGAACTAAATTACAGAAATCGCTTAAATTTTACAATTATTTAGTTTATGTACAGCTTATTCGAAAACAACAATAAAAAATATAGGTCACCGATGAGTTAAAAAAGATATTTTAATTTTAATGCCAAATAATGGCATTTTTGCACCAAAGGGAGATAATTTGGAGCTTTTTCAATGATATCTACATTTTAAAAGTCACCTGTGGCCAACAACAATTGATTTTTTGGAATGATTTTTGTACCATATAATAAAGTCACAACTACTAAAGGTAATTAATTAAATTTGTAATGAAAAATAAATGTTTATTTTTTTTCTGAAAATCTTATACCCGCGAGCCTCCTTAAATACGCAGTGGAAGATTATTTTTCGCAACAACACCTTTGCTGAATACAAATACAATCGTCAATGTTTTATTTTTAAACGCCGTAAATATATAGATAATTTTGTGATATCTTCGTTGAAGTTTTCTGAAGTGAATGTGAGAATTCAAAAATGGTCAAATCATTTGATTTATAGTATATCTTTTTTCCGAACATATAGTTCATTAAGAGTTTTGACTTTATATATATGTTGAAATAAGCCATTCAAAAGGTGAAAAAAATCAGAAGGGATATTCGAACTCGTAAGTCGAAAAAAAAACCAGCAATGCCATGGCGAAAAACAAAAAACGACAAAAAAGACAAACAACTATACATAGAAATGGAACAGACATTTTCAAATATAGAAAATGGTGGATTGAACCTGGTTTTGTAGTGTTAAACCTCTCACTTGTACGACAGATTAAAATTCCGTTATAATTACAAACAGACATAATTAATAAAATAGTCAAAATATATTGACATTTAGGTCTTTGAAAAATAGAATATTTGTAAGTGGAAAATGTGTTTGTACCTGGATGTTAGTAAATATTATACACTGAGGTTCCTTAACTCTTATTTCTATCAGTTATATTTCTTTTAAGTACCAACCCGTCTGGTGAGAATTTTATTTTTTATTTTTAATTGAGTCTCACAGTTGATTTCTATGTTTTGTCTGGCAACACTGTTCCAGGGAAGAAGATGGTTGAGAGCGTTTACAAACTTTGATTACCGCGCTATGTTCGTGATGGACAAAATAAAGGCTTGTGTCTTATACAATGTAT
Organism: Mytilus galloprovincialis; assembly: GCA_037788925.1. NCBI lineage: Eukaryota > Metazoa > Mollusca > Bivalvia > Mytilida > Mytilidae > Mytilus > Mytilus galloprovincialis. The sequence goes on along the minus strand of CM075342.1, from coordinate 28,193,205 downwards.
TGCAGCCTTTAGTCCTTTAATTGTCATTGGTTGCCGGCCCTCCCTGTTTTTTTGCTTTTAATGGTACTCAAATGTGGCCGTTTTTCGATTAAGTATTTTTTCTCATTTTGTTATCAGGTACCTGTTCAAATTGAACTATATGGTACACATTTTGTTATCAGTTGTCTGTTTAAATGGAACTATATGGTGTCGATTTGCATCATAGTCCTTTGGTCTATTGGTGGATGGTTCTCTCATTGCTAATATTACTACCCCTCATTTTTGATAAACGATAAACATTTAACTGGAGAATAAATGATAAAAATACGTACAGCAAACAGTTAATTGTACCATTAAATACAAAAAGAGACACATAAACACTAATCCAAGCTCACACACAACACGCATAGCAAAAACACTGCCAAGCAGCTTCACATTCGAATTTGATAATTTTGTATTTAATAATTCTGTTATTACTTGTTAGTTGGTAGACTCTATTTTACTTATTAATTTTTCAACAATTTAAATCATTTGTGTTATTTTTTTCAGAAGTATTTACCACCTGTAGATTCAATTGAATTCTGACCTACGTTAAAAAACTAAAAATAACGAGCCATATTATAATATATATATATATAATTGTGTTATTTGAAGTTTTGAAATATAAACTTTCTTGTTAAAGGATATTTATGTGTGATTATATGTGTGATTATATGTGTGCCTGTGTGTGTTTTGTGTTAGTTTGCAAGTCAACATGACTAATACTGATTCTTACTTTTACATTCTAACGATTGCGATTTGAATAAATGACTGATATTGAATGTTGAAAATATATTTTACTTCTGAGTTTTTATTTTGTATTGGGTTCAAAATTATCGTAAAGATAAAAATTTCCGTTTTGAGAGTTGCTTGCAGTAAGAGTTATTTTCGTGATATTACTTTTAACCTATTAATAAATTGAAATCTCATTAGTATCTGTAGAAAAAAAAATAAAATAAAAAAGTCATGAGAAAGATAGTAAAGCTTAAAATGGTTAAAATAACCAACCCCTAAACAGCTAGAAAAAAAAGATACGTGTGGATAATTTTAGAATTATGTAAATTACAAATCTTTTGTATGAATGCAATATGTAAAAGAGACAAAAAGTAAAATCACAAAATTAATGAACTCCGAGGGAAATTCAAAATTGAAAGTCCCTAATTAAATGAAAAAATCAAAAGCTCAAACACATCAAACGAATGGAAAATAATTTCAGATTTCTGACTTGGTACAAACATTGTCTTATGTAAAAAGTGGTGGATTGAACCTGGTTTTATGGCTAGCTAAATGTTCACTTGTATGACAGTCGCATCAGATTCCATTATATTGACAACGATGTGTGAACAAAAAAAAAACAGACAAAATAAGTAAAAATGTCAAAAATAGGTGCACAGCAGTCAACATTGTGTTATTATCTTAATCTCTGCAAATAAACAAAAACAAATATGTAACAAAATAGCACAAAAAGACATATAGACAAAGCAAAAGCAAAAATGAAAAATGAAAGACAAGAATACGAAAATATACAATAACCACAATAACATAATGATGGGATGTATAAATAAACCCTCCAGTCGCAAATGAACAATAGATTAAAAAAGGTCGTAAATAGATTAATTTGTATTTGATAAGGTTAGCGTGTTTATAAGTGTCCCTTTTCGGTATAGTATACTATGAAATTTAAGATTAAACCCTGTATCCTGATATGAACATGATGAATGCAAAATAAGTGAGCTAAAAAAGAAGGAAAGACTGGTTCTTCAAAAAGGACTATATAATGAATTTGAATACACTTAATTGAACAATAACGGAAGAGAAGACGTTTTTTGATAACACAGTTCTGAAATACGATTTTCAAGAGGCGAGATCACATGCTTCCTGTAAGGCAGCTTATGTTCAACTCTTTGTTCATTCTTTGATAAAATGTCTTCTCTTCGTGATTCTTATTTAAGATATTATCTATAGTTCTTGCTCAGTTTGTAAATAATTAAACTTCAAAGACTGAATCAACATATGCATCAAAATAGAAATAAAATATGTAATACACGAGGCATGGTTTTCGTTGTCCATTTCTATTTGTAATCCTATATTATTTTAACTCTGACGCATATTGCTGAGTGCAGATGTTATTATCGTGATCTCAAACTTATTGAAGTTTAATTTGGTAAGGTGATGAACTCAGAAATTTATAAAAAAATGTTCAATGTTTTGAATGCTGGGGTTAAACCAAAATGTAGGTATTTAATTTCATATCAGTAGCAGTACAGAAAAATGATAATGTTTGTTATGAACTTCGTTAGTTAAAGGTATCGAAAAGTCGTGGTTCCAACTTGATGATAAGCAGTTTTCAATTTTAAAGTCTTCAATATTTCTTATCATATCCTCTCTACATTTATGTCAATTTTCGTTAGCTAGCTGTTGATTATTCTTTAAAATTCATTGCTTACAAAAATCAGTACATTCTAATGTCTTTGATTGATTTGATCTTCTTAAAATAGTAATGTCATATATTTGAGATAGTTAAGCTCCAAAAAGACCGTTCTCGTTACGTTAAGGTACCAGTTCAAGCATTGAAGATTTTGCGAGTCGACATAAGGAACATACCCGTGACTTCAAAGACTTTTGTTAATCACGTTACAAGAAAACGTCGAAAAATCATTGTCATAAGGTATTAACGTCTTCCCGTCGATTCATGTTTGGTTTTCTCCTATAAGACTAGTCATTGTTCTATCAAGCAAAAGTCTACTGTCTAGCGTAGATACCTTTATGTCTATTTATCTGATTCGATCTGACAGAAAATTTTCGGATGATGTCTAAGACTAGAAATATTCATGTTACATTAATCTGGAAAAAGGACTGATTTCATGGTGGGCACGATGTTATTAGGATACAACGAAGAGACAGCGTTATTTGGTTAACGTCCAGATATTAAGAAAATCGAATTTAGAAAAAAAATCTGTCAAACCGTGTTTCTAGGGCAACTTTGTGGATACAAATTTATAAATAATCATTTTGATTGTTTGTCGTTTTAAATCTAAATTTCACTTTTAAATACATGGTATATACTTATAAACTATGAAAAGATATAAAGAACTTTTCGTATCTACTCATAAAATTTCGCCAAATATAATTTTGAAGTTAGTACTAACGAACGAATCTAATAAAAAACGGCAACAGTAGTATACCGCTGTTCAAAATTCATAAATCGATACAAATAAAACAAATCCGGGTTACAAACTAAAACTGAGGGAAACGTATCAAATATAAGAGATCTACGACACAACAGAGACACAACACCGAAATGTAAACTCACAGAAACGAACTATAATGTAACAATAGCAGTTTTCCTGACTTGCTACAGAGCATTTTATGAAAAAATGGTGGGTTGAACCTGGTTTTGTGGCATACAAAACCTCCCGCTTTAATGGCAGTGTTAACTATAACATTAACATGACAACATAACACGACAGGTTTACAATAAATAAACTAGACTAAAATAAACTAAAATACAGGCAAAACCATAGCAGTGTGGATGATCGTAACCCGTATGTTGTTAATTATACCAATTTATTAATTTTCAACATTTTTATAAGTGGCGATCAATCACAAGGATTTTATGCAAATACACTCTGTCAGATGCTTTCCAGTGGGGATATCATTACTCCCTACTGGAAGCTCGAAAAGGGAAGTACTAGCAAATGCATTACTTATTGTGAAGCTAGTTATTAAATATGGAAGAATGCCAAAGTGTTAAATGTTAATCAAAAGTCTACTACGGTGGTATTTTGTTTTATTTATTGCTTTAGTGCGTTTCGAAAGCTTTGGCATATCCGTACGTTTTAACGTTCATCTTCATTATAAGAACAATATATTTAGAAAACGCAACAAATTAACGTTTACCTGAATTGACTCAGTCAATTGATGACATGACTGTACCAAGGGATGATCCCATTCACTACGGTTTGAAACCAATATAAATTCTACATGTAAGTTGACGCAAAACAGGGGAGATGAATAAAGAATAGAAAATATTCTACTAATATGATTCGTTGCCACGGTAAAATTTCACATGCGAGTTTTGTTTTTATTTTTGAAACCGCTTAATCTAGGCTATGTAAAAAATGATAATCTTAACAAGTTTAAAATATTGCAATGTGCCTTAGGCAAAATCTCTTCATGATATATGACTATACAATTCCTTGCTTTAATCAAGTATGTGTTTCAAGGTCAATTCAATGTTTTAAAACTCTTTTAAAGGTCATACTTTCGTACTTTACTGCTTTGCTATCAAATCCTACATTCTATATGTGATTGTCGCTCTGTAATATTTTAATTCTGGTATCGATGATAAGGTTGTCTTATCTAAATTTTTTAAAAAGACTCAATTTATTGAGAATAAAAATATAACCATTATGATTTTATGTTATAACTGTTATTGATCTTTCATCAATGTAAATACATTGCAATTTAGAATAGATCTCAATAACCACGTGTTCGCATGTTGGTGTTAAATCATTTGCTTGTATTGCCGGGGAATATCTTAAATCCTCCCCTAATTGTCAAATATACTTTGCATCACATTGTTAATATCTCATTTGTTTAAGTATACTATAAAATATAATATTCATTTGTGTTTATTCATCGCAGGCATCCCATTGTCCGTTTGAGTGTCATGTTTCTAATGTATCACATAAAACTGCGAACGAGTTTTCAATAAAGTTATAGCAATTAATAACTGACTTATTTCATGTAATTAGTATGGTATCAAATTCAACCTATCACAAAACACAGGAAAATGAGAAACGTTAACAAAAGAAAAATGTTAACTATAGATTGACGTTATTCTCATAAAATAAACAATAAAGTAAGTAAGGTTTCACTAAAATATAATTAACTGTTGTCATGGTAATAAATTCAATCTATCATGATAAATAAGTATAGCAACTCAGTAACAAGACTGTTATTGAAGCATGATCATAAACTCATTCAAAATGAGCAAACCAGCCGGAATAACAGGACTATTTATAGCAACGCTGCTACTCTCGTTTCATGGATCCGCGATATATGTGGCTATCAAGTCAAACAAACAATTGCAAAAAAATCGGTTCTCCGTTTTATCACTCTTTTTAAGTCTGAGCGATTTTGCAATGGGCATTGAAATTATATATGGCTCAATCTTATTGTTGCTGAATTCACATGGCAATGCATACCTCTATCAATGTATGGCAGTCAACCATATTGTAGCTGGAACAGTTCTTGCGTCACAATTTCATACTTTAATGATATGTTTGGAAAGATTAAGTTCCACATTTATCAATAAACCAACAATATTACATATTGTGACAAGCAATGTGTCCGTTGTACTTTGCTTTGTTTTGATAAATGGCTTTTCCTTACTGCGTTTTGGATTAGACACATTGAATGGAACATTTCCATGTGATCAGAGGTATACTGCAACTCAATCATTCTTATTTTCACATGATATTCCAGCATTAACAATCCTTACTTTAGTTGTCTTATGTTATGGAGTTATCATGTACCGAATGATGAAACAACGTAAAAGAATAGGAGTCCAACCAGTTCGGAATGTTTCAATATCGGTAGACATCAGAAGTAAAACTAACATTAGAATGTATAAAAACGTTATTACACTTGGAGCAATTATCGTGCTCACATTAATTGCAACTTTACCTCGAAGTATTGCTGTATTCTATTCTTACAGTGTTGGAGGATCAGAGTCTGCACTAAACTTTGTATGGATAGCCAATCATGTCTTTGTGTTGCTTAACCCTTTGTTTGATCCATTGATCTATGCGTTTACGGTAAGACAATACCGTGAATATTTAATTTCTTTTTCCAAATGCTTTGAAAAAACACAATAGACCACTGCAGTAGAAAGAATTCAAAGCATAACAGATAAAGGTTAATTTGGACACTAGTCTGAACAATGGTGTTTTATGTAAGAATTGATTATGGTAAGATATAAGATACAAACCTGACCTTGTGTTCTGGTATTTTTTTTACTCAAATATGAAATAAAAAAATAAACTTCATGTGCTTTATTAAGAAATAACTGGATTCAGTTTTTAGACATTTAATAAACATGTCAGCTCCTTGTGTATTCTATACGTAGGACAGACAAAACTTACTTGTTCATTTTAAAATATATACACAACAAAACGTTTGCAAAAACATTGCTGTAACAAAATGTTATAAATTATTATAAATTAAGGAATGTATCTCCGTCATGCAAAGCTCTGATTCCTTTTACGGATTTGGCTATACTGTTTGGACCTTTTGGATTATAGCTCTTCATCTTTTATATAAACTTTGGATTTCAAATATTTTGGCCATGAGCATCACTGAAGAGACATGTACTGTCGAAATGCGCATCTGGTGCAGGAAAATTGGTACCGTTAATGTTATTACTACCACTAGGTCGATACCTCTGCTGGTGAACTGTTAGTCCCCGAGGGTATCACCAGACCAGTAGCCAGTACTTCGGTACTGGCATGAAAATACGGATTTTTTGTGTTATTAAAATTTGCTGTAACAAAATGTTATAAATTATTATCAACTAAGGAATGTATCTCCCTCATGCAAAGCTCTGATTCCTTTCACGGATTCGTCTATACCGTTTGGACCTTTTGGATTATAGCTCTTCATCTTTTATATAAACTTTGGATTTCAAATATCTTGGCCACGAGCATCACTGAAGAGACATGTATTGTCGAAATATGCATCTGGTGCAGAAAAATTGGTACCGTTAATGTTATTATATATTTTCGTTATATGTATGCTCTTAATTTGCGTGATTATATTTAAAATAAATTCTTTTTATAAAATTTTAATGACTTTAGGGAAAAAATTACATGTGTAGCTGAATATTTATTAAATTTAAGAGAATATTGATTTGCAGTTTTTCATAAAAAATGGTACAAATAATTTTCTCGTTTTCAAGCCAATGATGAAATTCAGTTTGATAATCCACCTTTGTTTGATATGTCTTATTTTGACGTTACAAATAAAAAAAAAAACAGTTTACGCTAGCGACGCCATTATCTCTCTTTAAATGTTTCGTATGCTTTTAAACATCTACGAAATCGTAGCCTCATAACACACGTAAAGAAAATAGAATAAGAAGATTCAATTCAATATGCTGACCAAACGGTTATGTTCAACAAACAAAAACAAACCGTGACCCTTTGTTTCTTGTTTTTTTTTGTAATTGTGTCATTAAGCAAACAACATAATCGTCTTTTTTAATAAATAGATATCAGTAGATAATTACTCTGTCAATTACTTTTGTTGCATTGCATTTGATGTAAGCGAAATGCTGTTCTTACTAATATCTATGAATACCACGTCATATTTGTTCATTGTAAACAATTTTGCAATACTCTAAGTCGTTAGTTTACTCCATTGAATTGTTTCATATTTTTCATGTCAAGGAATTTTATATCCGACTAAACAGTTTTGGGTTTTCTAATTGTTACAGACTGCTCACATCAACTTCATTTTAACTTTTGTTAAATGTTGTCTTATTGGTAATAATACCATACATTCTTATTTTTATATTACATTGTTTGAGTTTATTGGCAACTGAAGTGAGCAGGCGCAAGAACTAAAGCTCAAACACACCAAACCAATGGATTACAACTGTCATATTCCTGACTTGGTACAGGCACTTGATGAAGGTGGTTTCCAACCTTAGTATACCACTCTACCTGTACATCTTACTTTATAGTATTGTTCATCAATGTTTGATGAAATGTCTAAAAATTATGTATTACCACGATCCAACAGTCCACAATTGGTGCAGTACCACTTGAAATTAGAGGAGAAAAAGGAAAATAAGTTTTCCAATTTTAGATTTATTTCTGAGTATTAATAGCTGAGTTAAAATTACTTATAATATTCGAAACACTCGTTAGTAGCTAATAATATTTGTAAACATATAGTGAAGTCACTCTAAACGTTTCATCTTTTGCTTTCGATGAATATTTGTTTACATTGGGAGGGGACACTAAAAGTGTAAATTTAATTATATGCCCATAGTTTATATTTTCAGTTTGAATATGGCTTTGTTAAATGTACATTTATATGATACAAATACGGCAAAACAAAAGATATGTTCTTAGATTAAATGTTATAAATAAGCCCCCTTCTGTGTTTGACTATTCGGTTGGTATCGTTTTCGATTGTGTGCTCTTGACAGTTTAAAATATTTCACCTTCCGAACTTTTGGTCTGAAGAGACCCGCTATCGATATTCAAAATGTGTAAAGATGGAACTTCAATGAATGGTGCATTCTAAACAGTGAGCATAATTAGTTATGAAAGGTACCAGGATTATAATTTAGTAGGCCAGAGGCTACTGTAACATTAGACTCATGAGTGACGCCCATATCAAAATAGTTTTAAAGCCAAACAAGTAGAAGAGCATTGAGGATCCAAAATTCCAATAAATTGTGCAAAATACTTTTAAGGTAATCTATTGCTGATAAGAAATAAGAAAATCCTTATTTTTTTTATAAAAATTCAGAGTTTTGTAAACATGAAATCTATAAAAATGACCACATAATTGATATTCATGCCAACACCGAAATGCTGACTACTGGGCTGGTGATATCCTCCGGGACGAAACGTCCACCAAGCAATGGCATCAACCCAGTTCATACATATTTTAACTATACTATCAGTATTGGATATGTGTTGAACGTATCGAGGATATCCTTCATTTGTCCACCAAACTTGATATCGTTGATCTGATTTTATCTGTTGGGCTGTTTTGTGTGCTATCCTTTGTGTTCTACGTGTTCGTGTCTAGTCTGTATTAAGCATTTTGAAATGTACTATTGTATGGTTTATTTGTGTATTTCTCCGTTCTGAATGTTATTGCATTGATTTGTACTGTATTCCTGTCATGTAATGTTGACATGTTAGTGTTCTATTTAACATTGAAATAAAGCGCGAGGTTTGGCTAGCCACAAAACTAGGTTCAACACACCATTTTTTCTTAAAATATTTGTACCAAGTCAGGAAAATGATCTAATAGTTCGTTTCTGTGTGTGTTGCACTTCAGTTCTTCTGTTGTATGGTTGTCTTCCTCTAATAGTTGATGTGTTTTCCTCGGTTTTAGTTTGTAACCGGATTTGTTTTCTCTTAATCGATTTATGACTTTCCTCACAGCGGTATACTACTGTTGCCTTCATTTCGAACAATTGAGTATGGTATATAAATGACTTTGATGGAATCCATATATTACTAATGTTATAACTCTATATGGACAAAGTACTGCATAGTTGGGAACTTATGTGAAACTGAAAAGGAACTTTGGTTGAAATAGAAGCATATATTGAATTGATTCCGGATTAAAAACTTACATATAATTTTGTTGATATTGAACACATCGCAGATTGGGTTTTCTAGCATAGTAAATATCATGTTTTTCTTCTATGCTTGAGACAAGAAGATTCAAGAATGATCAACCCGAATAAGCGCTGATGTCAATTCTGTCACAGGAACCCCTAGGAGGATGAGTTTCACTTAATCTATATAATTTCAGAGAAAAAGATTTGAACAAAAAATACGAAATTGGCTGATAATGGAACGATGCCTTTTCTGAAGAGTAACTATCCACTAAATTTACTTCAGATAGAGTGCAAATGCAAAAAAATCTTCCGCAATTTGTCATATTATTATATAGATATGAGACCCCTCTTTTTCCAGAAAAGAACTGAGAGGCACTGCAGTGTTCAAATAAAAAATGAATTTTGATGATTTCTAGAATTGGTCATCTCCCCTTTGAGTCTTGAGAAGACGAAACGCGCCTCTGGCGTAATTATAAAATTCTAATCCTGGTATCTATGATTATTCATTTACAACCACCGGGTCGATGCCACTTCATGTGGAGATTTATTTCCCCAAGGGTATCACAAGTCTAGTAGTCAGCACTTCTGTGTTGACTAGAGTTATCATTGATATGTTAATAAACATAAATTAACTGTCACAAAATTTTTGAAATACTAAGGCTTTTCTACCTCAGGAATAGATTACCTTAGCTGTATTTGACAAAACTTTTAAGAATTTTTGGTCCTCAGTGCTCTTTAACCTCATACTTTATTTGGCCTTTTAAACATTTTTTTGATTCGAGCGTCACTGATGAGTCTTTAGTAGACGAAACGCGCGTCTGGCGTGAATATAAAATTTAATCCTAGTATCTATGATGAGTTTATTTATTAGGCAGCTTTGTTATTTACTGCTCAGATTGAATAAAGTAATCAGAAACTCTTTCTATTTTATATCTTTATCGAAAATATCAATTGGTAAATCAGGGTTTAATATCTGGAAAGAAGTTTAAATATCTAATTGGATAAATTTGAAATGAAATTGTTTAATTTAAACTTTTTGAAACGAAACATTGAGTACATTTTATAGCTGTGAATTCACAGTTTCAAGCTTGAAAATTCAAAAATTGATCTCATTTTTCGCAGTTCCATTGTGCATTAGGACAAGGATTATATAATACACCAACTTTTTTGGATTCGATCGTCACTGATGAGTCTTTTGGAGACGAAACGCGCGTCTGGCGTAAACCATAATTTAATCCTGGTATCTATGATGAGTTTATTTATCAAAAATAATTCTGAGAGTGAATCAATTTAGGAGAGAGTTATGCAAATCTTAAAAGTAGAGAAATAAGAAACTATCAAATTGAGGTACAATTAAAGGTACATTTGCTGTCTGTGTCAAGTCCATGTTCACCGATTAGACTAAAATTCTGATAGAGGGTAATATGGTTTGCTGCTGACCCACTATGGATCAATAGAGGGTTAGTAAAATTCATGGAATTAGGCAAAAGTCTGAATATCCTTTGGTTTTAAGTTATCCTCTGTGGGTTTGTAGGAGGTATGTAGTGAACAGTACAGGCATGGGGTAATGACAATTTTTCATTGTCATAAGGCCCCTGAAATCTTTGGTCTGCTGATCAAATAATCACAATTTAATATGAGAAGCTCTAGATCTGCAGTTCACAAACAAAAAAGGTTTTTTAATGATTAAAATAGAATTGATTATCTCCCCTTTATCAAACAGCTTTGTTATTTACTGCTCAGATTAAGTAAAGTATCAGAAACTCTTTTATTTTATATTCTTATCAAAAATAACAAATAGGTTAATCCGGGTTTAATATTTGGAAAGAAGTTTAAACATTCAATTGGGTAAATTTGAAATGTAGTCTTTTTTTTTAACGATAACAAATATTTTATCTAATCATTTCCTGCTATATAAATACCTAAGTAACCCAGATCGCATACTTAGGGACCTCTGTATTTTGACAGCCTCATTTGATTAGGGAAAAAAATCTAACGAGTTTTTACAATAGTTTTACATACATAATTATATTTAAATAACCAATACAATTGATTTTCACCTGATAAGCTTCACTGTATCAAAACACTATCGTATATCCGGTTCACTGATCAAACATGTGCTGATTTAAACTGGAAAAAAAACTATTATTTGATTGCGAAAAATAAGTTATATTTTGAATTGGAAATTATTAATGTGATTGAACAAAAATTGAAATTATTCTGTAACTTACATATGGATTATAAAAAAGGAAAATTCACATGTGGTTAGTACTAATGTATTACGAAGCATGATATATGTGATAATTTTTTGATGTACCTAATATGCACAGACATAGATTCAAATATTGATTACAATAAAAATATTGGTTTTTCTTTTTGTTAAAATAACATATTATTCACTACTTTATTCACAAGATACAATAAGATTGTTGTATATGGAATCGAACACACCTCAAATTCATTTAGAGCAAAGCAGTAGAACTAAGTACATCTTCCTATATTTTTTCGATAAAGAGTTTAATTTTCGTTTTACATATATCCTTTATATCCAAGCGTACCAAGAGTAGTTTTAGTTAGTTTTTCATGTGCAGTTTTAGCAAAGCCTGTTTAGACTGCAAATTCAGTTCAATTTTATCGAATTTGCATTTATTACGTATTTTCCAAATAGCCCATTTAAAATAAAGTATTATTGCCTTCACAATGATAGTATTCGGATTCTCTGTACAAGTTCCTAATAAAATATCTTTTTCAACGAGAACCTCGTCTTTAATAAGGTTACAAAGTTGTAAATTTATAACAACCGTTTCTATCAATGGTTTAACATTTTTACATTGATTAAATAAATGCTCAAGAGTTTCAATATTATTGATTTCATCACATAAGTGACATTTTCCATTTGACATATGCATTATTTGCAGTCTGTTTTCTGTGTATATAATCATATGTATACATTTCCATTGAAATTCTTTAATTTTTCTATTTATATACATTTTACTTAGATTCAGCCAAATTTTTTCCCAATTTGTATGCTTGCTACACAAATTTTCCCATTTTGTTTGTCATTTATGTTTAATTGATGATATTTTAATGTCAAATACTTAATTTTAATGATTGTATTATCTTGATTAAGAAATTCAAGGTCTTCAGAAATTTTTTTTTGTGGCTTTTTAAAATCTGCATGAATGTTAGTGGTATGGAACTTTTAATTCGTGAAATGTAGTTAATTAATTTAAACATTTGAAACAAAACATTAAGTAGATTACATAGCTGGGATTTCGCAATTACTTATCATATTCAAACTTGAAAAATTCAAAGTTGATCTGATTTGTGGCAGTTCTCTTGTCCATTAGGACAAGGTGAATATACATAAACAAAACATCAACGGAAGTTCTGAGAGTGAATATTGTGGGTTAAGTAGGAGTTAAATATTAAAATAAAAAAAACACAATTAACAAACCGCAGGATATGGAAGGTTATATTATTTGGTTTAAATTCACATCTGTTGACCCTTTTTTGTCTGTAGAGAAATAAGATATACTATATGGTGTTCCTTATATCAAAATTATATTAAAGGCTTAATGTTATGCATCAATTATTGCTATAATAAAAACTGTCAATTTAGGAGGGAGTTATGCAAATATTAAAAGTAGAGAAATAAGAAACTATCAAATTGAGGTACAATTAAAGGTACATTTTCTGTCTGTCTCAAATCCATGTACACCGATTTGACTAAAATTCTGGTAGAAGTAATATGGTTTGCTGCTGACCCATTATGGATCAATAGAGGGTTAGTAAAATCCATTGGGATGAGGCAAAAGTCTGAATCTCATTTGGGCTTAACTTGCCCTCTATGGATCTGTAAGAGTTAAGTAATGAACAGTACAGGCAAGGGGTAATGCAAATTTGTAATTGTAATGAGGCCCCTCATGGGGGTGTACAAGTAATTACACAATCATTAACATTTTGCCATCATTAATTATTTTTTTTAAACAAGATAATCAAATAATCAATAATGCAGTCCTAGATTATCAAATAAATTAAAAAATAATGAAATACTTTGTCAGGAAATCAAATAATCACTATAAAAATGACTAAGTAAACAAATAATCAAAAACCTAATGAGGAGGCTCAAAAGTTTACACAATAACTTATCTGAATATTTTCTGGTTTTTTTTGTTCTCTATCTATCTTGTTTGTTTGAAAATGCAGTATTTTTTGGGATTATGAAACTTATTCACACACCAAATTAATAGGAAATAAACCCAACATAGATACCAGGATTGAAATAATGTATTTGAGCCAGACGAGCGTTTCGTCATCAGGGATGCTCGAATAAAAAAAGAGTTAAAAAGGCCAAATAAAGTACACAGTTGAAGAGCACTGAGGACCAAAGGAAGTATTTTATTGTGTTTGATACATTTTAGAAAACAAAATACTTATTTTTCATTTCAAAATAATATGCAATAAATGTTTTATATCCTTACTTACAACTATAAAGAATGTTAACTTGTGAAATTCTGATCACTTACTTGTAAGCACGGAACATTTGAGATTAAACGCAAGGTTGAAATAGACAAAACACCCTATGGTAGAATAGTGCAAAAAATGCGCCACAACTGACTACTCTCACTCAAGTCTTAGCAGCGATGTTTACTAAATGTAGAATGTGATGAGAATTATATGACACACGCTAGGTATAAGCGAATCATCACATATTAAAAATATGAATTTCTCTTAACCGACATAGAAACTTTTGTTTTAATCAATTCCATAATCACTAAGGCACATAACGCAACGTCTAAATGAAATTAATTAGCATAAATAATTTCAGACCACATGGCATGGTTTAAGCTCTTGAATATTGAATCAATTTCGACATATACTCCATATATAGGCGCTGCATGAATATTGCTTTAAAAACAATAAAGAGTTCGCATTTTAAAAAACTGAAATGATCTCTTTTGCCATAAAATTATTTGGTTCCAAATATTAATTTCTAGATGCATCTCAAGATATGAAGCGAACTAAACTTAACTTAGTTTTACGGGATAGATACGTTTAATTTTTATTCTATTATGAGAGAACATCATCCGTATTTAGAGTAGACTATCATAGACATGTCACCAAAACCACACCCTCTTCCTTTGACGCAAAAACGTAAAACAAACAACACTATTCAGATAAGAATAATTCATTATTAAATTAAAAACCACATAACCATTGAATACAGCAGAAATGATTTACAGTTTTAAGGTTTTTGAACTTTAACGTACAGTGACAATTACATTCTACGAACATCGGTCAATTATCCGGACACGTAAAAATACAAAGGTAGCTATTGAACAGCGGTCAAATATCAGGGCACATACAAATACAAAGATACATATTCTTTCTCTGAATAAAGAAAAAATCATGTTCGTGTCCTTTTGAACCTAGCTGTATTTACTGAATCATTTGAATGATAAAACTTTGTACATTATCATTTACTACTTAGATTAGAACAACATAATAATTTTGCGAATAAATCAAGGATAACAGATGACCTATCAAATTAATGGACGTTTAATTTTCTTACTTACAAAATTGATATGTCATATGTAAGCCAAGTAGATCTGCTTACCCTTCCGGAGCACTTGAGATCTTTCCTAGATTTTGGTGGGGTTTGTGTTGCTTAGTCTTTATAATTAGTTTTCAATGTTGTGTCTAGTGTACTATTGTTTGTCTGTTTGTCTTTTTCTTTTTTAGCCATGGCGTTGTCAATTTATTTTCGATCGATGTGTTAGAATGTCAGTTTGGTATCTTTCGTCCCTCTTTTAAGGAGGTGGTGGTTTTAGTGGGGCTTGAATTACTCAATCTTTTGTTTTTATGTGAAATGTATTGTTGAAAGTTGTTTGTCTTTTCTTTGCTCTCATGTTATCATTTAATTGTGTTTTTCTTGGATTTAGTGTTTTTTCATTGTCTGCTTTTATATTTAATCATTTATGTACATTATCAGTAGCATGTTTATCTATTGTCCTAAAAAAATCATAATATCTAATAAAATTAGTAGATTTGCCTAACAAAGTCTTTATATTTGAATAAAGTAACATTCATTTTTAGTGGAAAATTGTTTTAACGTTAATTAAGCTATGATTAAAAATTGTTTGCTAGCCCCTCACAGTAATTAATGTAAGATAACTCTGGTTAATTTTCCCAACATTCTATCATTATTGGGAGATATTTTAATTCGGTTTTTCATTTATAGTCTTTTTAAAGAAAGTTGAAAATGTTTTATGTAGGTTTCAATTATAGTTTTAACCAAAGCATTTAGCATACGTTTGAAGTTTCTGTTCAAGGTAGGCAATCAACACATTGGATTTTTGGAATAGAACATAGTTCAAAGGAATGTAACTCTTGCATACAAATGACACATCAAACGAGTTAATTAACACAGAATTTGTGCGCCACCTTTAATGACGATTCTGAATTATCAATATAACTAACAGTTGTAAATCTATGGGATAGTGACAGCTAAAGAATGCTAACCCAAAGTGAAATATATTTGTTTGAAATACCTACTCGGAAAATTGCACGAACTACTTGATTTTCGTGCTCATAAATAACGTGTTTACACATTGATATAATATGGCTGTTAAACATTATAAACCTCCAACAGTATAAGAAACAATACTTGCATCAACTTACCTCAATAAATATTTATTTGAAGCCTAAACATTTTGACAATGTCTACATTTTATCCATGTTGGAATTTTAATATCAATCACAATTTCCGGTTAAGATTTGATTAAATACCAATATCCCCATATCGTCAGGTAAATATGCTACAATATCCATACTAACTGTTGTTTAAAGTAGGCACCGAGACTTAAATTTGAAAATACGATGTGTTGACTAAGTTTGATATTTAACAACTAACTTTTGATAAACTGGAATCCAGTACCCTTAAACAAGCTTCCCTATCAAAATTTAATCAACCAATTCATCATTTTCGTAAAAAAGGGACAATTACATTAAAAAGCGTGCTCAAAATTGTTTGTTGTTGGGGTTTTCAATTTGTTTTGCAGCAGTTCTGATTGTGTCAATGGTTAACGAGTATTTTTTTTTTATCATACACTACTGTGTCAAGAACAATTTTGTGCCTGCACTCAACCTTTATATTCTTTTTAAACTTTTCCTAGTCAACTTGTGCAGTCACATTATAAGAGCCCTTCGATTAAACCTTAAGTATTGATAACAAAGAACATTTGGGGCAAACGAACAAAAGAAGTCCATATCTCCACTAAAACTGTCAATTCCTTTCCATGGTTACTCATTTTTACTTTTTTCTTTTACGAATTTAACTTTTATAAAAGCTCATAGGTTTATTCTGACTTAATAGTTAGTTGATTTATGTATTTTACAATTTCTAATAAAAGTTAAGAATAACCACTTGTTTCTTCAAATTTTGTTTTAGATCAAAGTACCAATGAACAGCAAAAAAATGACGTTTTTATTGGGTAAGATGATAGTAAAAACATTCTGAGATAGTTATTTAGTAAAATAATAGTACAAACACAATATACAAAGTGTTAGTGTGATTTCAAGTTCTACATGAATGATAAATCAAACGAAACTTTGGATTGTTCGTGTATTTAAAAAAAAAGGAGTTGAATGAACTTCAGAAGAAGAAAAACTGTCAAACATGCATTTTGAGAAACTCCTTTACGACAACCAACCTAGTGAAAAGGGTAAACATATTGTAGAAAAACTAGAAAGTTTTGTGGTAAAATAAACCAAATTCAATATCATAATGTATAAATGGTACTCTATTTTTAGAGTGAATGGTTTCATCAGTTTAAAAACAAATAGTCTATACAACTACCTTATATCAGTTTGACTGAATGCAGATTCACATGGCGGATGATGCGTACAAAGCAGGCGAGGCTGAACACGTCGGCGTAACTGGTTTCGCTCTTTTTTGCATTCTTGCGATTCCCTCAGTAATGGCTCGCCCGTAGTATTATTGTATATAATAGTTAGTCTTTCCGTCCGTACTTAAACTCAAATTTGCATTTCTAGTTCTCATGTCACTATAACACAACTTTAGGATCGACAAAATAAAACTCCATTTCGATTTTGAACTTTTTTGACTCTGTGGTTTCAAAGTTATGGGACTTAAACCGTAAGATTTAAATATTTTGTTTTATATATCGCGCAGTTACTGCAGTATGCGTCGATTGATTTCCTCAAACTATAGATTAAAAAAATATAAAGAAGGTAAGGTTTTAACTTCTCCAAGCAAAGTTTACCTTAGATGGAATTGGCTATTTTTATGCCCTTTTGGTCATAATGCTCTATCTACAACTGTTTCGGTTCTTATACATCCTTGGCTTAGAGCTGTACTGATGAAGGTTAATCCAATAACACGCCTCGGACGCAAGAATTTATAATGTGTAGTTTTAGTCGACCGTCACTGATGAGTCTTTTGTAGATGAAACGCGCGTCTGGCGTATATATTGAATTTAGTCCTGGTATTTATGATGAGTTTATATACCATAACTTGAGTTGGCTTTGATAGAATAATTGAAAACTTCATATAGATGTTGCAATAAATTAACAAAACACATCTTTCGATAAAAAAAGTCATAGGTCATTCAAGGGTTATGATACTTAGACCTTAAGAAAACAAAAGACATTTTAAATGTCATGCACTAGCCATAGTATGCATAAATGATAATACTTAAAACTTAATAATCTTCCTTGAACTAGTGAATGTAGACTAGTTTTTGATTGTGAAACTTTTGAAGTTTGTCATTCCAGGGTAATGGGACTTTAAAAACTCATATTTGAAGCAATATTTTCATGCCAAATTGTGTAATCATGCATGTTTTCTAAAGATACAGAGCCATTTATTTTTTCTGAATACTGTGGATTCATTTATGTTCGTTGGTTCCAGTTTTGTAGACCCAAAACAATGTGTTTTCGTGGTTATTTAGTTTCGTGGTTTTGAAAAAAGTTTGCATACAATCATATAAAAAATGTGTACTTCGTTTAACATTTAAATTGTTGGTACGCCTGTACCAACGAAACTCACGAAAATGTCCTCCAAATAAAAACAAATCCAGTTTCCCATTTTATTCTTGCAACAATTTCAATATCCAAAATAACGGTTGACCATTGGCTCTTAGTGCAGCTGCTCATGGTTTTTTTTTACCTTGATTTTGTAGATTCTTAATCTATTTATGAGACATTGATCTTACCTTTTTATGCCACTTCGAATTCATATCAAGCAATTAAAAGTAAAATAACACTCTCCGAGGAAATTTTACAAACGGAAAGTTCCTAATCAAATGGTCAAAATCAAAAGCGCAAAACACCTCAAACGTATGGATAACAACTGTCATATTCCTGATTTTGTACAGGCATTTTCATATGTAGATTGTAGTGGATTAAACCTGGGTTCATATCAATTAAGTTAAGTATAAATGCGTGTATAGACCTCAATTTTGTAAATTTTGAGATTAACTCCAAGGCAGAGTATGGATTAACAAAATTCAGATAGTACTGGTACACGAGTAAAAATCTCCATGCAATGCATGCACTTATTACTAATCAGTCCACCAAAGTACATCTCTTTGTTTATGTTCTTTTTTTACTGATCGAAGTAACTCAGTTATCAATAACATTTTAGAATCATCATTGGTATTATCGGAGTGGCAATAACCGTGTGTGTTGTCATTGTAAAAATAACCCGTAGAGATAAACCACTTCAAATGCGTTCATGTATACGTGAGTATATAATTCCTTATATATGTTGGTTTTGACCTGGAACGATGAATTATTAATAAAGGAATAAAATTGCGAAAGATATGCTTAATTTTTGCTCATTTTTTGAACTCAAGAACTGACCTGTTTGAAATCAAATCCGGAGTAAATATAGTGTGTAAAGTTTATGTTAACTGAGACTTAAAGAAATCTGCTTAAATTGGTAATAATTCCAAAAGTTCATCCATTATTTTCAGGACCCTGGTCATCTAACTACCACACATATAAGAAGGCTTCAAAGGATGATGATAACAAAGAGAAATACAATGAAATATATACATTATCCAATAGAAGTATATCGAATACATACGAAGAAGCATGTGTATTGATGTCAGATATCACAGAAAACGAAGAAGATAAAAATCATAATGATATGTTTTGATTGCCACCTTTGGTATCTTCCACCGTTTGTTTCATTGAAAACGTATCATTTTTGATTTTTAAGGACTTTTATAACTCAACCAAATTTAGGTACATTGAATTGGAAATTTGCGGTTTTCAACACAGTTTGATCTCCAACACTTTGTCTCAGATTTTTCCTATTGTATTTTATTCTCTCATAAACCTCCAATTAAGTTTGCAACCTCAATTCATAAGAGATCACTAAATTTAATTGGATATAAAATTTGTTCTATTGATGTTTTTTGAAATCTGAGACACGGGTTTGAACATAACTGGTCAAGGAACAGCATGTGTGAAAATCAATCATATAGGGGTATCCATTTCATTTAAAACTACATTTTCATGACAAAAATGAATGTGTCACAATTGAATAAATAAGAATTTTCCTACTTGTACCCAATTAACTTCAACATAATTCACACATGTACCATGGGGATACTTCAGGATTGGCCTTTAATCATAAATCAATTAGGTTTTGACCAGTAAGAAAGCATTCCATTTCAACAATTCTAAATATATAAAGAAAATGCACACCCTATGTAACAAAAATCAGATCTGGCAGGAGATGTTATATCATTAGTGACCTTGCTGGAAGTCAGTTGCTACAGATATGTTCAAAACTTCGCCCATCATGATAAACCTTTACTATTAATGATCTCAGAAGTTTAATTACACATTGCATTTACTTTCTTCAATATTGATTTTATTCACTTAGTACCTAAAATAATATGTTTTGATTTTTGCATTGTAACAAAAAGTAAGTTATGCATGTGTACACAAAATAATCAGTTGGTCAGTCTAGAGGATCCATATGGGGGATTTCTAAAATTGTAATTGTGTACAATTACAATATGGTGATTTACACAAAGTACATTTTTTTTTCATTTTCGCAGTTTGATAATGAAATATTCAATTTGTATTTTCTTTTAAAAAGAATTCATATTTCAACATTCTCCTTAAGAAATTCTAATAGAAACATCAGAAACATTAATTGTTGTACAATTAAATTTGTTTAATATCTGTACATTTATATTTTGATTCCCTCTATATCTCCAAATAGTTGGTTTTTTTTTCTCCTGGCAGCTCCAATAAAGAAATGTAATTTTATTTGGAATTCAATTACTTCATTTTTCCATAAATCCCTAATCCACCTCTTTTTCATAACTGTTATTTGTATTGCTGGTCAGTGGTCATAAAGCTATCAAATGATTCTATTGATTAACCACAAAGTACTGCCCACATGTTTTTACCTTGTATCAGTCAGACACGTGCATTTGTTTATAAAACTAATTATCATCAAAACGCACTAACAGTGCAAGATATGTAATTGAATTTTTCTTCTGTGGTTTTGGAATATTAAGAAGTAACAAAAACAGCTGAAAATGAAATTTTGATAAAATTGAGTTCCTATGGTATTGTGCTACCTTAAATATGTACATTAACGCACTTAACCCAAAATAACAACACTGTGGTTATAAGGAAAACGAACATTACTTCATACGTTCAACGGTCACCATCAGAAATTAGATACGTTTCAATTGACTTACTATTGACATTTCTATCTTGATTTTACATGTCCGGTATTGCCTTTCCATCATTATATGAAGCCATGTTCCTCGATTTTCCTGTTAAATCTGGATTTAACGTCTGATTTTAATCTGGTTGATGCATGCATAACAACAGATACTTACCTTATTGACACTTTTGATCTCTCGTCACTTAGAATTACCGATTGTTTTCACTATATTTACTAAACATCGATATACTATTGAGTACTCAATCGTTGTCAATATCACTATGTTATTGAAGGCCTTCTTTAACTGTAAAAAGATTGGTAGTAAGAATCTTAGAGAAAAAAGTGTTTAAATGATGATACAGATTATGATGTTATGTTATGTAATTATTCTTCGTAAGGAATTTTGTGAAGTAATGATGACTTATATAAAAAAGGGAAATATTAATCGCTCTTTTTTAATTTAACTAGAACACACCCACGAAATCGCGAGCATTCAGAACATGGTTTAAAATATGTAAAGTGTTGTTTGAAGAATTTTGTAAAATATTGAATGACTGGAGAATTTCAGCAAATGTATCATAAGTCATAGGTTATTGGGGACAGGAAAATGGCTTTTTTATCCCTCTTCCTTCATTTCCAAAATTCCGGCCCGATTTTTGGTTTTCTGTCAATTTCAATATGAACATACATTTAGTATGTTATGAACATTTAAGTAAGGAACCTGTAATTCAGTGGTTGTCGTTTGTTTATGTGTTACATATTTATTTTTCGTTCATTTTTTGTACATAGATATGGCCACTAGTTTTCTCGTTTGAATTGTTTTACATCGTCATTTCGGGGCCTTTTAAAGCTGAGTATGCAGTATGGGCTTTGCTCGTTGTTGAAGGCCGTACGGTGACCTATAGTTATTAATTTCTGTGACATTTTGGTCTCTTGTGGAGAGTTGTCTCAACATGGCAATCATGCCACATCTTTTTTTTGTTGTTGTAATAAAGGAATTTTGTAAAAGAATTAATGACTGGAGAATTTCAGAAAAGGTATCAAAAGTTCACATGAATAGTTTTAGCGCTTATCTATATATTATGAATATCTGCATACTATATAAATAAAGTGTATTTACTTTCAATTACAAGTTTACTAATCGATCCATGGTGGTCAATTGATATAGTATACAGACCCTCTCCATTTAATAAACTCTGTGACCGCCGTGGACAGTAAACTTGAAAATGATAGCAGATAGATTTAAAATACACTTTATTCGTAGTATATGTATGTTCAAAGTATACAGAAAATCGCAAACCGGAAGTCTAATCTGACTTAAAATTTCGTCCAATGACGGGACAATATCCGGATGCCTTCTGAATATATGATCGAACAGCTGGTATCCATCTATGTAAACTGTCAATTTTGGTTCATTTTACCAACGTTTAAGGAATTCTGTGACAATGAGCTTTTCTATGCTTGAGTGTTAAGGTCTGTACTATATTTGTGATTAAAAGTCTTGGATGGAATGTATTTTGTATAGATATAAGAACTAGAAATTTCGCGATCATCTCTATTGTCGAAGACACACGTCTGACGTACAGAACTTACATCCTGATGTCTATGACGAGTATATTTTTTAATTACCCGGGAAATGGTGCCATGAATCTTCACATGCAAACGTTTAGTTGACAACCCGTGGCCATAAAGACTTACAATTAATGATAACTGACACAAATCAGGAAATTAACAACGAAACTGTCACTTCGAGATAATAATTATATTGTATAAAAAACTGAAATCTAATAAGCAATCGATTTATTCTGCCTTTGGATCTTAATTTCTAGTTTATAAGTACCATATTTTAAAAATAGGATAACAGACCTTCTACAAGAAGGAAGTCGGTAAAACTGTTAATGTGAGGACTTCAACTTTACCATTAGGAACCCCTGGTGTGAAACGTCTTTGCATACAATTCAATAAACCATAATACGGAAAACATGATTCACAGGCCCTGAAACATCTTATTAACTAGAAGGTATATACTCCATATGTAGGAGTTGTTTGAATGTTGATACACAGAAATGCAAAGTTCCCATCACTATTTTGTTTTACTCCCATTCTATTTAACGTTTCATCCAACCCTCATTTACATTTCTAGATGTTGGTCAAGATATAAAAAGCTCTATCTGTAGTATCATTTATTTCAAGTTCATTTGGGATAGATGCATTCAACATAACCCAGATACTTTTAATTATCAAGTAAGTGAAAGGGTAGGAAGGAGAGGTAATTATTTGACAATATTATTGCTTTTTAATGTATATATAGTTTTTAATGTATACATAAGTACCAAATTTTTCTTCTTTTAGTTGATTTGGCGGATTATTAGATATATTTTTCAATTTGATAGTTTTTAAAAGATATTTTGTCATTTTGATTGTCTTTAAAAGATATTTTGTGTTTTGGATTGTCTTTAAAAGATTTTTTTTTCTCTATGACAGAAATCCATTTCCTCTGCCCGCATTGAAAGACGGTTTTTGGTAATCCTATGAAACTGTTTACTCGCGTAGTGGTATAAATCATAGGAGGATTGTTAAAAACTCTGAAGAACTTCTGGATAACTTGAAATCTCGATCTTTCTCTGAAATTAGTTCGATGGAAACTTTTGAATTTTTAACCCTGTATACCACCATTCCCAATGTGAAAATGAAAAATCGTCTTAAAAACAAATCCACTATTCTTTTAATCATTTCAAAGGTAGCATACGCTATATATGTATTAATTTGGGATACCACACGGCATATTTTGTTAACAGTGAACAAAATGGTAAAACATGCTACACAGAGATAAAAGTGATCAGTATGCTGAGTTTTCTTATTGGCAACATATTTGTTCGAATTTGGTGGTAGACTTTTTCAACAAATTGTCGGCATTCTTATGGAAACGAACTGTGCGCCTCTCCTTGTCAACCTCTTCATATTTTCATATGAGTCGAAGTTCCTTCAGACACTTGTCAAAAACAAGAAGATCGAACAAGACAGATCATTTAATTTCACATTCAGATATATTGATGATGTTCTTTCCAGTAACAATCCAAACTTTTCTGAGTGGGGTCTATTAATATAGAAACTAGAACTAGAAATTAAATCAAAGAAACAACAGACACTCTGCCTCATTTATATACGTATGCCTCGAATTTGACATAAGCAGACATCCAAGTACCAGAATCTAGACAAACAAGACGATTTTTATTTTGAAATTATCAATTTCCCCCACCTTAATAGCAATATACTTCACCTGCATATGAGATATACATTCCCCAACTCATTCGGTATGTAAGTGCTTGCAGCTGCTACTCAGACTTTGTAAAACGTCACCAGTGTCTGAGCAGTAAGTTGATGAACCAGGGTTATTGTCAAAGAACGTTCGTCCTTTTTCTAAAAAAGTGTTCTTCGGAATATATCAAGAACTTGTTGATAAATATTCTATATCATCTTTAAAAATAATACATGATGGTCTTCAAGTATACATTCTAGGTACTTACGTTGTTTATCTTCTTAATTACGTGTTATAGTGTTCTTTTATTTGTCTTGTAAATTATTAATTTTACTGTTTAGTCTATTTTGGTAACATCCATTTGACGTAGCTCGGTACTTATACATCCCATCATTGTGTTATTGTGCCATGGTAAATTTTTGTATTCTTGTCTTTCATTTTTGCTGATGTGCTTTGTTTTTTATGCCTTTATGATTTTCTTTGATGACATACTTGTTTGTTTTTATAGTGATTAAGATTATAACACAATGTTGACTGTTGTACCCCTATTTTTGACATTTTTTACCTGTTATGTCTGGGTTTTTTTAATCACATATTGTTGTCAATATGACGGAATTTTATGCGACTGTCATACAAGTGAGAGGTTTAGCTAGCTATGAAACCCGGTTTAATTCACCATTTCCTACATCCGAAAATGCCTTAACAAGTCAGGAATATGACAGCTGTTATCTATTCGTTTGATATGTTTGAACTTTTGATTTTGCAATTTGATATGGAACTTTCGTGTGGAATTTTCCGTGTAGTTCGGTATTTTTGTTATTTTACTTTTTGCTATACTATACGGATTTAAATAATAATGTTATCTTTGTTAGAAACAATGGACGTTTGTTTCGATTTCTAACGTAATGACATGAAAAAAAAACCCAAACATTTACTTTTTTTTAGCACTTTTGAAATACTCACCTTTTTGATGCACAATAGTATTAAAGAGAAATATGTGGAGTTCAAGCGTTAATTTTACACTAAAACAGATAAAGCGGATGTAAAAATGCCTTTTATGTGCTAAATAATGTCCAAGTGTCAAATTCTAACTGATAAATCGTCGTAAACATGGTAAAGGCATTTTTGTAGAGGAGCGTTTCTTTATGCATTTTATTGATAACTTTGTAGATTTTTACTTTAAAATATGAGAAAAGTTCTAAAATATGTGATAATTGCGTTTAATTTGCATTCGAGTATGCTTGTTATCGCGAACATCGATTATTTTTTACCTTTTTATCTTTTTTAATCGAGCGACACTGATGAATCTTTTGTAGACGAAATGGGCATCTGGCGTCTATAATTGAACTTCAAGTATCTTTGAGTGTTTACTTATATAAATCGCACACGGAAAACTTCTGGACGCAATAAACAATAGATTGGAAAAGAAAGTTATGAGGTAGATTTATATTTGATAACGCCATCATGTTTATCATTGTCCCTTTTACTGTATCGTTAACCCTGAAGATTAAGCTTAAATCCTCAACCTGAATCCTGATATGAATGAATAGATAAGCAAGTAAACAGAATAGGAGGAAGATTAAGCTTAAATCCTCAACCTGAATCCTGATCTGAATGAATAGATGAGCAAACAAAAAGAAAAGGATGGACAGGGGCATTAAAATCGACTATATGATAAATTGGAATAAACTTAATTAAACAATCATGGAAGAGAAGATGATTTTGTTTAACAAAACAAGCTTCCAGTTAGGCAACTCATGATCAAATCATTGTTCCTTTGTTGAATGTACTGTCTGTCCCTTGTGATTGTCTGATTGAAGTTCTTATCCACAGTTCTTGCTCAGTTTGGTAATAATTAAACTTCAAAGACTGAATCAACATATGCATCAAAATAGAAAAATTTGTAATACGCCAATGCTATTTGTAATCCTATATTCTTTTAAATCTGACACATATTGCTAAGTTACAGATGTCATTAATGTGATCTCAAACTGTTCAAATATAATTACAGTAAGGTGAAAAAAACAGTCATGAACTCAGAAATCTATATTAAATTGTTTAATAGCTTGAAAGCTGGGTTTAAACTCCATGCATAGGTATTTATTATCAGTACGCCCTATCAGTAGACGTACAGAAGAAATAAATAACATATGTCAGGAAGCTTCAGTTTTTTTATATGTACTAGAGGTCTCGAATAATTGGGATTTCAACTTGATGATAAACGGTTTCAGATGTGAAAGTCTTCAAGAATTCTTGTCATACCACCCATACATTTGTGTCAATCTGCGTTAGTTAGCTGTTAATTTATCTTTAAAATACAATGCTTGAATAGATTAGCAAATACTAATGTCTTTGATTGATTTGATCCTGCAGAAAATTGTAAAAAACATTCCTAATGTCAAAGATTTGAGATAATTAAGCTCCAAAAAAGACCGTTCTCGTTACGTCCTGGATACCAGTTCATGTACAACAGCTTCTGCGAGTTGGCATAAGGAGCATACCCATGACTTGAAAGACCTTTGTTAATCACGCTACAAGAACACGTCAGAAGATCATTCTCATTACGTCGAGGTATTAACATCTTCCCGTCTATACATATTTTGTTCTTCTCCTAAGAGACTAGTCATTTTTCTATCAAGCAAACGTCTATTGTCTAGCGCAGAAACCCCTTATGCTATGATGAGTTTATTTATGTCAATCTCTCTGATTCGATCTAGCAGAAGATTTAACTCATGACGTCTAGGACCCGAAATAATCATGTTACATTAATCCGGGACAAGGACCGAACTCGTGGTAAGTACGATGTTATTAGAATACAATGGAAGGACAGAGTGTTTTGTTGCTTACGTCCAGAACTAGGGGCATAGTATATATAGTTCCTATGATGTCTTAAATTCAAGATATATTGTCAACCAAGATAATTTATCAATTAAAAAAAAAGCATTTATGTTTGACATTACTTTGATAAATGACAAATTTTTTGTAGACATCAAAGAAATAACTTTGACTGTGTCAAGACACGCGCAACTGTGGTGATTACCCAATATGTCATAAAAATCTTGGAACAGGAACAGTTCAGGTAAACTATTTATCAATTGATAGAATATAAGAAGTAGTCAACGATGGATACTATAACTTCAAAATCAGACAAAAATTAAAATAAAATATATACATTAGAAAATTTTTAGATAACTTCGAAGAACTATTAAACCAAGAGTTCCAAATGGTGAAGTTGAAATCATCCCATCGTAAATATATCGGTCGCCATCACGAGTTGGTTGACCGTTATGGAATATCCGTTTCACAGATGATAGCGGAGATGTTCCTAATGTCGTAACAACAATCCCGTCCCATTTTCACGAAAGTAACCTACCAATTAGACTTGTTACCGGGTTAGTACTAACATGAGCATCACGACGGGTGCCACATGTGGAGCAGGATCTGCTATCCCTTCCGGAGCACCTGATATCAGCCCCATTTTTTGGTTGGGTTCGTGTTGCTAGGTCTGTAGTTTTCTATGTTGTGGTTTGTGTACAATTGTTTGTCTGTTTGTCTGTTTCTTTTTTAGCCAAGGCGTTGTCAGTTTATTTCGTCTTATGAGTTTGTATGTCACTCTGGTAATTTTCGCCCCTCTATTACACCAATCGTAATTAGGGTGGTTTTTTCAACACAAGACCTTGGGTTTAATGAGATATTTCGAAAATCGAATTTTGAGGTGAAATCTGTAAAGCCGCGTACTTTTGCAATTTTGTGGATACAATTTTATATTCAACCAATTTTGATTCAAGAAAATAGCTGTTGAGAACTACACCAAATTTGTTCAGATTGTAAGAAAGTGCATAAAATCTGAAATATGAAACAATTTACAAAATGGACAGTGACAAGATGAAATAATATGCGATGAATGTTAAATTTATGTCGTTTTCAATCTATGTTTCCTTTTTGGATATATAGTCTATAGCTATAAACTATGAAAAGACATAAGAAGCTTTTTATAGCTATTTATGAAATCTCGCCAAATATAATTTTGAAGCTACAAATGTATCACTAACGAATTTAAAAAAGGAGGCAAAACCATAACAGTGTGGATGATCGTAATCCGTATTTTATTAATAATACCGATTAATTTATTTTTTTAACTTGTTAGTCATCGGCTATCGATTTTACGCAAACACACTCTGTCAGATTCTTTCCAGTCGGGATGCCAGTATTTCTTATAAGTATAGTCTCTTATTTTATAATTCGATACATAAGATACAACTTTACTTTAACAAAATTTCAAAGGAATTTATTTTAAATATTTATCATATTTAATGTTTACCATAATACCAAACGGTGCATAATCATAAAATTCAGGAATACAATTCTTCTGCCAAACAAATGTTATTATCAAGTAAAGAGGTTAGCAGAAAAGTTCCATTTCCCAATACTTCAAACTATTATGTATTATCCTAAATAATTTCCAAGACCTAGTCCGATAGCGGGTCAGTCAGTATTTTGTTGAATTAATGTAAATTCTATTTTACTAGGTCCAAATAACTGTTTACTGTTCAATGTCTTAACAGTACGAAAAAAAGCGAACAAAACGTACGATAGAATGTTTATCTTTTCTAATTTTTTTTAATTGCACCACGATTTAAAGTGTATACTTTATTCGTTCTATAAATAAAGTTTTAGTCAAGATATGAGTTGAAAGATACGAAACACAAGTACAATATTTTTGAAAACCACAATTGTAAAATCGACTTGAAGTCCGAAAGAGGTAAAATATAACACATTCATTACTGATTGTGAAGCTAGTTAATTATTTTATGAATAAAAAATGTCCGGGAATAATGTCAAAGTATTCAATGTTTATCAAAACACAAGTATACTCTTATAGTATTTTTTCGAGTTAATTGTTATAATGCAGTGGGAAATTTAAAGCCTTCGCGACCCCGTACGTTAATGTCCATTGTAAAAACAACGTATTTAGATGTACAGTACGACATGAGAACAAGCTATAAATATTTGTGGAAATGTAAAAATGAAATGAATGTTGTATGTTGAAAACAAAATGTGGAAATGAAACATTAACACCCTTACACTAACACAAAAGAAACAATACAGAAGTTGAATTTTGAGATCGACTAGAGTACTGGCAGTTATTTGAATGCTAGTTCAAAACCATCAAAATATAATGAAACATCACGTGTTTTAGACTAATATATCAATCAGTATACATCCAACTTCTAATGGATTTAGTGTAGAAAACCACAATCGTAAAATCGACTTGAAGTCCGAAAGAGGTAAAATATAACACATTCATTACTCATTGTGAAGCTAGTTAATTTTTTAATAAATAATGTCCGGGAGTAATGTCAAAGTATTCAATGTTTATCAAAACACAAGTGTACTCTAATAGTATTTTTTCGAGTTAATTGTTTTAATGCAGTGGGAAAGCTTTCGTGACCCCGTACGTTAATGTCCATTGTAAAAACAACGTATTTAGTGGTTGCAACAGACGCACGTTTACCTGAATTAACTCAGTCAAATGATGATCTGATTCTGCCAAGGGGTGGTCTCATGCATCCACGCTGGTTTGCATTCGATATATAATCTACATGTTAATTGACTCAAAACAAGGAAGATGAATAAACTTAATATTCTACTTCGTTATGATTTGTTGCCATGGTAAAAATTCAAATGAGTAGTTCTTTTTTATTTTGTAAAAAACACTTTACCTAGGTTATGTAAGAGAATGTTGTTTTATGTTAGAATTGATAATGTAAAGAATTAAAAATTAAGAAATATCTGCTTTACACGTTTAGCTGGTACTTTATCACCTGGTTTTAGGTCTTTAGAAAGGTATTGGTCAATACATACCTATCATTTTTCGTTTTTTGTCCCATATAATTCAAACATTCAATAAACATGAAAGAAGGAAAATTCAAAAAAGAAAAAAACAAGCAAATAAGAACGAAGATAAACACGTAGAGCTTATAGGCAAGGGTTGAGTTATGGTCCCATGGTAATTTGTCTACGAAAGTTTGCATGCATATAGAAATAAGAAGATGTGGTGTAAATACCAATGAGACAACTCTCCACCAGAGACTTCATGACATAGAAGTTAACAACTATAGGTCACCGTGCGGCCTTGCCGCATACAAAGCTTTAAAAGGCTCTGAAATGACAAAATTTGTTAATGTGAAACAATTCAAACGAAAAAACTAACGGCCAGATTGATTAACAAAACAATAAACGAAAAAAAGAAGATATACCCCAACTAAAGACAACCACTGAATTACTGGCTCCTGACTTGGGATAGGTACATAAAGAGTATAACGGGATTTTACCTTTTTTGCTAGGGACAAACACTCCCCCTAATCTGGGACATTGATCTACAGTACGACATAAGAACAAGTTATAAATATAAGTGGAAATGTATAAATGAAATGAATGTTGAAAAATGAAAACAAAATGTGGACATGAAACATTAAAACCCTGACACAAACACAAAAGAAACAATACAGAAGTTAAATTTTGAGATCGACTAGAGTACTGACAGTTTTTTTGAATGCTAGTTCAAAACCATAAAAATATAATAAAACATCACGTGTTTTAGACTAATATTTCAATCAGTATACATCCAACTTCTTATGGATTTAGTGTAGATACGTCTTTAACAGTTAGAAATAACATGACCTTGTGTGTAAACTATTTTTCACAAAGTCAATTCAAATATGTAATAAAAAATAAATCTCATGTGCTACTTTAAGAAATAAATGAGTTCAATTTTTAGACATATGCTCAAAATTTCAGTTTACTTGGCATTTCTATCAATAGGACAGTCATACCTA
Organism: Mytilus galloprovincialis; assembly: GCA_037788925.1. NCBI lineage: Eukaryota > Metazoa > Mollusca > Bivalvia > Mytilida > Mytilidae > Mytilus > Mytilus galloprovincialis. Next base: position 28,161,994 of record CM075342.1, on the reverse strand, counting down.
ACTTTTTTGTTCAAAATATAAACACAACAGAATGTTTGCCAAAACAATTGGAATATCTCCTTAACATAAATATGCTCTAAATTTGCGTTTTTAAAACATTTCATGATTTTAGGGCACAACGGCATTTGTTGCTTATTATTTATTTAATTTAAAAGAAAAATCGTTGTCTATTTTTTATAAGAACTGGGACTCATAATCCTCGTTCATAACCAAGCCAAATTTTATTTTATAAAAGAGGGGTCAAGGTACTCGTTTTCAAACCAATAACTTTCTAAGTTGGCGACGTAGTTATCTCTCTTGTAACTGTATCGTATGCTCTTGAATATACTCAAATTTTGTTTCGTCTACAAAAGACTCATCAGTGACGGTTTAATCCCAAAAAGTTAAAAAGGCCAAAAAAAGTACGAAGTTGAAGAAAACGTCTTCGACTCCGTAACCTCATAACACGAGTTAATAAAATAAAATAAGAGGGCTCTTTTTATTCTTTAAAGCTGACCAACCGGTACTGTTCTTCAAGCATAAAGAAGCCATGACCCATTGGCCCTTTTTCAACAAACAATATAATCGGCTTTGTTCATAAGTATAAATATCAGTAGATGATAACACTGTCAATTACCTTGCTCTCATTGTATTTGATGTGAAATGCTGTTTTTACTCATGTCTATGAATAAAACAAGAGACTTGCGTGAAATGGAATTGTGTCACTTGGAATGTTTTGTGTGAATCTTGCATCAATGATTATTTTGCCGTTGCATGTATACTAAATGGTTTACTTTTATAAATTGAGTTGTCTCATTGGCACTAATACAATGTACCACATCTACTTATATCTATTATGAGTGTTTAAACATGCCATTTAAAGTTTCTTTTGTCTCTATTCATCTCAGTTTCTCTAAAAAACGAAAACAATTGGTACAACTCATCTGTTAAGAGCAAGAATTCTTTACTATAAGGAATTTAAATTAACAATTTGGTTATATGACTGATATGAAGGTCTTACTTTGCTGAATATTTTTCCAGTACAATGTCTCTCAATATATTACAGTATCTGCAAAAAAGAATTTACTATAGTAAAAATCATCTTTCAAGGGTAAAAACTCCTAAAAGGGATCGATTGACCATTTTGGTCATGATGACTTATTTGAGAGTCCTACCTTGACTTTCTATCTGGCATAGTTTCTGAAAAAAAATAAAATAAATTTGATTTTAAATAGTCTTTCACGGAAGATAATAGTAAAAGGGATCTATTGACGAATTCGGCTCTTTCACTTATTGGTAGATCTTTCGTTGCTGTTTAAAGATTGCAGTTTCTCGATATCTATTATAGTTTTGAACATATAAACCAAAAGCTGCGACAAAAACTTTTAATTTCAGGGGCAATAACTCCAAATTTGGTTGTCCGATTCGGGAAAGGTAAGATAAAAAAGATATTGAATACATGTCGATAAGACTAAGTCTTAATATAAAAAAAAATATACAATTAGAATGACACATTGGGTAAACATACTGTTTTCAACGAAAAGCAACTATCTACACCAAATGCTTACTCTGAATCGCCCGAGTTTTCACATTGATAATACATTTTAATTCGTCAGGCAGAACTGACCTTATACTGTTTTAGTTGATTGACAAGTCAAGGTGATTTTTAATTTTACTGGACTACTCTACCTGTTCACCTAATTGAATTGTTCATCAATGTTTAGAGAAATACCTTAACATTATGTTTTACCTGGTCCGAGAGTCCACAAATGGTGGAGAACCCTTGAAAATGAGGTAAGAAAAGGGAAAATGAGTTTTCAAATTTTGTATTGGTTTCTGTGTAATAGTGAAAAAATAAAAAAAAATAAATATATGTATGAAATACTTAAAATAAGTTTATAATTGACGCACTAATCAGTAGCTAATAATTATAAAAAAAAACATAAAATGAAGTCAATTTCAAATTTTCAGTTTCTGGTTGAAACATTCAATAATGTTCCCGTAATAATTTGTGTATATGGGGAGGGGATGAATTAAAGTGTAAATATACAAATATGCACATATGTTACACTTTCAGTATGAATATGACTTCGTTACATATATGTAACAAATACAGCTAAAGAGATACTTTCTTTTTGTAAATGTTATCAGAAAGTGTTTTCACTTCTGTGTTTGTCTATCCGTTCAAGATCCTTTTAGAATTTTTGAAAGTTTAAAACTTTTGACCTTCCAAAATTTACGAAGGGATGATTTCAACTTTACCACTTTGAACTCTTGTTTTGTTTAGCTTCCTTGTGAGCAGCAACCCTCTATCAAGGAAATAATGATAGGAAATACAAGCCCGAGAATATCGTATCAATTAGAAGATATATACTCTGTATGCAGGCGTTGCTGGAATGTTGCTACATAGAAATGGAAAGTTCACAATTGAGAAGCTGAAATCATCTCTTTTGTCGTACAATTTAGTTTTCAACCGACCCTTGTTGTCAATTTCTAGATTTGAGTCAAGATATGAGGCAGACTAAACTGTATCTGTTGTATTCTCTATCTCTAGTTCGATGGGATAGATGCGTTTGACATAGTCACCAAATTTTGAATTATTTATTGAGAGAACATCATCTATATAGCGGAAAGTAAAGTTAAAGGATATTGCTAACTTTTGAGAAGTTCCTGTATGAAGTCAGCCTCATACGAATAAAGGAACAAGTCGGCAAGAAGAGGGCACAATTGGTTACCATACGACTTGATATCGTTGTATTTATTTTAGCGCAAGTGTGTAATTAAAATTACTTTGTTTGAATCCATATTGTACCAATATTATAACTCTATGTGGACAAACGACATTTTCAAAACTTCATAGTTGAGAACTTACATGAAACTAAAGACGAACTTCTGTTGAAAAAGAAGCGTATGTTAAATTGATTTCGGAATAAAATGTTACATATATGTTTGTTGATTTTGAACAAAACACAGATAGGCTTTTCCTAGTACATTGGAGATCAGGACTGTTTCTGTTATGCTGGAGACATGAATGAACCACCCTAATCAGCGCTTATGTCAATTTTGAAACAGCAACTCCTAGGAGGATAAAATTAACTCTCCACTCATAATTTTGAGAAAAAGAGCCATCGATATATATTGACTAACAATGAATTAAGAAATAGGTTGATGATGGAAAAGTCCGCCTTCTTATGACGAACTATACGCTAAAGTTGGCTTAAGATAGAGCGCAAGCGCCGAGATAAAGGTACCACAAACTGTCATATTAAAATATGAAAAGTTTACAAAGGAACGTATCTGAATATTTTCATGTTTAATGAATGTAGAATGTGATGGGAATTCTATAACAACTTTCTGGAAAGAAGTTCAAGTAAGGTATAAACTAAACCATTAAATGTTAAAAATCATAAAACATGATAGGAATTGCAAGCTCTGGAATATAGAATCAACTGGGGAAATATATACTCCATATGCATGCGCTGCTGAAATGTTCCTATAAAGAAATGAAGAGTTCACATTTGGGAAGCTGACATCATCACTTTTGTCATAAAGTCTTGTTCGCAACCGATCCCCTATGTTGATTTCTAGAAACACCTCATGATCAAGATACGAGGCGGATTTAACTGTATATTTTGTATTCTTTATTTCAAGTTCGATGGAATAGATGCGTTCAATACAGAAATTTAAATGACAGAACATCATCAGTATTGAACATTGACTATCATAAACCTGTCACCAAAACCACACTTTCTTCCCTATAACGAAACCTAAAACAATACAAAAAACAAATATACAAAGGTAACTATTATGTCTTTATGTAAAGAAACAAATCCGTGTGTGTCCTTTTGAACATAATTTTGATTACTGAATCATTTGGAAGATAAAGCTACGTATATTATTATTTACTGTTTAAATAAGAACAACATACTAATTTAGTGGATAAATCAGGAAAAACAGGTGAATTATTAAGTTCATGAACGGTATTTTTCTTACTAACAATATCGAGATATAATATATCAGCAAATTACGGGGGTTGTGAATTTGGTGGGGTTCGTGTTACTCAGTTTTTAGTTTTATGTAAAGTGTATTTTTTAATGTTGTCTCTGCTTTTTTTATTTTTTATTTTAGGCATTGTATTGTAGGTTTTTCGAGGATTCATATTTTTTCATTGCACGCTTGGTATTTTCTATCGCTTATTTAAATTTAGGCAACTGCTAAAGTAAAAAAAACCGATAGTCAGTTTCGTAAACCGATAATCAGTTTCGTAAACCGATAATCAGTTTCGTAAACCGATTTGGAAGAGACAAATCAAGGTAACAAACAGATACGAAGCAACACGACGGGTGCCACATGTGAACAGGATCTGCTTACCCTTCCAGAGCACCTGAGATCACCCCTAGTTTTTGGTGGGGTTCGTGTTGTTTATTCTTTAGTTTTCTATGTTGTGTCATGTGTACTATTGTTTTTCTGTTTGTCTTTTTCATTTTTAGCCATGGCGTTGTCAGTTTGTTTTAGATTTATGAGTTTGACTGTCCCTTTGGTATCTTTTGTCCCTCTTTTATCGCTTGAACTAAAAATATGATCGATACCGGTTGCATTAACAGGGTAGATAAACTCATCATTGCTACCAGGATGAATATTTGTACGGCCGACTACAAAAGAATCAACAGTGACCTCGAATCAATAAATGTTAAAGAGACAAAATAAAGTTCGAGGTTGAAGAGCATGGAACTCAAAATTCCCAAAAGGTTTTGCTATTAACAGCTAGGGTAAAGTCAGGAATATGACGGTTGTTTTTCATTCGGTCCGTTTGTTGATAAAGTCTAAAGTTTAATTTTATCAGTTTTTATGAGTCTCCATTATGTAAGGCTTTTCTGATAAAGAGTTTACCTCCAAAAAGGAATTTCACTTTTTACATGTCGGGGCTTTTATAACCGACTTTAAGTTTGGGTTCACATTGTTAAAGGCCGTACGTTTGCCTATACATCACACATTTACTTTATTTGAACTTGGTATGATAGTTGTCTTGTTGGCAAACATATCACATCTCCTTGTTTTTATATGTAAAGATATCTTGGCTAAAGTTTTTAACATCTTGTGTGCATTTTTATCACACTTAGGCCTTTTAAACGCATTGCTCAGAGTTTGTAAAACTAGGTATTCAAGTCAAATAGGTACTGGATGTAACACACATAACTTTAAAAAATATCATGTTAGTAATATATGCATACACCCGTAAACATTAACAAATAATTTTTTTTTTGGGTGAATTTTGGCAGTATATTTAGAGATTTCTTGATTATTAAACGGATGAATATCAACAAGATAACAGTAACTGTTGTTTTACTTATCCATTTAATGGAATTAAGATGAGTTTTTACTGAGTTTGATTATAAATAAAGGCAATAGTAGTATATACAACTGTTCAATAGTCATCATTTGATTTATAATAATAAAGGAACAAGTGGCGCAATGTTTTAATGATAATGACCTCATTTTTCACATGTGTGTATCTAAGCATTGATTTATAATAAAATCTTGAAATATAGAATGCTTTTTTACAAGATCCTAAACACGGGCGTTATTCAGTTTTTCGAGCCATATGATCATGAGCGAATCAATGATGGTAAGAACATAAAATTGAAAAAAATTAAAATGTCTGTCGAAAAAAGTATAAGCATTGATTCTTTTTTCAAATCCAGGAATAGATAACTTGTGCTTTATTTGGCAAACACCTTTCTGACCTTCGGTTCCTAAATGCTCTTCTTCGTATTCTATTCAGCCTTATTAACTTTTTTGATTCGAGCGGTACTGGTGAGTCTGTTGTTAGCAAAATGCGCGTCTGGAGTAAACAACTTCAATCCTGGAATTTATGATGATTTTTACTTCACAAGATAACATAGTTTTTTTTTTATATTACGAATGACATAATTATAAGCCACCTTCCTTAATTTGATTTTCCGAGGATTGCTTAAGATTTATAACTACATTTAAAAAAAAATCTCTATTTTTTCATGCTGAACGATGAACTGAGCTACTGTTAATGATAAGATTTAAGGGTACGGGTTTTACTCATCATTCTGACAAATAATGTATTATCAGTGTTGCTCGAGATACGAAAGTCTTTTTAGAATTGGCGTTTTTCATTGAAAACAAAGAAAAGCTTAATCTTGTTTTTTAAAGTCCGCACGAATAAAAGGAGACAGTTTGCATTGATTAGTTACTTTTGTTAGAAGTTTTCTTATTTTTATTTATACATTTTTCCTAAATATAATTATTAAGTTATGATTTTCCAATCCAAAATAGAGACAAAACCGTAACAGCGTGGATGATCGTAACGCGTATTTTATTAATAATACCGAATCACTTACCACATTTTGTTTTTCATCGGCTATCGATAGGAATGATTTTACTCATTCACAGTCTGTCTGAGGCTTTCTTTTTAGAATGCCAATAATATGTGCAAACATATTAACACATTTTAATTTTCATTGTAAATTACTTTAAGTTTCTGAGGTTCTTTCTAAAAAAAATATGAAAAAAAACTTTAAAGTTGTGTACATTTAGGATTAACCTACAATCTAACCAATGGATAAGATATGTTTGTTAAAAGATCTTCAGATAATGAAGACAATGATTTATTTCATTCAACTGGTTTATTTTGCGGATGGAATATCATTTGAAATAGAAATGCATATAGAAGACTCGTACGGTCGGTTTGCCTCGGATATTTAAGTATAACACTTCCCACATGTCTCATTTGTATGTATTTATGTATATTTTTCAAGGTAAATGAGAGAAAGATTCCAAAATATAGGAAAAAAGTATTTAAGATTGCGGTAATATGACCTGACCAACGCTGACAATGACAGGACCAATATCGATAATGACAGGACCAAATGAAATGCTTATAACTTTTATCATTTTTCATAATATTTCTCACAAATTTTAAATACAATCAGATAAGACCATTTACACATAAATATAAGAAACTGTAGAAAAAAGTATATAAAGCTTGCGGTAATATGACCTGACCAACGCTGACAATAGCAATGTATTCTTACATAAAATTAACTCATAAGTAGAAAAGAAACTTAGAACGCCATTGTAAAACAGAAAAAAAACTAAAAGACAAACAACAGTATACAACACACAACATATTAAACATTTGTTAAACTAAAGACTGAGAAAATAAAAGACTTTAAGATTGTATAATACTGGGAAAAAGTGAGGTTTGTTCTTTGGAAAGTGGTTTTGAATCAATAATTAGCAAAACCAAATTGAAAAAAATAGTGAATAATTTGTTAATCAAAATAACAAACAAACTGAAAAAAAACCACATTATTTATCACAAGGGCATTATTCGTTTTTAACTACGTGATATTCATGATAACAATATCACATCACCCATAGATTTTGTGCACTAAAAAGAAATACTTTGTAGATCATTTTACCAAAACTTGATTCACTCTTACTATTAATTTTACTAGATTACCGAAAAGTTCATGTAACTCTCGTCCTTGGAATCTGCGTGCATTACTTACATGTCTTTGGAGTTTGTATGTTGTTTGTCGATTAGCTGCTGATTCTAAAACGAATACTTTTAGTCTGTTTATCCATCCTTATGGTTGTAGTTCGAATATTTCGCATTTCCGTGAAAAGTAAAATAACAAAAGTACCGAACTCCAAGGAAAATTCAAAACGGAAAGTATCGTATCAAATGGCAAAATCAAAAGCTCAAACACATCAAACTTATGGAGAACAACTGTCATGTTCCTGACTTTATACAGGTATTTCCTTTTGTAGAAAATGGTGGATTAAACCAGGTTTTATAGCTAGCTTCTCACTTGCATGACAGAACGAATTTCTAATTTCGTTTTGTTTTAATGATTCGTTATATGCAGGAAGGTTATAAAAGATATAATGCAAATTCCTTTGTGAATCTTAGCAAAGAACTAAATATTGTATATCGAGTTCTATAAATTTAACACAAATGAAGAAAAAGTAAGATCATTTGTTTCCGGCATTGTGTTTTGTATGTTATGGAGTTATAACCTTTTATAAATCATTTCACAGTCAATGCCTCCTTTCTACATCAAATAATTACTTCATTTGACTCGAACTTTCCATAGAAATATTTTATTATATTATGTTAGTGAATTTGAAGTAATTGATATTATCATAATAACATTCACCGTACTAATTGTATTGCACCAGTAAACTGCAACTTATTTTGATATATTTGTTTGTTTCAAACTTTAATTTTAATTAGTTTCAATCATAAATCCCAAATGCTTGGTGCGATCATTACAGATGAGTCTTTTGTAGACCATACGAAAAGATACCGTTCGTGATCTTTTGAACGTAGTTGTATTTACTGAATCATTTGAAAGATAAAGCTACGTACCGATGGGTCTTTTGTACACCAAAGGCGCATCTGGCGTACAAAATAAAAAATCTTGTAACTATGATGAGTTTTAAAGACATTTATTTTTGTGTTAACTGAAAGTAAACATTAGGAAAGTCCTGATTATGTTTTTTGTATTCTCCACAATCAATTAAATCCTAGAATTTCATTTGTCGGGAGCACTTTTCTATATAATAAATTAAAAATCATCAATTCAAATTTCACAGGATCCTTGGTCACAACCTTAACAAAAACTGTCTACCTCCTGCAAGTTAAGCGACAGATAAACATGATATGGCGATACATATAATCAGAGTTGTCTGTAATGTTACAAGTTGGAAACTCAAATAACGAAACATTCATTATTCACGGTCAAATTTTCTTTTATCTCAAATGAATATAAACTTCAAAACGATAAAATAAAATTTAAAAAACCCCAATTAAAAGCTTGCTACTATTACAACAAGGAACTAGCTTTTTGCATCTGTTGAGGATTGAATACCCCCCTTCCCCCTCGTAAAAATCTTGAAATATTCCATGAGCGATTGACAGGGATTTGACATTGCAAGATATTTACGTCCTTCCATTATAGCTACAACATCTGTAGAAAAATACTTTCAAAATACTCATATCAGTTATAACAAAAGACAGGCGAAAAATACCAAAGGGACATTCAAACTCATAACTCGAAAATAAGCTGACAATACCTTGGCTAGAAAATAAAAATAAAAACACAAGTAGACACACAACAGTTCACAATATACAACATAGAAAACTAAAGACTGAGCATTAAATAATCTGAAGAAATTTATGAGACTCATTGTATCTACAGAAGGATCCGTCCACTTTTTTAGAAAGCCGTTGAAAATCTCAACGTCTGTATAATTATGTAACTTTAATTAACGTTGTTATATTTCCTAGCAGAGAAAAGGTGGGAATATGAGATGACGTTAAGAATAAAAAATGTTAACTAGATTCTTCTCGTCATTTATCATTTAAAAAAAATTGAAATAAATAAGGTTGTACTTAGATTTCGTCAGCTATTGGCTGTAACATGATATCAAATCAACCTATTACAATTGATTAGTATGGTAACACAGTATAAAAACTGTTAGAAACCCATGATAATAAACTGACACAAAATGAGCACACCAGCAGGAATAACAGGACTATTTATAGCAACGCTGTTACTTACTCTTCATGGATTCTCGATAAATGTGGCTTTCAAGTCAAACAAAAAGTTGCAAAAAAATCGTTTCTACGTATTGGCACTCTTCTTAAGTCTAAGCGATTTTGCTATGGGAATTGAAATTTTGTATGGTTCCATTTTATTGTTGCTCAATTCACATGGCAATGCATACCTCTATCAATGTATGGCAATAAATCACATTGTAGCTGGAACTGTTCTTGCGTCACAATTTCATACATTAATGATATGTTTGGAAAGGTTAGGTTCCACATTTATCAATAAACCAAGAATATTACATATTGTAACAAGCAATGTTGCCATTGTACTTTGCTTTGTTATGATAAATGGATTTGCTTCACTGCGTTTTGGATTAGAAACCTTGAAAGGAACATTTCCATGTGACCAACGGTATACTGCAACTCCTTCATTCTTATTTTCACATGATATTCCAGCAGTTATCATCCTTATTTTAATTGTCTTATGTTATGGAATCACCATTTACCGCATTAAGAAGCAACGTAAAACAATAGGAGTACAAACTGTCTGGAATGTTGAAATACCGATAGACAACAGAAGTAAAAAGGACATTAGAATGTGTAAAAACGTTATTACACTTGGAACAATTATCGGGCTCACATTAGTAGCAACTTTACCTCGAAGTATTACTGTATTCTATTCATACAATGTCGGAGGATCAGAGTCTGCACTAAACTTTGTATGGATGGCCAATCATGTCTTTGTGTTGCTTAACCCTTTGTTTGATCCATTGATCTATGCGTTTACGGTAAGACAATATCGTGAACATTTAATATCTGTTTGCAAATGCTTTCAAAAACCAGATTAGACTACTGCAGTAGTAATAATTTAAAGCATAAAGATAAAGGATAATTTTGCCACTAGGCTGAACAATGTTTTTTTTATGTAAGATTTGAATATGTAAAGAATTAAAGATTTAAGAAAGAAATATCGTATTTTCCCGTTTAGCTGTTTACTTTATAACCTTTATAGGTATGTAAAAAGGTATTAGTCAACACATGCCTATCATCTTTTTCCCCCATATAATTAAAACATTTAAGGTGGCTCGGCCCTTTAACAGTGAGCAGTTTTTAACGCATGTTTTAAACGACGAGAGCCTTGGAAACGACCGCTTTGAGGGGTCTTCTCGAAAACAGTTTTGACAACATCTTGAACATTTAAATTAGTAGTATATACAACTGTTCAATAGTCATCATTTGATTCATAATAATACAGGAACAAGTGGCGCAATGTTTGTTAATGATAATAACCTCAGTTTACACATGTGTGTTTCGAAGAATGCTTTATAATAAAATCTTGAAATATAGAATGCTTTTTTACAACATCCTAAACACGGGCGGTATTCAGTTTTCGAGCCACATGATCATGAGCGAATCAATGATGGTAGGAACTTAAAATTGAAAAAAATTAAAATGTTGTCGAAAAAAGTATAAGCATTGATCCTTTTTTTCAAATCCAGGAATAGATAATTTGTGCTTTATTTTGCAAACACCTTTCTGACCTTCGGTTCCTCAATGCTCTTCTTCGTATTATATTCAGCCTTATTAACTGTTTTGATTCGAGCGGTACTGGTGAGTCTTCTGTTAACAAAATGCTGGTCTGGAGTAAACAACTTCAATCCTGGAATGTATGATGATTTTTACTTCACAAGATAACATAGTTTTTTTTATATTACGAATGGCATACTTATAAGCCACCTTCCTCAATTTGATTTACCGAGGATCGCTTAAGATTTATAACTACATTTAAAAAAAAATCTCTATTTTTTCATGCTGAACGATGAACTGAGCTACTGTTAATGATAAGATTTAAGGGTACGGATTTTACTCATCATTCTGACAAATAATGTATTATCAGTGTTGCTCGAGATACGAAAGTCTTTTTAGAATTGGCGTTTTTCATTGAAAACAAAGAAAAGCCAGATCTTGTTTTTTAAAGTCCGCACGAATAAAAGGAGATAGTTTGCATTGATTGGTTAGTTTTGTAAGAAGCTTTCTAATACATATTTATGCATTTTTCCTAAATATAATTATTAAGTTATGATTTTCCAATACAAAATAGAGGCAAAACCGTAACAGCGTGGATGATCGTAACGCGTATTTTATTAATAATACCGAATCACTTACCTCACTTTGTTTGTCATCGGCTATCGATAGGAATGATTTTACAGTCTGTCCGAGGCTTTCTTTTTAGAATGCCAATAATATGTGCAAACATATTAACACATTTTAATTTTCATTGTAAATTACTTTAAGTTTCTGAGGTTCTTTTTAAAAAAAATATGAAAAAAAACCTTTAAAGTTGTGTACATTTAGGATTTACCTACAATCTAACCAATGGATAAGATATGTTTGTTAAAAGATCTTCAGATAATGAATACAAGGATTTATTTCATTCAACTGGTTTATTTTGCGGATGGAATATCACTTGAAATAGAAATGCATATAGAAGACTCGTACGGTCGGTTTGCCTCGGATATATAAGTATAACACTTCTCACATGTCTCATTTGTATGTATTTATCTATATTTTTAAAGGTAAATGAGAGAAAGATTCCAAAATATAAGAAAAAAGTATTTAAGGTCAAAGATCAGTAAATAAACTAGTCCATAGATTTTTTTAAAACTTAGAAATCAATTAGATATTGAAAATATACATCAGAAAATGTAAAAAAAAGTATATGTCACCGACTTCGTTTTCAAGAAAAATCCATTTTTAAAATGGTCCGAGAGGGTACTAAATTACATTGAATATATAGGGAAAATCTATGTTTTTCTTCTACAATTTTCGGTTTCTGGTATAAATCACGAGAACCGCTCCATAGAATTTTTTTTCAAATTAATATTTTTTTCCTCTTTGTCTTAGGAATAAGATGATATTAAAAAAAATATGGTCACCGACTTCGTTTTCCCTGTAGAAGCGATGCAAACCCAACATTTTGACAAAAAAAACCATCAAAATTCGTGACGTCGTAATTTTTATTATGTAACGTCAAGTTATCAAGCTAATAATTTCCAACGTTCTTCGTGTTGATTATGCACGATGATCATGTGTTTTGTATTGATAGATTCTTTTTATCATAAGAGTCTGGATAATTATACTAAAATTTTTATTTAGTATTACCAATAGTCTTTATTCTTTAGCACCTCATTATACACTTTTTCTTTTTTTTTCTTTTTTTGCATTTTATTCTGCAATTTTTACCTATTATTCTGTATTCAGTAAACCCCAATCAGATCCTCTTTTATGGAATATTTTAAAAAGAAATTATACGTTGTAAAAAATGAGATACATGTATGTTCATTATCAATATACATATCTAAAATAATTACTAATTCAGACAAAAATACGTTGTAAGTACATGAACGCAAAAATGGTAAAATCTTAAAAATAGAAATCATCAGGGTTACTGTCTACAAGTTGACGCAATAAAAGATGTAATTGAAGCTTTTATTTTTTATGCCCCCTCAACTACCCCTGTACGCCTGTCCGTCCGTCATTCCGTCTGGCCGCCCGTCCTTCCGTCCGTCCGTCCCCCTTTATGGTTTATAGTTATTCCGCAAAACATCTACAGTTTGAATCCTAGAACGTACTTTGCTGTCTGTTTGCATGTGGTCAGGGTTTTGATCTTTATTAATATTTGCTCTAATGAGAGATAGTTGAACTTTGTCATTTTTGGGTAACCAATTCATAAATCTCTTAGTCATCTGTTTACACTTTTTCTCCGTTCCGATATATGATTTGGCCACTTTTGAAAAAAAAACGGTTTTTAAGCAGCGGAACATGTAAAAGCTTGTGTTATGGTACTATATCACGACAGAACGTGTTCTGTCCATATACTGCTGCTTAACATCGCATATATAAACAAACATTATATCAATGATTCTACAAATTCTTGAAAGAGTGCCGTGTGGTTATTTATACATCTTCAAGTTAACAAGTAAAACACGCAGACAAACTGACATCTTTGTTAATATCCTTTTTGTTCTGTATAAAATTTATTGTATACAAGTCTACAAAAACTTTTAAAAGTTTACTAAATGGTTATTGTTCCATAAGTGTAGATATGTATGCTCGAATTATATATAGAATCAGAACATGATACACAACATGCGACAAATAAAGGGGGGGGGTAGTAATGACAGGAAACTAAATTAAACTAAGGCTTTGATGAATGTAAACTTTAATAAAACTGGAAGTTATATTAAGGGGAACAGGAAAATAAGAATATGTTGCATCACTTACAACAACCTTTAAATTGAGCAGTGATTTTTTATTCATTACTGACCAGCAACACCGAGATAATCCAACGATTTCTAAGGGTTCATATGAAGTGTGGACTTAAATGTTCTTTATCTTTAGATATAACGCTTATTCTGTAAAATCTTCAATTAACGATTTTGTAAAATTCTGTACATGGTCTACACTATTATATTGATTTTTTTTCCGTTGTTATTCTTTATAATTTTGCAAACTTTTTTGTTCAATTTTGACATTCGCCAGTATTCCTTATTCTGCAACTCCCTTTGAGATCTAATTATATGTGACAATAAATTATTGTGCTTCTCTCTCTGAATTTCGCTTTCTCTCAAGACATTTGTAGTCTTTGTAGTACAGTGTATTTTCCAGAAAATACATCGTGTAAAAACATTTCCGAGGAAACCAAATTAACGGAGGTTGAGACATATGACATAAAAACAGATGTACATATTTATGTTTGATATGCCTTCAACCCCCCCCCCCCCTTTTCCCCCCGAACCGAAAAAAAAAACAAGAAAAAAGCAATCGCACACAGGCTGAGACATGACAGGTACTATTGTGTTTTGTTATTTAGTCCATCTACACAAATGATGGGGGGACCTCAAACGGGACTCCGGGATCGGGTGTTTTTCAGCACGGGATTTCGGGATTGATCCTTTATGGATCCGGCTATTTTTTTCGAATTTCGGTATGGCGGGATTGAAATTTCTATAAATTTGGGACCTCGGGATTTCATGTTTTTAAGTCCGGGATTTCGGGATCAGGACCCCTGCAACCCCTCCCCCCCAACCCCCGTCAAATGTATATCATAAGATGTATTTTCCTTTTTAATTTTCTTTTGGCCTTGTGTTGTTGTCTGGTTGCTGTCTTATTGAAGTACTGACTACTTACGGGATTTACATTTAACTTTAGGTACTAAAAGTCTGTGACACTGTGCATATTTTTCAGTCGGTATATAGTAGTACTATGATATAGAGGTGATCGATTTAACCTCGTTCTCAACCTTCAAGTTTATGAGTGAAATAGAATTGAGAACAGTTCTATTGTATATTTGAGATGCTACTTTCACTAGGGTACATTTTTTTTTATTCGGTTAATTTTTACCCATATATATATATATATCAATTTCCTTTGAGAAGACAACCATACGAATCAATACTATTACGATGCTCAGCCCTGTATAAATCTTCAAATTATATACTATTTATACATGTATCTATTTAAAGATTTGTGTTCTATTTTTAACATCAAAATTGCGGACGTGAAAGAAAGCACCATTACAAAAAAAAAAAACAACGTTAGATTACTAAATGTCGCGATGGATTAATGATCGTGAAACATCATTTTTGCTTATTTTTAATTTGTTATAGTCTAAAAACTGTGTATGAATATTAAACTATTGTTCCAACCGTGAACAAGGTTAATTAATTTAAGTGTATTATAGTTTAGTGCCATCTATGACTGACTGGCAGCAGCGGTGAATTTATGACCAGTATTAGTTTATGTGGTTCATTTCCTTTTCTCTAATTTGAAAATATTTTTACTTGTTCCGACTGGTGTGATAATTTTCAAAATATTGGAGATATTATAGTCTTACCGTACAATACTAAGTTTTAACTTTAGTATTAATGTCCCAAACTTGCACCCCTTCTACTTATTTTCTGCTGGACGATGTCTTTTCCCAGTGAAATTAGGGTTTTTGAAAGGATAGTTTTGATATACTACATATAGAATACTTCCGAGACCACACTGTTTTTTCTCATCACAATTATGTAGAAATAGTAGTGAGCAACAGTTTTCACACTTGTTTTAACTGGTCGGCAGATATACAAACTCTACCACCCTACTTCCCGATTTTCATTTTGAAAATCGTCTTCAGGACTGTTTTCAAATTTATTTTCAATTTTTAATTTAAGAAAAACAGGTTCATTCTCCTAGAAGTAACATACTTTCCGTCAAATTTACCGTTGACGTTGTCCCATCGAAAAGTCGCCGGGTGCAATTTTAACATTACAAAATCTGGTCAAAGGGACGTAATTCGTACAAAACGTCGCAATATTTCGCGGAATCCGCTAGACGGCGTTCATTTACTGTTACTTGACCTTAAGCTTGCGGTAATATGACCTGACTAACGCTCACAATGACAGGACCAATATCGATAATGACAGGACCAAATGAAATGCTTATAACTTTTATCATTTTTCATAATATTTCTCACAAATTTTAAATATAATCAGTTAAGACCATTTATACATAAATATAAGAAACTGTAGAAAAAAGTTTATAAAGCTTGCGGTAATATGACCTGACTAACGCTCACAATGACAGGACCAATATCGATAATGACAGGACCAAATGAAATGCTTATAACTTTTATCATTTTTCATAATATTTCTCACAAATTTTAAATATAATCAGATAAGACCATTTATACATAAATATAAGAAACTGTAGAAAAAGTATATAAAGCTTGCGGTAATATGACCTGACCAACGCTGCCAATAGCAATGTACTCTTAGATAAAATTAACTCATAAGTAGAAAAGAAACAACTTAGAACACCATTGCAAAACTGAAGAAAAACCTAAAAGACAAACAACAGTATACAACACACAACATATTAAACTAAAGACTGAGAAAATACATGACTTTAAGATTTGTATAATACTGGGAAAAAGTGCGGTTTGTTCTTTGTAAGGTGGTTTTGAATCAATAATAAGCAAAACCAAATTGAAAAAAATAGTGAATAATTTGTTAATCAAAATTACAAACAAACTGAAAAAAAAAGAAAAAAAAAATTTATCACAAGGTCATTGCTCGTTTTTAACTAAGTGACATTCATGATAACAATATCACAGCATCAATAGATTTTATGCACTAAAAGGAAATACTTTGTAGATCATTTTACCAAAATTTGATTCACTCTATGAATTTTACTAGATTACCGAAAAGTTCATGTATTTCTCGTCCTTGGAATCTGCGTGCATTACAAACATGTCTTTGGAGTTTGTATGTTGTTTGTCGATTAGCTGCTGATTCTAAAACGAATACTTTTAGTCTGTTTATCCATCATTATGGTTGTAGTTCGAATATTTCGCATTTTTGTGAAAAGTAAAATAACAAAAGTACCGAACTCCAAGGAAAATTCTAAACGGAAAGTATCGTATCAAATGGCAAGATCAAAAGCTCAAACACATCAAACTTATGGAGAACAACTGTCATGTTCCTGACTTTATACAGGTATTTCCTTTTGTAGAAAATGGTGGATTAAACCAGGTTTTATAGCTAGCTTCTCACTTGCATGACAGAACGAATTTCTAATTTTGTTTTGTTTTAATGATTCGTTATATGCAGGGAGGTTATAAAAGATATAATGCAAATTCCTTTGTTTCCGACATTGTGTATTGTATGTTATGGAGTTATAACCTTTTATAAATCATTTAACAGTCAATGCCTCCTTTCTACATCAAATAATTACTTCATTTGACTCGAACTTTCCATAGAATTTATTATATTGTGTTAGTGAATTTGAAGTAATTGATATTCTCATAATAACATTCACCGTACTAATTGTACTGCACCAGTAAAATGTTTTTGATATATTTGTTTGTTTCAAACTTTAATTTTAATTAGTTTCAATCACCAATCCCAAATTCTTGGTTCAATCATTACTGATGAGTCTTTTGTAGACTATACGAAAAGAAAATACCTTTCGTGATCTTTTGAACGTAGTTGTATTTACTGAATCATTTGAAAGATAAAGCTATGTACCGATGGGTTTTTTGTAGACCAAAGGCGCATCTGGCGTACAAAATTAAAAATCTTGTAACTAAGATGAGTTTTAAAGACATTTATTTTTGTGTTAACTGAAAGAAAACATTAGGATAGTCCTGATTATGTTTTTTTTCTTTCATTCTCCACAATCAATTAAATCCTAGAATTTCGTTTGTCAGGAGCACTTTTCTATATTATAAATTAAAAATCATGAATTCAAATTTCACGGGATCCTTGGTCACAATCTTAACAAAAACTGTCTACCACTTGCAAGTTAAGCTACAGATAAACATGATATGGCGATACATATAATCAGAGTTGTCTGTAATGTTACAAGTTAGAAACTCAAATAACGAAACATTCATTATTCACGGTCAAATTTGATTTTATCTCAATTTAATAGAAAACTTCAAAACGATAAAATAAAATTTAAAAAACCCCAATTAAAGCTTGCTACTATTACAACAAGGAACTAGCTTTTTGCATCTGTTGAGGATTGAGTACCCCCCTCCCCCACTCGTAAAAAGCATTTATCAATCTTGAAATATTCCATGAGCGATTGACAGGGATTTGACATTACAAGATATTTCCGTCCTTCCATTATAGCTACAACATCTGTAGAAAAATACTTTCCAAATACTCATATCAATTATAACAAAAGACAGGCGAAAGATACCAAAGGGACATTCAAACACATAATTCGAAAATAAGCTGACAATACCTTGGTTAAAAAATAAAAAGAAAAAGACAAGTAGACACACAACAGTTCACAATATACAGCAAAGAAATCTAAAAACTGAGCATTAAATAATCTGAAGAAATTTACGAGACTCATTATCTCGACGAAAGAATCCGTCCACTTTTATAAAAAGCCGTTGAAAATCTTAACGTCTGTTTATGTAACTTTAATTAACGTTGCTATATTTCCTGTCAGAAAAAAGGTGGGATAATGAGAAGACGTTAAAAAAAGAAAATTTCAACTAGATTCTTCTCGTCATTTATCATTTAAAAAATAAAAAAATAAATAAGGTTATACTTAGATTTCGTCAGCTATTGGCTGTAACATGATATCAAATCAACCTATTACAAGTGATAAGTATGGCAACACAGTATAAAAACTGTTAGAAACCCATGATAATAAACTGACACAAAATGAGCAAACCAGCAGGAATAACAGGACTATTTATAGCAACGCTGTTACTTACTCTTCATGGATTCTCGATAAATGTGGCTTTCAGGTCAAACAAAAAGTTGCAAAAAAATCGTTTCTGTGTATATGCACTCTTCTTAAGTTTGAGCGATTTTGCTATGGGAATTGAAATTTTGTATGGTTCCATTTTATTGTTGCTCAATTCACATGGCAATGCATACCTCTATCAATGTATGGCAATAAATCACATTGTAGCTGGAACTGTTCTTGCGTCACAATTTCATACTTTAATGATATGTTTGGAAAGGTTAAGTTCCACATTTATCAATAAACCAAGAATATTACATAATGTAACAAGTAATTTTTCAGTCATACTTTGTTTTGTGATGATCAATGGCTTTGCTTTTTTGCGTTTTGGAGTAGAAACGTTGAAAGGAACATTTCCATGTGACCAACGGTATACTGCAACTCCTTCATTCATATTTTCACATGATATTCCAGCAGTTATCATCCTTATTTTAATTGTCTTATGTTATGGAATCATCATTTACCGCATTAAGAAGCAAACTGTCTGGAATGTTGAAATACCGATAGACAACAGAAGTAAAAAGGACATTAGAATGTGTAAAAGCGTTATTACACTTGGAACAATTATCGGTCTCACATTAGTAGCAACTTTACCTCGAAGTATTACTGTATTTTATTCATACAATGTCGGAGGATCAGAGTCTGCACTAAACTTTGTATGGATAGCCAATCATGTCTTTGTGTTACTTAACCCTTTGATTGATCCATTGATCTATGCGTTTACGGTAAGACAATATCGTGAACATTTAATATCTGTTTGCAAATGCTTTCAAAAACCAGATTAGACTACTGCAGTAGTAATAATTTAAAGCATAAAAGATAAAGGATAATTTTGCCACTAGGCTGAACAATGTTGTTTTATGTTAGAATTGAATATGTAAAGAATTAAAGATTTAAGATAGAAATATCGTATTTTCCCGTTTAGCTGTTTACTTTATAACCTTTATAGGTATGTAAAAAGGTATTAGTCAACACATGCCTATCATCTTTTTTCCCCATATAATTAAAACATTTAAGGTGGCTCGGCCCTTTAACAGTGAGCAGTTTTTAACGCATGTTTTAAACGACGAGAGCCTTGGAAACGACCGCTTTGAGGGGTCTTCTCGAAAACAGTTTTGACAACATCTTGAACATTTAAATTAGTAGTATATACAACTGTTCAATAGTCATCATTTGATTCATAATAATACAGGAACAAGTGGCGCAATGTTTGTTAATGATAATAACCTCAGTTTACACATGTGTGTTTCGAAGAATGCTTTATAATAAAATCTTGAAATATAGAATGCTTTCTTACAAGATCCTAAACACGGGCGGTATTCAGTTTTCGAGCCACATGATCATGAGCGAATCAATGATGGTAGAAACTTAAAATTGAAAAATATTAAAATGTTGTCGAAAAAAGTATAAGCATTGATACTTTTTTTCAAATCCAGGAATAGATAATTTGTGCTTTATTTTGCAAACACCTTTCTGACCTTCGGTTCCTAAATGCTCTTCTTCGTATTATATTCAGCCTTATTAACTGTTTTGATTCGAGCGGTACTGGTGAGTCTTCTGTTAGCAAAATGCGCGTCTGGAGTAAACAACTTCAATCCTGGAATGTATGATGATTTTTACTTCACAAGATAACATAGTTTTTTTTTTATATTACGAATGGCATACTTATAAGCCATCTTCCTCAATTTGATTTACCGAGGATCGCTTAAGATTTATAACTACATTTAAAAAAAAATCTCTATTTTTTCATGCTGAACAATGAACTGAGCTACTGTTAATGATAAAATTTAAGGGTACGGATTTTACTCATCATTCTGACAAATAATGTATTATCAGTGTTGCTCGCGCGAGATACGAAAGTCTTTTTAGAATTGGCGTTTTTCATTGAAAACAAAGAAAAGCCAGATCTTGTTTTTTAGAGTCCGCACGAATAAAAGGAGACAGTTTGCATTGATTGGTTAGTTTTGTAAGAAGCTTTCTTATACATATTTATGCATTTTTCCTAAATATAATTATTAAGTTATGATTTTCCAATCCAAAATAGAGACAAAACCGTAACAGCGTGGATGATCGTAACGCGTATTTTATTAATAATGCCGAATCACTTACCTCATTTTGTTTGTCATCGATAGGAATGATTTTACTCATTCACAGTCTGTCTGAGGCTTTTTTTTTAGAATGCCAATAATATGTGCAAAAATATTAACACATTTTAATTTTCATTGTAAATTACTTTAAGTTTCTGAGGTTCTTTCTAAAAAAAATATGAAAAAAAACTTTAAAGTTGTGTACATTTAGGATTAACCTACAATATAACCAATGGATAAAATATGTTTGTTAAAAGATCTTCAGATAATGAATACAAGGATTTATTTCATTCAACTGGTTTATTTTGCGGATGGAATATCATTTGAAATAGAAATGCATATAGAAGACTCGTACGGTCGGTTTGCCTTGGATATTTAAGTATAACATTTCTCACATGTCTCATTTGTATGTATTTTTGTATATTTTTAAAGGTAATGAAAGAAAGATTCCAAAATATAAGAAAAAAAGTATTTAAGATTTTGCGGTAATATGACCTGACTAACCCTGACAATGACAGGACCAATATCGATAATTACAGGACCAAATGAAATGCTTATAACTTTTATCATTTCTCATAATATTTCTCACAAATTTTAAATATAATCAGATAAGACCATTTATACATAAATATAAGAAACTGTAGAAAAAAGTGTATAAAGCTTGCGGTAATATGACCTGACCAACGCTGACAATAGCAATGTATTCTTACATAAAATTAACTCATAAGTAGAAAAAAAACTTAGAACACCATTGCAAAACAGAAAGAAAACCCTAAAAGACAAACAATAGTATACTACACACATCATATTAAACTAAAGACTGAGAACATACAAGACTTTGAGATTTGTATAATACTGGGAAAAAGTACGGTTTGTTCTTTGTAAAGTGGTATCAATAATAAGCAAAATCAAATTGAAAAAAAATAGTGAATAATTTTTTAATCAAATAACAAACAAACTGAAAAAAACACATTATTTATCACAAGGTCATTATTCGTTTTTAACTAAGTGATATTCATGATAACAATATCACAGCATCCATAGAAAGGAAATACTTTGTAGATCATTTTACCAAAATTTGATTCACTCTATTAATTTTACTAGATTCCTGAAAAGTTCATGTACAGTGGAGATCAGTTCTAACCTCTCATAAATTCTGTCAGAATCTGTCAGGAGAACTGTTTTAGAACAGTATGTAGAACTGTCAGCCTGACACCTTTTAGTCAGTTCTAGGTTAGAACTGTTCTAGCTAGAACTGATTTGGTCAGTTCTACCTAGAACTGATTTGGACAGTTCTAGCTAGAACTTATCCTGACAGTTCTACCCTAGAACAGTTTTAGACAGTTCTAGCCAAATCTTTGGTCAGTTCTACTTCTAAAACAGTTCTACGGTTAGAATTGATTTCAAATTCTACGCCGGGCTAGAATTGATTTATAAATTCTACGGCCAGAATTAATTTATAAATTCTACGGCTAAAATTGATTTATAAATTCTACGGCTAGAATTGATTTATAAATTCTACGGCCAGAATTAATTTATAAATTCTACGGCTAAAATTGATTTATAAGTTTTAAGAAATATTTGTCTTAATATAAAGGCTTCGGCAACATAGCGATTGATATTATATAGAGTTTTGCTATTTTGCCGGTTTTATTTCAGATTTATAATCGGCAAGAGAACATGTTTAACCCCGCCATATTCTGCATGTATGTGCCTGTTCCAAGTCAGGAGCCCGTAATTCAGTGATTTTCTATTGTTGATGTGTAACATAAAATATTTGTTTTTCTTTCATTTTTTGTACATAAATTGGGCCGTTAATTAGTATTATGGGGGGAGGGGGGTATTATTTGAATTGTTTTACATTTGTTATTCGGGGAGTCAGGATTGCTCGTTATCACATAACAAAATTATCTGACCTCATTAACCAAATGTAATATCTGTTTACGAGTAGTTTTTATACCTTGGACGGACCTGTTTAACAAAAATCCATTGACCACATCAATCTAAACTGACATTATTTGCTCTTTCTTTCTGCAAATCTATATAGCTGCACACGGTACTTCAGTTTTAATTTTAGGTCAAGAGGGACTGTACTATACAAGTTACAGCAATATTGGAAAACAATTTTGTTCGCATCAATTTATAGTGCCAGCATGCAGGGGCAGATCCAGCCATTTTAAAAAGGAGGGGGGGGGGGGGCGGGGGTCCAACTATATGTTCCCATTCAAATGCATTGATCGTCAAAAAAATGGGGTTCCAACTCCTGAACCAACCCCCCCCCCCCCTTGATCTGCCAATGAGCATGTCCTCTTTATTCAAAATATTGAATTATAAACAAATATCAGTCGTTTTCATACTTCAGACTGAGTTGTATAATAAAATCTTTTGACCGCATCAACCAAAACTTACCATATTCCCTTTTTTTTATGTAAATCTAAATAGCTGCACAGTAATTCAGTTATAACTTTAGGTCAAGAGGGACTGTAATATATAAATAACTACAATATTGGAAATCAATGACCACAATTTTTTTTCTCGTATCAATTGAGAGTGCCAGCATTTCCTATTTTTATTCAAAATATCGCATCAGAAACAAATATCAGTAGTTTTCATACCTCAGACTGACAGTAACATGTAATCATGTAACAAAATTATTTGTCTGCATCAATCAAAACTGACCATATTTTACAGCATCAACCAAAACTGACCATATTTGACCGCATCAACCAAAACTGACCATATTTACTCTTTTTTATGTAACTCTTATAGTCGCATAGTAAATCTGTAATATTTTTATGTAAGGATGGATTGTAAAATCATGAAAATACAAATGATAGAAATATTGGAACACAATGCTACCTCATTTCATTTGCATCAATTTAGAATGCCAGCATGTCCTTTTTTTATTCAAAATATTGCATCATAAACAAATATCAGTAGTTTTCATACCTCAGACTGACTGGTATAACAAAATAATGTGTCCGCATCAACCAAAACTGACCATATTTGCACTTTATTATGTACATGATGTCAATCTTAATAGCCGCAAAGTAAATCACCTATATTTTTATATCAGGATGGATTGTTTAATATAAATGAAAGCAATATTGGAAAATAAAATTATGCTCACATCAGTTTATAGTGCCAGCATGTCCTCTTTTTCATCAAAATTTTGAATCGTAAACTAATTTCAGTAGTTTTGATATCTCAGACTGACTCATGAATATAACACAATTATTTGTCCGCATCAACCAAAACTGACCATATTTGACAGCATCAACCAAAACTGACCATATTTGACAGCATCAACCAAAACTGACCATAATTACACTTTATTATGTAAATCGTAATATATATATAGCCGCATTCTAAATCACTTATAGTAATACATATTACAATGGATAGTATAATTCAAATGACAGCAATATCAATGAATATTGGAACACATTGGCTACAAAAAAATGTCCACATCAATTTAGAATATCAGCAAGTCATTCAAGTCCTTTTTGTATTCAAAATATTGAATTGTAAACAAATTTCAGTGGTTTCGATATATCAGACTGAGTGAGAGTTGTTTTAACAAAATTATTTGACTGCATCAACCAAAAACTGAACTTATTTACACTTTATCATGTAAATATACATGTATATGGCCTCATTGTAAACATGGTAAACCAATATTATTTCTATGTGAGGACGGATCGTATGATAAAAATGACACCAACTTTGAAACACAATACACCTTATCGCTAATCCTGGCTGACCCGGCCTCTTGAACTTTTGAAGCATACAATGACTTTTTCATTGTGGCGTTAGATATTTTGTTTTATGACGTCAAAATTTTACGGGAACCTGTGTGATATCCAGTTATGGCAGACAAATAGGGACAAGGTGTATTTATACCACATCTAGGAATTTAGCTTGCCGTTATTTCCTCTCTGTATCCATAATAATGAACCGTCATGAAACATGCTAAAGTGACTTTTTAACATGTTTAAGTCAGTAGTTTGTGATGGTTTTTTTTTATACAAAACTATTTAATGGCATCATCCAACACTCACATAACTGATTCATATACTTTATTTTAAAAATAAAATAAAAAGTACATGTATGGGAAGTTCTCTTCTTGGAATAGTATACTGTTAATATAATTTGAAGAAGGCAAAGAAAAATGCATGATTTTGTTTGTAGCCGAACGTCGAGGGGCAAATGTTTCATTCATTTTCAGATCCAGTATATTTTTCTGAGTTGCAGACTCCCAGATATCATTTATAATCGTTATGAATAAGTCTGGCTATTAAAATTGACGAGATGGTGCGAATGTATATATAGTTTTTTTACGTTGTACAACACTTTTTTCATTAATATCCCATATAATTCATCCACTGTACAATTTTCGTTTGAACATTTGTAAAAACAGAATCTTAAATGAGTGTAAATCCAAGGCAAACAAGGTAAATTACGATTATAAAATTCTATGAATTAAATGCAGTTTTATTTAGGAAGAGACTGTTAAAAACGGAGAACGAAGAAACGTAAACAATGATGTTTCCGTATTCAATCTTATAAAAATATTTCTCCGATGAGTTGGATAACCTTCTATTCACTTCGATATTTGTACAAGTAACGTAATAACAGTCGTTTGATCAGTAAAAAATATAGAAAATCTGCTATTTAATATATAGCAAAGTAATTGGAAGTGATTTATTTCTTCTAAATTCTAAAGTGGCCTTACTGCAGTGACGTCATTTAGAACTGTTCTACAGTCCTGACTGATTTAGTCAGTTCTGCTGATAGTTCTACGGTTAGAAGTGATTTGGACAGTTCTACCTAGAACTCATTTAGACAGTTCTACCCTAGAACTGATCCTGACAGTTCTACCCTAGAACTGATCCTGAGAGGTTAGAAGTGATCTCCACAGTAACTCTCGTCCTTGGAATCTGCGTGCATTACTTAAATGTCTTTGGAGTTTGTATGTTGTTTGTCGATTAACTGCTGATTCTAAAACGAGTACTTTTAGTCTGTTCAACCATCCTTATGGTTGTAGTTCGAATATTTCCCATTTTTGTGAAAAGTGAAATAACAAAAGTACCGAACTCGAAGGAAAATTCAAAACGGAAAGTCTCTTATCAAATGGGAAGATCAAAAGCTCAAACACATCAAACTTATGGAGAACAACTGTCATGTTCCTGACTTTATACAGGTATTTCCTTTTGTAGAAAATGGTGGATTAAACCAGGTTTTATAGCTAGCTTCTCACTTGCATGACAGAACGAATTTCTAATTTCGTTTTGTTTTAATGATTCGTTATATGCAGGGAGGTTATAAAAGATATAATGCAAATTCCTTTGTGAATCTTAACAAAGAACTAAATATTGTATATCGAGTTCTATAAATTTAACACAAATGAAGAAAAAGTAAAATCATTTGTTTCCGGCCTTGTGTGTTGTATGTTATGGTGTTATAACCTTTTATAAATCATTTCACAGTCAATGCCTCCTTTCTACATAAAAAAATTACTTCATTTGACTCGAACTTTCCATAGAAATATTTTATTATATTGTGTTAGTGAATTCCAGGTAATTGATATTCTCATAATAACAATCACCGTACTAATTGTACTGCAACTTATTTTGATATATTTGTTTGTTTCAAACTTTAATTTTAATTAGTTTCAATCACAAATCCCAAATGCTTGGTTCGATCATTACTGATGAGTCTTTTGTAGACCATACAAAAAGACAAAATATCGTTCGTGATCTTTTGAACGTAGTTGTATTTACTGAATCATTTGGAAGATAAAGCTACGAACCGATGGGTCTTTTGTAGACCAAAGGCGCATCTGGCGCACAGAATTAAAAATCTTGTAACTATGATGAGTTTTGAAGACATTTTTTTTGTGTTACTAGTAACTGAAAGTAAACATTAGGATAGTCCTGATTATGTTTTTTTTTCATTCTCCACAATCAATTAAATCCTAGAATTTCATTTGTCGGGAGCACTTTTCTATATAATAAATTAAAAATCATAAATTCAAATTTCACAGGATCCTTGGTCACAATCTTAACAAAAACCGTCTACCACTTGCAAGTTAAGCTACAGATAAACATGATGTGGCGATACATATAATCAGAGTTGTCTGTAATGTTACAAGTTGGAAACTCAAATAACAAAACCTTCATTATTTACGGTCAAATTTTATTTTATCTCAATTTAATAGAAAAATTCAAAACACTCAAATAAAATTAAAAAAAAACCCAATTAAAAGCTTGCTGCTATTAAAACAAGGAACTAGCTTTTTGCATCTGTTGAGGATTGAATATCCCCTCTCGTAAAAAGCATCTGTCAATCTTGAAATATTCCATGAGCGATCGACAGGGATTTGACATTGCAAGATATTTCCGTCCTTCCATTATAGCTACAACATCTGTTGAAAAATACTCATATCAATTATAACAAAAGATAGGCGAAAGATACCAAAGGGACATTCAAACTCATAATTCGAAAATAAGCTGACAATACCTTGGCTACAAAATAGAAAGAGAAAAAGACAAGTAAACACATAACAGTTCACAATATACAACATAGAAAACTAAAGACTGAGCATTAAATAATCTGAAGAAATTTACGAGACTCATTATCTCGACAAAAGAATTCGTCCACTTTTATAAAAAGCCGTTGAAAATCTTAACGTCTGTATATGTAACTTTAATTAACGTTGTTATATTTCCTGTCAGAAAAAAGGTGGGATAATGAGAAGACGTTAAAAAAAGAAAATTTTGACTAGATTCTTCTCGTCATTTATCATTAAAAAAATAAAGAAATAAATAAGGTTATACTTAGATTTCGTCAGCTATTGGCTGTAACATGATATTAAATCAACCTATTACAATTGATTAGTATGGCAACACAGTATAAAAACTGTTAGAAACCCATGATAATAAACTCATACAAAATAAGCAAACCAGCCGGAATAACAGGACTATTTATAGCAACGCTGTTACCTCATGGATTCTCGATAAATGTGGCTTTCAGGTCAAACAAAAAGTTGCAAAAAATCGTTTCTGTGTATTGGCACTCTTCTTAAGTCTAAGCGATTTTGCTATGGGAATTGAAATTGTGTGTGGTTCCATTTTATTGTTGCTCAATTCACATGGCAATGCATACCTCTATCACTGTATGGCAATAAATCACATTGTAGCTGGAGCTGTTCTTGCGTCACAATTACATACTTTAATGATATGTTTGGAAAGGTTAAGTTCCACATTTATCAATAGACCAAGAATAATACATAAAGTAACAAGTAATTTATCTGTCATATTTTGTTTTGTGATGATCAATGGCTTTGCTTTATTGCGTTTTGGAGTAGAAACGTTGAAAGGAACATTTTCATGTGACCAGCGGTATAATGCAACTCCTTCATTCTTATTTTCACATGATATTCCAGCAGTTATCATCCTCATTTTAATTGTCTTATGTTATGGAATAACCATTTACCGCATTAAGAAGCAACGTAAAACAATAGGAGTACAAACTGTCTGGAATGTTGAAATACAGATAGACAACAGAAGTAAAAAGGACATTAGAATGTGTAAAAACGTTATTACACTTGGAACAATTATCGGGCTCACATTAGTAGCAACTTTACCTCGAAGTATTACTGTATTCTATTCGTACAATGTCGGAGGATCAGAGTCTGCACTAAACTTTGTATGGATAGCCAATCATGTCTTTGTGTTGCTTAACCCTTTGTTTGATCCATTGATCTATGCGTTTACGGTAAGACAATATCGTGAACATTTAATATCTGTTTGCAAATGCTTTCAAAAACCAGATTAGACTACTGCAGTAGTAATAATTTAAAGCATAAAAGATAAAGGTTACCTTTGCCACTAGTCTGAACAACGTTGTTTTATGTTAGAATTGAATATGTAAAGAATTAAAGATTTAAGATAGAAATATCGTATTTTCTCGTTTAGCTGTTTACTTTATAACCTTTATAGGTCTGTAGAAAGGTAATAGTCAACACATGCCAAACATATTTTTTCCCCATATAAATAAAACATTTAAGGTGGCTCGGCCCTTTAATAGTGAGCAGTTTTTAACGAATGTTTTAAACATCGAGAGCCTTAGAAACGACCGCTTTGAGGGGTCTTCTCGAAAACAGTTTTGACAACATTAGAACGCGGGCGTGTCTGAGAGCGCACCTTGTCCCGATGTCAACAAGCGATGCTTTCTACATAAAAGGAAATACATACGGTCAGAGTAGTTTGTTCATTTTTCACATAAAAGTTTAAGCAGTATAGAAATACAAGATATAAGCATAACATTTTGGTAAACAAGTGGTATGATTGCCGATGAGGCATTGTGTTTGTAATTCGAGATAGTCACTCTTTTTCGTGAACGAACGTCTGATTTTTTGGCTTATATTTTATATATGAATAATATTAGAGGATATGGTTCGAGTAGTCAATTAACTTTTTATATATATGTAGTATTCAGAGGTGCGGAAAGATGTTGAAGTGCGATGATCGATTCGCTGATGTGCGATGGTCGATTCGCTAATGTGCGATGGTCTATCTGACGCTTGCAATTATTATGAGAAGTAGATTGTTTTAGCAGTCAGTAAATAAATTCACGTTCATTATTGTCTAAGCTATCCTAATTTTAGTTGCATGCCAGATCGTCCTCTTTGATTTTCTACATGCGGACATAATTCTGTATTAACATTTTATCTGTACTTTGTTCCTCTCATGCGTTCCTCGTTTAATGTAACATTATTATACAGAGTGTCTGTCTGCGGACCCGTTTGTATTAAAAGAATGTTACGTACCATCTGTACACATCGAAAAGGAATCGCTAAAGAAGGTTAACTTTAACCTATCCATCAATTCCCCCTTCATTTCTCGTTTTATTTAAAGTTTATAAGCCCTTGTCAACTTAAAAACCTGGAAAACTGCTTCTATCATACAAATTAACATATACATCAACATGAAAAGCATTGAAAATGTAGTTTGTGTAGACCATCACACTTCAGCGTTACCACTATCGCACGTCGGCGTTGCTATCAACAAGATAGCATCACAAAGCAAACATCTCACTTCAACGTGATCACTTCAGCGTCCAACCATCGCACTTTAGCGATACCATTGCGGTTCGGAGTACCATGATCGTGGTTTAGAGTCCTACATACATATACTGCAATACAAATCATTCGTGAATCCCAATGCAAGGAAGTGAAGTTAGATATTATACAACCTCAATTATAAATCTAAAAATACAATTAAATATCTAAATCGTGCTACGTAAATGTTAAATCATAAGAAGAAAACGAAAGATGATTTTTTTTGTTCATCAAGGTAGGAAAATGTGTTGTATGTCATACAGTTATAATCTATTGCAAATAATTTCACAGTCATAGCACGCATTTTACATCAAATATCCACTTCATTTTGAGAGGTAATTGACTAAAACTTAAATGTTTAAATCAATAACAAAATAGGATATTACCTTACAGATAAATTTGAAAAGTTAATTAAACTTCCTGTCTTATTTGTATCGGAATATTTTAATTGTTTCTGATAAAAGATTTATGACATTTCAATATATGATAATGTTCTTTATTGTATTGTATTTGTCCTTTTTTAGTTATAGATATTCTCATAAAAATAAAAATCAATATTTTTTTACTGCACCAGTAAAAGACTGGCAAAAGATACCAAGGGGACATTCAAACTCATAAGTCGAAAATAAACTGACAAATCAAAAAATAAAAAGACAAAAAAAAAACCAAAATGCACACACAACACAACATAGAAAACTAGGGACTGAGCAACACGAACCCCACCAGAAATTGGGGTAATCTCAGGTGCTCCAGATGGATAAGAAGATCCTACTTCACATGTGGCACCTGTCATATTGCTCATGCATGTTTAAAACCGGTAATAATTCTAATTCGGTAGGTTACATTTGGGTAAAGGGAATGGGATTGTAGTTCCGACAATTGAGACATGTACGTTGTCATCTGTGAAACAAATATTCCATTACTGCCAACCAA
Source organism: Mytilus galloprovincialis (assembly GCA_037788925.1). Lineage (NCBI taxonomy): Eukaryota > Metazoa > Mollusca > Bivalvia > Mytilida > Mytilidae > Mytilus > Mytilus galloprovincialis. The sequence continues at coordinate 28,130,970 of CM075342.1, read as the reverse complement.
ATCAAAATGTCGTGCGTAAAATTAACATAGGGCTATCCAACTTATTTTGATATAATTTTTATCTGCTTCAAACTCCAATTCTTATCAGTTTCAATCATAAATCCTGGCAAACTGTGCATTGCGAAAATTGTAACTGATTTATACATCTTTGTTTTGCTTTCGAAATATTAAGGATTTTTAAACACATGAAAAGAATTCCTTAGCTGTATTTGGCAAAACCTTCCGGAATTTTGGATCATCAATGTTCTTCAATTCCGAACATTCATTTCGCCTTTTTGATTTTTTTATTTGATCGTCACCGATTAGTCTTTTTGTTTTGTACAAAATTTGAAACTGGGTGTCTATAACGAGTTATAATAGAAATTCCCTTTTGTGTTTACTGTAAGTAGACAATAGGATAGTTCCTTACTAAGAATATGTTTTATATGCATTCTCCACAATCAAATCCTACAATTTTACATGACGAAATCTAATGTACAGGTTTCTTGGTCAAACCTTAATGCAAATTATCCACGACTTGCAAGTTTAGTTACATATAAATATGATTTAGGGATGCATATAATCAGAGTTGTCTGTGATGTTTCAAATTGGAAATTCAAATACTGAAACATTCATTATTCATGGTCAAAATGTTTCATCTCAATTAAATAGAAAACTGCAAAAAAAAAAAAAAAATCACGAATTAAAAGCTCGCGAATAACAAAACAAGGAACGAGCTTTTTTTTTTTTTTTTTTTTTTATATCTGATTAGGATTGAATATTCACCCCTCCCCCTGTAACAAAAGCACCTGTCAATGTTGAAATATTCAAGTAGAGACTTGAGAGGGATTTAACTTTGCACGAAATTTCCTTGCATTATATCTGCAAAAAAAACTTTCTAAATAATCATATCATTTGTAACAAAAGACAGGCGAAAGATACCAAAGGAACATTCAAACTCATAAATCAAAAATCAACTGACAACGCCTTGGATAAAAAGAAAAAAGACACCCACATATAAAGACTGAGCTTTAAATAATCTGAAGAAATTTACGAGACTCATTATCACGACAAATTAACCCGTCCTCTTTCATAGAAAGCCGTTGGAAATCTAAACGGAACATCTGCATATGTAACTTAATTAACGTTATTATATTTCCTGGCAGAGAAAAGGTGGGAATATGAGAAGACGTTCATAAAAGAAAATGTTTACTAGATTCTTTTTGTCATCTGTCATGTCTATCATTTAAAAAAAAAATGAAATAAATAAGGTTATACTTAGATTTCGTCAGCTATTGGGTGTAACATGATATCAAATCAACCTATTACAATTGATTAGTATGGTAACACAGTATAAAAACTGTTAGAAACCCATGATAATCAACTCATTCAAAATGAGCAAACCAGCAGGAATAACAGGACTATTTATAGCAACGCTGCTACTTACTCTTCATGGATTCTCGATAAATTTGGCTTTCAAGTCAAACAAAAAGTTGCGAAAAAATCGTTTCTACGTATTGGCACTCTTCTTAAGTCTAAGCGATTTTGCTATGGGAATTGAAATTTTGTATGGTTCCATTTTATTGTTGCTCAATTCACATGGCAATGCATACCTCTATCAATGTATGGCAATAAATCACATTGTAGCTGGAACTGTTCTTGCGTCACAATTTCATACTTTAATGATATGTTTGGAAAGGTTAGGTTCCACATTTATCAATAAACCAAGAATATTACATATTGTGACAAGCAATGTTGCCGTTGTACTTTGCTTTGTTATGATAAATGGATTTGCTTCACTGCGTTTTGGATTAGAGACCTTGAAAGGAACATTTCCATGTGACCAACGGTATACTGCAACTCCTTCATTCTTATTTTCACATGATATTCCAGCAGTTATCATCCTCATTTTAATTGTCTTATGTTATGGAATCACCATTTACCGCATTAAGAAGCAACGACAAACAATAGGAGTCCACACTGTCCGGAATTTTGAAATACAGATAGACAACAGAAGTAAAAAGGACATTAGAATGTGTAAAAACGTTATTACACTTGGAACAATTATCGGGCTCACATTAGTAGCAACTTTACCTCGAAGTATTACTGTATTCTATTCATACAATGTCGGAGGATCAGAGTCTGCACTTAACTTTGTATGGATAGCCAATCATGTCTTTGTGTTGCTTAACCCTTTGATTGATCCATTGATCTATGCGTTTACGGTAAAACAATATCGTGAACATTTAATATCTGTTTGCAAATGCTTTCAAAAACCAGATTAGACTACTGCAGTAGTAATATGTAAAGCATAAAAGATAAAGGATGATTTTGCCACTAGGCTGAACAATGTTGTTTTATGTTAGAATTGAATATGTAAAGAATTAAAGATTTAATATAGAAATATTGTATTTTCCCGTTTAGTTGTTTACTTTATAACCTTTATAGGTCTGTAAAAAGTTTTTAGGCAAGACGTGCCTATCATCTTTTTCACCCCATATAATTAAAAAATTTAAGGTGGCTCTGCCTTTTAACAGTGAGCAGTTGTTAACGCATGTTTTAAACGACGAGAGCCTTGGAAACGATCGCTTTGAGGGGTCTTCTCGAAAACAGTTTTGACAACATTGAAACGCGGGCATGTCTGAGAGCGCACCCTGTCCCGATTTCAACAAGCAGTGCAAATCTTTCTACATAAAAGGAAATACGTACGGTCAGAAATACAGAGTAGTTTGTTCATTTTTCACATAAAAGTTTAAACAGGATAGAAATATACAAGATATAAGCATAACATTTAAAAGAAAAGAAAATATTTAAATATTGACATGTTGTACGACTGCCAATGACACAATGTTTAATGTTCAATGTTAACAAAGGACAGCTATGTTAACAACTGCATATCACCGTACGGCTTTCAAAAACAACTAAAACCCATATAGTATACTATAAAGGCATTGGGGTCCATCCGTTGTTCGTATTATAACATTTTGTCAATGTCACAATTTGTTTTTACTTGCAATATCTTTATTTGTTTTTAGTTTTGGCAGGATTTTATTCCGGAGACTGATATATTTTCTCACTGCAAAATTTTAGTAGGCCTAATGGTTAAGTATTTGTTATTTTCCAAAACAATTTTGAACACAATGATTTGCAAGCAAAGACTACATACTTAACAGACACATCTAACATTTAAATTTACAAATTTATATGGACACAAATATGAGTAGATAGATTTATTAGTGTTACAAAGGTATTGATTTCAACTATGATAGCTGTGTTTTGTGAAATCAATCTCACAAGACCAAATATGGAAATAAGTTTTTTTTTAAATAAATATAATGCTTACACGCAAACGATGTGAACAATTAGGACTTTTTTCAATACCGACAAGAAATAGATCACATACTTTTCAAGTAATTACCACATATTCCTAGATACATCTACATGTATGGTAGTCACAGTTTTTAACACATTTTTATGTGAACAAGAATGCACAAACTCAACTGTCGAACCTGGTTTACTAATCATCATTAATGATTGATTTTATGTTGTAATTACACCTTATGTAAGAATCCGGGGTTTTGATTGGTTAATAGCCTGTGTATTTTTCACCAATTTACTGTTATCAAATGAATATCGTTCATTTTTAACGCCGCCGGGGTATTTGCTAAAAGGATCTGCCTTTTTTACCCTCTCTGCCGTGGTATTTGTCAAAAAATACTCTATCCGACTGGACGCTTGTAACGTCACGATCATCAATGCGTTTTAGTACATTAACATTCGGTGTAATTAAACAGATATATCATGTTATTGAGGGGTATTTGCGAAAAATACCAGTCTTGAGAATGAATTTCCCTCGCCTTACGGCTCGTGAAATTTAACATTCTCTCGACTGGTATTTTTCGCAAATACATGTACCCCTCCTTAACATGATATATCTGTTCAGTATTCCTAAAGATAAATATTTACTATAAGTATCAGAAAACTTGATATTATCAATGATCATGAAAATGAGACCAAGGTCTGATAAACCCTGCAAGATAGACATATTTGGTTTTCATTCATTATTTTGTACATAAACAGGCTGTTAGCTTTCTCATTTGAATTCTTTTGCATTTGTCATTTTCAGGCCTTTTATAGCCGTCTTTACAGTATAGGTTTTACTCATTGCTTAATGCCGTATGATGACCTATAGTTGTTAATTTTTGCGTCATGCGGTATCTTGCGGCGAGTTGTCTCATTGGCAATCATACCACATCTTCTTTTTTTATACTTACACATAAAAATAATTCCATACACCAAATATAGTTGACCTATTGATTACAGAATGTAGTATTTTAAAAGAAGACTTACTATTGACCAATGAACCATGAAAATGAGATAAATGAAAATGATAACTGCCACACAGACATGTTCTCCTTACCAATTGCTAACAGTATCTGATAAATAAACATAATCAGGTAACTTTAACCTTGATTACTGATCCATAAAATGAGGTTGAGATAAAGTGAATATTTCAATATAATTATGGACATGTATACATCATCTACATTTCCAATCATTAACATCAGCTCCATATTTTCACTATTTTTAAATCAGTGTTCTTCTTCAGTGTTTTTTGTAATTGTCTCTATAATCTGTATTCATGATTGGTACATGTGATTAAAGTAGGTCCTTTTGATTATGACTTTTATTATGGATTTTGACAGCACTTAGCATATAGTTCAAAATTATAGTTGATCTTGGCTTCTAAAGGGAATTCTGATAACACATTGCATATAGTCAACAAGTATAGTTGGTATTTGGTTCTCATGTGGATTCTGACGGTACTTTGATTATACATGTAGTTCCAAGTATTGGTGATCTTGTTTGCCGATGTTTTTTTTGAGTTTCAGCACTTTACCTATAGTTCGCAATTGCAAGACAAGATGGTCTTGGCTTCTCATGTAGATTATGTTGGCACTTTCCAATAGTTTTCAATAAAGTTGAACATTCCAGAACCTTTAACAACAAATCACTACTTCCTCTTACATGTACTTGAAGCCTGAAATTAAATGTCAGAGTAATTCTGTCAGAAAATCAACCATGATTGACATTTTGAGTTGGGAAAATTAACATTCAACTCAAATGTATGTGTTTTTGGTAAACAAGATAAACCCTATGTTTGAACCTGGATACTGGACTTTATGCGTTTCTTTATACCATAGAGTGAGTGGGATGGGGGGGGGGGGTGGGGGGTGGGGGGGGGGAGGAGGTAATTGCAAAAAAATAATGATTATGATAAATCCATAAATAAAACGTATTGCCTCGTACTGTAGGGGTAATAATTCACAAATTAGGCCATTTATATTTCAAGAAAACAAAAAAAAAACAATACAATCTAACTCTTTGAGGTGGTAGACAATGGTAAGGGAACATGGGAATAAGGGGTCGGAAAGCGGTACTCAGGTGGCAAGAAAAGGGGGAATCGGGTCCGTTCCCTCCCAAAACAAATTACACCCTACATGTTCGCTCCCTTATTTCGTTGGCACCCTATGTTTTTCCTTCAAATACATATGGAATTAATAGATGCATTTTCGGATATCAGTATATTTTCATTAATGAAAGTTCGTAATTTGTTTTAATGAAATATTTTTTTAGGTGATGACAAGATTAGTTATTAAATGGTAATTAGTTCTGATTACTATTAATTGATAATTTACAACTTAATTAGGTATTATTGTAATGTGTATGAAAATCATGATTGCTGTTATAACTATACAGTTATAACTAAATTGATGTAAAGTGAAAATAAAAGTTACTAGATTGGAAAGAGTAAAAATAATGAAGATTTAAAATAGAAAAGACAAAAAAAAAAAAAAAACCATGAAAGATCATTTTTTTACAGCCTTTGGTCTCTTGTGTGTTTGGACAAGAATGATACAAAACAAGGTCAATCATGGCAGAAGGTTGAGATGTTGAAACCTTTAATGTGCTTTGTAATCCGGTTTGTGTTGTATTCGTTGTAGTCGTAGCAATGTCATTGTGACTAGTTTGATATGTCTCTTTAGATTCAAACAATAAAAAACTTCTTTATATCTTCATTTTATTATAAGTCAATAGCTTAAAAATTATTAAAAAAACAACAACATTGAAAACATTAGCTTTAAAAAGGGTGCAAACAAACCCATTGTGTGAATGGTTGGGGCGCGAAGGTGAGAGAAGCGAACGTGAAGGATAGCAAACATAATTTGGGGTAACGGACCAAGATTCGGAAGAAGGGGAGAAAAAATATGATTATTCTGGAAATATATTTGACCGATTTTTTTGCCTGGGAGTAAGGGGAATGGAAGTCGAAGAGAGGGGGAGGAATTTTAGAGTAAAGGGAAGGGAAATGGGAATTAGGAATAGGGAAGTGGGAATCAGGGATCAAAATTCGAGGGTAGTAATGGGGTACCCCATCTGTCGAATGACGGTAAAATATTTGTTAGAATAACGTTAACGATAAATATTTTCCTCCATTTGACGCTAACGGTAGCCACAAAATAAGATTTGACGAATGACGATAAAAAGAAAGGCTCATTTGACGCTAACGGAAGCTACAAAACTAGATTTGACGAATGACGATAAAAACTAAGGCTCATTTGACGCTAACAGTAAAGGGTATTCCTATCATCCTGTCCATCCCCTCTTCTTTGACATGAATATTTTCCCAACAGGTTATTAATGTTCACAACTTATCGGTTAAGGTTCAAATAAACACATAAAAAAGATACCAGCCATAACGATAATACGTAAAACAGAAATTTAGCTCATGCTAGGTTTCAGCCGCATTTTCTACAGAAGCAAGTATTTTGAGACAACCCTCGATTTGTATTTTTTGTGATACTAATAACATTTGACTACCTAATATATTAAGATCTATGTTTTCTTATAAAATGACCCTACCTTCATCGTTGTCTGTTCGCCACTTTGTCTGTTATCAATGTACATGATCGTATTTATCTGAAATGTATGCTGCACATTAATGGCGACCCTAAAATTTTTGTTGTCCGATTAAGGCGCCAAATTAGATGTAAACAACTAGGGCAGACAAAAATACCGTATTTCACCAAAATTATAAAATTTTACTTTTTCCTTACAAACAATTATATGTTAAACACATTTCATATTCAGATATCGTCCATTGATATAATTGCACACATTATCTTATTGAAGCGATAAATTAAGATTTCACAACAAAGTAAGTAATCGAGTGAATTGAAATCAAACCTTATGTGGTAGAGGGTAGTACAAAGGTCCATAACTTTTTTTAAAGCCTGGTGACCCCCGTTTTATTTTACCTTAAAAGTTCATAGCTTTGACATTTCCATTAAAATAAAATACACCGGGGAAATAGTACGATCAATCAATCTAACCAAAATTTTTAGCCTTAAACTGATATAAAAAAATGCAAAATTTAGACATAAATATGAGAATAAAAAGATTTGTAGGTCTAAAACAACCAAGGGAAACATTACATTTTGAATTTGAATGTTTTTACTGATGATAATCATACTGACTTGGTTCTAAAAGTCTTTGAATTTGATGTAGCCTTTATTGTTGGAAGGCTGGAAATTATTGAAATAAGGTCAACATAGCACATTTCGCTACAATTTGAGGGAAAAAAAAGAGCCTGTTGATCCCTTTTTTTTGCATTTTTGGATTAACATAAAAAGATCTACAAAATAAGTGAAAATAAAAATGTTCTACCGAGGGGATTGGGGGAGGGGTTCCTTATTGGGGTGAGTCACCTTAAGTAAAATAAAAAAATGAAAAAATAAACAAAATATTCAAATATGAACGAACATGAATACGTATAGCTTAAGGGCAAACGATAAGTTCTGATAACACGGTTATATTCAAATCTGGCACAGTGATGTACAGTGCGACATAAGAACTCAATATAAAAATCAGTTGAAATAGAAAAATGAAATGAATGTTCAAAAATAAAAACAATGTTGAAAAGAACCATAAAAACCCTTACACAAAAGACACAGTACAAAAGTTTAGATCTGAGAGTATTCCATTGAATTGTTTCATATTTTTAATGTCGGTGCATTTTATAGTCGACTATAGGGTATTGGTTCTCCTCATGGTTGAAGCTGTACTGTTGCCTATAATTGCTTGCATCCACTTAATAAAATTAAAGTAGCGAAATAAGAATTCGCTTTAAGCAACCGGTTTGGTTCAATTGCGTCAAAACATGCTTAGAAACATCGCTAATGAATTATTCACTTGCAAGTGAAAATTGGACCTCATTTAATCTGTATTCATGTGACCTTCAATTTACCCTCATTAGCTAGAAAGGGTTACGCATGAAATATGCGCGTACAGTTATAAAAAGAAGAAGAATGTCAACATTGAAAGTGAAACAAGGGTAACCCATTTGATTGATTGATTCAATCAACAAAAACTCTTTCTTTTACAGTTAAAATGATGATTAATACATATTTTTAGCCTATAATATGAAATTAAATAGACCTAGAAAATTAAATTGTATGAGTTCGCTATCTATTCATATCTATATTTATGTTTATATCGGGTTAAAAAACCGTCGGCAGTCTTCGGAGGTCACCTCGATGATTAATTAGATGGCGTCAAAACTAAAATACACACGAAATACATATTATCGATCCCGTGCATTGTGAATTGTTTATTTTAGACTTTTTTCTAATTTGGAAATACATTTTAGTATGTTATCAAACAAATATAAGGATTTAAGGAAAATCGATGAGCATGTATTTGACAGCTTATGCCCCTTTAATTGTTCATCAATGTATAGAGGAATATCTTAACATTATGTTTAACCCTTGACATTTAGGTAATAAAAATGAAAATGAGTTTTGATAATGTTACCATAATTATCTTTTACATGAGGAAAGGGGAGTGGGGATAAAGTTGAAAAGATACCAAAATGCACATATTTTATACTTTCAGTATGGCTTCGTTAAATGAACATCTATGTGCTTCATCAGATACAACAAAACAAAAGATCTCTACGATGTGTCTGTGTCAGTGTCTGAACTAAATAACGATATTTCTCATCACGTCTTAGATTGAGGTTGACCAGCTACGTCGTCTGGTCTGCTAAGTACCGAACGTGACCTGTTTCCGAATATGACAGTTTAGCTGAGTGTGAATTCGCATTTCCATTAGAAGTGTTTCGGTATTTATACATCCAACATTCAACATCCAACATTTTGTAATGTACTATTATATTACATATATTTATTTATGTATTTCTCTGTCCTGAGTGTTCTTGAGTTTATTTGTACTGTATTCCTGTCACGTAATGTTGTCATTTTAGTGGTATTTGTAACACTGCGGAAGGTTTGACTAGCCATAAAACAAGGTGCAACCTAACATTTTTTCTTAAAATGTCCTGTACTAAGTCAATAATATGGCATTTGAAATCAAATAGTCCGTTTCCATGTATGCTGGCGTTTGTTTTTTTTTAGCAGTTCAGCGTTTTTGTTATTCCGTTGTTTTCCTTTGATAGTTGATATGGTCTTGCGAACTCGCTATCGATATTCAAGATATACAAAGATGGAACTTAGATGAATGATGTAGTCTTAAATATTAAGTCTAGCATATATTTTACATATAGATGTATTTTACTTAACAGTGTAGGATAAGTGTGTAGAAAGTAAAATCACAAAAATACTGAACTTAGAGGAAAATGAATTCGGAAAGTCCATAATCACATGGCAAAATCAAATAACAAAACGTATCAAAAACGAATGGACAAGAACTGTCATATTCCTGACTTGGTACAGGCATTTTCAAATGTAGAAAATGGTGGATTAAACCTGGTTCTATAGCGTATCGAAGACATTCACAAAACTTGATACAGATATTTGTTTTAGTGCAAGAACGATACATGTATCATAATGATTTTGTTTAAATACATTTTATATCACTATTATAACTCTGTATTGACAAACGACATTTTCAAATCTTCATATTTAAGAACTTACTTAAAAATGAAGACTTATTTTGGTTGAAAACGAAACGTATGTTTAATTCAATTTCGAAATAGAAACTTGCATAAATGGTATGCTGATTTCGAACAAAACTAAACGGTTTTTCTTAGCACAGAGGATACTAGGGATTTTTCCCTTACGCTGCAGAGGTGAAGATGCAAGGATGAACAACCCTAATTAGCGCTTATGTCAATTTTGCAACAGCAACTCCTAGAAGAATACATTTTCACTTGATACGCATAACTTAACAGAGCTTTGAATATGTATTTTCCAACAATGAATAACGAAATTGGTAAAGAAATAATGGAAAGATACTCTTTCTGATGACTTACTATCCACTAAATGTGGCTTAAGATAGAGTGCTAGCGCAAAGAAAAATGTGCCATTAGTGGTGATATTAAAATATAAAATGTTTGTACAAGAACCTATCTGAATATGTCTGACTCTTTACTATAACTCTTTGAAACTATGAAAGTGACTTATAAATCCAAATGATTGGTAGTATTTTATTGTTTTTGATACATATTTGTAAAACAAATTTCTATTTTTCACTTACTATAATGATTATTGTTTACTTTCTTTCTTACTTACTTACAACGCTCAATACATTTTTGCAACTTCAATCACATACTTATAAGCACGCAGCATTTAGGAATAAAAGGAAAGTTTCAAATATTCATCCATCCAATGGTAGTTGGGAAAAGACATGCGCTATAACTGACTACTCTGTCTCAAGTCTCTGGCAGCGGTGTCCACATTTAAATCCGTTGAAAGTTTACCGAAGGTAGAATGTGCTGAGAATCCTTTAACAACTAACTTGGAATAATTTCAACATAGGTATAAACTCTTAACCAACAAAAAAAACCTTTTGTTTTATGCAATTGTATAATTATTAAGCCAAAATTAAATTTGAACTATTGCTTATTTTAACATTTTAACTAATGAATTATTACTTTCGTTTTAACCAACCCTTCAAATTTATCTAAAATCAAATGTTCATCTCCCGTTGTCCCCTAAAAGCAAACAGAATCTTTGGGGATAAAAACTGCATGGACGGCAACTTCTTAAAGAAAGAAAATAACATAAAAGATTTCAGACCACATGGCATGGTTTAGTAGCTTCTATTTAAGCAGCAATCCTGTATCAAGGAAATCATGATAGGAAGTGCAAACTCTGGATTATCAAATCAATTGGGAGATATATACGCCATATGCAGGCGCTGCTGGAATGCTGCTATCAAGAAATGGAGAGTTCACACTTGGGAAGCTGAAATCATCTCTTTTGTCATACAGTCTTGATCTCAATCGACCCCATTGTTAATTTCTAGATGCACCGCAATATATGAGGCAGATTTAACTGTATATTTGGTATTCTTTATTTCAAGTTCGATAGGATAGATGCGAACAACACAGTCACTAAACTTCGAAATTTTAATGAGAGAACATTATCTGTATTTAACACAGACTATCACAGACCTGTCACCAAAACCACACATTCTTCTCTATGGCAAAAAAAAAAAAACTGAAACTAACAACACTATTCATATAAAAATAATTCATTATTAAATGATAAACCACAATACCATTATATACAGCATGACGCATTTACAACCTTAAGGTTTTTAAACTTTGACGCACATTGATAATTACATTCTACGAACAGATGTCAAATATCATGAAACAAAATAAATGCAAAGGTAGCTGTTATTTTTATAAATAGAAAAAAACAAAGACGTTCGTGTCCTTTTGAACATAACTGTATGCACTGATCATTTGAAGGATAAAGCTACGTACATTATCATTTACTGAATAGATAAGGACAACATAAAAATGTTGCTGAACCATAAAGAATAACAGATACATTATTAAGTTCATGAACGTTTTTTTTTCTTACATACAAAATTAATATATAATATGTCAGCCAATTAAGGAGGGGATGCTTTTAGTGGAGCTCGTGTAACTCAATCAGTTTTATGTGAATTGTATCATGTGTATTGTTGAATGATATTTTTCTTTTTACCGTTTTTCATTTTGATAATTGAATTGTCTGTTTTTCAATGAATACGGTTTTTAAGTTGTGTGTTTGGTATTGTCGATCGCTTATGTAAACTAGAGCAACTGTTTAAGTAGTTAACAGATGATCAAATCTCATAATCCGATTAGGAAGAGACAAGTCAAGGTAACAAACAGAAACTGAGGGAATAGCAAAAACTCTCAAAGGGGTAAATAAACTCATCATAGCTACCAGTATAAAAAAAACTCGAGTTCCATCTACAAAAGACTCATCAGTGACGTTCAAATATTTAAGAAACCAGATAAAGTTCGAAGTTGTAAAGCTTAGACTCCAACATTTCGAAAGATAATTTAAAAAACAGCTAAGTCAAGTTAGGAATATGACGGTTGTTTTTCTTTCGTTCCGTTGGTTGATAATTAAAGTCTTACGTTTGATTGGTTGATAATTAAAGTCTTCCGTTTGATTTTGTCAGTTTTAATAGACGAACCCAATTTAATGGACAAACCCAATTTAATGGAATTACCCAATTTAATGGACTAACCCAATTTAATGGACTAACCCAATTTAATGGACTAACCCAATTTAATGGACTTACCCAATTTTGGATTAACCTTGGAGTTCGATATTCTTTTTTTTTCTCTATTCACTGGATAGAAAATCGTTAGTATACCATTTTGTAAACAGTTAATTTATTATTATGACCATATCAATATGATGAATGATAATTGGATACACCTTGCTTTTATCTCTTTCAACTTTTAAGAAGCCAATGCATTTTTTTAAATTCATGTTTAAAAAGTCTAAATTAGATAGTACTATAATAATTAAATACACTAAAACATGGCTATTTAATAAGGACACATGTTTGGATAAACACAAGTGTGATTATGGTGTTATAACCCGTTTTATATCAAGAATATAGGTGAAATAACTACGTAAGATTTGTTCATATTATAGTAAAATGTAAGTATTAGAAATACAATTTAATAACCAAGATTGACAACGACAAGTGAACATAATTTCTTTTTTTATGGATATACAGTTTAAAGTAATCAACTAAATAAAAAAAGAAGCTTTTATATAATAAGTCAATAATCACCTATTTAACATTTCACACATTTAAAAGCCTTTTGGTGTTTCTTTATTGACGTTTTTGTTTGTTTTTATAGTGATTAAGATTACAGCACGACTTTGACTGCTGTACCCCTATTTTTGACATTATAACCTATTATGTCTGTTTGTTTTGTTCACACATCTTTGTCAATATAATGTAATTATAGTCAGAAATATAGTCAGGATTATGACAGTTGTTATCCATTCATTTGATGTGTTTGAGCTTTTGATTTTGCCATTTGATTAGGGACCTACCGTTTTGAATTTTCCTCGGAGTTCGGTGTTTTAGTGATTTTACTTTTTATAGTTTATTATATAATCTTACCAAACATGGTCTAAACGTTATTATTGTTTAAATCAAAATAGGGACCAAACCGTAACAACGTGGATGATCGTCATCCGTATTTTGTTAATATTTACAAATCATTTGCTTTTAAATTACATGTATTTGTCATCGACTATCAATAACAATGATTTTACGCAAATGCAGCCTGTGAAATGCCTTCCTGTGCGGGGAAGTCAATAATCACCTATTTCACATTATACATTTCAATGCCTTTTTGTGTTTCTTTGTTGACAGATTTGTTTGTTTTTATAGTGATTAAGATTATAACGCAACTTTGACTGCTGAACCCCTATTTTTGAAATTTTTACATATTATGTCTGTTTTGTTCACACATCGTTGTCAATATAATGGAATTTTATGCGACTGTAATACAAGTGAGAGGTTTAACTTGCTATAAAACCGGTTCAATCCACCATTTCCTGCATAAGAAAATGCCTATGTCAAGTCAAGAATATGACAGTTGTTATCCATTCTTTTGATGTGTTTGAGCTTTTGATGTTACCATGTGATTAGGGGCTTTCCATTTGAATTTGGTATTTTTGTTATTTTACTTTTTTCGATATATAAAATGAAACTTTCGTGCAACAAAATTTATAAGGAATTTGTTTTTTTTTTAATTTTCCTTTAATTATCACACCCAACAGTTTTTATTAAAAAGAATTTTAAATGAGCGTATATCATCAAACAATTGGAAAATATAATAGCACAGTTCGATTTTGATTGTAAAAAACTTTAAGTTTCTGCGGTCCTGTCAAAACATATCTTGAAATAATGATCCAACGTTGAGAACATTTAAGATTAACTAAAATTCAATCAATGTATAAGGTTTGTTTGTGGGAAAAGCTCTGGGTAATAAAAGAAAACACTTCTTCATTTGTACTGGAAATTTGGCGCATAACATATCATTTAGATCATGCAGTTATAAAATATGCTCGTACGCTCAGTTTGCTTTGGATTTTTAAGTATTACGTTACTCAATTGTCTCTATTATGTTTATTTTTAAATGTAAATATGAATAAATAAATGACGTTTTTATCTATATAATACTGCATATATATGGAAAAGGTACAGTTGGTCTTTTTCAATATGTTGTGAATTAACGATTAGCAAAAACAAAACAAAATGAAAATGAGTGAATAAATTATCAATCAAAATAACAAAACAAAATTGATTTATTATTTACAAGGTCTTTTAACAAACAGGTATTGTGTGCCAAAAAATTGAAGATTTTTTAGTTTATTTTATAGAATTTTGGCGGTTCTAATTTTAGTAGACTACTGAACAGTGCATGCGACTCTCGTTTACGGAATCGGAACGCCTACGTATATGTTTTTTTTAAGTTTTTATGTCGTTTTCACTTGGAATTAGAATCGTGAATGAATAAGTTTAGTCTGTTTATTAATCATTGTTATAAAAAAAAGGAGAAGTGGTATGATTGCCGATGAGGCAATTGTGTTTGTAATTCGAGATATTCACTCTTTTTCTTGAAAGAACGTCTGATTTTTTGGTTTATATTTTATATATGAATGATATTAGTGGATATGGTTCGAGTAATCAATTAAATCTTTATATATATGTAGTACTCAGAGGTGCGAAGTGACGCTGAAGTGCGATGGTCACGCTGAAGTGCGATGGTCTACGCCGAAGTGCGATGGTCGATTCGCTGATGTGCGATGGTCTATCTGACGCATGCAATTATTATGAGAAGTAGATTATTTTAGAAGTCAGTAAATAAATTCACGTTCATTATTGTCTATGTCTATCCTAATTTTAGTTGCATGCTAAATGACAGATCGTCCTCTTTGATTTTCTACATGTGGACACAATTCTGTATTAACATTTTATTTGTACTTTGTTCCTCTCATGGGTTCCACGTTTACTGTAACATTATTATACTTTATTATTGTCTGTCTGCGGACCCGTTTGTATTAAAAGAATGTTACGTACCATCGTACGTAAAAAGAAACCTGTTTCCTTTTGTAGACATCGAAAAAAAAAAATCGCTAAAGAAGGTTTACTTTAACCTATCCATCAATTCCCCCTTTATTTTTCGTTTTATTTAAAGTTTATAAGCCCCTTGTCAACTTAAAAACCTGGAAAACTGCTTCTGTCATACAAATTAACATCTACATCAACATGAAAAGCATTGAAACTGTAGTTTGTGTAGACCATCACACTTCAGTGTTACCACCGTCGCAACAAGATAGCGTCACAAAGCAAACATCGTTCATAGTGTATTAATTTACGTTTTTGATTGAGTTAGGCCTGCCAATTGATATTTTATCGTGTGTTTTTCTATGTTGTGATGTTATGCTATTGTTTCAGAAAAAGGGAGAAGGTTTGGATCCACTAAAACGTTTAATCCCGCTGCAAATGTTTGCACTTGTTCTAAGTCAGGAATCTGATGTACAGAAGTTGTCGTTTGTTTATGTAATGTATTCTTGTTTCTCGTTTCTCGTTTTTTTTATATAGATTAAACCGTTGGTTTTCCCGTTTGAATGGTTTTACACTAGTAATTTTGGGGCCCTTTATAGCTTGTTGTTCGGTGTGAGTCAAGGCTTCGTGTTGAAGGCCGTACATTGACCTATAATGGTTTACTTTTTTAAAATTGTTATTTGGATGGAGAGTTGTCTCATTGGCACTCACACCACATCTTCCAATATCTATCGCACTTCAACGTGATCAAAAACGCCCTTCAGCGTCCAACCATCGCACTCCAGCGTGACCATTGCAGTTCGAAGTACCATCGTGGTTCAGAGTCCTACATTCATATACTGCAATGCAAATTATTCGTGAATCCCAATGCAAGGAGGTAACATTAGATATCATACAACATCAATTATGAATCTAAAAATACAATTAAATATCTAAATCGTGCTACGTAAATGTTAACTCAAAACAAGAAAACGAAAGATATTTTTTTTTTCCATCAAGGTGGGAAAATGTGTTGTATTTCATACAGGTATAATCTATTGCAAATCATTTCACAGTCATAGCACGCATTTAACATCAAATATCCACTTCATTTTGAGAGGTAATGAACTAAAACTTAAATGTTTAAATAAATTAAAAAAATAAAATATTACCTTAGAGATAAATTTGAAAAGTTAATTTAACTTTCTGTCTTATTTGTATCTGAATATTTTAATTGTTTTTGATGAAAGATTTATGACATTTCAATATATGATAATGTTCTTTATTGTATTGTTTTTGTCCTTTTTTAGGATTTTTTCAATACTTTTTTACTGCACCAGATAAAGACTGGCGAAAGATACCAAAGGGACATTCAAACTCATAAGTCTAAAATAAACTGACAATGCCATTACTAAAAAATAAAAATAATAAAAAAAAAAACAGCACACAAAACACAACATAGAAAACTAGAGACTGAGCAACACGAACCCCACTAGAAATTGGGGTAATCTCAGGTGCTCCAGAAGGATAAGAAGAACCTGCTTCACATGTGGCACCCGTCATACTGCTCATGCAAGTTCAAACCAGGTAATAATTCTAATTCGGTAGGTTACATTTGGGTAAAGGGGATAGGATTGTAGTTTCGACAATTGAGACATGTATGTTGTCGTCTGTGAAACAAATAATCCATAACTGCCAACCAAATCAAAATGGCGTCCGTAAAATTAACAAAGTGGATATTCAACTTATTTTGATATAATTTTTATCTGTTTCAAACTCCAATTCTTATCAGTTTCAATCATAAATCCTGGTAAGCTTATAACATGGATAACTGTGCATCGCGAAAGTTGTAACTGATTTACACATCTTTGGTTTTTTTAGAAATATTAAGGATTTGTAAACACAGGAAAAGAATTCCTTAGCTGTATTTGGCAAAATTTTTCGGACTTTGGATCATCAATGTACTTCAATTCCAGACCTTCATTTCGCCTTTTTTATTTTTTTATTTGATCGTCACCGATGAGTCTTTTTGTCTTGTACAACATTTGGGTGTCTATGATGAGTTTTAATAGAAATTTCCTTTTGTGTTTATTGTACGTAAACAATAGGATAGTCCCTTACTAAGAATATGTTTTATATTCATTCTCCACAATCAAATCCTACAATTCAACATAACGATATCAAATGTACAGGTTTCTTGGTCACAACCTTAATCAAAACTATCCACGACTTGCAAGTTTAGTTGCATATAAATATGGTTTGGGGATGCATAAGATCAGAGTTGAAATTCAAATACTGAAACATTCATTATTCATGGTCAAAATGTTTCATCTCAATTGAATAGAAAACTGCAAAAAAAAAATCCCGAATTAAAAGCTCGCGACTAACAAAACAAGGAACGAGCTTTTTTTTATTTTTATATCTGTTGAGGGTTGAACATTCACCCCCCCCCCCCCTGTAAAAAAAGCACCTGTCAATGTTGAAATTTTCAAGTAGAGACTTGAGAGGGATTTAACTTTGCACGAAATTTCCTTGCATTATAGCTGCAGTAAAATTCTTTCCAAATAATCATATCATTTATAACAAAAGACAGGCGAGAGATACCAAAGGGACATACAAACTCATAAGTCGAAAATTAACTGACAACGCCTTGGCTAAAAAGAAAAAGACACCCACATATAAAGACTGAGCTTTAAATAATCTGACGAAATTTACGAGACTCATTATCCCGACAAAAGAACCCGTCCTTTTTTTTTTTATAGAAAGCCTTTGGAAATCTTAACGGAATATCTGCATATGTAACTTAATTAACGTTATTATATTTCCTGGCAGAGAAAAGGTGGGAATATGAGAAGACGTTAAGAAAAGAAAATGTTTACTAGATTCTTTTTGTCATTTATCATTTAAAAAATAATGAAACAAATAAGGTTGTACTTAGATTTCGTCAGCTGTTGACTGTAACATGATATCAAATTAACCTATTACAATTGATTAGTATTGCAACACAGTATAAAAACTGTTCGAACTCCATGGTAATAAACTGACACAAAATGAGCAAACCAGCAGGAATAACAGGACTATTTATAGCAACGTTGTTACTTACTCTTCATGGATTCTCGATAAATGTGGCTTTCAAGTCAAACAAAAAGTTGCAAAAAAATCGTTTCTACGTATTGGCACTCTTCTTAAGTCTAAGCGATTTTGCTATGGGAATTGAAATTTTGTATGGTTCCATTTTATTGTTGCTCAATTCACATGGCAATGCCTACCTCTTTCAATGTATGGCAATAAATCACATTGTAGCTGGAACTGTTCTTGCGTCACAATTTCATACATTACTGATATGTTTGGAAAGGTTAGGTTCCACATTTATCAATAAACCAAGAATATTACATATTGTGACAAGCAATGTTGCCATTGTACTTTGCTTTGTTATGATAAATGGGTTTGCTTCACTGCGTTTTGGATTAGAGACCTTGAAAGGAACATTTCCATGTGACCAACGGTATACTGCAACTCCTTCATTTTTATTTTCACATGATATTCCAGCAGTTATCATCCTTATTTTAATTGTCTTATGTTATGGAATCACCATTTACCGCATTAAGAAGCAACGACAAACAATAGGAGTCCAAACTGTCCGGAATGTTGAAATACTGATAGACAACAGAAGTAAAAAGGACATTAGAATGTGTGAAAACGTTATTACACTTGGAACAATTATCAGGCTCACATTAGTAGCAACTTTACCTCGAAGTATTACTGTATTCTATTCATACAATGTCGGAGGATCAGAGTCTGCACTAAACTTTGTATGGATAGCCAATCATGTCTTTGTGTTGCTTAACCCTTTGTTTGATCCATTGATCTATGCGTTTACGGTAAGACAATATCGTGAACATTTAATATCTGTCTGCAAATGCTTTCAAAAACCAGATTAGACTACTGCAGTAGTAATAATTTAAAGCATAAAAGATAAAGGATAATTTTGCCACTAGGCTGAACAATGTTGTTTTATGTTAGAATTGAATATGTAAAAAATTAAAGATTTAAGATAGAAATATCGTATTTTCCCGTTTAGCTGTTTACTTTATAACCTTTATAGGTATGTAAAAAGGTATTAGTCAACACATGCCTATCATCTTTTTTCCCCCATATAATTAAAACATTTAAGGTGGCTCGGCCCTTTAACAGTGAGCAGTTTTTAACGCATGTTTTAAACGACGAGAGCCTTGGAAACGACCGCTTTGAGGGGTCTTCTTGAAAACAGTTTTGACAACATCTTGAACATTTAAATTAGTAGTATATACAACTGTTCAATAGTCATCATTTGATTCATAATAATACAGGAACAAGTGGCGCAATGTTTGTTAATGATAATAACCTCAGTTTACACATGTGTGTTTCGAAGAATGCTTTATAATAAAATCTTGAAATATAGAATGCTTTTTTACAAGATCCTAAACACGGGCGGTATTCAGTTTTCGAGCCACATGATCATGAGCGAATCAATGATGGTAGGAACTTAAAATTGAAAAAAATTAAAATGTTGTCGAAAAAAGTATAAGCATTGATCCTTTTTTTCAAATCCAGGAATAGATAATTTGTGCTTTATTTTGCAAACACCTTTCTGACCTTCGGTTCCTAAATGCTCTTCTTCGTATTATATTCAGCTGTTATATTAACTGTTTTGATTCGAGCGGTACTGGTGAGTCTTCTGTTAGCAAAATGCGCGTCTGGAGTAAACAACTTCAATCCTGGAATGTATGATGATTTTTACTTCACAAGATAACATAGTTTTTTTTATATTACGAATGGCATACTTATAAGCCACCTTCCTCAATTTGATTTACCGAGGATCGCTTAAGATTTATAACTACATTTAAAAAAAAATCTCTATTTTTTCATGCTGAACGATGAACTGAGCTACTGTTAATGATAAGATTTAAGGGTACGGATTTTACTCATCATTCTGACAAATAATGTATTATCAGTGTTGCTCGAGATACGAAAGTCTTTTTAGAATTGGCGTTTTTCATTGAAAACAAAGAAAAGCCAGATCTTGTTTTTTAAAGTCCGCACGAATAAAAGGAGATAGTTTGCATTGATTGGTTAGTTTTGTAAGAAGCTTTCTAATACATATTTATGCATTTTTTCTAAATATAATTATTAAGTTATGATTTTCCAATACAAAATAGAGGCAAAACCGTAACAGCGTGGATGATCGTAACGCGTATTTTATTAATAATACCGAATCACTTACCTCATTTTGTTTGTCATCGGCTATCGATAGGAATGATTTTACTCATTCACAGTCTGTCTGAGGCTTTCTTTTTAGAATGCCAATAATATGTGCAAACATATTAACACATTTTAATTTTCATTGTAAATTACTTTAAGTTTCTGAGGTTCTTTTTAAAAAAAATATGAAAAAAAACCTTTAAAGTTGTGTACATTTAGGATTTACCTACAATCTAACCAATGGATAAGATATGTTTGTTAAAAGATCTTCAGATAATGAATACAAGGATTTATTTCATTCAACTGGTTTATTTTGCGGATGGAATATTATTTGAAATAGAAATGCATATAGAAGACTCGTATGGTCCGTTTGCCTTGGCTATTTAAGTATAACACTTCTCATTTGTATGTATTTATGTATATTTTTAAAGGTAAATGAGAGAAAGATTCCAAAATATAAGAAAAAAGTATTTAAGGTCAAGGATCAGTAAATAAACTAGTCCATAGATTTTTTTAAAACTTTGAAATCAATTAGATATTGAAAATATACATCAGAAAATGTAAAAAAAAGTATATGTCACCGACTTCGTTTTCAAGAAAAATCCATTTTTAAAATGGTCCGAGAGGGTACTAAATTACATTGAATATATTGGGAAAATCTATATTTTTCTTCTACAATTTTCGGTTTCTGGTATAAATCACGAGAACCGCTTCATAGAATTATTTTTCAAATTAATATTTTTTTCCTCTTTGTCTTACGAATGAGATGATATTAAAAAAAAATATGGTCACCGACTTCGTTTTCCCTGTAGAAGCGACGCAAACCCAACATTTTGACAAAAAAAAAAAACATCAAAATTCGGGACGTCGTAATTTTTATTATATAACGTCAAGTTATCATGCTAATAATTTCCAACGGTCTTCGTGTGATTATGCACGATGATCATGTGTTTCGTATTGATAGATTCTTTTTATCATAAGAGTCTGGATAATTATACTAAAATTTTTATTTAGTATTACCAATAGTCTTTATTCTTTAGCACCTCATTATACACTTTTTCTTTTTTTTTCTTTTTTTTGCATTTTATTCTGCAATTTTTACCCATTATTCTGTATTCAGTAAACCCCAATCAGATCCTCTTTTATGGAATATTTAAAAAAGAAATTATACGTTGTAAAAAATGAGATACATGTATGTTCATTATCAATATACATATCTAAAATAATTACTAATTCAGACAAAAATACGTTGTAAGTACATGAATGCAAAAATGGTAAAATCTTAAAAATAGAAATCATCAGGGTTACTGTCTACAAGTTGACGCAATAAAAGATGTAATTGAAGCTTTAATTTTTTTATGCCCCCTCAGCTACCCCTGTACGTCTGTCCGTCCGTCATTCCGTCTGGCCGCCCGTCCTTCCGTCCGTCCGTCCCCTTTTATAGTTTATAGTTATTCCGCAAAACATCTACAGTTTGAATCCTAAACGTACTTTGCTGTCTGTTTGCATGTGGTCAGGGTTTTGATCTTTATTAATATTTGCTCTAATGAGAGATAGTTGAACTTTGTCATTTTTGGGTAACCAATTCATAAATATCTTAGACTATCTTGTAAGTCATCTGTTTACACTTTTTCTCCGTTCCGATATATGATTGGTCACTTATGAAAAAAAAACGGTTTTTAAGCAGCGGAACATGTAAAAGCTTGTGTTATGGTACTATATCACGACAGAACGTGTTCTGTCCATATACTGCTGCTTAACATCGCATATATAAACAAACATTATATCAATGATTCTACAAATTCTTGAAAGAGTGCCGTGTGGTTATTTATACATCTTCAAGTTAACAAGTAAAACACGCAGACGCTGACATCTTTGTTAATATCCTTTTTGTTCTGTATAAAATTTATTGTATACAAGTCTACAAAAACTTTTAAAAGTTTACTAAATGATTATTGTTCCCTAAGTGTACATATGTATGCTCGAAGTATATATAGAATCAGTACATGATACACAACATGCGACAAATAAAAGGGGGGGGGGTAGTAATGACAGGAAACTAAATTAAACTAAGGCTTTGATGAATGTAAACTTTAATAAAACTGGAAGTTACATTAAGGGGAACAGGAAAATAAGAATATATTGCATCACTTACAACAACCTTTAAATTGACCAGTGATTTTTTATTCATTACTGACCAGCAACACCTAGATAATCCAACGATTTATAAGGTCCATATGAAGTGTGGACTTAAATGTTCTTTATCTTTAGATATAACGCTTATTCTGTAAAATCTTCAATTAACGATTTTGTAAAATTCTGTACATGGTCTACACTATTATATTGAATTTTTTTCCGTTGTTATTCTTTATAATTTTGCAAACTTTTTTGTTCAATTTTGACATTCGCCAGTATTCCTTATTCTGCAACTCCCTTTGAGATCTAATTATATGTGACAATACATTATTGTGCTTCTCTCTCTGAATTTCGCTTTCTCTCAAGACATTTGTAGTCTTTGTAGTACAGTGTATTTTCCTGTATAAATCTTCAAATTATATACTATTTATACATGTATCTATTTAAAGATTTGTGTTCTATTTTTAACATCAAAATTGCGGACGTGAAAGAAAGCACCATTACAAAAAAAAAACAACAACATTAGATTACTAAATGTAGCGATGGATTAATGATCGTGAAACATCATTTTTGATTATTTTTAATTTGTTATAGTCTAAAAACTGTGTATGAATATTAAACTATTGTTCCAACCGTGAACAAGGTTAATTAATTTAAGTGTATTATAGTTTAGTGCCATCTATGACTGACTGGCAGCAGCGGTGAATTTATGACCAGTATTAGTCTACCACCCTACTTCCCGATTTTCATTTTACAGATCGTCTTCAGGACTGTTTTCAGATTTATTTTCAATTTTTAATTTAAGAAAAACAAGTTCATTCTCCTAGAAGTAACATACTTTCCGTCAAATTTACCGTTGACGTTGTCCCATCGAAAAGTCGCCGGGTGCAATTTTAACATTACAAAATCTGGTCAAAGGGACGTAATTCGTACAAAACGTCGCAATATTTCGCGGAATCCGCTAGACGGCGTTCATTTACTGTTACTTGACCTTAAGCTTGCGGTAATATGACTTGACGAACGCTGACAATGACAGGACCAATATCGATAATGACAGGACCAAATGAAATGCTTATAATAACTTTTATCATTTTTCATAATATTTCTCACAAATTTTAAATATAATCAGATAAGACCATTTATACATAAATATAAGAAACTGTAGAAAAAAGTATATAAAGCTTGCGGTAATATGACCTGACCAACGCTCACAATGACAGGACCAATTTCGATAATGACAGGACCAAATGAAATGCTTATAACTTTTATCATTTTTCATAATATTTCTCACAAATTTTAAATATAATCAGATAAGACCATTTATACATAAATATAAGAAACTGTAGAAAAAAGTATATAAAGCTTGCGGTAATATGACCTGACCAACGCTGACAATAGCAATGTATTCTTAGATAAAATTAACTCATAAGTAGAAAAAAAAAAACTTAGAACACCATTGCAAAACTGAAGAAAAACCTAAAAGACAAACAACAGTATACAACACACAACATATTAAACTAAAGACTGAGAAAATACAAGACTTTAAGATTTGTATAATACTGGGAAAAAGTGCGGTTTGTTCTTTGTAAAGTGGTTTTGAATCAATAATAAGCAAAACCAAATTGAAAAAAATAGTGAATAATTTGTTAATCAAAATTACAAACAAACTGAAAAAAAAAAAAATTATTTATCACAAGGTCATTACTCGTTTTTAACTAAGTGACATTCATGATAACAATATCACAGCATCAATAGATTTTATGCACTAAAAGGAAATACTTTGAAGATCATTTTACCAAAATTTGATTCACTCTATGAATTTTACTAGATTACTGAAAAGTTCATGTAACTCTCGTCCTTGGAATCTGCGTGCACTACTAACATGTCTTTGGAGTTTGTATGTTGTTTGTCGATTACATGTAGCTGCTGATTCTAAAACGATTACCTTTAGTCTGTTTATCCATCCTTATGGTTGTAGTTCGAATATTTCGCATTTTCGTGAAAAGTAAAATAACAAAAGTACCGAACTCCAAGGAAAATTCAAACCGGAAAGTATCTTATCAAATGGAAAAATCAAAACCTCAAACACATCAAACTTATGGATAACAACTGTTATGTTCCTGACTTTATACAGGTATTTCATTTTGAAGAAAATGATGGATTAAACCAGGTTTTATAGCTAGCCTCTCACTTGCATGACAGAACAAATTTCTAATTTCGTTTTGTTTTAATGATACGTTATATGCAGAGAGGTTATAAAAGATATAATGCAAATTCCTTTGTGAATCTTAACAAAGAACTAAATATTGTATATCGAGTTCTATAAATTTAACACAAATGAAGAAAAGGTAAATTCAATTGTTTCCGGCAGTGTGTGTTGTATGTTATGGAGTTATAAACTTTTATAAATCATTTCACAGTCAATGCCTCCTTTCTACATCACATAATTACTTTATTTGACTAGAACTTTCCATAGAAATATTTTATTATATTGTGTTAGTGAATTTGAGGTAATTGATATTCTCATAATAACATTCACCGTACTAATTGTACTGCAATTTATTTTGATATATTTGTTTGTTTCAAACTTTAATTTTAATTAGTTTCAATCACAAATCCCAAATGCTTGGTTCGATCATTACTGATGAGTCTTTTGTAGACCATACGAAAAGAAAAAAATATCGTTCGTGATCTTTTGAACGTAGTTGTATTTACTGAATCATTTGAAAGATAAAGCTACGTACCGATGGGTCTTTTGTAGACCAAAGGCGCATCTGGCGTACAGAATTAAAAATCTTGTAACTATGATGAGTTTTAAAGACATTTATTTTTGTGTTAACTGAAAGTAAACATTAGGATAGTCCTGATTATGTTTTTTTTTCATTCTCCACAATCAATTTAATCCTAGAATTTCATTTGTCGGGAGCACTTTTCTATATAATAAATTAAAAATCATGAATTCAAATTCACAGGATCCTTGGTCACAATCTTAACAAAAACTGTCTACCACTTGCAAGTTAAGCTACAGATAAACATGATGTGGCGATATATATAATCAGAGTTGTCTGTAATGTTACAAGTTGGAAACTCAAATAACAAAACCTTCATTATTCACGGTCAAATTTTATTTTATCTCAATTTAATAGAAAACTTCAAAACGATCAAATAAAATTAAAAAAAAAAACAATTAAAAGCTTGCTACTATTAAAACAAGGAACTAGCTTTTTGTATCTGTTGAGGATTGAGTATCCCCCTCGTAAAAAGCATCTGTCAATCTTGAAATATTCCAGGAGCGATTGACAGGGATTTGACATTGCAAGATATTTCCGTCCTTCCATTATAGCTACAACATCTGTAGAAAAATACTCATATCAATTATAACAAAAGATAGGCGAAAGATACCAAAGGGACATTCAAACTCATAATTCGAAAATAAGCTGACAATACCTTGGCTAGAAAATAAAAAGAGAAAAAGACAAGTAAACACATAACAGTTCACAATATATAACATAGAAAACTAAAGACTGAGCATTAAATAATCTGAAGAAATTTACGACACTCATTATCTCGACAAAAGAATCCGTCCACTTTTATAAAAAGCCGTTGAAAATCTTAACGTCTGTATATGTAACTTTAATTAACGTTGTTATATTTCCTGTCAGAAAAAAGGTGGGATAATGAGAAGACGTTAAAAAAAGAAAATTTTAACTAGATTCTTCTCGTCATTTATCATTAAAAAATTAAGAAATAAATAAAGTTATACTTAGATTTCGTCAGCTATTGGCTGTAACATGATATCAAATCAACCTATTACAATTGATTAGTATGGCAACACAGTATAAAAACTGTTAGAAAGCAATGATAATAAACTGACACAAAATGAGCAAACCAGCAGGAATAACAGGACTATTTATAGCAACGCTGTTACTTACTCTTCATGGATTCTCGATAAATGTGGCTTTCCGGTTAAACAAAAAGTTGGAAAAAAATCGTTTCTGTGTATTGGCACTCTTCTTAAGTCTAAGCGATTTTGCTATGGGAATTGAAATTTTGTATGGTTCCATTTTATTGTTGCTCAATTCACATGGCAATGCCTACCTCTTTCAATGTATGGCAATAAATCACATTGTAGCTGGAACTGTTCTTGCGTCACAATTTCATACTTTAATGATATGTTTCGAAAGGTTAGGTTCCACATTTATCAATAAACCAAGAATATTACATAATGTAACAAGTAATTTTTCAGTCATACTTTGTTTTGTGATGATCAATGGCTTTGCTATTTTGCGTTTTGGAGTAGAAACGTTGAAAGGAACATTTCCATGTGACCAACGGTATACTGCAACTCCTTCATTCATATTTTCACATGATATTCCAGCAGTTATCATCCTTATTTTAATTGTCTTATGTTATGGAATCATGATTTACCGCATTAAGAAGCAACGTAAAACAATAGGAGTCCAAACTGTCCGGAATGTTGAAATACCGATAGACAATGGAAGTAAAAAGGACATTAGAATGTGTAAAAGCGTTATTACACTTGGAACAATTATCGGGCTCACATTAGTAGCAACTTTACCTCGAAGTATTACTGTATTCTATTCATATAGTGTTGGAGGATCAGAGTCTGCACTAAACTTTGTATGGATAGCCAATCATGTCTTTGTGTTGCTTAACCCTTTGTTTGATCCATTGATCTATGCGTTTACGGTAAGACAATATCGTGAACATTTAATATCTGTTTGCAAATGTTGTTTTATGTTAGAATTGAATATGTAAAGAATTAAAGATTTAAGATAGAAATATCGTATTTTCCCGTTTAGTAAAGAATTAAAGATTTAAGATAAAAATATCGTATTTTCCCGTTTAGCTGTTTACTTTATATCCTTTATAGGTCTGTAAAAAGGTATTAGTCAACACATGCCTATCATATTTTTCCCTCATATAATTAAAACATTTAAGGTGTCTCGGCCCTTTAACAGTGAGCAGTTTTTGACGCATGTTTTAAACGACGAGAGCCTTGGAAACGACCGCTTTGAGGGGTCTTCTCGAAAACAGTTTTGACAACATTGGAACACGGGCGTGTCTGAGAGCGCACCATGTCCCGATGTCAACAAGCGATGCAAATCTTACTACATAAAGGGAAATACGTACGGGCTGAAATACAGAGTAGTTTGTTCATTTTTCACATAAAAACTTAAACAGAATAGAAATATACAAGATATAAGCATAACATTTAAAGAAAAAGAAAATATTTAAATATTGACATGTTGTACGACTGCCAATGACGCAATGTTTAATCGTTAACAAAGGACAGCAATGTTCACAACTGCATATCACCGTACGGCTTTCAAAAACAAGTAAAACCCATATAGTATACTATAAAGGCATTGTGGTCCATCCGTTTTTCGTATTATAACATTTTGTCACTGTCACAATTTTTGTTTTACTTGCAATATCTTTATTATTTTTTAGTTTTGGCAGGATTTTATTCCGGAGACTGAAATATTTTCTGACTTCAAAATTTTGGTAGGCCTAATGGTTAAGTATTTGTTATTTTCCAAAACAATTTTGAAAACAATGATTTGCAAGCAAAGACTACATACTTGACAGTCACATCTAACATTTAAATTTACATATTTATATGGACACAAATATGAGTAGATAGATTTATTGGTGTAACAAAGGTATTGATTTCAACCATGATAGCTGTGTTTTGTGAAATCAATCTCACAACACCAAATATGGAAATA
Organism: Mytilus galloprovincialis; assembly: GCA_037788925.1. NCBI lineage: Eukaryota > Metazoa > Mollusca > Bivalvia > Mytilida > Mytilidae > Mytilus > Mytilus galloprovincialis. Next base: position 28,102,474 of record CM075342.1, on the reverse strand, counting down.
AGTTTTTTTTAAAATAAATATAATGCTTACACGATGTGAACAATTAGGACTTTTTTCAATACCGAGAAGAAGTAGATCACATAATTCTCAAGTAATTACCACATATTTCTAGATACATCTACATGTATGGTAGTCACAGTTTTCAACACATTTTTCATGTGAACAAGAATGCACAAACTCAAATGTCTAACCTGCTTTACTAATTATCATTAATGATTGATTTTCTGTTGATATTCCTAAAGATAAAAATTTACTATAGGTATCAGAAAAACTTGATATTATCAATGATCATGAAAATGAGACAAATGTCAGATAAACCCTTCGAGACAGACATATTTGTTTTTCATTCATTATTTTGTACATAAGCAGGCTGTTAGCTTTCTCATTTGAATTGTCTTACATTTGTCATTTTCAGGCCTTTTATAGCCGTCTATACGGTATAGGTTTTAATGCCGTATGATGACCTATAGTTGTTAATTTCTGCGTCATGGAGTATCTTGCGGCGAGTTGTCTCATTGGCAATCATACCACATCTTCTTTTTTTTTATACTTACGCCTAAAAATAATTCCATACACCAAATATAGTTTACCTATTGATTACACAATGTAGTATCTTAAAAGAGGACTTACCATTGACCAATGAACCATGAAAATGAGATCAACGAAAATGATAACTGCCAGACAGACATGTTCTCCTTACAATCATTGCATACATCAAATATATTCTATCTACTACTTTTAGTATTAGAAAACAGACCAAAACACAAAAACTTGCCATGACAAATGACCAATTGCTAACAGTATCTGATTAATAAACATAATCAGGTAACTTTAACCTTGATTACTGATCCATGAAATGAGGTTGAGATAAAGTGAACCATGTCTGAAGGACATGTCGACTTGCAAGGGACCCACATACCTAATGCAAGTATCCTATTTTAGAAGTCACTGAACCATGAAAATGAGACCAAGTACAGCAGACAAATATATATCCTGAAACGGGGTTATGTTTTGTTTATGATTACTCTATATTTCTCTAGAAATCTTTTATGGATGTTTTTGGATAACAAAATTTGCCATTCTAGTAATGTTCAGTTGATTGTTCAAAAATAATTCAAATGAGATAAAATCATGAAAATTGTGCTGACAGACTTTTTTTGATTTCAACATTTAGAAGTATTTACAATTTTAATCTTATAATTATGTATACAAGGCCACAGTTTGTTTTAGTATCATTTCCAGATAACTTGGTTGCAATCCCTATTGATTTGATTGTATATCGATTTAACGTAACAATATTTATTTGATTTTAGTAATCGGAACCACTCTGATAGGTACAATGTAATGAGGTTGTAAGTTAGTGAGACACATGTTTTTCCAGAAAATATATAATTTGTTAGATTGTTTTGTTTGGTTGCTGTTTCACTGAACAGAACTATACCCCATTTCTCATTTTTTCCAGAAAATATAACTTTTGAAATAGCAGCTGAATAGCATATGGATGGACAACAAATGCGAAGTGATGCAAAATAATACAAGTGGTCATTTGGGTCAGGTGGTCGGCGAGGTAAATGATGAGGGAAAGGCAGGTGCATTTACCACAACTGGCACTTGATATTAGGATTTCCAAAATAAACATATCTCATTAGCTTCATTTTGTATAAAAGATAACTGCACATTTATAAAATGTCAAGTATCATGTTTGTAGCAATATTCCCCACAAGCAGCAAAAAAATAATTCAAACAACTGTATTAAAAAAGAATTTTGATTCATTTTTTGAAACATGTCTGATTTTTTTCATCAAATGTCTATGAGATCAGATTTTTAAATCATTAATTTACATTGTAAAGTGAATATTTCAATATAATTGTGGACATGTATAGACATCATTTACATTTCCAATCATTATCATCAGCTCCATATTTTCACTATTTTTAAATCAATATTCTTCTTCAGTGTTTTTGTAATTGTCTCTATAATCTGTATTCATCATTGGAACATGTGAGTAAAGAAGGTACTTTTGATTATGGATTTTATTATGGATTTTGACAGCACTCAGCATATAGTTCCAAATTACAGTTGATCTTGGCTTCTAAAGTGAATTCTGATAACACATTGCATATAGTCAACAAGTATAGTTGGTCTTTGGTTCTCATGTGGATTCTGACAGTACTTTGATTATACATGTAGTTCCAATTATTGGTGATCTTGTCTTCCGATGTCGTTTTTAAGTTTCAGCACTCTACATATAGTTCGCAATTGCAAGACAAGATGGTCTTGGTTTCTCATGTAAATTATGTTGGTACTTTGCCAATAGTTTCCAATAAAGTTGAACATTCCAGAACCTTTTACAACAAATCACTACTTCCTCTTACATGTACTTGAGGCCTAAAAATTAAATGTCAGAGTAATTCTGTCAGAAAATCAACCATGATTGACATTTTGAGTTTGGAAAATTAACTTTCAACTCAAATGAATGTGTTATTTGGTAAACAAGATAAGCCCTATATTTGAACCTGGATTCTGGACTTTATGCGTTTCTTTATACCATAGAGAGAGTTTGGGGGGGGGAGGGGGAGGTAGGTAATTGCAAAAAATAATGATTATGATAAATCCATTAATAAAACTGTAGGGGTCATAATTTACAAATTAGGCAATTTATATTTCAAGAAAACAAATACAACAATACAATCTAACTCTTTGAGGTGGTAGACAATGATAAGGGATCATGGGAATAAGGGGTCGGAAAGCGGTACTCAGGTGGCAAGAAAAGGGGATTCGGGTCCGTTCGCTGCCGAAACAAATGGCACCCTACATGTCCGCTCCCTTATTTCGTTGGCACCCTATGTTTTTCCTTCAAATACAAATGGAATTAAAAGATTAAAAGATATATTTTCGGATATCAGTATATTTTCATGAATGAAAGTTCGTAATTTTTTTTAATGAAATATTTTTTGGAGTGATTACAAGATTAGTTATTAAATGGTAATTAGTTCCGATTACTACTAATTGATAATTTACAAGTTAATTAGGTAGTATTGTTATGTGTATGAAAATCATGATTGCTGTTATAACTTAATTGTTATAACTAAATTTGATGTAAAGTGAAAATTAAAGTAACTAGATTGAAAGGAGTAAAAATAATAAAAATTTAAAATCGAAAAGACAAAAAAACCCAAAAAACCCATGAAAGATCATTTTTTTACAGCCTTTGGCCTCTTGTGTGTTTGGACAAGAATGATATAAAACAAGGTCAATCATGGCAGAAGGTTGGGATGTTGGAACCTTTAATGTGCTTTGTAATCCGGTTTTTGTTGTATTTGTTGTTGTCGTAGCAATGTCATTGTGACTAGTTTGATATCCATTTGGTATCTTTCGCTGTTCTTTTAATGTTTTACAGATCTTTACATGTCTTACAGGTGAAGGACTAGACCTTTGATCAGCATAACAATATTCGGTTCGTCCAAATAGGTCACAAAATCAAAACCGATTTAGACAATTTTTAGAATGTCACTTTAGATTTAAACAATAAAAAACTTCTTTATATCTTTATCTTATTATAATACCATAGCTTATAAATGATTAAAAAAACAACATTGAAACCATTACCTTTAAAAAGGGTGCAAAAAGACCCATGGTGTGAATGGGTGGGGTGGGGGGGGGGGGGGGGCGAATGTGAGAGAAGCGAACGTGAATGATAGTGAACATATTTTGGGTAAACGGACTAGGATTCGAAAGAGGGGGAGTAACAATATGAATATTCTGGAAATATACTTGACCGATTTTTTGTCTGGGGGTAAGGGGGATGGAAGTCGAAGTAGGGGGAGATATTTTAGAGTAGAGGGAAGGGAAATGGGAATTGGGGATAGGGAAGTCGGAATCAGGGAACAAAATTCGAGGGTAGTAATGGGGTACCCAATATGTCGAATGACGGTAAAATATTTGTTAGAATAACGTTAACGATAAATATTTTCCTCCATTTGACGCTAACGGTAGCTACAAAATAAGATTTGACGAATGACGATAAAAACAAAGGCTCATTTGACGCTAACGGAAGCTACAAAACTAGATTTGACGAATGACGATAAAAACTAAGGCTCATTTAACGCTAACAGTAGCACAAAAAAAGGACATTTGACGCTTGCCAGTAAAGGGTATTCCTATCATCCTGTCCATCCCCTCTTCTTTGACATGGATATTTTCCCTACAGGTTATTAATGTTCACAACTTATCGGTTAAGGTTCAAATAAACACATAAAAAAGATACAAGCCATAACGATAATACGTAAAACAGAAATCTAGCTCATGCAAGGTTTCAGCCGCGTTTTCTACAGAAGCGAGTATTTTGAAACAACCCTCACTTTGTATTTTTCGTGATACTAATAACATTTGACTGCCTAATATATTAAAATCTATGTTTTCTTATGAAATGACTCTACCTTCATCGTTGTCTGTTCGCCACTTTGTCTGTTATTAATGTACATGATCGTATCCATCTGAAGTGTATGCTGCACATTAATGGCGACCCTAAAATTTCTGTTGTCCGATTATGGCACTTAATTAGATGTAAACAACTAGCGCAGACAAAAATACCGTATTATTCCAAAATTATCAAAATATTGCTTTTTCCTTACAAACAGTTATATTTTAAACACATTTATATTCAGATATCGTCCATTGATATAATTGCACACATTATCTTATTGAAGCGATAAATTAAGATTTCACAAAAAAGTAAGTAAGGGGTCCTTAACACGGTAATATTCAAATCAGGCACAGTGATGTACAGTGCGACATAAGAACTCACTATAAAAATCAGTTGTAATAGAAAAATGAAATGAATGTTGAAAAATGAAAATAATGTTGAAAAGAACCATAACAACCCTTACACAAAAGACAGTACAAAAGTTTAGATCTGAGAGTACTCTCAGATATTTGAATGCCAAAAAGTTCAAAACCAATAAAAAATACAAGTGTCTTATACTAATATATCAATTAGGACAAATCCTACTTCCAATGTATTTGGTGTAAAGACGTCTTTGTTACTCAGAAAAAAAAATATGACCTTGGGTGTAAGCTTTTTTTCACCAAGTCAATTCAAATAAAATCTTAATTATCGACGACTCCATAACCTCACGACACGATTAAAGCAAATAAATTCAGATGTGGGCACTTTATATTCTCAAAAGCTCACAACCGTCATGTCATGTTCAACAAGCATAAACAAACCTGGACCAATTGGTTCTTGTTTATTTTTATTGGTGTTATTGAACAAAAAAAATAAATAAATGACTTTGATAAAAGATAAATATCAGGAGATGAATTATCTATTACTTTTGTAGCATTGTATTTGATAAATGGAAAATGCTGTTTTACTCATGTCTATAAATATCATGTCATATTTGTTTTATCGTAAACTGTTTTGCTATAAACTAAGCCGTTGTTTTACTCCTTTGAATTGTTTAATATTTTTTCATGTCGGTGCATTTTATAGTCGACTATACGGTATTGGTTCTTCTCATTGTTGAAGCCGTACTGTTGCCTATAATTGCTTGCATCCACTTCATAAAATTAAAGTCGCGAAATAATAATTCGCTTTAAGCAACCGGTTTGGTTCAATTGCGTCAAAACATGCTAAGAAACATCGCTAATGAATTATTCACTTGCAAGTGAAAATTGGACCTCATTCAATCTGTATTCATGTGACCTTCAATTTACCCTCATTAGCTAGAGAGGGTTATGCATGAATTATGCGCGTACAGTTATAAAAAGGAGAAGAATGTCAACATTAAAAGTGAAACAAGGGTAACCCATTTGATTGATTGATTCGATCAACAAAAACTTTTTCTTTTACAGTTAAAATTAATACATATTTTTAACCTATAATATGAAATCAAATAGACCTAGAAAATTAAATTGTATGAGTTCGCTATCTATTCATATATATATTTATGTTTATATCGGGTTAAAAAACCGTCGGCAGTCTTCGGAGGGCACCTCGATGATTAATTAGAATTAAAACTAAAATACACACGAAATACATATTATCGATCCCGTGTATTTTGAATTGTTTATTTTAGACTTTTTCTAATTTGGAAATACATTTTAGTATGTTATAAAACAAATATAAGGATTTAAGGAAAATCGATGAGCATGTATTTGACAGCTTATGCCCCTTTAATTGTTCATCAATATATAGAGGAATATCTGAACATTATGTTTATCCCGGTCGGAGAGTCCAAAATGGTAAAGAACCCTTGACATTGAGGTAATAAAAAGGAAAATGAGTTTTGATAATGTTACCATAATTATCTTTTACATAAGGAAAGGGGAGTGGGGATAAAGATGAAAATATACCAAAATGCACATATTTAATACTTTCAGTTTGAATATGGCTTCGTTAAATGAACATCTATGTGCTTCATCAGATACAACCACAAAAAAAAAAAGATCTATATGATGTGTCTGTGTCAGTGTCTGAACTAACTAACGATATTTCGTATCACGTCTTAGATTGAGGTTGACCATCTACGTCGTCTGGTCTGCTAAGTACCGAACGTGACCTGTTTCCGAATATGACAGTTTAGCTGAGTGTGAATTCGCATTTCCATTAGAAGTGTCTCGGTATTTATACATCCAACATTCAACATCCAACATGTTGTAATGTACTATTATACTATTTATTTATGTATTTCTCTGTCCTGAGTGTTCTTGCGTTTATTTGTACTGTATTCCTGTCACGTAATGTTGTCATTTTAGTGGTGTTTTTAACACTGCGGAAGGTTTGGTTAGCCATAAAACCAGGTGCAACCTAACATTAGTTCTTAAAATGTCCTGTACCAAGTCAAGAATATGGCATTTGTTATTAAATAGTCCGTTTCTATGTATGCTGGCGTTTGTTTTTTTAGCAGTTCAGTGTTTTTGTTATTCCGTTGTTTTCCTCTGATAGTTGATATGGTCTTGCGAACTCGCTATCGATATTCAAGATATATAAAGACGGAACTTAGATGAATGATGTAGTCTTAAATATTAAGTCTAGCATATATTTTACACATAGATGTATTTTACTTAACAGTGTAGGATAAGTGTGTAGCATATCGAGGACATCCACAAAACTTGATACTGATAATTGTTTTAGTGCAATAACGATATTATAATGATTTTGTTTAAATACATTTTATATCAATATTATAACTCTGTATTGAAAAACGACATTTTCAAATCATTATATTTAAGAACTTACTTGAAAATTAGGACTTATTTTGGTTGAAAACGAAACGTGTTTAATTCAATTTCGAAATAGAAACTTGCATAAATGATATGTTGATTTCGAACAAAACTAAACGGCTTTTCCTAGCACAGAGGATATTAGGAATTTTTCCTTTACGCTGTAGAGGTGAAGATTCAAGGATGAACAACCCTAATTAGCGCTTATGTCAATTTTGCAAAAGCAACTCCGAGAAGAATACATTTCACTTTATACGTATAACTTAACAGAGCTGTATTTTCCAACAATGAATAACGAAATTGGTTAATAATGGGAAGATGCTCTTTCTGATGACTTACTATCCACTACATTTGGCTTAAGATAGAGTGCGAGCGCAAAGAAAAATGTGCCATTAGCGGTCATATCAAAATATGAAATTTTTGTACAATAACTTATCTTAATATGTTCTGACTCTTTACTATAACTCTTTGAAACTATGAAAGTGACTTATAAACCAAAATGATTGGTAGTATTTTATTGTTTTTGATACATATTTGTAAAACAAATTTCTATTTTTCACTTACTATAATGATTATTCATTGTTTACTTTCTTACTTACTTATAACTACAACGACCAATACTTTTGTGCAACTTCGATCACATACTTGTAAGCACGCGGCATTTAGGAATAAAAGGAAAGTTTAACTTTTAAAATATCTATCCATCCAATGGTAGTTGGGAAAATACATGCGCTATAACTGACTACTCTGTCTCAAGTCTCTAGCAGCGGTGTCCACATTAAAATCCGTTCAAAGTTTACCGAAGGTAAAATGTGCTGAGAATCGTTTAACAACTTACTTGGCATAATTTCAACATAGGTATAAACTGAATCATTACATGTCAAAATTTCTGAATTTCTCTTAACCAACAAAAAAAAAAAAACCCTTTTGTTTTATGCGATTGTATAATTACTAAGCCAGAATTAAATTGGAATTATTGCTTATTTTAACATTTAAACTAAGGAATTATTACTTTCGTTTTAACCAACCCTTCAAATTTATCCAAAATCAAATGTTCATCTCCCGTTATTTTCATTTTGAATTATAAGCTATCCCCTAAAAACAAACAGAATCTTTGGGGATGAAAGCTGCATGGACGGCAACTTCTTAAAGAAAGAAAATAACATAACAGATTTCAGACCACATGGCAGCAATCCTGTATCAAGGAAACCATGACAGGAAGTGCAAATTCTGGATTATCAAATCAATTGGGAGATATTTATGCCATATGCAGGCGCTGCTGGAATGCTGCTATAAAAAAATTGAGAGTTCACACTTGGAAAGCTGAAATCATCTCTTTTGTCATAAAGTCTTGATCTCAATCGACCCCATTGTTAATTTCTAGATGCACCTCAAGATATGAGGCAGATTTAACTGTATATTTGGTAGTCTTTATTTCAAGATCGATAGGACAGATGCGTACAACACAGTCACTAAACTTCGAAATTTTAATAAGAGAACATTATCTGTATTAAACACAGACTATCACAGACCTGTCACCAAAACCACACCTTCTTCTCTATGGCGAAAAAAAACCTGAAACAAACAACACTATTTATATAAAAATAATTCATTATTAAATGATAAACCACAATACCAATATATACAGCATGACGCATTTACAACTTTAAGGTTTTTGAACTTAGACGCACATTGATAATTACATTCTACGAACAGATGTCAAATATCATAAAACAAAATAAATGCAAAGGTAGCTGTTATTTTTATAAAAAGAAAAAAAAAACAAAGGCGTTCGTGTCCTTTTGAACCTAACTGTATGTACTGAATCATTTGAAGGATAAAGCTACGTACATTATCATTTACTGCGTAGATAAGGACAACATAATAATGTTGCTGAACCATAAAGAATAACAGATGCATTAATAAGTTCATGAACGGTTTTTTTTCCTTACATACAAAATTAATATATAATATGTCAGCCAATTAAGGAGGCGGTGCTCGTGTAACTCAGTCAGTTTTATGTGAATTGTATTGTTGAATGATATTATTCTGTTTACCGTTTTCCATTTTGATAATTGTATTGTCTGTTTTTCAATGAATACGGTTTATTTGTTGTGTGGTTGGATTTTCGATCGCTTATGTAAACTAGGGCAACTGTTAAAGTAGTTAACAGATGATCAAATCTCATAATCCGATTAGGAAGAGACAAACAAAAACTGAGGGAATAGCATAAACTCCCAAAGGGGCGAGACCGGTGGAATCAACAGGGTAAATAAACTCATCATAGCTACCAGTATAAAAAAGACTCGAGTTCAATCTACAAAAAACTCATCAGTGACGTTCAAATATTTAAGAAACCAGATAAAGTTTGAAGTTGTAGAGCTTAGACTCAAACATTTCGAACGGTTATCTAAAAAACAGCTAGGTCAATTTAGGAATATGACGGTTGTTTTTCTTTCGTTCCGTTGGTTGATAATTAAAGTCTTACGTTTGATTGGTTGATAATTAAAGTCTTACGTTTGATTGGTTGATAATTAAAGTCTTACGTTTGATTGGTTGATAATTAAAGTCTTACGTTTGATTGGTTGATAATTAAAGTCTTACGTTTGATTTTGTCAGTCTTTATGGACTTACCCAATTTTGGATTAACCTTGGAGTTCGGTATTCTTTTTTTTCTCTATTCACTGGATAGAAAATCCTAAGTATACCATTTTGTAAACAGTTAATTTATTATTATGACCATATCAATATGATGAATGATAATTGGATACACCTTGCTTTTATCTGTTTCAACTTTTAAGAAGCCAATGGACATTTTTAAATTCATTGTTAAAAAGTCTAAATTAGATAGTACTATAATAATTAAATACACTAAAACATGGCTACATATTAAGGACACATGTTTGGATTAACACAAAGATAATTATGGTGTTATAACCCGTTTTATATAAAAAAAATATAGGTGAAATAACTACGTAAGATCTGTTCATATTATAGTAAAGTGAAGAATATTAGAAATACAAATAAATAATCAAGATTGACAACGACAAGTGAACATAATTTCTTTTTTTATGGATATACAGTTTAAAGTAATCAACTAAATAAAAAAAGAAGCTTTTATATAATAAATCAATAATCACCTATTTAACATTTCACACATTTAAATGCCTTTTGGTGCTTCTTTATTGACGTTTTTGTTTGTTTTTATAGTGATTAAGATTACAGCACGACTTTGACTGCTGTACCCCTATTTTTGACATTATAACCTATTATGTCTGTTTGTTTTGTTCACACATCTTTGTCAATATAATGTAATTATAGTCAGAAATATAGTCAGGAATATGACAGTTGTTATTCATTCAGTTGATGTGTTTGAGCTTTTGATTTTGCCATTTGATTAGGGACCTACCGTTTTGAATTTTCCTCGGAGTTCGGTGTTTTAGTGATTTTACTTTTTATAGTTTATTATATAATCTTACCAAACATGGTCTAAACGTTATTATTGTTTAAACCAAAATAGGGACCAAACCGTAACAACGTGGATGATCGTCATCCGTATTTTGTTAATATTTACAAATCATTTGTTTTTAAATTACATGTATTTGTCATCGGCTATCAATAACAATGATTTTACGCAAATGCAGCCTGTGAAATGCCTTCCTGTGCGGGGAAGTCAATAATCACCTATTTCACATTATACATTTCAATACCTTTTTGTGTTTCTTTGTTGACAGATTTGTTTGTTTTTATAGTGATTAAGATTATAACGCAACTTTGACTGCTGAACCCCTATTTTTGAAATTTTTACATATTATGTCTGTTTTGTTCACACATCGTTGTCAATATAATGGAATTTTATGCGACTGTAATACAAGTGAGAGGTTTAACTTGCTATAAAACCGGTTCAATCCACCATTTCCTGCATAAGAAAATGCCTATGTCAAGTCAAGAATATGACAGTTGTTATCCATTCTTTTGATGTGTTTGAGCTTTTGATGTTACCATGTGATTAGGGGCTTTCCATTTGAATTTGGTATTTTTGTTATTTTACATTTTTCGATATATATAATGAAACTTTCTTGCAACAAAATTTATAAGGAATTTGTTTTTTTTTTTAATTTTCCTTTAATTATCACACCCAACAGTTTTTATTAAAAAGAATTTTAAATGAGCGTATATCATCAAACAATTGGAAAATATAATAGCACAGTTCGATTTTAATTGTAAAAAACTTTAAGTTTCTGTGGTCCTGTCAAAACATATCTTGAAATAATGATCCAACGTTGAGAACATTTAAGATTAACTAAAATTCAATCAATGTATAAGGTTTGTTTGTGGGAAAAGCTCTGGGTAATAAAAGAAAACACTTCTTCATTTGTACTGGAAATTTGGCGCATAACATATCATTTAGATCATGCAGTCATAAAGTATGCTCGTACGCTCAGTTTGCTTTGGATTTTTAAGTATTACGTTACTCAATTGTCTCTATTATGTTTATTTTTAAATGTAAATATGAATAAATAAATGACGTTTTTATCTATATAATACTGCATATATATGGAAAAGGTACAGTTGGTCTTTTTCAATATGTTGTGAATTAACGATTAGCAAAAACAAAACAAAATGAAAATGAGTGAATAAATTATCAATCAAAATAACAAAACAAAATTGATTTATTATTTACAAGGTCTTTTAACAAACAGGTATTGTGTGCCAAAAAATTGAAGATTTTTTAGTTTGTTTTAGAGAATTTTGGCGGTTCTAATTTTAGTAGACTACTGAACAGTGCATGCGACTCTCGTTTACGGAATCGGAACGCCTACGTATATGTTTTTTTTAAGTTTTTATGTCGTTTTCACTTGGAATTAGAATCGTGAATGAATAAGTTTAGTCTGTTTATTAATCATTGTAACGTTATAAAAAAAGGGAGAAGTGGTATGATTGCCGATGAGGCAATTGTGTTTGTAATTCGAGATATTCACTCTTTTTCTTGAAAGAACGTCTGATTTTTTGGTTTATATTTTATATATGAATGATATTAGTGGATATGGTTCGAGTAATCAATTAAATCTTTATATATATGTAGTACTCAGAGGTGCGAAGTGACGCTGAAGTGCGATGGTCACGCTGAAGTGCGATGGTCTACGCCGAAGTGCGATGGTCGATTCGCTGATGTGCGATGGTCTATCTGACGCATGCAATTATTATGAGAAGTAGATTATTTTAGAAGTCAGTAAATAAATTCACGTTCATTATTGTCTATGTCTATCCTAATTTTAGTTGCATGCTAAATGACAGATCGTCCTCTTTGATTTTCTACATGTGGACACAATTCTGTATTAACATTTTATTTGTACTTTGTTCCTCTCATGGGTTCCACGTTTACTGTAACATTATTATACTTTATTATTGTCTGTCTGCGGACCCGTTTGTATTAAAAGAATGTTACGTACCATCGTATGTAAAAAGAAACCTGTTTCCTTTTGTAGATATCGAAAACAAAAATCGCTAAAGGAGGTTTACTTTAACCTATCCATCAATTCCCCCTTTATTTTTCGTTTTATTTAAAGTTTATAAGCCCCTTGTCAACTTAAAAACCTGGAAAACTGCTTCTGTCATACAAATTAACATCTACATCAACATGAAAAGCATTGAAACTGTAGTTTGTGTAGACCATCACACTTCAGTGTTACCACCGTCGCACTTCAGCGTTGCTATCAACAAGATAGCGTCACAAAGCAAACATCGGTCATAGTGTATTAATTTACGTTTTTGATTGAGTTAGGCCTGCCAATTGATATTTTATCGTGTGTTTTTCTATGTTGTGATGTTATGCTATTGTTTCAGAAAAAGGGAGAAGGTTTGGATCCACTAAAACGTTTAATCCCGCTGCAAATGTTTGCACTTGTCCTAAGTCAGGAATCTGATGTACAGTAGTTGTCGTTTGTTTATGTAATGTATTCTTGTTTCTCGTTTCTCGTTTTTTTATATAGATTAAACCGTTGGTTTTCCCATTTGAATGGTTTTACACTAGTAATTTTGGGGCCCTTTATAGCTTGTTGTTCGGTGTGAGTCAAGGCTTCGTGTTGAAGGCCGTACATTGACCTATAATGGTTTACTTTTTTAAAATTGTTATTTGGATGGAGAGTTGTCTCATTGGCACTCACACCACATCTTCCAATATCTATCGCACTTCAACGTGATCAAAAACGCCCTTCAGCGTCCAACCATCGCATTCCAGCGTGACCATTGCAGTTCGAAGTACCATCGTGGTTCAGAGTCCTACATACATATACTGCAATGCAAATTATTCGTGAATCCCAATGCAAGGAGGTAACATTAGATATCATACAACATCAATTATGAATCTAAAAATACAATTAAATATCTAAATCGTGCTACGTAAATGTTAACTCAAAACAAGAAAACGAAAGATATTTTTTTTTTCCATCAAGGTGGGAAAATGTGTTGTATTTCATACAGGTATAATCTATTGCAAATCATTTCACAGTCATAGCACGCATTTAACATCAAATATCCACTTCATTTTGAGAGGTAATGAACTAAAACTTAAATGTTTAAATAAATTAAAAAAATATAATATTACCTTAGAGATAAATTTGAAAAGTTAATTTAACTTTCTGTCTTATTTGTATCTGAATATTTTAATCGTTTTTGATGAAAGATTTATGACATTTCAATATATGATAATGTTCTTTATTGTATTGTTTTTGTCCTTTTTTAGGATTTTTTCAATACTTTTTTACTTCACCAGATAAAGACTGGCGAAAGATACCAAAGGGACATTCAAACTCATAAGTCTAAAATAAACTGACAATGCCATTACTAAAAAATAAAAAGAAAAAAAAAAAGCACACAAAACACAACACAGAAAACTAGAGACTGAGCAACACGAACCACACCAGAAATTGCGGTAATCTCAGGTGTTCTAGAAGGATAAGAAGATCCTGCTTCACATGTGTCACCCGTCATATTGCTCATGCAAGTTCAAACCAGGTAATAATTCTAATTCGGTAGGTAACATTTGGGTAAAGGGGATGGGATTGTAGTTTCGACAATTGAGACATGTACGTTGTCATCTGTGAAACAAATAATCCATAACTGCCAACCAAATCAAGATGGCGTCCGTAAAATTAACAAAGGGATATTCAACTTATTTTGATATAATTTTTATCTGTTTCAAACTCCAATTCTTATCAGTTTCAATCATAAATCCTGGTAAGCTTATAACATGGATAACTGTGCATCGCGAAAGTTGTAACTGATTTACACATCTTTGGTTTTTTTTAGAAATATTAAGGATTTGTAAACACAGGAAAAGAATTCCTTAGCTGTATTTGGCAAAAATTTTCGGACTTTGGATCATCAATGTACTTCAATTCCGGACCTTCATTTCGCCTTTTTTATTTTTTTTATTTGATCGTCACCGATGAGTCTTTTTGTCTTGTACAACATTTGGGTGTCTATGATGAGTTTTAATAGAAATTTCCTTTTGTGTTTATTGTACGTAAACAATAGGATAGTCCCTTACTAAGAATATGTTTTATATTCATTCTCCATTTTACGTCATATTTGTTCATTGTAAACTATTTTGCAAAACTCTAAGTCGCTAGTTTACTCCATTGAATTGTTTCATATTTGTCATGGCATGGCATTTTATATCCGACCAAATCGTTTTGGGTTTTCTAATTGTTACAGACTGCTCACATCAACTTCATTCTAACTTTTGTTAAATGTTGTATTATTGGCAATAATACCAAACATTCTTATTTCAATAGTACAATGTTTTAGTTTATTGGCAAGTGAAGTGAAAAGTAAAATTAAAAAATATCGAACTTCGAGAACAATTCTTAACGAAAAATCATTGAGCAAGCGCAAGAACTAAAGCTCAAACACAACAAACGAATGGATTACAATTGTCATATTCCTGACTTGGTACATGTACTTGTTGAAGGTGGTTTTCAAACTTAGTATACCACTGTACCTGTTTGATGAAATATCTAAAAAATATGTTTTACAACGATCTAACAGTCCACAAGTGGTGCAGTACCACTTGAAATAAGAGGAGAAAAAGGAAAATAAGTTTTCCAATTTTAGATTTATTTCTGAGTATTAATAGCTGATATAAAATTACTTATGATATTCGACACACTCGTTAGTAGGTAATAATATTTATAAACATACAGTGAATTCACTTTAAACGTTTCATCTTTTGCTTTCGAGGAATATCTGTTTACATCGAGAAGGGACACTAAAAGTGTAAATTTAATTATATGCCCATAGTTTATACTTTCAGCTTGAATATGGCTTTGTTAAATGTACATTTATATGCTACAAATACGGCAAAACAAAAGATATGTTCTTAAAGTAAATGTTATAAATAAGCCCCCTCTGTTTTTGACAGTTCGGTTGGTATCGTTTTCGATTGTGTGCTCTTGAAAGTTTAAAATGTTTCACCTTCCGAACTTTTGGTCTTAAGAACCCGCTATCGATATTCAAAATGTGTAAAGTTGAAACTTCAATGAATGGTGTATTCTAAACAGTAAGCATAATTAGTTATGAAAGGTACCAGGATTATAATTTAGTAGACCAGAGGCTACATTAGACTCATGAGTGACGCCCATATCAAAATAGGTTTAAAGCCAAACAAGTAGAAGAGCAGCGAGGATCCAAAATTCCAATAAATTGTGCAAAATACTTTTAAGGTAATCTATGGCTGATAAGAAATAAGAAAATCCTGATTTTGTTTTTAAATTCAAAGTTTTGTAAACATGAAATCTATAAAAATGACCACATAATTGATATTCATGTCAACACCGAAATGCTGACTACAGGGCTGGTGATATCCTCGGGGACGTAACGTCCACCAGCAATGACATCAACCCAGTGCATACATTTATTAACTATACTTATCAGTATTGGATATGTGTTGAACTGATTTTATCGGTTGGGCAGTTTTTGTGTGCTATCCTAGTTTTTTTTACGTGTTCGTGTTTATTCTGTACTAAGCATGTTGAAATGTACTATTGTATGGTTTATTTGTATATTTCTCCGTTCTGAATGTTATTGCATTGATTTATACAATATTCCTGTCATGTACTGTTGTCAGTTTAGTGTTATATTTAACATTGCAATAAAGTGTGAGGTTTTGCTAGTCACAAAAATAGGTTCAACACACCATTTTTTACTTAAAATGTCCTGTACCAAGTACCAAATGGATAGGAGATAAACCAAACACAGATACCACGATTGACATTTTGTATTTGCGCCAGACGCACATTTCGTCTACAAAAGACTCATTATGCTCGAATAAAAAAATATTAAATGGCCAAATAAAGTATGAAGTTGAAGAGCATCGATGACCTAGTAATGTATTGAATTGCTTTTTTTATACATTTTAGTAGCCAAATACTTATTACTCATTTCACAATATTAAACAATAAATGTTTTCTTTGTGTTCTTTGGGATCATGAAACTTACTTACACACTAAATGGATATGAAATAAACTCAACATAGATACCACGATTGCAATTTGTATTTGCGCCAGACGCGCATTTCGTCTAGAAAAGACTCATCATGCTCGAATAAAAGATCAAATAAAGTATGAAGTTGAAGAGCATTGAGAACCAAAGGATGTATTGTATTGCTTTTTTTTATACATTTTAGTAGCCAAATACTTTCACAATAATAAACAATAAATGTTTTCTATCCTTACTTTACTTGTACAATTCCGATCACAAACTCGTAAACACGCAACATTAGGGAGTAAATTCAAGGTTGAAATGGACAAAACATAATTTGATAGAATGGTGCAAAACCTCGCTACATCTTTTTTATACATTTTAGTAGCCAAATACTTATTTCTCATTTCACAATATTAAACAATAAATGTTTTCTTTGTATTCTTTGGGATTATGAAATTTACTTACACACTAAATGGATAGGAAATAAACTCAACATAGATACCACGATTGCGATTTGTATTTGCGCCAGATGCGCATGTCGTCTACAAAAGACTCATCATGCTCGAATAAAAGATCAAAAAAAGTATGAAGTTGAAGAGCATTGAGGACCAAAGGACGTATTGTATTGCTTTTTTTTTATACATTTTAGTAGCCAAATACTTTCACAATAATAAACAATAAATGTTTTCTATCCTTACTTTACTTGTGCAATTCCGATCACAAACTCGTAAACACGCAACATTAGGGAGTAAACTCAAGGTTGAAATGGACAAAACATAATTTGATAGAATGGTGCAAAACTGCGCTACATCTGACTACGCCCACTCAAGTCTAATGCAGCGATGTTTACTGAATATAGAATGTGATACCCGCTAAGCACAAGCAAATCATTGCATGTTAAAAATCATGAATTTCTCTTAACCGACATAAAAAACTTTTGTTTAACCAATTCCATAATCACTAAAGCACTTAACGCAACGTCGACTAAATGAAATAAATAAGCGTAAATGTTTTTCAGACAATAAGACATGGTTTCATTGCTTCTATTTTAGCAAGATAATAAATGTGTATATACGGGTTTAAAAACAAATCATGTTCATGTCCTTTTCAACCTAACTGTATTTACTGAATCATTTGAAATATAAAGCTTCGTACATTGACAATGACATTCTACGAACAGCGGTCAAATATCCGGACACGAAAAAATACAAAGGTAGCTTTTGATTAGCGGTCAAATATCAGGACACATAAAAATGCAAAGGTACCTATTTTATCTTTAAATAAAAAAAAAATCTGCATGCCCGTTTGAACCTAACTGTATTGAATGAATCATTTGAATGATAAAACTTTGTCATCATGATTTACTATTTAGATGAGAACAGCATCATAATTTTGCGAATAAATCAAAAATAACAGGAGAATTCCATGACGTTAAATTTTCTTACCTACAAAATAAGTATGTCATATGTAAGCCAAGTGGATCTACTTATCCTTCCAGAGCACATGAGATTGTCCCTAGTTTTTGGTGGGATTCGTTTTGCTTAGTCTTTATTTTTCGATGTTATGTCTAGTGTACTATTTTGTGACTGATTGTCATTTTCTTATTTTGCTATGGCGATGTCAATCTATATTCGATCGATGAGTTTGAATGTCATTCTGGTATCTTTCGCCCCTCATTAATTGAGGGAGGTGGTTTTGGAAGGGCTTGAATTACCTCGTGTTTTGATTTTATGTGAGGTGTAATATTGAAATTTGTTTGTTTTTTCTTTGCTTTCGTGTCAATACTTTATTGTGTGTTTTTCTAGGCTTGAGTGTTTTCATTGTCTGCTTGTTAAATGCATGTGTTTAATGTTTTTTTATCAGATATACATCGAGATTTTAATCAAATAACAAAATGGAAAGATAAAAAATGTCACATTGTGTTAAAATACGATTTTAAACAAAAAACAACAATCACAACACATGCTTTAATCTGAATCGCAAGTTTTTTAACATTGAATATTCATTAACTTTTGTTCAAGCGGAAATCTTCTATTGTGATTAATTTCCTTTTAAATTTTTGATAGTGCTTTCTTAGCCTCATAGTATGGCGTTTATATATATCAACAAAAAGCAACGATCACAACACATGATTTAATCCGAATCGCAAGAGTTTTAGCATTGATACTACATTTAACTTCTTCAAGCGGAATTAATCTATTGTAAATAATTCCCTTTAAGATGTTAATGATTTCTTAGCCTCCTCGTATGGCGTTCAAATACCTCAACTTGTTTGATTCGCTTGTATATCACAATGTGTTTAATTTTTATCGAAAGAAATCTCTGTATTGCCGACAAATTATTACACCTGTCCAGCTGTAAAACTTTTGCTGAATGTTATCATCGGTACAAAGAAATGGTGCCCTATTATAATTCATTGTACAGATATCTTACACGTTAAAGTATTCTATCTTTGATGGTAATATTCTATACAAAGTACAAACATTTCGTCACTCACGTGAAAAGCTAACTAAACCTTTTTTAACAGAATTATTCATAAGCTGATTAATTTCAGGTTTGAAATACTGAATTTCCTGTTAATTCTAGAACAACTATTACAACGAGGAATTTGTATTTTAGCTTATTTAAAAATTTTCCAAGTTGAAAATTAATCTTTATTTTATCAGTATTTAGCATGGACTATCATAGACCTGGCACCAAAACCACACCCTCTTCTCTGTCAGAAAAAAAAGACAAAAAACAAAAAACAAGAACAAAACAAGTTGAGATAAAATAATTCATTATAAAATGAAAATTGGCTATACCATTGAATACAGCAGGAAACATCTACATCTTAAAGATTTTTGAACTTTGACGCACATTGATAATAACATATTACAAACAGATGTCGAATATCGAGAAACTAATAAACGCAAAAGTAGCTATTATATACTTAAAAAAAGAAAAAAAAGTTCATGTCCTTTTGAACCTAGTTGTATTATCTGATTCATTTGAACATTTGATAATTGAAAAGTACATTATCATTTACGGCTTAAAAAGACCAACATATTTATAATGTAACTGATAAATCAGGATGGACTATCAAGCGCATATGTCTTGGTTTTCTAATTAGGAAAATTGATATATAATTGTCATTAAATTCAGCCAGTCATGCATTTTGGTGAACCTCGTATATTACTAAATCTTTAGTTTTATGTGAGGTGTATTTTAGATCTTAAATGTCTTGTATTTGTTGAAATAGTTATCAAAGGTACCAGGATTATAATTTAATACGCCAGACGCGCGTTTCGTCTTCACACCACTCATCAGTGACGCTCAGAATAGTTGTAAAGCCAAACAAGAACAAAATTACGGTAATTGTATTGAAATAATTTATTTTCTAAAAGGGAAAATTCATTTTTTTCCTTTATTTAATTTTTGTTCACCATTTTCGAACGGTAAAACAATACTTTTTTATATAACCAATTTTCATAATTTACTGCTACGAAAACATATGGGTTTTAGACCAATTTAAGATAAATTTAATACATTGAATGCTTTTTTTAATACTTAATTACTAACTTTAGTATTAGATTTTTCATTATGGCTATAAAACTTTAACAAATTTTATAATAACTTGTAAATTTAGTATGAAATGTCTCCTTCATTATACAGGTTCAAATATAAAAATGAAGATTTGGTATGATTGCCAATGAGACAACTCTCCACAAGAAACCGAAATGACACAGAACTTAACGATTATAAATAACTGTACGGCTTTCAACAATGAGCGAAGCCCATACCGCATAGTCAGCTATAAAAGGCCCGAAATAACAATGTGTTACAATTCAAACGAGAAAACTAACGGCCTCATTTATATATATATATATATATATATATATATAAATGAACGAAAAACAAATATGTAACACATAAACAAACGACAACCCCTAATTACAGGCTCCTGAATTGAGACAGGCACATACATACATTTGTAGATAATGTGGCGGGGTTAAACATACCATTTTGATAATATACACATAACATAACATTTTTAATCTGGTCGTTGATTACAACTTGATAAGTGACATTTAATTGTTGTAAAAAAAAATCATCAATAAAAATTTAATAAAATACCAAATGTTTAATCCACTAATGTTTTCAGTAAGAAGTGTGGTCTTTCGACCAAAAAGAATGTCGTAAAACGATAATATGTTATTCTGGTCTGTAGACAAAATATTCATGTATTTTCTTATTCCTAAAGAAAAACCAACCAAACATTTAAAACCAATCAGTATGTTTTATAATCATAAACTGGTCTTAAACCAAAAAAAAAAAAAAAAAAAAAAAAAAAAAGATAATGATCATTTAGATTTTTTCTTAAATTAATTCTTAGTTTTGACTATTTAAAAAACGACCAATATAACAACAATAAAAGACAGTCAATAAAAAAACACAAAACAACGATGACAAACAGAAACATCTGAGATTTACTGTCATTATAATCATTTCGGGTCTCTTATATGTTATTGATAAGTAACTACTAAGATATTTTGGAGAATAAAACAACATTTATCATTGAAAAATCTCAAATGTGTTCGACACTTGTAATAACAACTGACAAGGAGAACCGTGGTGTAGTGGTTAGTGCATCGGACTACTAACACAAAGTTTCCTTGTTCGATTCCCGTTCGGGATGGAAATTTCAGGAACTAAATTTTCGGTGCTCCCTTGACACCATTTGCCAGTATGGTCTTGAAGAAACGATGATAGTCCGTCGGAAGGGGACGATAAATGGTTGACCCGTGTTAAGAGAGAGCCATATATCTTGCACGTTAAAGACACCCTTGTAGATTTCGAAAAAGAGTAGGCTAATGCCGCTACAAGGCAGCACTCGCACACGCCAAGTGGAAAGTGATTAATATAAGTTACAAAACTTGTTTCCCAATCCACTACAAATAAATATGATTAAACTAACAACTGACAACAGTCTGTATAATATATAAGTTGGTTTGAAATAGAAGGATAGACAAGTAATGTAACAATTCTTTCCCGAATATTTTGAGGTAAAAATTAACACTAAATACAAGTATTCGTCTATTAAAAAATACATAAACAATGATTCTAAAAGAAAATATAATGCTAAGTATAATCTGTGCTTTTGGTAATAACTTTTTGTTTCAATAAAATAAATATGTTAGACTCATATTGACGCCTCAAATCGTGTCCATTTCTCAAAAAGACGTCCAAATCTGACGTCACATTCTCAAATTGACTCTAATATTTTGATCCTCTAGTCGACGTCCAATGTGACGTCATGTATTGCTAAAACTACGTCGGATTAAGTTTAGTCGTCTTTAATCGATATTCATCATCAATGAATAATTCTTATATGATTTTTTTGTTAGAGAATATGTTGTCATGATTGATCCAGAGGACTTCCGGTAGTTGATCTTGACACAGTCTATTTTCCGATAGACGACGTTGACCGAACTTCTTTTCGTAACCAATGTAAACAAAATGGCGGCGACAATAACATCGACATCGAAAACATTTATTTTCACTGCATGTTAATCGCTGAATTAAGAACACTCGTATGAATGGAAATAAGAGTTTGTGTAGTTTATTTTTTATCAGAGAGGAAATTTCATGGAGTACATATTTTTGCGTTAACTAACTAATAAATTCATGTGCCTTGCCTATTCAACGATACACATATACTATTTACGTGAGATAGAGGCTACGAGTGTTAAAAACTTTATTCCTAATCTCCAATTGTAAAGAATTATCAGGATTAAACACCTTTATAAAGGAATTAATTGGTGTAAAGGGGAAAACAAAGGCCAGGATAACACTTAACTCATGCTTAGTAATTTTTCATTTAGAACAAAGCCAAATCCGCCAAATTCATAAGAGAGCCGTACCAGAGGGAAAACAATAGTAATACTACCCCATACATTAGCCTTCCAATAATGAATTACCTAAAGTAGCGATAGTTTTCTATTTAATGGACTTTTTAAAACAATCTTTGGCTAGAAAACTATCTTTTAAAATTAACACCATTCGAACGTAAATATATTTCAAAATTAAGATGCTGCAATGTAAAAATTCCAGTAGAGCTGGGAAGATGGTGTAACATTCCAAAAGAAGAGAGGACATGTAATTTGTATATAACTGCACTTGGCAATGAATACCATTATTTATTTGAATGCAATTCTTTATTAGTTAAACATGTCAGAAGTCAGCATATTCCAGAGTACTATGTGAAATATCCAAGTGAAGCAAAAATGAAAGGACTACTGTCATTGACTAATATTAACGTACTTAAAAATGTGTCTTTATTCATTTCAAAGTTAACTACAGTATTATAATATTAAAATATTATAATATAAATTAAAGTGATTTTCTACATATTTCATTTCTACGTTGTTTTATTTATTTCTTTAATAGTATGTGTTTGTATTTTGTAATTTACCTCTTGTTTCACATGTCAATGTGACGGATTGTTTTTAAAATAAAGCATATTTTAAAACTTTGGTTCTTACTCTCATAAAAAAATAATAATAAGGAAGAACTACGTTGTACTAAGATATAAAAACTGTTGTTATGGTATTACATTGAGTCTAGAATGATGAATAAGTAAGGCAACACAGTAACAACTGCAAGTGCAGCCTGATAATAGACTCATTCGATATGAGTTAACCAGGAGGAATAACAGGATTATTTATAGCAACGTTGCTACTCTCGTTTCATGAATCCTATGTTGCAAAAAAGTCAAACAAGCAATTGCAAAAAATTGGTTCGTGATTTTGTCACTCTTCTTAAGTTTGAGCCATTTCGCCATCGGAATTGAAATTATACATGCGTCTATCTTTTTGTTGCTGAATTCGCATGACAAAGCATACCTCTATCAATGTATGGCAATAAACCATATTGTAGCTCGAACTGTTCTTGCGTCATAATTTTATACTTTAATGATATGTTTGGAAAGGCTAAGTTCCACATTTATTAATAAACCAAGAATATTACATATTGTGACAAGCAATATTTGCGTTGTACTTTGTTTTGATAAATGGCTTTGCCTTACTGCGTTTTGGATTAGAGACATTGAATGGAACATTTCCGTGTGATCAGAGGTATACGGCAACTCCGTCACTCTTATTTTCACATGATATTCCATCACTTATCATCCTTATTTTAGTTGTCTTATGTTATGGAGTTATCATGCACCGCATAACGAAACAACGTAAAACAATAGGAGTCCAACCAGTTCGGAATGTTTCAATATTGGTAGACAACAGAAGTAAAAGTAACATGTTACTTTTACTTCTGTAGAATGTATAAAAACGTTATTACACTTGGAGCAATCATCGGGCTCACATTAATTGCAACATTACCACGAAGTATTTCTGTATTCTAATTCATACAGTGTTGGAGGATCAGAGTCTGCATTAAACTTTATGTGGATTGCCAATGATGTCTTTGTGTTGCTGAACCCTCTGTTTGATCCCTTGATCTTTACGTTTACGGTAAGACAATATCGTGAACATTTCAGAACCTTTTCCAAATGCTTACAAAAACCTCAATAGCTTACTGCAGTAGTAATAATTCAAAGCATGAAAGATAAAGGTTAATTCTGAAATTAGCCTGAACAATTTTGTTTATGTTAGAATTGATAAAGTAAGAAAATAAATATATAGGATAGATATATTGTCTTTTCTTACTTTACCTGTCTATTTTATTACCTTTATAATTCTATAGAAAGTTACGTGTCTTGTCTGTCCGGAATAATAAAAACACTTGATAAAAATAAAGAATTTAAATTAAAAGAATTTACAAATAAGAATGAACGTAAATACGTTTAGCTTTAGGTGTTATGGTGTCTTCCGCCATCTTTGATTGCAAAAAACAGAGAACCTAAGGTCAAGATTTTCATTCGAGGTTGCAAAATTTGATGCAGACATGCATATATTTTATGTGAATTTTCATTGAAAGGAACCAATTTATAAGTGTAGATTTTTTTTGGTCGCTTTTAAATGTTTTTTAATTTAAAACAGTGCATTTAAAACAGTGCAATTTCTGAAGGAATCTACATGGAATTTTCCTATGTTGTTATTCAGCTGGAAAAATGTACGGTGACTTTTTCTTTTTTTTTGTTTTTTTGATATTTTCAAAGCATTGCCTGAAAGCTATATTTCCTAATATTTTTTACAATTCTAGCATTTTGTTTATTTTATTGTATAATCTATACCAAATGTGTCATTTTTTTCAAACCTGTAGCTTGTGAAAATGCGCGGTGACCCATTTTTTTTATTTAAGAAATAATTCTTTCATGCCATGCTCTATGCTCATTTTATCATGGGTAGGCATTATATTTGTTAATATCTTAATACCGAGCGTAAGCGAGGTATTAAATGTTTACAAATATAATGCCTACACATGTCAAAATGAGCATAGAGCATAACATGATAGAATTATTTCGATTCTAATAGGAATATTTTGAACTTTTGTACCTCGAAGCGGGCCTATAGTTGACGCTCAAAATGTTGCCATTTTAATATGATGAACCAAAAACGTTATAGAAAATCAACAGTTTATCAATAATAAAGAACAGATACATTTAAACTTACTTTTAAAATGTTTTTATTTAATTTCTTAGCGAGCAACAACAACAACAATGTCCATTTTGATCTCTGGCGTTGTTCAAAATTCATCTGACGTTGCAATTTCAATTGTGACGTCAATCATGTGCAGCCCATGTTCTATTCAAATTAGAACATGGCTTTGTATCCAAAGCTAAAGAAGAAAGTCATATTAGAATATAATTTTAAACATATATCAACAGATACTACGTTTTTGGCAAAGTGTGAGCAAATTCTTCATTTTTATTTTAGTCTTCCTTACCACCTAAAGGGCAAATCATAAGTTTTTTTTATCAAGATATTTCTACAAGTTTGCATGCACATACAAATACATATGGTATGGGGTTTTCAAATTGTTGATGACTGTGCGGTTACATATTATTGTTTACATCTACTTAAATTTAACGGTTTTCTTATAAGCAATAATACCACATTTTATTATTTCTACATAACATTGTTTTAGAAGAGGGGTGGAAGATACCAAAGGGACAGTCAATCTCATGATTCGAAAATAAACTGACAACGGCATGGCTAAAAAAGAAAAAAAAAGACAAACAGAGAAATAAAAGTACACAAGACACAGCACAGAACACTCAAGACTAAGTAACACGAACCGTACCAAAAACTGGAGGTGATCTCAGGTGCCCCGTAAGGTAAGAAGATCCTGCTTCCATGTACCACCAGTCGTGCTGCTTACGTTAATACAAATCTGTTTAATAGTCCAATTCGATAGTTTACATTCGTTAAGTTGATTGAAAAATGAAGTAAAGTGTAAAATATAAAAACACTACTAGTAAAATATTACTTCAATGTATGTACTTACAAGTATGAACGATTATAACTTTCAATCCATTTTTACTCATAGATATTCTATGAAAACGTGCAAGTGATCACGGCTTTTAAAATTGTGAACTTTTGGAATGAATTGTAAATACAGATGCCCAACACTCTGCTTAGTTTTCGCGGAACCATACATTTTAATATATGAATACGGTTCCTTACTTGGAAGAAGAACAAGAGGAATAGTACAATACATTCAATAAAAAAAACTTACTTTGCACTACGTTGTTAACAAGGACACTTGTCGGCTATCACTATATAAAACAGACATAACTGGTCCTTGTGACTTTGCAAAAATTGCCCCCTTTGGAAGTTTTGCTTTTCAAAAACTTTTGCGACATGCCTTTTCTTGTGGTAATGACTGAACCAGTACAATATGTACTCCTGTTTTTGAGGTCGTGTACTAATTTCGGACTGGAAAACCAACTGTCGATGGTCACATGGTGCTGGTTTCCAAAGTGGGGTCTCATCAGATCCATAACAACTTTGTATCTAGAATATGCATGATTACATTCAATATATTTCGTTTATTACACTTTAGAATGAATCTAAATATGTTATTTGAAATAAGTAAGAAATTCATGTCGATGGTTACCGTCTTTATAATACACCAAAAGGCCTTCTACGAGCATGTGTGTACGGTATATGGTTTTATGATTATATTCTTCTTTAAAATATACATGTACATGTAGTTTACAGTGTTCACAGCGCTCGTATGTTGTACACTATACTATTGTATGTTTGAGTTAACGGTATGTAAAAATTTGAGAAACATAAATTGAACTGATTTTTTTTTTAAATAAATAACTGATCATGACACTTAATAACTTACTATTGTGCATTACATTTAATTACAGTCTGGTTGAAGAATCATGTTGCTCTCTATAGATCAAATATTAATTTTTGTTATTGAATTCTACCGATTTGAATAATACCACCTGTACAGATACAACGGACTTACTATTAATAAGATTAGTTTATCACAAAAGATTTACAGGACAATAAAAAAATCGTGCGTTTTTGTTTATTAATTCTTTGCAAAACGGAGTGTTATAGGAGATGATCATTTTCTATTTGCTTAGTGTGGTCGAGAAAAAGGTTGACTGGTGTTAATTTCATGATGCTACATGTAAAAATAAAGAAAACGAAAATCAATCATTTCCAGACTTGAATTATTCTTTTGAAATGACAGTCACACAATATAAATGTAGAGTAATATAATTTCAACAGCATACCCGTGTCCATCAGGATGACGAGGTGCTTTTGATTTGTCTTTGTATAGTTCTAATTGATGTGTGTATCCACTGCCTGATTCAGCAATAACCCATGCCTTAACACCCCATCTGTGCGCCTTTTTATTAGCAATATATTGCTTCAAAACGTATCTTCCTATGAAACCAAGCATTCTTTCGTCAATGCAAACTTTTTGCGAAAGTCTGAAATAAGTTAATATCTTAAGAATACATACATTATGAATAAGTTATTGAACAAATACTGTGAATTAATTGAAACAGTAATGAAGTAAATTATTTTAAAAACACTATTTTACCTGTAATTTTCTTGAAAAGTTCTGTTAAAAATTCTATGATATTAGCAATTTTATGAAGTGGGTCATAACCAGCTTGGCCTCTCTCGACTGCTATACTGCATTTTTTGATTGCTTCTATGTAAGCAGTAACCCTCTATTAAGGATCATGGTCGGAAGTTCAAGCTGTGGAATATTGAATCGACTTGGAGATATACTCCATATGCAGGAGCTGCTTCAATGTTGATATTAAGTAAGGAAAGCTCATTTTTTTTTGCCATTAAATTAATTTTGTTTTAACTGATCCCAATATTATTTTTAGGTATGAGTTGTACTGATGTTAGCTGCTCTAAACGGGATAGATTCGTATAACGTTTTGTGAGAGAACCTCAGCTGTTTTGAACATACTCTATCAGAGACCTGTCTACAAAGCCACGATTTTATTCCCTATGACAGAAAAACCGTAAACATACAACAACATTCAGATAAAAATAATCATTATAAGATTAAAAAAAGACACACACATTTCTAGTGAATTCAGCAAAAAATATTCATAACTTTAAGGTTTGTAAGAACTCTTACGTATATTGACAATTACATTCTACGAACAGCGGACACTTAAAAATACGAAGATAACTATTCAACCGCGGTAAAAAACACGACACATAAAAATACGAAGATAACTATACAACAGCGGTCAAATAACCGGACACATAAAAATACGAAGATAACTATACAACAGCGGTCAAATAACCAGACACATAAACATACGAAGATAACTATTCAACAACGGTCGAATAACCGGACACATAAAAATACGAAGATAACTATTTAATAGCGGTCAAATAACCGAACACATAAAAATACGAAAATAACTATACAACAGCAAATCAAATAACCGGACACATAGAAATACGAAAATAACTATTTAATAGCGGTCAAATAACCGGACATATAAAATACAAAGATAACTATTCAACAGCAAATCAAATAACCGGATACATAGAAATACGAAAATAACTATTCAACAGCGGTCAAATAACCAGACACATACAAATACAAAGATAACTATTCAACAGCGGTCAAATAAATGGAGATATAAAAATACGAAGATAACTATATATTCAACAGCAAATCAAATAACCGGACACATAAAAATATCAATATATCTATTCAATAGCGGTCAAATAACCGGACACATAAAAATACGAAGACAACTATTCAACAGCGGTCAAATAACCGGACACATAAAAATACGAAGATAACTTTTTAACAACGGTCAAATAACCGAACACATAAAAATGCGAAGATAACTATTCAACAGCAAATCGAATAACAGGACACATAGACATAAGAAGATAACTATTCAACAACGATCAAATAATACGACAAACAAATGAGCAAAGATAGCTATTATCGTTTAAATAGTTCGTGTCCTTTTGAACCTAGCTGTATTAATGGAATCCTATAAAAGATAAATTAAAGCTACGCACATTATTATTTTCTACTAAGATACGAACAACATGATAATTTTGCAAACAAATCAAGAAAAAATACATAATTATTAATTTCTTACTAACACAATTAATATGTTATGTGAGCTGTAGAGTTTATTGGGGCTTAAATTGCTTAGTCTTTTGTTTTTATGTGAAGTGTTTTGTTGAAATTTGTTTTCATATTATCATTTTATTGTGTATTTTAAATTAAAATACGTTTTTTTTCTTTAGATATAGGAAGATGTGGTATGAGCAATTACGGAATAAACCACGGTGACTGTTCACTTAAGTGCGATCATTCTCGGTTATTTATTTTGAATAGGAATGACACGGTCTTGCATAGATATAGGAAGATGTGGTGTGAGTGCCAATGAGACAACTGTTCATCCAAATAACACTTTATAAATGTAGACCATTATTGGTCAATGTACGTATACGGCCTTCAACACGGAGCCTTGGCTCACACCTAACAACAAGCTATTAAAGGTCCCAAATTTAATAGTGTAAAACCATTCAAACCGGAAAACCAACGGTGTAATCTATATAAAAAACGAGAAACGAGAAACACGAAAAAATTACATAAACAGACGACAACTATTGTACATCAGATTGATGACTAAGTACAAGTGCAAACATTTGCAGCGGGATTAAACATTTTAATGGAACCAAACTTTCTCCCTTTTTCTGTAACAATAGTATAACATCACAACATATAAAAACACACGATAAAATATCAATTGGAAGGCTTAACTCAATCAAAAAACTTTTTCTTTCTCTGCTTGTTATATTCTATCATCTTTATAATGTAGGTAACTGTTAAAATCGTCAACCGACGATTAGGAACAGACAACTAATGTAACTATCAAACTGATGGACTTATTGAACTCAAAAAGGCACGGGACTTGTTGAATCGACACGATAAATAAATGAATCATAACTAACATGATTGTACACACGACGACAGTGCTGTCTCAAAATTGTATGACAGTCGCATAAAATTGTATCATATTGACAAAGATGTGTGAATAAATCAAATGAGAATGAACGTCAACATTAACATGTTTAATTAAAGGTCTCTGATTACACAAAAACAAAAGATAGCATGTTCTATTCTTAAAAACTAATAAACTAGTACCGTTTGAAAAGCACAAACTAGACGTGATCAATTTGTTTTTCTAATTTTTGTATTGATGTCATTCAACATAACATATAATCCGCGGTTTGTGAGGTTTACTATCCACTACTTCAACGTGACATTACAGGATGTTGGTACATGCATATTTATATTCAAATACTGTGGATGCATTATTATTCTTTGAATACCAATTTTCGTTAGTTTCGTGAGTACATGTGAATCACGAATTCAAATGTTCAACGAATAACAAATATTTAAAAGGCTTTGCATGTATATATTGGCAAAACAACGAAATCAAATACCTACAAATATGCAAGATTTCCTCAATCATTTTTTTACTAAACTGTCTAAACTGAATGTTATCATCAGTAAAAAAAAATGAATTGCTATAATAAATCATTGTGCAGACGTCTTATACGTAAATGTATTCAGTCTTTAATGGATATATTATATACAAATCACAAACATGTCATCACTAACATTACAAGTTTATTTAACATTTCATAACAAAATTATTCGTTATAAGCTGATTTATTTCATGTTTGAAATCCTGAATTTCTCTCAACGTTTTGTTTATAACGCAATTTTAAAAATCCTATTAAAACAATTACTTTGTATTAAAGCTTATTCTTACGTTTTTGAATTGAATTTAAATATTTCTTTTATTTTCATAAAATCAGTATTGGTAATATACTATCACAGACCTGGCTCGGAAATCACACCATCTTCTCTATTATGAAAAATACCAAATTCAAACAAAACATGTCAGATAAAATATTTTATTATAAATGAAAATTGACTATACCATTGACTATACCCGGTTTTTGAACTATTATGATAAAAACACCAAAAGGCAAACAAAACAGTTAAGATAATACATTTCATTATAAAATGAAAATTGACTATACAATTAGAGACAGTAGGACGCCCTTCAACTTAAAGGTTTCTTGAACTTTGACGCACATTGATAATTACATTCTAAAAACAGATGTCAAATATCAGAAAACTAGTAAATGTAAAAGTAGCTATTATATATACTTAAAAAAAGAAAAAAAGTGCGTGTCCTTTTGAGCCTTGTTATTTTATCCAATTCATTTGATTATCTATAATTGAAAAGTACATTTATCATTTACGGCTGAAAAACATATCAATTTTGCTGATAAATAAGGATGGACAATCAAAATTTCTGAGCTTTTTTTTTTTAATTAGGAAAAATAAGTTATAATACGATGTATGTCATTTAATTCAGCCAGCCGTGCTTTTGGATGGAGATCGTATTACTCCGTCTCTGGTTTTATGTGGATGTTAAATGGTCTTAAATGTCTTTTATTCGTTTAAAATTAAAGTAATTTTCATTGTAGATTTAGATTTTTAATTGTCTGCTTCTTCAACTGATTATATCAAATAAGGCAACGGTAGTTTATCGATGATTAATAACATAAATGGTACTAATTAGTCACCTAACGACGAAGTGGAGGGACTGAAGGTTTGCGCTCTGTATGTCTGTATGTCTGTCTTTATGACTGTCTGTTCACACGTTAGTCTATAGCTAGCAAATGAGTTTTTCACACGTTTTTCGTCATGCTTGAAGATGCTGATTTGGTATATGGTGATAGTTGTATCATGACAAGTTACAGTTTGAATTTTATTACTGTTTGATGATTTTGTGATGAATTAGGGTCCTTCGACTTAGAAAATTTACTCAAATTATCACTGTCAATTTGCACTGTTTTTCGACATGCTTGAGAAACTTTGTATAAAGTGTCATCATGACAAGTATCATATCAAGTTCGAGTTTTGTTCCGATGTGATGATTTTGTTCAAAGTAGTTATCATTCACTTAAATAGTTAGTTTCCAACACTGGTTTTCGTCAAACTTGAAGATATTGACTTGATATTTGTTATATAGTTTACACCATTACAAGTTATAGACCTAGTTAGTATTTGTTCCTATTCCATGATTATAATAAGTTCTTAACCGGTCGAGGCCTATGTACATGTATTGCCCTGCAATAGAATGCTTGTTTTTCTGTCGATCACGTGACAAAATTTGGAAGAGAAAAAAAAAAAAAAAAAAGCAGGATGTCAAATGAAATCTCGCGAAACATGGTGCATCGGTAAGGTATATAGTTTAAAAATAATGTCTGATAATGAGAAAACAATCCACCAAAACTCAAATGAAGTGAATGAAAGCAATAAAAAACAACCGTTCGGCCTTCAACAATGACAACAGCTCTATCGTAGAGTCGACAATAAAATGCCCCGACATAAAAAATAAAATAAACTCAATTTGGAAAACAGAAGGTCTAATTGATAATAAAACAATTCACGAGAAACAAATATGACAGACATGAGCCAACAACAACTGGTTTTAACTAACATAAGAATAATAGTCAGAAAGCAACGAAATACGATTACCAGTACTAACAGTTACTTGAAGCTATTTCAAAGCCTATTGAATTGATCCTGGCTTCCAAGATTTAGATTTTGTACGTCACACAGTCGCTTTGTTTAAAAAAAAACCTACATGAGTACCGAATAAAAAAGATATTCAAAAATACAAAATTACAAAGCTGAAGAGCAGAGGATCCAATTCATAAAAGTTTTGCAAATACAGCTAAGGTTATGTATTCCCTGGGTAGAATGTCCTGTATAATGTCTATAGACATGTATAACGTTTTGATTCGAACGTCTCTGATGAGTTTGTGGTACATGAAACGCGTGTCTGGTGTACAAAATCATTGCCTGGGATCTTCGATGATTTTTTTACACAACTTTGTTGTTGTTTGGCTTTATAACATTTTTTTATATCTGAGCGAGACTTATCAGTCTTATGTAGACGAAACGCGCGTCTGTCGTATTAAATTATAATCCTAGTACCTTTGATAACTATTTATATAGGAATTTTTGTATGATTTATTCATATCATATGGACAGTGTTTCATAAGCTCCTTGGTGCAGTGTGTTACAGAAAAGTCGATATTTTATATATATATATAAAAAAAAAAAAAAAAAACGTGTGTAACTGATCATAAGGGGCCAATTTGCCTGTTCATTTATTCAATGATGTATAGAACAAGGAGCAGGTACAGACGCCATTTCAAATCTAATTTTGTTGTTTTGTCGGATGGTTGATTGTGAACGTTGTACAGATACTTCAGGAAGTCACTATACAATACCAATGATGGTTAATGACAGTGGCGTTCAACAACATTTATAGATCCATCAATCAATATAATATTGATAGGTTTCATAACGAGTGAAAATTGAATTTAGCTTGATACATGTATCAACAGTCTGAAATGCATAGACTAAACTAACTTATAATCGGTTTGTGATGTGTTCTATCCACTACTTCACGTGACATAACGAGTGTGCGTGCATGCATACTAATATACCAATAGGTAAATAGTTATCAAAAGTACCAGGATTTTAATTTAGTGCGCCAGACGCGCGTTTCGTCTACATAAGACTCATCAGTGACGCTCATATTAAAATATTTAGAGAGCCAAACAAGTACAAAGTTGAAAAGCATTGAGGATTCAAAATTCCAAAAAGTTGTGCCAAATACGGCAAAGGTAATCTATTCCTGGAAAAGGAAACTCTTTAGTTTTTCGAAAAATTCAAGGTTGAATACTCAAGGTCGAAATGTATTATCTTTATAATTATGTAAAAGCCGTCTTTTTTTAATTATATATATATAGTTAAAAAAATATCAGTATGACGTCTACATATCTCAACTTGTTTGATTTGCTTGTATATTATAATGTATTTGATTTTTACCGAAAGAAAAGTTATTACACCAGCGTTTAATTATCATTAAATTTTCAAGACTTTTCCTAAATGTTATCATCGGTACAAAGAAATAGTGTCTTATTATGATTTATTGTGCAAACATCTTATACTTTAAGGTATTCTGTCTTTTATGGTAATATTCTATACAAAGCACAAACAATTCCTGAATTTCTCTTAACGTTTTGTTTTTAACGCAATTCTAAAATAAGTATCACAACAATGATTTTGTATTAAAGCTTATGCTAACTTTTTCAAAATTGAATGTTAATATTTGTTTTATCTTCATAACATCAGTATCTATGATAAAGTAACATAGACCTGGCACCAACCTTCTTCCATATTAGGTAAAAGACTAAGACAAACAAAACAGTTCAGATCAAATAATTCATTATAAAATGACAATTGACTATACCATTTAAGACAGCAAGAAGCCTTTGTATCTTAAAGGTTTTTGAACTTTGACGCAAATTGATAATTACATTCTAGAAACAGATGTCTAATATCAGGATACTAGTAAATGTAAAAGTAGCTATTATATACTTAAAAAAGGAAAAAAAGTTCGTGTCCGTTTGAACCTAGTTCTATTACAGGATTCATTTATCATTTGACAAATTGAAAAGTACATTATCATATACGGTTTAAAACACCCAACATATTAAATTTGCTGATAAATCAGAATGGACTATCAAGCGCATGCGCTTTGGTTTTCTAATAAGCAAAAGTGATATATGATATGTCATTAAATTCAGCCAGTCGTGTTTTTGGGTGGAGCTCGTATTACTTAGTCTTTGGTTTTATGTGAAGTGTATGTTATGTGGTCTTATACCCTATAAACAATTTTTTATTCTCCTTTCAAATGCAGGTCTCTAAAATGGCCAGAGCCCCAACTTCTACACAAAATATAATATCACGATAGCACTTTGCCTTGCGTTAAATTGGCGCACGGCAGAGTAGATATATGACCACTTGGGTTTACAATAACTACCAAAGGTCTAAATCCCAAAACATTTTGCCAGCAAGGTCAAACATTACCATCTAGTTCTATCAAGAAGCCACCAATGCAATTATAAATTACAATCAAGGTATTAAAGTCCGAAGGCTAGTATCTTAATTTAATGTTGCCACCAATGCAAATGTAAAAAAATGTAAAAATTACTATCATACAATGACCACCTTGGTCTATTTGCCACCAATGCATATGGAAATGACCACTTAGGTCTATTGCCACCAAGGCATATATAAATGACCACCTATGTCTATTGCCATCAAGGCATATATCAATGACCAACAAGGTCTTACAGCCACCAAGGCTATATGTATTGCGACCAAGGCAAATGTAACTAAAAATTAAAGAATATAAATACCTTGCCGACAACACGTGGATAACGACGATCCCACAGCTTGGATATTGAAAGAATGGCGATGTATCACATGTTCTTCGGCAAAAGATATCAACCAAATAAATGAGGTTATAATTACTCTAACGTTGTTAAATTTGAAATATTTTACCAGCTTAGATAAGTAAGTGTTGTTTATCGGGAATGGATTTCTATGCAATAATTGTTGTAACTTCTTAACTACTGTCACCTTGAAAATGTTATAATTGTCAAGTTTATATCGCACATTACAATTTTATTTAAAGCATATCTTTGTAGTCTCTGTTGTAAATACCTATATAATCGGCGTCATTTTGGGAATTTTAGAGTTGTAGAAGAGTCTCTTGGAGACTGTGTTCGGTTTTAACGGTTTTCTTGCATAAATATAAGATTGTAACAGTTTAATCAGATAAGATTGATATGATTGAATTTGCATCATAATCATACTGATTAAGAATATATGTTGTCCGAAAAATTTCTAATTTCTAGTATTTACATACTAAATTATACATGTGTTTAATTTTAAATCACATAGTTAGGCAATCTGTATATATATATGTCATTGAAATACTTATACAAATGATACAAGGTTACATGCTACCAGCACGAAAGAGTTGCAAAAGATACCAGAGGGACGTTCAAACTCATAGATCGAAAACAAACTGACAATGCCAGGGCTAAAAAAGAAAATAGACCAACAGAAAAAATATACTAAACAATACACAACAAAGAATAATGAAGACTAAGCAACACTTAGATGGTTGAAGGCTGTGAACGATGAAGTCATTACAGATATATTTTATCAGTTGCTGAAATTTTACAAAGATGCCCTATTCAACATTCTGTATATAAAATGTAATCGAAGGAAGCGTATCAATAATATGCATACTCTCATCAAACGTAGTAATAATATGCGTACTCTCACTAAACGTAGTAATAATATGCGTACTCTCATCAAACATTCTAAAAAGGAGAACACAGATTTTCTATCAAATTAAAAAAAAACTTTCATTAACTTAATGTTATTTCATCTTATTTGGATTGAGGCCTGTCATTATTCTTATTAAGTAGATAGGTGATCCTTAAGATATTAACAACGGATGATATTTAATCATGATGCATATAATTATATTTTTTTTTGTAGACAATAATCACAATTCAAATGGGAGAAATTGTATATCTGACAACAATTAGTCGTGCTGTTTCATAGTTGATTATGCAAATCAGAATGAAAACATATATAAACTGAATGCTAATCTAAAAGACTGCCCCCCTTTCTTTTTTTTATAGATTTCGATAGAAAGAATAAAATAAGAGACTACATTTCTATCAAAATGAGACAACAAACTGCAGGAGTTATTGGTTTGATTATATCAGTTTTACTTCTGTTTTTCAATGGATTTGCCATGCATACAATAAGGTCGTCAAAAGAGTTAAAGATGAAACGTTTTTTAGTGTTAGCGCTTTGTTTAAGCATAAGCGATTCTCTAATTGGATTAGAATTTCTGTATGGATCTTTTTTAAATGTATTACAATTCAACGATACAGGATACAGGTACCAATGTATGGTGGTAAGACAATTTATAGGCGGAACTGTTATAGCATCACTTTTACAAACGTTGATAATATGCACCGAACGTATAAATGCTACATTTATTGTAAAACAAAGGGTTTTGACGGGTCTTACAAGCAATATTTCAATTGCGATATGTCTCATTTTACCTCATGTTATTGCTTTGGTACGGTTTGGACTGGATACTCTAATTGGAACATTTCCGTGTGGCGTCAAATACACAGCAACACTAGGATTTCTGTATTTACATGATATACCAGCAATTTTCATTTGCTGTTTGATAGCACTATCCTATGGAGTGGTCATTTTTCGGATTACAAAACAACAAAAAACAATCGCCGTTCAAGTAACAGGAGTAACAGGCAACCAAACTGAAATGAAAAGGAATCTCGCATTTAAAATGCGTCAAAATTTAACAACGCTTGGCATAATCATTGGACTTACATTTATATCAAACTTACCAAGGTCTGTTCTAGTTTTGTATTCTTACATTGTTGGCGGATCAGACAAAGCAATGCACTATTTATGGGCTGCTAATAATATTTTCGTGTTGTTGAACCCCCTAATCGACCCTTTTATATATATCTTAAGAATAAAGAAGTACCGTAAACATCTAAAATCGAGTTTCAAAAGCATTTGCAAATCAAATAGGGTGACCCAAATAACTTGAAAACCAATAAATAGTTTGAGGTGCATGTAAAAAGGAGCGATATGGTTTGATTCATTTAAGCTAAATAAACAAATTATGTTTACGAAAAGTTTGCGTGAAAATGTTATACATTTTACATATTTGCATATATCAGTTTATAAATAAATCATATTGCACCAAAAACTGTAGCTTTGTCTTTTTATTATTACAACAATCTACCTGCATATTTCTGACAAACTGTAAGAAGAGATCAATAAATAGTTGTGTGTCAGAAATACAGATTGTTTCGTTATATGCAAGAAAGAGAAGTTTTAAAAAAGAGAGAACTGTCAGAAATACATAGTGTGCAGTTATATGCGAGTAAAAAGAAGAGATCCACCAAAAGTAAACTGTCAAATATACAGATTGTGAAAGTATACGGGAAAAAGGAGAGAATAATCCATAAGGCAAAAACATTTAACAAAGACATGGCCGCCAAAACACAAAACAAAAACAGAAAACAGAAAAACAATAGTCCACAAAATATCCTACAGAGAATCCAAAACTGAGCATTATCAACAATACTACTACGGAACCATGAACGAACGAGTCATTTAATGTCAATGAGCAATATTAGGATTTTATACATTATATGCTTTCCTATTTTTACTTTTTCAGTGGATATTCGTTTCAATGACTGCACATGCTGTGCACATTGTCATCTTAATTGAAACAGGTAAAATCAAATGTCGCATGAAACGGATTCAAATCAAGTTGAATTGATGAGTTGTTAGCCAATTATACACTAGAGATGTTTTGTAACATATTGTAACCAAACGGAACCAAAATAACGTCTGCTACTTAAATACCATTCATTTTTTTTTTCAATTCTAATAGACGGAACCGAGGACGTAATATTTGCTAGATATTACTCCTGTCTATTGCACATTGATATTATGATATCATTTGTATATGATTTATATATTTATCAATCTTTTAAATGGATTGGTCAGGTCAAACTAATCCCTTCTAGTTTTCTATGTTGTGTGTTGTGTACTATTTTTTTGTCAGTTTGTCTTTTCCTTAATAAGCCATGGTGCTGTCAGTTTATCATCTATCTTCGAATTTGACTGTCCCTCAGGTATCTTTCGCCTGTGTTTTACACGTCTGTAAACCATGTTTCCAAATCTACTTTTGTTACCTTTACTGTGATCCATTCATACACGATATACGTGCATGCAGAGATCCTAGGATATTCAGCAAATTGCAAATTATTGCAAGAAGAAATAAGTTGTACTAATATAGACAGTGTGAAATTGTCAGTATTTTACTTGCTGATTTATTCGTATTAGGGCTGATTTGATATATCATTTATTAATAATTACATTAGATGTATGTTTCATTATGATACTTCATTCTGATTGGCTAACTGCACGTCACGTGTTATTCCGTAAGCTATTGCATTGCTCAATAAAACTTTTCATTCATGATAACACGTGGTTTTACAATAAAGTGCCCAGGTGAATTAAATAAAACAATAATAAAATTCGTGTTTTCATGATCATTGCTAAAAAAATGTAATTATAAGTATTGAATGCTTCTTTTTGTAACTTCATAGGGTTGTAAAAGCGTTGACCGTGCGCACATTTTGTATGAAGCGCTTCCGCGCTTCATACAAAATGTACTTCGGTCAACGCTTTTACACCCCAATGAAGTTACAAAAAGAAGCATTCAATTCTTAAATAAAATAGTAATCTAGGTCAGACTTTATTATCGCCAGTTTAGTTATTGTTTTTTTTTTCGCAATGAAGTCAATCATATGTTAGCGTTGTGTAAACAGACATTTAATATTTTCTTGCTAATGCTGTCAATTATAATCGAGTTAAACGCTTTAACGGGTTGTGATATTTGCCTACATATATCAAATAATGTTGTTTAATGTTATTCTGATAACGTAATTAGTTATCAAAGGTACCAGGATTATAATTAGGTACGCGTTTCGTCTACATATTACTCATCAGTGACGCTCATATCAAATATTAATAGGGCCAAACAAGTACAAAGTTGAAGAGCATTGAGGATCCAAAATTCAAAAAAAAGTTGTGCCAAATAAGGCTAAGATAAATTATGCCTGCGAAAAGAAAATCCTTAGTTTTTCCAAAAAATCGAAAATTTGTAAACAGGAAATTTATAAAATTGACCACATGATTGATACGCATGTCAACACCGTAACCAAAACAGTTATTCTTGATTAAGACAAGAAGATCTTAAATGACTATTTTTTTCTTATTTGGTTGGTAACATTTGAAAGTCATGAAATAACCGGACACATAGAAATACAAACATAACTATTCAACAGCGGTCAAATAACCGGACACATCAAAAAACGAAGAAAACTATTCAACAGCGGTCAAATAACAGGACACATAATCATACAAAGCTTAAGGGAACTATTCGACAGCGGTCAAATAACAGGACACATAAAAATACGAAGATAATAATTCAACAGCGGTCAAATAACATGACACATAAACATACGAAGAAAACTATTCAACAGCGGTCAAATAACCGAACACATAAAAATACGAAGATAACTATTCAACAGCGGTCAAATAACCGGACACATAAAAAAAACGAAGATAACTATTACAGCGGTCAAATAACCGAACACATAAAAATACAAAGATAACTATTTAATAGCGGTCAAATAACAGGACACATAAAAATACAAAGATAACTATTCAACAGCGATCAAATAACCGGACACATAAAAAAACGAAGATAACTATTACAGTGGTCAAATAACCGAACACATAAAAATACAAAGATAACTATTTAATAGCGGTCAAATAACAGGACACATAATCATACAAAGATAACTATTCAACAGCGGTCAAATAACAGGACACATAAAAATACAAAGATAACTATTCAACAGCGGTCAAATAACCGGACACATAAAAAAACGAAGATAACTATTACAGCAGTCAAATAACCGAACACATAAAAATACAAAAATAACTATTTAATAGCGGTCAAATAACAGGACACATAATCATACAAAGATAACTATTCAAAAGCGGTCAAATAACAGGACACATAAACATACAAAGATAACTATTCAACAGCAAATCAAATAACAGGACACATAGACATACAAAGATAACTATTCAACAGCGGTCAAATAACCGGACACATAAAAAAACGAAGATAACTATTACAGTGGTCAAATAACCGAACACATAAAAATACAAAAATAACTATTTAATAGCGGTCAAATAACAGGACACATAAACATACAAAGATAACTATTCAACAGCAAATCAAATAACAGGACACATAGACATACAAAGATAACTATTCAACAGCAAATCAAATAACAGGACACATAGACATACAAAGATAACTATTCAACAGCGGTCAAATAACAGGACAAATAAAAATACGAAGGTAAGTATTATATCTTTATATATAAAAAAAACAAGGAAAAAAGCACGTTCGAGTCCTTTTGAATCTAGCTGTATTAATTAATTCCTATAAAAGATAAATTAAAGCTACGTACATTATTATTTTCTATTAAGATAAGAACAACATGATAATTTTGCCAACAAATCTAAAAAAAAAACGCATAATTATAAAATTCATGGACGCTTAATTTTCTGACCTTTTTTTGACACATTTAATATGGCATATGTAAGACAATTAAGGAGGTGTGGAGTTTGGTATATGTAAATTACATATACTTAATCTTTTGTTTTTATGTTAACTGTATTGTAGAAAGATGTTTATCTTTTCTTTGTTTTCATATTAATCATGTTAATTGAATATTTTTCATTGAAATATGTTTTTTTTTCTTTGTTCTGCTTGTTATATTCTATCATTTTTATAAAGATCAAAATGTAAAAAGCCGTCTTATTTTTAATTATATATATACAGATATACAACGATAAGATGTTAATCACACAACAAAATGTAAAGATTAAAAATGCCACATACGGGTTTTCAACAAAAATCAACGATCACAAAACATGTTTTAATCTGAATCGCAAGAGATTTAGTTTTGATAATACAACCAATTTCTTCAAGCGGAAATTATATATTGTCATAAATTAACTAAAACGTTTTCTAAGCCTCATCGTATGACGTCTACGTATCTCAACTTGTTTGATTTGCTTGTATATGTATATATATATATATGTATTTGATTTTTATCGAAAGAAATCTCTGTTATTCCGAAAAATTATTACACCAGCGTTTGATTATCATACTTTTCAAGCCTTTTCCTGAATGTTATTATCGGTACAAAGAAATGGTGCCCTATTACAATTCATTTTATGGTTTGTTATACGTTTAGATATTCTGTCTGTTATGGTAATATTCTATACAAAGCACAAACAATTCCTGAATTTCTCTTAGCGTTTTGTTTATGTTGTTTTTAATGCAATTCTAAAATAAGTATTAAAACAATGACTTAGTATTCAAGCTTGTTCTAATTTTTTCCAAATTGAATTCAAATTTTGTTTTATCATCATATCTTCAGTATCTATGATAAACTATCATAGACCTGGCACCAAAACAACAACCTCTTCCATATTCGGAAAAAGACTAAGACAAACAAAACAGTTCAGATAAAATAATTCATTTTAAAATGAAAATTGACTATACCATTGAATACAGCAGGAAGCCTTTACATATTAAAGGTTTTTGAACTTTGACGCACATTGATAATTACATTCTAGAAACAGACGTCAAATATCAGGACACAAGTAAATGTAAAAGTAGCTATTATGTACTTAAAAAAAAAGAAAAAAAGTGCGTGTCCTTTTGAACCTAGTTGTATTGATCATTTGACAAATTGAAAAGTACATTATCATATATGGTTTAAAACACCCAACATATAAATTTTGCTGATAAATCAGGATGGACTAACAAGCGCATGAGCTTTGGTTT
The DNA here is from genome assembly GCA_037788925.1 of Mytilus galloprovincialis. Classification (NCBI taxonomy): domain Eukaryota; kingdom Metazoa; phylum Mollusca; class Bivalvia; order Mytilida; family Mytilidae; genus Mytilus; species Mytilus galloprovincialis. The sequence goes on along the minus strand of CM075342.1, from coordinate 28,059,821 downwards.
TCTAATTAGCAAAAGTGAGATTTGATATATCATCAAATTCAACCAGTCGTGCTTTTGGGTGGAGCTCGTATTATTCCGTCTTTGGTTTTATGTGAAGTGTATGTTAAATGGTCTTAAATGTCTTTTATTCGTTTAAATTAAAGTAATTTTCATAGTGGATTTAGATTTTTAATTGTCTGCTTCTTCAACGGATTATATAAAATAAGGCAACGGTAGTTTATCGATGATTAAGAACATAAATGGTACTAAATAGTCCCTTAACGACGAAGTGGAGGGACTTAAGGTTTGCACTCCGTATGTCTGTATGTCTGTCCGTCATTATGACTGTCTGTTCATCCGTTAGCCTAGCAGATTATTTTTCCATACGTTTTTCGTCATGCTTGAAGATACTGATTTGGTATTTGGTGATTGTTGTATCATGACAAGTTACAGTTTGAATTTATTTACAGTTTGATGATTTTGTGATGAATTAGGGTCCTTCGACTTAGAAAATTTACTCAAATTATCACTGTCAATTTGCACTGTTTTTCGACATGCTTGAAAATGTGTATTTGAAACTTTGTATAAAGTGTTATCGTAACAAGTATCATATAAATTTCGAGTTTTGTTCCAGTGTGATGGTTTTGTTCAAAGTAATTATCCTTCACTTAAATAGTTAGTTTCCAACACTTGTTTTCGTCAAACCTGAAGATATTGACTTGATATTTGTTATATAGTTTACACCATTACAAGTTATAGACCAAGTTAGTATTTGTTCCTATACCATGTTTATAATAAGTTCTTAACCGGTCGAGGCCTATGTACATGTATAGCCCTGCAATAGAATGCTTCTTTTCCTGTAGATCACGCGACAAAATTTGGAAGAGAAAAATCAAGAAAAAAGCAGGATGTCAAATGAAATCTCAAGAGACATGGTGAATCGGTAGGGTTTATAGCTTAAAAATAATGTCTGATAATGAGAAAACAATCCACCAAAGCTCAAATGAAGTGAATGAAAGCAATAAAAAAAAACCGTTCGGCCTTCAACAATGACAACAACTCTATCGTAGAGTCGACAATAAAATGCCCCGACATAAAAAATTAAACAAACTCAATTTAGAAAACAGAAGGTCTAATTTATAATAAAACGATTCACGAGAAACAAATATGACAGACATGAGCCAACAACAACTGGTTTTAACTAACATAAAAATAATAGTCAGAAAGCAACGAAATAAGATTACCAGTACTCACAGTTACTTGAAGCTATTTCAAAGCCAATTGAATTTATCCTGGCTTCCAAGATTAAAAGTTTGTACGTCACACAGTCGCTTTATTTAAAAAGTAACCCACATGAGTGCCGAATAAAAAAGATATACAAAAATACCAAATTACAAAACTGAAGAGCAGAGAACCCAATTCATAAAGGTTGTGAAAATACAGCTAAGGTTATGTATTCCCTTGGTAGAATGTCCTTATAACATGTATAACGTTTTGATTCGAACGTCTCTGATGAGTCTGAGGTACATGAAACGCGTGTCTGGAGTAAAAAATCATTGCCTGGGATCTTCGATGAGTTTTTACACAACTTTGTACTTGTTTGGCTTTATAACTTTTTTGATCTGAGCGTCACTTATGAGTCTTATGTAGACGAAACGCACGTCTGGCGTATTAAATTATAATCTTAGTACCTTTGATTACTATTTATATAGGAATTTTTGTATGATTTATTCATAGCATATGGACAGTGTTTCATAAGCTCTTTGGTGCAGTGTGTTACAGGACTTAAATACTAAAAGTCGATATTTTATCAAAAAAAAAAAAAAAAAAATAAATAAATAATAGACGTGTGTAGCTGATCATAAGGTAAGGGGCCAATTTACATGTTCATTGGTTTAATGATGGATAGAACAGGGAGCAGGTACAGACGCCATTTCAAATCTAAATTTTGTTGTGTTGTCGGATGGTCGATTGTGAACGTTGTACATAAACTTCAGGAAGCCACTATAAAATAACAATGATGGTTAATGACAGTGGCGTTCAACAACGTATATAATTCCATCAATCAATGGGATATTGATAGGTTTCATAACGAGTAAAAATTGAATATAGCTTGAAATCAACAGTCTGAAATGCATAGACTAAACTAACTTATAATCGGTTTGTGATGTGTTCTATCCACTACTTCACGTGACATAACGAGTGTGTGTGCATGCATACTAATATACCAGTAGGTGAATAGTTATCAAAAGTACCAGGATTTTAATTTAGTGCACCAGACGCGCGTTTCGTCTACATAAGACTCATCAGTGACGCTCATATCAAAATATTTATAAAGTCAAACAAGTACAAAGGTGAAGAGCATTGAGGATCCAAAATTCCAAAAAGTTGTGCCAAATACGGCTAAGGTAATCTATTCCTGGAACAAGAAAATACTTAGTTTTTCGAAAAATTCAAGGTTGAATACTCTGTCAATAGTCTAGGTCGAAATGTATTTTCTTTATAATTATGTAAAGAGCCGTCTTTTTTTTTATTATATATATACAGTTAAAAGATATCAGATATACATCGATAAGATGTTAATTACATAACAAAATGTAAAGATTAAAATTGCCACAGACGGTTTTTCAACAAAAAGCAACGATCACAAAACATGTTTTAATCTGAATCGAAAGATATTTAGTTTTAATAATACAACCAACTTCTTCAAACGGAAACTATATATTGTCATAATTTTTTCTGTTTTTGGTGTTTTACGTTTTCTTAGCCTCATCGTATGACGTCTACATATCTCAACTGCTTTGACTTTTCCTAAATGTTATCATCGGTACAAACAAAATGGTGCTCGATTATAAATCATTGTGCAGACATCTTTAAACTATTAGGTATTCTGTCTTCTATGGTAATATTCTATACAAAGCACAAACAATTCCTGATTTTCTCTGAACGTTTTGTTTTAACTCAATTCTAAAATAAGTATTACAACAATGACTTAGTATTAAAGCTTATTCTAACTTTTTCCAAATTCAATTTAAATATTTTTTTTTATCTTCATAACATCAGTATCTATGATAAACTATCATAAACCGGGCAACAAAACAACACCCTCTTCAATATTAGGAAAAAGACAAAGACCAAAAAAAAAAAAACAGTTCAGATAAAATAATTCATTATAAAATGAAAATTGACTATACCATTAAAGACAGCAAGAAACCTTTACATCTTAAAGGTTTTTGAACTTTGACGCACATTGATAATTACATTCTAGAAACAGATGTCAAATTTCAGAAAACTAGTCAATGTAAAAGAAGCTATAATATACTTAAAAAAAAGGTCGTGTCCTTTTGAACCTTGTTGTATTATCTGATTCATTTGATCATTTAACAAATTGAAAAGTACATTATCATGTACGGTTTAAAACACCCAACATATTAATTTTGCTGATAAATCAAGATGGACTGTCAAGCGAATTAGATTTGGTTTTCTCATAGCAAAAGGGAGATATGATGTGTCATCAAATTCAGCCAGTAGTGCTTTTGGATGGAGCTCGTATTAATCATACACATATTAAGTGTATGTTAAATGGTCTTAGATGTCTTTTATTCGTTTAAAATTAAGGTAATTGTATAGGTATATTCTGATTTATTCAACTGACTATGTAAAATAAGGCAACAGTAGTTTATCGACGATCAATGATATGAATTGTTCTATATTTTTCTGTCGATCTCATGACCAAATTAGGAATAGATAAATCATGACAAAAGCAAGATGTAAAATGAACTCTAAAAGGAGCAAGACTGTGTGTATTGGTAGTGTATAAAATACAAAACATAATGTTTAATAATGGGAAAACAATCAACCAAAGCTCAAATGAAGTGTATATATGACATTCAAAACAAGAGTTCGGCCTTCAACAAAGACAAAACGCTATCGTAGAGTCGACAATAAAAAAACCCCGACATAAAAAAAACTCAATAAAGAATACAGAAGGTTTAATTGATAACAAACCAATTCACGAGAAACAAATATGACAGACATGAAGCAACAACAACTGATTTTAACTTAAATTAGAATAATAGTCAGAAAGCAACGGAATAAGAGTAAAAAAAACCCACAGGAGTGCCGCTTGAATAGGAAAAATACCAAAAAGTATACAAAAATACAAAACTACGAAGATGAAGACCATAGGACCAAATTCCTAAAGGTTTTGCAAATACAACTAAGGTCATGTATTCCCTGGGTAGAATGTCCTTATAACATGTATAATGTTTTGATTCGAACGTCTCTGATGAGTCTGTTGTAGACGAATCGCGTGTCGGAGTACAAAATCATTGCCTGGGATCTTTGGTGAGTTTTTGAATAGGATTTTTTTGTATGATTTTTTTAGACTATCAAATATACAGTGTTTCATAAGCTCCTTTGTGCAGTGTATTACAGAACGTACATACTAAAATTCGATATTTAAAAAAAAGACGTGTGTAGCTGATGGGCGAATTTGCGTGTTCATTGGTTCAAAGATGGATAGAGCAAGGAGCAGGTACAGATGCCATTTCAAATCTAAATTTTGTTGTGTTATCGGATGGTCGATTGTGGACGTTGTACAGATACTTCAGGAAGTCAGAATGATGGTTAATGACAATGGCGTCCAACTACATACAAGTGTATAGATCAATCAATCAATGTGATATTTATAGGTTTCATAATGAGTGAGAATTGAATACAGCTTGATATCAACTCGAGATATTTGATTTCAATATGATGATAAACGATCCTTCGTATAACTTGATTTATTTCACTGGACTGTGTGGGGTTTAACTGTTCGCTTATCTAAGACTGATCCGACAATAGACAGGTGTTTCGGGATAAACTCACCAATGAAGTGTCCAGTTATTTGTTCCAGAATATTTACTCACTTCAATTGTATATTCATTTGGTGACACTGATAGGTGATTTAAAATCAATTTAACTAACATTGGTAATAGAATTTATTAATATTTTTCAAATTAGATAACTAGATTTAATTAAAAATAACCAATATCAAGCGATACTAGTATCCAATTTTATTTAGTTGTTAAACCTATTTCTCTTATGGTCACAACTCTCAATGTGTTAAAGTAAAAATTCAGCGAAATGTCTATCTAGTTATTTTCTTGCACAATCCAGTTTCTTGTCGCATAACTCATTCTGCAGTCAGAAAATTTAAGCCTTTTAAACTGCTTAAAAATGTAACAACTTATGACAACAAGAATATTGTCAGGTGAAATGGGTTGGTGTTTTGTATATTATTAGCATCATGTCAAGTCAATCAAATTTACGCAGATTTTCGTATCAAATTTTCGTATCACATTATGTTCAGTGTGATACGAGAAATATCTCTTCATGTAAGAAATAGATTACAGACCACAACCATATCAGGCAATTTAAATTTTAAAAATTATCCATACATTACAATTTTAGTATACATTGGTACTAGTATACATACTCATTCAACATTATATTCATGAAATAAAACAAAACAAAAATATTGCTACCATTATTTAATCTCCCAAGAGAGACAGTTTTTGTTACAATTTCAACACATCATTGAAAATATATACACATCTAATAGTAAACTTCATGAAATTACGGACAATTAACAGGAATTTTGATAACTTTTATATTGGTTTATTTGAACGTAAAGCTGTTTTAATCACAGATTTTTTTTAATATAGTACCGTGCCATATTGGCATCTTCTGCTTTTTTCAATACAGAAAAACATAATTTTCACTAATTTTTTTTTAATTTTTTTTTTATCATTATTAACACAATTTCTGAAATCATAACATTACGTCAACTTGTAATTTGTTCTCACAAGATTCTGATAAGAAAAATCCTTTCCTTTTAGGTTTATCGAACTCATTGAGAGGAATTATCGTGTAATGTCATATTGCTTCTCCTTCATTCATCAGCTTGTCAAAACTGCAGGTAATACCATCTGAAAACAAAAACATTCTATTCCATGTTATGTAAAATCAAACAGACCGCTGAACGCGGACCTCGAAGAAGACACATTATAATTCAATACATATCACTCTGGCAAACAACAATATACAGTGACATGTAATTACACACTAAATTATTCCACTTTCTCAATCTTTTTATACCTTTCTAACAAAGTCTTCAAAGAGGACGTTCTATCAGTATGTACGATATAATGATAAATAAAAAAATCCAAAACAACACTCAAAAGTTACAAAAGAAACTGTTTACTCTATAAACAAATTTTTATTCTCCTTTCAAATGCAGGTCTCTAAAATGGCCAGAGCCCCAACTTCTACACAAAATATAATATCGCGATAGCACTTTGCCCTGCGTTTAATTGGCACACGGCATTATAGATAGATTACCACCTGGGTTTACAATAACTACCCAAGGTCTAAATTCTTAAACATTTTGCCATCAAGGTCAAACATTACCATCTAGTTCTATCAAGAAGCCACCAATGCAAATATAAATTACCATCAAGGTATTAAAACCCCAAGGCTAGTATCTTAATTTAATGTTGCCACCAAAGCAAATGTGAAAAAATGTAAAAATTACTATCATACAATGACCACCTTGGTCTATTTGCCACCAAGGCATATGAAAATTACCACTTAGGTCTATTGCCACCAAGGCATATATAAATGACCAACAAGGTCCTAAAGCCACCAAGGCTATATTTATTGCCACCAAGGCAAATGTAACTAAAAGTTAAAGAATATAAATACGTTGCCGACAACACGTGGATAACGCCTATCCCACAGCTTGGATATTGAAAGAATGGCGATGTATGATATGTTCTTCGCAAAAGATATCAATCAAACGAATGAGGTTATAATTACTCTACCGTTGTTAATTTGAAATATTTTACCAGCTTAGATCAGTCAGTGTTGTTTATCGGGAATGGATTTCTATGCAATAATTTATGTAACTTCTTAACTGCTGTCACCTTTAAAATTTTATAATTGTCATGTTTATATCGCACATTACAATTTTTATTTAAAGCATATCTTTGTAGTCTCTGTTGTAAATACCTATATAATCTGCGTCATTTTGGGAATTTTAGAGTTGTAGAAGAGTGTCTTGGAGACTGTGTTCGGTTTTAACGGTTTTATTGTATAAATATAAGATAAGTTAGGCAATCTGTATATGTATATATATGTCATTGAAATACTGATACAAATGATAGAAGGTTACATGCTACCAGCACGAAAGAGTTTCGAAAGATACCAGAGGGACGTTCAAACTCATAGATCGAAAACAAACCGACAATGCCAGGGCTAACAAAAAAAATAGACCAACAGAAAAAATATACTAAACAATACACAACAAAGAATACTGAAGACTAAGCAACACTTAGATGGTTGAAGGTTGTGAACGATGAAGTCATTACAGATATAATTTATCAGTTGCTGAAGTTTTACAAAGATGCCCTATTCAACTTTCGGTATGTTAAATGTAATCTAAGGAACTCCTCAGGTTCAAGTATAGTAATAATATGCGTACTCTCATCAAACGTAGTAATATTATGCGTACTCTCATCAAACATTGTAAAAAGGAGAACACAGATTTTGTATCAAATTAAAAAAAAATCTTTCATTACCGTAATGTTATTTCATCTTGTTTGGATTGAGGCCTCTCATTATTCTTATGAGTAGATAGGTGATCCTTAACAACGGATGATACTTTAATCATGATGCATATAATTATCTTTTTTTTTTGTGGACAATAATCATAATTCAAATGGAAGAAATTGTATATCTGACAACAATTAGTCGTGCTGTTTCATAGATGATTATGCAAATCAGAATGAAAACATATATAAACTGAATACGAATATAAAAGACTGCCCTTTTTTATAGCTTTCGATAGAAAGAATAAAATAAGAGACGACATTTCTCTCAAAATGAGACAACAAACTGTAGGAGTTATTGGTTTGATTATACCAGTTTTACTTCTGTTTTTCAATGGTTTTGCCATGCATACAATAAGGTCGTCAAAAGAGTTAAAGATGAAACGTCTTTTAGTGTTAGCGCTCTGTTTAAGCATAAGCGATTCTCTAATTGGATTAGAATTTATGTATGGCTCGTTTTTAAATGTATTACAATTAAACGATACAGGATACAGGTACCAATGTATGGTGATAAGACAATTTATAGGCGGAACTATTATAGCATCACTTTTACAAACGTTGATAATATGCACCGAACGTATAAATGCTACATTCATCGTAAAACAAAGGATTTTGACGGGTCTTACAAGCAATATTTCAATTGCAATATGTCTCATTTTACCTCATGTTATTGCTTTGGTACGGTTTGGACTGGACACCTTAATCGGAACATTTCCATGTGACGTCAATTACACAGCAACACTAGGATTTCTGTATTTACATGATATACCAGCAATTTTTATTTGCTGTTTGATAGCACTATCCTATGGAGTTGTCATTTTCCGGATAACAAAACAACAAAAAACAATCGCCGTTCAAGTAACAGGAGTAACAGGCAACCAAACTGAAATAAAAAGGAATCTCGCATTTAAAATGCGTCAAAATTTGACAACGCTTAGCATAATCATTGGACTTACATTTATATCAAACTTACCAAGGTCTGTTTTAGTTTTGTATTCTTACATTGTTGGCGGATCGGACAAAGCAATGCACTATTTATGGGCTGCTAATAACATTTTCTTGTTGTTGAACCCCCTTATCGACCCTTTTATATATATCTTTAGAATAAAGAAGTACCGTAAACATCTTAAATCGAGTTTCAAAAGCATTTGCAAATCAAATAGGGTGACCCAAATAACTTGAAAACCAATAAATAGTTTGAGGTACATATAAAAAGGAGCGATATGGTTTGATTCATTTAAGCTAAATAAACAAATTATGTTTACGAAAAGTTTACGAGAAAATGTTATATATTTTACATATTTGCATATATCCGTTTATAAATAAATCATATTGCACCAAAAACTGTAGCTTTCTCTTGTTATTATTACAACAATCTACCTGCATATTTCTGACAAACTGAAAGAAGAGATCAATAAAAAGTTGTGTGTCAGAAATACAGATTGTTTAGTTATTTGCAAGAAAGACAAGTTTTAAAAAAGAGAGAACTGTCAGAAATACAGAGTGTGCAGTTATATGCGAGTAAAAAGAAGAGATCCACCAAAAGTAAACTGTCAGACATACAGATTGTGTAGGTATACGCGAAAAAGGAAAGAATAATCCATAAGGCAAAAACATTTAACAAAGACATGGCCGCCAAAACAAAAACAGAAAACAGAAAAACATTAGTCCACAAAATACCCTACAGAGAATCCAAAACTGAGCATTATAAACAATATATATACTACTACGGAACCATAAACGAACGAGTCATTTAATGTCAATGAGCAATATTAGGATTTTATACATCATATGCTTTCCTATTTTTACTTTTTCAGTGGATATTCGTTTTAATGACTGCACATGCTGTGCACATTGTCATCTTAATTGCAACAGGTAAAATCTAATGTCGCATGAAACGGATTCAAATCAAGTTGATTTGATGAGTTGTTAGCCAATTACAAACTAGAGATGTTTTGTAACATATTTAAACCAGTCCAAAGTAACGTCTGCTACTTAAATACCATTCATTTTTTTTCAATTCTAATAGACGGAACTGAGGAAGTAATATTTGCTTAATATTACTCCTGTCTCATGTGTCTATTGCACATTGATATTATGATATCATTTGTGTATGATTTACATATTTATCCATCTTTTAAATGGATTGGTCAGGTCAAACTATTCCCTTTTAGTTTTAAATGTTGTGTGTTGTGTACCATTATTTGTCTGTTTGTCTTTTTCTTATTAAGCCATGGTGCTGTCAGTTTATCATCTATCTTCTTCGAATTTTACTGTCTTTCAGGTATCTTATGCCTGTGTTTTACACTTCTATAAACCATGTTTCCAAATCTACTTTTTTTTTACCTTAACTGTGATCCATTCATACATGATATACGTGAATGCAGAGATCCAAGAATATTCAGCAAATTGCAAATTCTTGCCAGAAGAAATAAGTTGAACTAATATAGGCAGTGTGAAATCATCAGTATTTTACTTGCTGATTTATTCGTATTAGGGCTGACTTTATCAGTCAGGAGTCTACTTCGTCAAAATTATCTCCCCATTACGCCAGTTCATTTTCACAATCGTAGAAATGGAAGCCATTGTAGGGATGACGCGCTACCAATATTGCTCTTGGAAACCGATAAATTTATCCACATTGCACCATTACGATCCTTATATGTCAGTTGTATTTTAAAAGACAAATGTATCAACTAGCTAATGAGCATCAGTTAATAATCTTGTCTGCATTGATTCAACTTAAAACTATTGTCTGATCGGTTGTCAGGTGGAATTTTTGAAAATTCATTAACATTTAAAAAAGTTCTAATTAAATATTTCGTGGAAGGGCAGACTAGATTTTTTTAGTGTATGAAGACTGTAAACCCTAGTAATCACACACAAAAAATTAGAATTTTTCGAAGATATGCATTTTCATCATCGAACTTGAAAGACTGTTGTCAAGTACTTTCAGTAAAAAAATAGCTATTCGAACACACCTTCTCTGTTTTTGTGACTCATTAGATAGGTATTTCACTTGACCCATATATTTCATCTTTTAGTACTGTGATTTTTTTGTGTTATAAAGTCAACCTGTAGCTTTAATATATAAAACTGATAGAATCTGAAGCGAGACGATGTATGAAATATTCCTTATTTTGTACGATATCAAGACAAAATACTCAACTCAAACACGCCCTAACATAAAAAGGTGCACTCGATTTTCTCTTTTCGATACAATTGTTACCCATTTTTTGGAATTTTTCCTTCAGTCACATAATGGAAGGGCAGACACGAAAATTACTGAACTAATAAATTGATATGTTTTCCGTCCGTGGTAATGTTTTCATAAAAATCGGAGGTTATGCATTTTCTTCATCCAACTTGAAAGATACCCATGTCGTCGACTTGATATCTAATTGTTCTGCTTAACTATGTACTAGATAAATTGAAAACTTATACAAATGGTGTTTTTAAAATAAAACACCTCGTAATTGAGAAGAAAATTGCAATTTTGTTTGTTTCTATTAACTTTTCAAAATTTTGTCACTATAGTAAACAATACAGTAAACATTTATCGCCTTCTCTAACAAAGAGCTTCGATTCTTTTGTTCTATTTCAACCTGGTTTCCGACTGTTATCGTATCATTTATTAATAAAATAGTAATGGTGGTCAGACTTTATTGTCGCCAGTTAAGTAATTGTTTATTTTTCGCAATGGAGTCTGCATTGTAATTCATATGAATTGTCAATCATATGTTAGCGTTGTGTTAACAGACATCTAATATTTTCTTGCTAATGCTGTCAATCACAATCGCGTTAAACGCTTTAACGGGTTGTGATATTTGTTTACATATATAAAATAATGTTTTTTAATGTTATTCTGATAACCTTATTAGTTATCAAAGGTACCAGAATTATAATTAGGTACACGTTTCGTCTACATACATTGTTGTATAACTCATCAGTGACCCTCATATCAAATATTTATAAAGCCAAACAAGTACAAAGTTGAAGACCATTGAGGATCCAAATTTCAAAAAAAGTTGTACCAAAAACGGCGGATGTAAATTATGCCTGGTAAAAGAAAAATCGAAAATTTGTAAACAGGAAATTTATAAAAATGACCACATTATTGATATGCATGTCAACACCGTACCCGAAATACCTATACTTGCTTAAGACAAGAACATCTTAAATGACTATATTTTTTCTTATTTGGTTGGTAACATTTGAAAGTCATGATATTATAAAATAATAGTTTAGTTAACAAAACATATCTTTGTTCATCTTCTGTTCAGTATCATTTAAACATTGCATAACATAAAGAATGAAAATGAATGAAAAGTTAAAAAATAAGAACGTCCAAAATTTGTTTCCCAATTCGTCAAAATTTAGCCAGTTATAGTGTTTCTCCTTTTTGCAGACCGTGCAGTAACTTATAATTATTTTCATCGATCGTCCAACTGACTTTATCACTCTAGTCAGCTATTGATATGATTGCATATCATCAAATACGTAGTCCCGACCTAAATAACTTCGACGGGACTCTATAAGCTACGTCATAATGTTTGAACCACGGTGATAAGTTTGACCTAAATCTTCACTTCTTCGTACTATGCACATCAAAATTATTCGTTTTGTAAAATTATGTCCTTTCTCCATTTGAACTGTACATAAATCTGAGAATGGAAATGGGAAATGTGTCAAAGAGACAACAATCTGACAAAAATAGCAGACAACATCCGAAGGCCACCAATGGCTCTTCACGCAGCGAGTGACTCCCGAACCCACCGGAGGAGTCCTTCGGCTGGCCCCTAAATAAATATGTGTATTAGTTGAGTGATAATGGACATCATACTAAACTCCAAATTATACATAAAAGACTACAATTAAAAATCATACACGACTAACAAAGTCCAGAGGCTCCTGACTTGGGACAGGCGCAAAACTGCGGCAGCGGTAAACCTATTTTTTAGGATCTCAACCTTACAACAAATTAATTTCATTTACCTGTGTATTATATTATTACAAATGGCGTTTTAGTGCAAGTTTTTTTTAAATAGTTTCACATTTCAACTTTTCAACAGCGGTCAAACAACTGGACACATCAAAATACGAAGGTAACTATTCAACAGCGGTTAGATAACTGGACACATTGAAATACGAAGGTAACTATTCAACAGCGGTCAAATAACACGACAAATAAAAATACGAAGCTAACTATTCATCAGCAGTCAAATAACCGGACACATCAAAATACGAAGGCAACTATTCAACAGCGGTCAAATAACCGGACACATAAAAATACAAAGATAACTATTCAATAGCGGTCAAATAACCGGACACATAAAAATACAAAGGTAACTTTTCAACAGCGGTCAAATCACCGGACACATACAAATACGAAGTAAACTATTCAACAGCGGTCAAATAACCGGACACATAAAAATACAAAGGTAACTATTCAACAGCGGTCAAATAACAGGACACATAAAAATACGAAGATAACTATTACAGCGGTCAAATAGTTGGACACATAAAAATACGAAGGTAACTTTACAACAGCGGTCAAATATCCGGACACATAAAAATACGAAGGTTATTATTCAACAGCGGTCAAATAACCAGACACATAAAAATACGAAGGTAACTATTCAACAGCGGTCAAATAACACGACACTTAAAAATACAAAGGTAACTACTCAACAGCGGTCAAATAACAGGACACATAGAAATACAAAGGTAACTATTCAACAGGTGTCAAATAACACGACAAATAAAAATACGAAGATAACTATTCAACAGTAGTCAAATAACCGCACACATAAAAATACAAAGGTAACTATTCAACAGGTGTCAAATAACACGACAAATAAAAATACGAAGGTAACTATTCAACAGCGGTCAAATAACACGTCAACTAAAAATACGAAGATAAATATTCAACAGCGGTCAAATAACCGGACACATAAAAATACAAAGGTAACTATTCAACAGGTGTCAAATAACACGACAAATAAAAATAAAAGATAACTATTCAACAGCGGTCAAATAACCGGATACATAAAAATACAAAGGTAATTATTCAACAGGTGTCAAATAACACGACAAATAAAAATACGAAAGTAACTAATCAACAGCGGTCAAATAATACGTCAAATAAAATTACAAAGGTAACTATTCAACAGCGGTCAAATAATCGGACACATAGAAATACGAAGATAACTATTCAACAGCGGTCAAAAATCCGGACACATAAAAATACAAAGGTAACTATTCAACAGCGGTCAAATAACCGGACACATAAAAAACAAAGGTAACTATACAACAGCGGTCAAATAACCGGACACATAAAAATACGAAGGTTGCTATTCAACAGCGGTCAAATAACCGGACACATAAAAATACGAATGTAACTATTCAACAGCGATCATATAACACGACACATAAAAATACAAAGGTAACTATTCAAAAGCGGTCAAATAACACGACAAATAAAAATACGAAGGTAACTTTTCAACAGCGGTCAAATAGCACGTCAAATAAAAATACGAAGGTAACTTTTCAACAGCGGTCAAATAACACGTCAAATAAAAATACAAAGGTAACTATTCAACAGCGGTTAAATAACACGACAAATAAAAGGTAACTTTTCAACAGCGGTCAAATAGCACGTCAAATAAAAATACGAAAGTAACTTTTCAACAGCGGTCAAATAACACGTCAAATAAAAATACAAAGGTAACTATTCAACAGCGGTCAAATAACCGGACACATAAAAATACGAAGATATCTTTTCAACAGCGGTCAAATAACACGACAAATAAAAATACGAAGATAACTATTCAACAGCGGTCAAATAACCGGACACATAAAAATACGAAGGTTACTATTCAACAGCGGTCAAATAACAGACACATAAAAATATGAAGATAACTATTCAACAGCGGTCAAATAACACGACAAATAAAAATACGAAGGTAACTATTCAACAGCGGTCAAATAACACAACACATAAAAATATAAAGATAACTATTCAACAGCGGTCAAATAACTGGACATATAAAAATACGAAGATAACTTTTCAACAGTGGTCAAATAACCGGACACATAAAAATACGAAGGTAACTATTCAACAGCGGTCAAAAACACGACAAATAAAAATACGAAGATAACTATTCAACAGCGGTCAAATAGCACGTCAAATAAAAATACGAAGGTAACTATTCAACAGCTGTCAAATAACCGTACATATAAAAATACGAAGATAACTATTCAACAGCGGTCAAATAACCGGACACATAAAAATACGAAGGTAACTATTCAACAGCGGTCAAATAACCGGACACATAAAAATACGAAGATAACTATACATCAGGGGTCAAATAACACGTCAAATAAAAATACGAAGGTAACTTTTCAACAGCGGTCAAATAACCGGACATATAAAAATACGAAGATAACTATTCAACAGCGGTCAAATAACACGACAAATAAAAATACGATAGTAACTATTCAACAGCGGTCAAATAACACAACACATAGAAATACAAAGGTAACTATTCAACAGCGGTCAAATAACAGGACACATAAAAATAAGAAGAAAACTGTTCAACAGCGGTCAAATAACAGGACACATAAAAATACAAGGTACCTATTCAACAGCGGTCAAATAACTGGACACATAAAAATACAAAGGTAACTATTACAGCGGTCAAATACCAGGACACATAAAAATGCGAAGATAACTATTCAACAGCGGTAAAATAACCGGACACATCAAAATACGAAGGTAACTATTCAACAGTGGTAAAATAACACGACAAATAAAAATACGAAGATGACTATTACAGCGGTCAAATAACAGGACACATAAAAATACGAAGATAACTATTCAACAGGGGTCAAATAACACGTCAAATAAAAATACGAAGGTAACTATTCAACAGCGGTCAAATAACCGGACACATAAAAATACGAAGGTGACTATTCAACAGGGGTCAAATAACACGTCAAATAAAAATACAAAGGTAACTATTCAACAGAGGTCAAATAACACGTCAAATAAAGATACGAAGGTAACTTTTCAACAGCGGTCAAATAACACGACACATAAAAATACGAAGGTAAGTATTATATCTTTATAAATAAAAAAAAACCAAAGAAAAAACAAGTTCGAGTCCATTTATTATGTCATATGTAAGACAATTAAGGAGGTGTGGATTTTGGTGTAGCTTAAATTTTTTAGTCTTTTGTTTTTATGTGAACTGTATTGTTGAAAGATGTTTGTCTTTTCTTTGTTTTCATATTGTCATTTAATTGAGTATTTTTCATTGAAATATGTTTTTTTTTCTTTGTCAGCTTGTTATATTCGTTCTTTTTTTTTTATAAAGAACAAAATGTAAAGATTAAAAATGCCACACACGGTTTTCAACAAAAAGCAACGATCACAAAACATGTTTTAATCTGAATCGAAAGATATTTAGTTTTAATAATACAACCAACTTTTTTCAAGCGGAATTTATCTATTGTCATAAATTACTTAAAGGTTTTCTTAGCCTCATCGTTTGACGTCTACATATCTCAACTTGTTTGATTTGCTTGTATATTATAATGTATTTGATTTTTATCGAAAGAAATCTCTGTTATTCCGAAAAATTATTACACCAGCGTTTAATTATCATTAACCTTTTCAAGACTTTTCCTGAATATTATTATCGCTACAAAGAAATGGTGCCCTATTACAATTCATTGTACAGATATCTTATACGTTAAGGTATTCTGTCTTATATGGTAATATTTTATACAAAGCACAAATAATTCCTGAATTTCTCTTAGCGTTTTGTTTTTAACGCAATTCTAAAATATGTATTACAACAATGACTTTGTATTAAAGCTTGTTCTAATTTTTTCCAAATTGAATTTAGATTTTGTTTTATCTTCATAACATCAGTATCAATGATAAACTATCATGGCACCAAAACAACACCCTCTTCCATATTCGAAAAAAGACTAAGACCAACAAAACAGTTCAGATAAAATAATTCATTATAAAATGAAAATTGACTATACCATTGAATACAGCAGGAAGCCTTTTCATATTAAAGGTTTTTGAACTTTGACGCACATTGATAATTACATTCTAGAAACAGATGTCAAATATCAGGAAACTAGTAAATGTAAAAGCAGCTATTATGTACTTAAAATAAAGAAAAGAAGTGCGTGTCCTTTTGAACCTAGTTGTATTATCGGATTCATTTGATCATTTGACAAATTGAAAAGTACATTATCATATACGGTTTAAAACACCCAACATATTAATTTTACTGATACATCAGAATGGACTAACAAGCGCATGAGCTTTGGTTTTCTAATAAACAAAAGTGAGATATGATATGTCATCAAATTCAGCCAGTCGTGCGTTTGGGTGGAGCTCGTATTACTCAGTCTTTGGTTTTATGTGAAGTGTATGTTAAATGGTCTTAAATGTCTTTTATTCATTTAAAATTAAGGTAATTGTATGGTAGAATCAGATTTTCTATGGTCTGCTTCTTCAACTGATTATGTAAAATAAGGCAACATTAGTTTATCGACGATCAGTAACATGAATGGTACTATTTTTTTTCTGCAGATCTGGTGAACAAATTAGGAAGAAATAAATCATGAAAAAAGCAGAAGTCAAATGAACTCTAACAGGAGCGAGACTGCGTGTATTGGCAGGGTATATAATTCAAAAATTATGTTTGATGAGAACAAAATCCAGCAAAGCTCAAATAAATGCAAGCCATTAATAACAACCGTTCGGCCTTTAACAATGACAAAACGCTACGTAGAGTCGACAATAAAATGCCCCGACATGAAAAAATTAGATAAACTCAATTTGGAAAATAGGGGTCTAGTTAGTAACAAAACAGTTCACGAGAAAAAATATGACAGACATGAACTAACAACAACCGGTTTAAAATAACATAAGAATAATAATCAGAAAGCAACGAAATAAGAGTACCAGTCCCCACAGTTACTGGAAGCTATTTCAAAGTCAATTGAAATTATCCTGGCCTCCACGATTTAAATTTTGTACGTCAGACAGTCGCTTTGTTTTTTTAAGAAAAACCCACACGAGTGTCGTTCAGTTAATTTTTTTTTACTAAAATACAAAAGTACGAAGATGAAGAGCATAAGTCCCAATTCATAAAGGTTTTGCAAATACAGCTAAGGTTATGCAATCGCTGTGTAGAATGTTCTTATAACATGTATAACGTTTTGATTCGAACGTCTCTGATGAGTCTGTTGTAGACGAAACGTCTGTCTGGAGTACAAAATCATTGCTTCGGATCTTTGATCAGTTTTTATATAGGATTTTTTGTATGATTGATTTAGACAATCACATGGACAGTGTTTCATAAGCTCATTGGTGCAGTGTGTTACAGGACTTAAATACTAAATTTCAATATTTTATAAAAAATAGATGGGAGAATTCATTGGTTCAATGATGGATAACGCAGGGAGCAGGTACCAATTCAAATCTAAGTTTTGTTGTGTTGTCGGAGGATCGATTGTGGACGTTGTACAGATACTTCAGGAAGTTACTACAAAGTTAGAATGATGGTCAATAACAGTGGCGTCCAACAACATATATAGATCAATCAATCAATGTGATAGTTATAGGTTTCATAACGAGTGAGAAATGAGTATAGCTCGATTTCAACTCGAGTTATTTAATTTCAATAAGATGAAAAACGAGCCTTCGTATTACTTGATTTATGTCACTTGACTGGGCGGGATTTAACCGTTCGCTTATCCAAAACTGATCCAACAATAGACAGATGTTTCGGGATAAACTCATCAATGATGTGTCCAGTTATTCGTCCCATAATATTACTCAGTTCAACAGTTCAATAGTATATCTATTTGGTGACACTGATAGGTGATTAGAAATCAATTGAGATAACATTGGTATTAGAATGTATTAATACTTTTAAAAAAATTAACGAGATTCAATTAAAAAAAATAAAATCAAGCGATACCCAATGTTATTTAGTTGTTAAACCTATTTCTCTTATGGTCACAACTCTCAACGTGTTAAAGTTAAAATTCCGCGAAATGTGAACCTAGTTAGTTTCCTGCACATTATGTTGTCGTATATTCCATTCTGGTGTCAGAAACTTTTAACCTTTTAAACCGTCTAAAAATTTAACAAATTTTGACAACAAGAATATTGTCAGATGAAATGGGTTGGTGTTTTGTATGTTATTAGCGTCATGTCAAGTCAATCAAATTAAGGTGGTACCTAACACTACAGGGAGATAACTCTGTAAAATCAACAGAACGTTTTAATGACGTTGTGTTCATAAGGGAATATTAAGCTTCTCAATGATCAAAATAAGTGTTTGTCAAACTGCTATATAACCAGTGTAATTTTTCTGATTAAACGATTGGTTCAAATTTTTTGAAATTTTTATATATTTGTCAAAGGGTCAAAGTAAATACTTTGTCAAAATTTTAAGAAAATTAAACGAGCCAAATCAATTTTAGTTAAAGTGTTAGGTACCACCTTAACGCAGATTTTCGTATCACATTTTTGTATCACACATCGTGTATAAATACAGAACTTTGAATGTTTTCATTTCGAAATATATCATAAACTGTAATATTAGGATAAAAAGCAGTCTGAACCGAAATGTAAAATGTAAAATTACAATTGCCTTTCATACTTATTTGTAATTTAATCATTTGCAACGAAGACCAGTTACATATGTAAAAACAATGGGGAAATACAAATGACAAACTTAATATAGCAAAGACTGTTGAAAGTGGTGTTCATCATGATCAATCAATCAACCAACGAATATGATCACAATCATTAAGCATCTGCATGGATTTTATCATTACGGAAGAGAGGCGAGTGATCCCAGAGGTATATTTTAACTTAAAAAATAATTCCTTAATGTCATGCTCTATGCTCGTTTTAACATGGGTAGGTATATTATTTGTCTATATTTTACATAAATATGGTCAAATATAAGGCCTACCCATGTTAAAATGAGCATAGAGCATGACACGAAGGAATTATTTCGATTCTAATAAGACAAATACAGTATTTTTTTATGTCGACCCGTACGAAAATACCTGAAAAATGTTTAGTTGTTCTCGTTCCCCCCGCCCCCCCCCCCCCCCCCTCCGCCCTTGGTTTTGTACAATACATGTTCATGTTTAATAAATTTAAAAACTAAAAGCAGGGGAATACCAGTTTTGAATCAATAATATATAATAAAAGTTTATGTAAGCTTCTAATATGTATATATTGTATTAAAATAACCATGACAATAACGAGAATATAAAGAGTTAATTTGTGCAAAATATCAAATATCAAATATGTTTTAGAACACGGCTTTGTTTACAAAGCGTTATATGCACGTCATATTAGAATCATAAATAGAGATTAACATTTATAAACATGCAGCAATTTCATACAGCAAAATAATGCAACAATATCATGTAGAAGGTTTTATAGGAATATTGTATTACTCAACTTGTATGTCAACAACACAAAGTTGGAATTCCAAATGAGTGACATCTGTAGTGTACAAATACATTGATGTAAGATTAACGTTAAAGCATTGTATAAAAATCGACATTTTATCAATGAGATAGAGTCGACATCTTTTAAATATGGGTGAATATTTCATATCTTGCTACCTTTATAATTGGCTAAATTCATTTTTAAGAAATAGAATCCTCTGTGTTCAAATGATCAATCTATTGAAAAAAATTGTTTCGATTATTTCAACATTTGGCAAACAGTAAATTTACATAAAAGCATATATCAATGATACTCAAAATTAAACTTGCTGAAACAGCCCAGTTTAAAAGTATTGTACAAGTACGCAGTCACGTTCAATTATTTTATCTTTGTCAATATGTGTTATTATTTTATTTTAATCATTATCAAACTGCTGTTTATCTGGGACGTTCAGATACGCAGCTTCTGTTGTACCCATATTCTCAGTGCTGGATATAATCTTGCATCCAGTTCATGTTAAGTTATGGGCATAGAAAACTCTGGAGGAGAGAACCAAATACATGATAATGTCAGTACGTTTCAGAAACCAAATTGTGGACTACTATGCACAATGGTATTCATAAGAGCTCACTGGATATAGTGCGGAGGTGTGTCCTAAATTACTACTCTGGAGATAAAAAATGAAGCATTATAATCAATATTATTGTCATCTGAGATCTATAAACTAATTGTAATGAAATAGCAAGCAAACACATACGAATCCACTTGCCCTAATTGACCTTTCCCAATAAACAGCACTAACCGATCTAAGCTGGTATAATATTTCAAATTTGACAACGGTAGAGTCATTATAACCTCATTGGTTGATATCTTTTGCCGAAGTACATGTGATACATCCCTTTTTTTGCAATATATTCTTTAACTTATACTTACATTTGCCTTGGTTGCAGTATAGCCTTGGTGGCTTTAAGACCTTGGTAGTCATTTATATATGCCTCTGTTGCAATAGACCTAGGTGACCATTTATATATGCCTTGGTGGCAATAGACCTAGGTGGTCATTTTTATATGCCTTGCCTTGGTATCAAATATACCTAGGTGGTCATTTTATGATAAAAAATTTTCTATTTTTTTACATTTGCCTTGGTGGCAACAATTAATTAAAATACTAGCCTTGGGGGCTTTAAAACTTTGGTGGTCATTTATATTCGCCTTGGTGGCTTCTTGATAGAACTAGATGGTAATGTTTGACCTCGGTGGCAACAATATTTTGGATTAAGACCTTGTGTAGTTATTGTAAACCAAGGTGGTCAGATATATAGTATGCCGTGCGGCAGTTAAACTGTTAAATGCAGGGCAAAGTGCTATCGCGTTATTATATTTTAGGAAGAAGTGGGGGCTCTGGCCATTTTGGAAGAAGAATAATAAATTGTTTACAGGGTAAATAGTTTCTTTTGCAACTTTTGAGTGTTGTGGATTTATTTATTTATTATTACATCGTACATACTGATAGAACGTGCTTTTTAAAGACTTTGATAGAAAGGAATACAAAGATTGAGAAGTGGAATAATTTAGTGTAAGATTACATGTCACTTGATATTGTTGTTTGCCAGAGTAATATGGTTTAAATTATAAGGTGTCTGCGTCGAGGTCCGCGTTTAGCGGTCTGTTTGATTTTACATAGAATTGAATAGAATGCTTTTGTTTTCAGGTGATGTTACCTACAGTTTCGACAAGCTGGTGAATGAAGGAGAAGCAATATGACATTGCACGATAATTCATCTCAATGAGTTCGATCAACCTAAAGGGAAAGGATTTTTCTTATCAGAATCTGGTGAGAACAATTTGCAAGTTTAAGTAATGTATTGATTTCAGAAAATGTGATAAAAATGATAAAAAAAAAATTGGTGAAAATTATGTTTGTCTGTATTGAAAAAGGCAGAAGATGCCGATATGGCACGGTACTATATTAAAAAAAAAGAAAACATCTGTGATGGAAACAGTTTTATGTTGAAATGAACCAGTTTAAAAGTAATTATAGTTACTGTAATTGTCGGTAATTTTATGATGTTTACTATTGGATGTGTATATAATTTCATTGATGTGTTGAAATATGTCACAAAAATTTGTTTCTATTGGGAGATTAAATAATGGTTGCAATATTTTTGTTTTGTTTTATTTAATAAATATAATGTTAAATGGTTTTATATACTAATACCAATGTATACTAAAATTGTAATGTATGGATCAATTTTTTAATTTAAAATTCTTTGTCTACAGTTCGAGGGACACTTATTCCCTAGTGGTTTAACACGTGGATTGTAGGCGAAGGGATTTTTCCTTTTCAAAGTGTGACTAATGTTGTCTTAAGTACAAATAAACAAGTTGTTATTGATTCATATATTTTCAGCAGAGTTGTGAAGAATCTAGCGGAAATACAATTGTCAATGTTCCTTTTAGATTAGAAAGTAAAGAGAGTGTTTGATTTAACAACAGTAAAGTAAGAGACAAGCAAGCATAGTTGACACTTGAAGGTGAAGTCCCTTTGCTTACAACAAGTTTTCCACAAGCTGAAGTCCTTTTGCTTACAACAAGTTTTCCACATGCTGAAGTCCTTTTGCTTACAATGGAATTTAAGTTAATAGACTTAAATTCAGTTATCGCCGGGGCCACTCACGGATTGTGTTTCATGTTTTAGATTTACCCAACATGTGTGACGTTATATTCTGTGACGTCATTTAGTCCTTTTTAGAATTGCATCGCAGCAAGCAGTTTGAAACTTTCTGTTCATTGTTTACTTTTTTTAGTGTTTTCCTGTATATTGATCTACACTTCTCACATATCACATCATTTTCTTCAAGGTTTCGCTCAATTCTTTTTCTTACAAACTGTTTCAGTGCTTTAGTTGTTATCTTACGTCTGGATTTTAGATGACATCTACCACAAACCACACACTTGAACTCTTTAGCCATCAGTCACCTGGAAAAATGTAGTGTTTCTTGACCATTGCACCAGAAGCAGCATTACATTCTTTATAAAATAGCTTTTATTTATATTCTAGCACTTTTAATCACAACATGCATAAATAAAAATCAAAAAGGGTTATTATAGTATCCTTCTCGAGGATAGTGCTCACGAACAAGATTGTTACGCAGTTATCAAAATGCAGAAGTCACCTGGGGCAGGTGCGTAAAGGATATAGTAACATGTTTGTTATATAGATGAGACCGTTGGTTTTCCCGTTTGAATGGGTTTACACTAGTAATTTGGGACCCTTTATAGCTTATTGTTTGGTGTGAGCCAAGGCTCCGTGTTGAAGGGCGTACATTGACCTATAATGGTTTACTTTTATAAATTATTATTTGGATGGAGAGCTGTCTCATTGGCACTCACACCACATCTTCCTATATCTATTTGTAAAGTTTTTGTGCAATGAGAATATTCCGAATTAGATACAGTCTCTAGCGCAACTTGTCCCAATGCTCACTCTGATAAAAAAAAAACAGACAAAATTACACATAAAACACAAACAATTGTATAATCGAAAAAAAAATTGAACCCCCTTTTTGTTTACCTCCCCCCTTTGGAGAAATTACCCTTAAGTAAATCCCAGCCTACTCCTTTAAGGTATGATATCTTGTATTACAATTTCAATGCGATCCATACACTTTAACACAAGCTTTTGTCTGAAAACTGAAATATAATTCTTGCATGTATTTGGTCATTTTTTGGCCCCCGACTTCCTAAATGTATTACCCCCAAACTTAATCCCTACCTTTCTTTTGTAGTATTGAACCATCTGCTAAAATTTTAAAGCGATTCATTCACATAAACTTAAGTTATTGTTTGGAAACCAAATGTGTCTTGGACAACGACATGATATTAATATAACTAAAAAATGTTGCGGTCGTATTAAAAGTCTTTAACAAACAGTTTACGATGCATGGACTTGATAATATGTATTTGATTTTCGTACATGTATTTATTTTATTACATATATGGTACATAATGCCCCTTTCAAGTATAATCAATAACACTGAATAATTTTGCAACTTACATTTAAGTTTAATACATGTTTTCACTACCACCGCCATCTTTTAATGTCTAGGACAATCCATGCGTGAATAAACCAAGCCATGGGTATTGCTGTGACGTACAACGTATCTCGAATCTAAAAGAAGAAAAAAAGTTATGTTGATTAAAAATGTATCATAGATTTTCGCTGTGGTTGGCATGGTTTGTGTGTGGGGTAGGGTTACTGACTATCCTTTATGGCATAACTGTGCCGACAGCACTTGCCGAATCATATCCTGTTCTAACCAGAAAATATTGAAAAACATATAATCCTGTTCTAAACAAAAATATTGAAAAAACATACCCTGTTCTATAAACGCTCAAAAAATGTAGACCCTGTTCTAGACCGTATAAAATAGATGCAGTTCTAGACCTAGGCTCTATACTGTATCTTAAACAGTTATATACGCGATCCTGTTCTAGACAAATACTTTGTTTAAAAAAGACCTTGTTCTCACCAGCAAGACATGAAAGGACGACCCTGTTCTAACCAGCAGGACATGAAAAAGGGAGACTGTTCTAACAAACAGGGCATGAAAAAGTTACCCTGTTTTGCGGCACACTCATACCACTAAACAAATAGGAAGTAACCCCCCTTGCAACAACACCGACAAGGACACATAAGAATTGACTATAAAAATCATTCGAAAATGGCGTAACTCAGCAGATGGATGGATACAAAGCAGAAATATTTTTTAAAAATACACAGAGTTGGCGTGACAGGGAAGCATAGCCGTTAATTGTTTGCTTGTTGGTTTTTTAATCATTTAAGCTGAGAAGTCACTTTCAATAAAATCATGAAAGGAAATAACAGTAATATTCATTATCTACAATTCCCGCATGATATAGGTCTAGTGAACATTTTTGTGCCTTATAAGTGTTTGTTATGTTTGTTATTTCCTTAAAGAACCGATTATTACATTCAGGTGATATTATTTATATATTTAAAAAAAAAAAAAAAAAAAAAAATGTGTCTGAGATACGATCGTCCACCGTCTAGGTTGCAGAGCAGCGATGTGTACCATTGAGCCACGGCGGCTGATCAATTATACAACGTAATTTTAATGTACTTAAAAGTTTTATCAAAATCGGTGATGGATATTTCCCCCTCTAATTCAGTTGATAAACTAAATAAATCTTGCTGGGTTGATTAGTTTTTACAAATATCGAAGTTGAAACAAAAAATACGTGTATTTTACCGCATAGTATTTTCTACAGAAATATTTTTGCCATTGGCATTGCTCATGATCGTCTGCCGCTTCCCTGTCATCACATTATCTCAAGTTTATCGGCGATTTGTTGCTCTGTTTACAAAATGTTTTATAACAGATTTCTAATCAAATCATTTTTCAATTTATATAAAAAATATTGAAGTACATACCTTTGTTTTACGGCTCTCTGGGTTGCCAATGTAATCTATCGTGTCAGTTCCTTCCGACAGAAACCGTTAGAGTCACAAAATAAGTCTTACAATCCGGCATTTCAAAATGAACTATTAATTGTTCATTAAATAAAATTCGTTGTTGATTTCCATGTATTTATATCACTGGAAAAGTCAACATAAGTCTTTTAACTTAATCTACGTGTATGAAAATGAGCTTGGAAACATGTACGTAAATTCGGGAAATAAAACGAGTTCATTCCGTCAACCGGTAAAAAGTAAGTTTTTCGGTCAAAATTCCGACAGTTTTTTTTAAATTTCAATATGAGCGGACGCTCGCCCCAAAAAGTCCTTTTGTAAGGTGACACAAAATTACATGTTTGGCAATATTTAAAAATATCTTCTTGGGGCGAGCGTCCGCTCCTATTTAATTCATTCGATATTACTGTTAGGTACCGACCATTTTGTTGTTTTTGCGTTACTAGGCAAAGAAAAACGTGTCGTTTCGATTGTTAAAAGTTAAAAATATTCGAACTTCAATGGTGTTTTTATTAGTTCGATATTTATGGAAGTTAAAAAACATGTATTTCAGAAAAACAATTGTCTCTAATTTTTCACTTAAATAGGGGGCCAATTAGATAGCTTATCATACCTTCTCCTTTTGTAAGGGGTAAACTTGAAAATTGAAATGGTAAAGTAAACTAGTGTAAGAATTTGTATGGTTATAACCTGACTCATGCTTTTAATGTTTATTAGAAGTAATCTTAGAAATAATTCGTTTTATCGATCGTCATTTTTTAACCATATTGCATCGCCACGTGGAGAGCACATGCAAAGACTGAATGAGAAATTGGTCCCATGAATGGATTATTCGTTTTCATTTTTATAATTATTTAATTTTTACAAGTGTGAGTAATTAGGTGCAACATTGTCATAAGATTTGCAGATTATAATCATGTTTACCATGCGTCATTGTATATTTCTACATAAATTAGATGCACGACGAGTTTAATTTGTTTTTATTTTAATTTTTTTATATATTACTTTTTCCCCATATCTTATACTATTGAAATTGAGTATTGACAGATCATCTAGTGCCTATGGGTAAGCCTAACAAATTGTATTTTGCGCTGTAACAGCTTGCAGGTTAGTAACGTGTCTTTAATGATTATGTGTTGTGGGGCAGGTGTTATTTAATGAACTCCCGAAAACTTTCGAATTAAAAGTAAATATTCCTTAAGAGGGTATACATCGGTAATTGTGTTTCTAAATCTCTCATAGCACATATACAGCAAATATTCCATGAAAGGATATGAACGTAAAAGGGACGTACTCTTTGGGGCGAAGGACCCAGGTTTGTAACCGGAAGTTATACTTTCGATACAAATAAACAAAATCTTGGAAATCTTGAACAGAGACCATACCCGGAGTTAAGAAGCAGTAGCCAAAAGAAATCATTGCTAAATGTTAGCTTGCTGGTGGATTTAAGCAAATATTATTATTATCTGTATATATCCGGCTATAAATTTTGCGTGTACCTACACATGATTTGTGTACTAAAAATTGTCTAGAGTCGTTCATCACAGTGACATGTATACATTTTTTAGTTGCTACTACTCTCTAGCCTAGACTAGGTCGATATGGTATGAATAGTTCAGTTAAATCAAGAATTTAGCCATATGTAAACAGGCCACAGCTTGAATTATTGTTGTAATAACTCAATTATATACTAACATTACACTATGTTGCTATCAACTGACTATGGATTTAAGTTTAATGAATATATAAATCTGTATATATACCAATTTTGAATTATTTGTTTTTAAATTATTGTCAACACAACTACATGTATGAGTATACATAATTTTTAATTGTTATTGTTTCTTTGTACAGTCATATGGTTTTGTTATGTCAATGCTATGTAGCATGGTGGAACTAATATTTACTTTTTGTTGAGTTGTAGCACAATGTTGGGTAGATCAGTTAGAGACCTTGCTCGGCCACAGAACACGGCCAAGGGTTGTAACAGTTGGACCAGAGACTTGAACAGCAAGGAAACATCAGTTTTTACGGATGGGTTACCAGACTGTACTGGATTCACGACTCATCACGCCACTAACTCAACTCCTTTGGTCACCTACATTTGTACATTGAATCATCATCAGAAGTTATTTATGCCAACCGCTAGAGTTTTGCATTAGTATGATCCAGTTGAGAATTTTTCAGGTAATCGTCAGATTTACTAGTTAAAAGCAGTATATTACTTTTAAATTAAACCCCCTCATGTACAAATTAAAATGTACATGTGATTACAACATATAACAAACATATTTATAATGTATATAGATTAAGACAACTTTTTCTAATCTTATGGGTTAGATTGAAAAGATTTGTGTAACGTTTGTATCTCAGTTTCTAAACTTAAAATTGCTGAATGTGTTACTTTTACAAATTTATATGGCCTTACAATGATGGGATGCCGCATCATGTGTTTGAAATAAAAAACTTTCGTAAATATGAGGTTACATTCTATATAATTGTTATATAATATATTACATTGAAACTTTTAAATGTTGTTTGGTATTTATCACATTTTGAATGGAGGACGCTATTGATTTATATAACATTATAATATTTATCTTGTTTAAAAAAAAAATCAGATATGCATGTACTGCATGAATACAGATTTGCAATAAAGTACCACAATTTAAAGGACAAAAGTTTATAGAAGTGTATATTTATTGATCACTAATTTAGGACAGACTTCTTATTGCTGTTTGCCACAAACCCTACCAACCAGTCTCAGGGTGTGGGACATTTTCATTATTATTGATTTTTTTTTATGCATGTATGTATATATTAAGGGAAAAAAGGGGTCCAATGGTTTTATCTTGTAATCAACTTTTAAATGAGACTATTTCAAGTTTTGTGTAATTTAAATTTGTCAGTAGCAGTTAAATGGATATGTACATGTTATATTAGCAAATCTAGTACAAACTAAGTAATTATTTACAGCTTGTCTTGCAGTCTGCTCCACCGTTAAAAATCTTTAGTATTTAGGTGTCGAAAACAGCTTTAATTTATATATATACATTTGTACTAGTCTGGAATGTATTGTAATCTTCATCCTGGGAATTCTAGAAGTTGGCCAATTTATGAGTATCGTACACTGTATGTTTAGGTGCCATTTGTTATTTTAGGCTGGTGCATTACGAGGAACTTTTCATTTGCATGAATCATTGGCCCTACTGGTTGCTTGGAAACAGTTTTTTCCAAATTATGGTTGTTATTTATTATGAAATTATAGTCAGATAGTACCGGTTGAATTTCAGTAACAGTTAGCTGAATGCTGGGACTATTTGAAATGTTATGCTTTTAATTATGAGGGTATCTAGATGTTGTTAAGCACTTGTTTGTGTTTTGTTTTTTGTGTAACACAGGTCATCCTTTATAACTTTTGATTGTCCTAACAGGTAACTTTAACCAGGTTTACTTTGATTAATATAGGCCTTCTTGTGATATCCAAGTTCAAATCACCTTGTCCTTTAATGGAAATAAGGTTTCATTTGGGCAACCTGGTTCAAACCCAAGATGAGAGAGAGAGAGTGGTTGCTGCTGTTTTACTAAATGTTTGTTTCTGCGTACATGGATTTAGACTATGTATAGGGTTCTCATAGTCATTCTTTTAATTTGCGTTTGCCTGAGTTGATCCAGTTATTCTTGCTTTGTATTAATGGGCGTTTACATTATAATAATTTCACTCCTACATAGTCATCTTACACATTCAGGTATTGACCATCCAATCTTTTATGGTAATACACTTTACAACGGACAAATGTCAGCTTTTACCTCAAAAACTAACAAAACATAAAAGCAAACTTATATAAAGTAGAAATACTGTTGCCTGCATATATATGGCTTATTTTGGCTTTAATATTGATTCACTTGCACATCTATGCATCAGACTAAAACTCCTTTATTTTTAAACCAGTTGCAGGTATGATAAGAGTTATGTTTTTCTAATATATTTTATGGTGATATGATATTAAACCCCCATGACGGGTTGGTGCTAGATTTTTGTATATATTCAAGACATAGTTTTTCGAACAGTTTAATTGAGGTCTGGAGCTGGCATGTTGGTAACTGTTCGTAGTCCCTTGTTGATTTTTGTAATATCGTCATTCTCAATTTTTGTTTTGTTTAATTTGTTACTTATTCTGATATTGGACTCTTTATTATTTT
This sequence comes from Mytilus galloprovincialis, assembly GCA_037788925.1. Lineage (NCBI taxonomy): Eukaryota > Metazoa > Mollusca > Bivalvia > Mytilida > Mytilidae > Mytilus > Mytilus galloprovincialis. Next base: position 28,029,983 of record CM075342.1, on the reverse strand, counting down.
TACTGTGCGTATTGTTGTGCGTTGCCTCTTCTTCATTTAGTTCAGATTTTGAAAAACTTGTTTAACCCCTCGTCATTTAAGTATCTGTTCCATGTCTGGGGCCTCTTGCGTATGTTAGCTCGGGATGAATTTTTTTTTTTGATTTGAGTTTAGTATGACATTCATTATCACTAATCTTGTGTTGGTATGAATTCAGTGACCTGGTAAAAAAAAATTCATTATGGATGAAGCCATTTCTGGTTTTTAGAGGGATTGCTTCAGATGCTTAGCCCCAACTGCAGATGTTTATCCTGCTATTACCCCAAGGGAATTTTTACAGTTATTTCAGACCTTTAGTAACCGTTTTATTTTAAAAATTTGTAAGTTGCACACCACCCGTACATACCATGTATCAGAGAGGACAGTCTTTCTTTTTTTCATGAGTTCGGTTCTCTAGTTGATTTATTGAATTCATTTCCTATCTCTTTATGATTTGTTAAGGTGTTGCTTACTTGTACATTTTGTATCTCTCTCAACAAAATTGTGACATTACTAATTTACTAGGATTGGATATTTTTTTTTTTAGTAATTTAATGTGTGTCAAAATTGAGGTTTGAGTTTTTAAGAAAGTATTAAACACTCCAGGCCAGAGTCATGCTGAAGTTTAGCAATATTTTCTTATCTTGTGTTGAATTCAGTGTATTTGAAGCTGTCCTTTCATTGATTTTGGAGGATTTTTAAATGGGTTGGAGATCCAATACTGACACTTAATACAGGGTTTTACAGAAGAATTATTATTTTTCTTGATTTATTATACTTTAAATTGTATTCGTATTACTATGTAGCTATACTTCCATGTAGCTATTTGCCGTACAGAATTGTAGGAGTTTTAATGTTTGAATAGTAGAATCCTCAATAAATATAAGTATGTTTTTGTAGCAGACTGACATCCTCCAGATGGGGTTGACTTAGGTTTAGCCACAGAAATGCATTTTTGTGGTGGCATATTTGTCGCATGTTAAAAAGTTAACTCAGAATATATAATGAAACTATAAAGATCCAACATATTTTTAATAAACTTGTAGTGGTATTGACACAGGTAGTTCTAGAATGGGTCTTTGCCAATGAGATGAAGAACATGATCAGATGGAGTGTGAGATTCATCATTCTTAAGTAAGGATTGTCTCAATTTAGACCAATGCAAACATGGACTGGTGCTGCTATAGAATTTACAACTATTTATTGCCGTTATAATAAGCTGTCCGGTTGCTACATAAAATATTATGATTTTCGATCAGACCAGAACTTTTTCAACTAGACGCTTTTCACTTGTCACCCTTAACCTGCTTATGAAATTAATTCTTAACATCTTTATATTATTTGTTGATATACTATAATATACTATATTTTATGATATACAAATTTATCATATATATGGATCAAGTTGTGCGTTAAATAAAAAAGCTATCTATCTACCTAGATTATTTAATATATATATGTACCAAGTTGTACGTTAAATAATATCTATCTATCTATCTATCTATCTATCTAGATTATTTAATATATATATATTTATATATTTCCCAAGTTGTACGTTAAATAAAAATATCTATCTATCTACCTATCTGTAGTTATCTCATATCTGGTTCACAGCTTTGCAGCGAACCGCCCTTTTTATGGCGGTTGACAGAGTCTCTGTTTTCCTCCGTCAATGTGGCAGAATTCGCTGCATAGAATCTTAATGTTAACTATGAAATTTTAGGTTTTTGGATAATACAGACTACACTTGTGTATCCCACGGTGTTTTCTAAATTTAAAGCACCAGTGTATCTCACGGTGCATCTTTACATATTCATATATATCTATCTTCACATATATCTATCTTCATATATATCTATCTATCTTCCTGGTTGCCATATTATCTTCGGGTAACCGACCATAGATCTATCTACATATACATAGTCTATGGTCTATCTATCTATCTATATATATTATTTATTATATGAATCTATCATATTATGAATAAAAGCTGTGGCCAGATATCGCCAAACCATAAATGTATTTTGTTTTAATGGCACCATCTGAGATAATGGAATTTAAGTTAATAGACTTAAATTCAGTTATCGCCGGGGCCACTCACGGATTGTGTTTCATGTTTTAGATTTACCCAACATGTGTGACGTTATATTCTGTGACGTCATTTAGTCCTTTTTAGAATTTCATCGCAGCAAGCAGGCTGTTTAAATTTTGCAAGCGGTAAACTTGAAAACCCGCCCTCCCACTCCTTTTTATTGAACAAGATACTGCATTTTTGAATTTTTTTTTTTTTTTTTAACGATAACAAATATTTTTATTCAATTATTTCCTGCTATATAAATACCTAAGTAGCCCAGGTCGCATACTTAGGGACCCCTGCTTTTTAACAGCCTCACTTGACCAGGGAAAATATCAAATGAGTTTAAACTTCCCATAGTTTACGTAAGTATACATTTAAAAATAACCAATACAATTGATTTTACCTGCTACGCATCACTGGCACTGTAATTCATAATAATTAACGTATATCCGGTTCACTGACTTACATTATACATGTGTTGATTTAAACGTGAAAACTATATATTTGATTGAAAAAATAATAATAGTTATAGTTAGAATTAGAAATTATTGAATTAATGTGAATGAACAAAAGTTGAAATGATTCTGTGACTGACGTATGGATTATAAAAGTATAAAGCACATGTGGTGAGTACTGATATATAAGAAACGTGATATGTGTAATTTACAAATAAACATATTAATATGCACAGACATAGATTCAAATATCAATTACAGTACAAATCTTTCTTTCTGTAAAAAAAACCCAATACCAAACAAACATAGTGTTCCCTACGTTCTTCCTAAGATATAGTATTATTATTACATATGGAATCAAACACACCTTTAGTTTGGAGCAGTTGAACTAAAAATATTTACCTACATATTTCCGATAAAGAGTTCAATTTTTAATCTACATATATATTTTATATCTGACCGTAGTAAAAGTAGTTTTAATTCGTTTTTCATATGCAATTTTAACAAAGCCTGTATAGACTGCATACTCAGTTTATTTTTTTCGAATTTGCATTTATTACGTATTTTCCAAATAGCCCATTTACAATAAAGTATTATTGCGTTAACAATTATATTATTCGAATTATCTAAACAGATTCCTAATAGAATATCTTTTTCAACGAGTGCATCGTTATTTATTAAATTACACAGTTGTAAATTTCTGATAACTGTTTCTATCAATGGTTTAACATTGTTACATTGGTAAAATAAATGCTCAAGAGTTTCAATGTTATTGTTTTCATCACATAAGTGAAATTTTCCATTTGACATACGCATTATTTGCAGTCTGTTTTCTGTATATATAATCCTGTGTATACATTTCCATTGAAACTCTTTAACTTTTCTATTAATATCCAGTTTACTGAGATTTAGCCAAATTTTTTCCCAATTTATGTACTCGCTATACAAATTTTCCCATTTTGTTTGACATTTAGGGGTCTCAGTTATGTTTAAGTTTAACTGAAGATATTTTAATGTCAAATCTTTGATTTTAATGATTTTGTTATCTGGATTTATAAATTCAAAGTTTTCAGAAATTTTGATTTTGTAGTTTTTTAAAGTGCGTTGTACATCGTTATTTCTTAAAACCTGTATAAAAGTTTGCGGTACGGCACTTTTAATTCGTGAATATTCCGAAATACAATTGCATTAATCTATAAGTTGTTGATATATTTCATTGCACGATTTAAATTCATTGGTATTATCATCCCATATATCACCAATGGTTTTTATTAGACTTTTTGAAAAAGAAGAATAAAATATAGATTTTCTTTGAAATAAAATATTTGAGTTTCCAAATAAAGGCTGTTTTTTTACTTCCATTTTATTAGTTATTATACCCTGTGTGATCCTTATCAATTTTGACCACGATTGTAAAGCGTTTTTGTAATAATGTGGTAGTTTTTTTTTTATCTCAAGACCTGAAAGGTCTGAACATCTACACAGAAAAAGTTTATCTGCAAATTTTTTATCATATTTTTTTAACCAAAATTTACCTATCGCATTCCAACTTGATAATGGCTTGTGTAATATTGAATATATCGATTTGATATATTTACTTTCTATCCAACTATCCAAATTTACCATCCCCATGCCCCCCTTTTTGCCGTCTAAACAACAAACCTTCCGGTCTACTTGATTCACTTTACCATCCCAAATAAAATCCCATATTATCTTATTTAAGTCTTTTTTATGTTTTTCAGGTATACCTCTTATTTCTAATTCATAACCACACACTGAAATAATTAAATTTTTAACAATAAGGACTTTTCCAGAGTATGTCAATTTTCTACTTTTCCAGATGTGTACACAATTTTGTACTTTTTCCAATATTGATTTCCATATTTTATCGTTATCAATGTTATAACCATGGTGAATACCTAGTGTTTTTATGTTATCTGTTGTCCAGCTTATCTTTTTAAAAGTAGGCCGTTTGCGTTTATTTGCGCCAATATTTATTCCCTTAGTCTTTTCGTAATTAATTTTTGAACCCGAGGCCTTTTCATATTTGTCTAATATTTCGAAAGATTTTCTAACAGAACTTTCATTTTTATTAAATAATTGCGTGTCATCAGCAAACATATTCAATTTGATTTCTATTAGCTCCCCATTTTCTTCCCTGGGCAGCATAATACCTGCAATGTCTTTGTCTGCCCTTATTGCACAAGCCAGGGGCTCTGCTTGTAATATATATAAAAAGGGGGCTATAGGACACCCCTGCCTGGCTGATCTAGAAATTGAAAAATATTTAGAGACGTAACCATTTGTTTTTATACATGTCTTAGCACTTTTTAATAGCATTTGAACCCAACCACGAAAATTGTCCCCAAAATTAAATTCCTTCATAACGAAGTCTAGCCATCCCCATTCCATCCTATCAAAAGCCTTTTGTTGGTCAAGAAAGACAATTATACCCTCTTCATCCTCACTATCAATATATTCTATGATATCCTGTATCATTCTATTTGCTTCCGTTATATGTCTGTCTTTTACAAACCCTTTTTGGTCGGGATGTATAAGCTTAGGAAGGACTATTTTTAATCTTTCTGCTAGTATTTTTGCTATAATTTTATAATCACAATTCAGTAATGTAAGAGGGCGCCAGTTCCGTATGTTTTCTCGTTCCCCGCCCTTAAATAGTAGTGTTAAAACTCCTTTATATTGTGAGTCCGACATTGTTTTTTTATTAAATATTTCTTGCAATAACGTTAAAAATTCCTCTTGAATTGTATTCCAAAATAATATATAAAATTCTGATATGATCCCGTCCTCCCCTGGGGATTTATTTGTTTTTATAATTTTTAGAACTTTCATTATTTCCTCTGCATTAATTTCACGGTCTAGTAATTGTTTGTCGTCCTCATTTAGTTTGTTTTCGATATGGCTTGTTAAATATTGAGCATTTTCCAAATGCCATCCCTCGGAACTAAATAAATTTGAGTAAAATTTAACTTGTTCATTTAGTATTCCGTCTATATTGTGTTTATAATGCCCATTTTCTGTTTTTATTCGACTCCATAATTTATTTTTACCGTTTTGCTTTTCAAGATTGAAAAAGTAGCTAGACGATTTTTCACCTTCTTCCGCCCATTTTACACGCGCCCTTATTTTTGACGCCTCTGATTTGTTCTCATAGTATTTTTTAATTAGCGCTTCTATTTCTGAAATCTTATTTTCAACCTCACCAGAGTTATTACTGTTTAATTTTAGTTTTTCTAATTTCTGCTCAAGGTTAATAATATAACTTTTTGAGAGTTTTTGTTTAATGTTTTACTTACTTCCATTGTTAATTTTTTTATTTTTTATTTTGTGACATCCCACCAATCTTGTATTTTTTCGAACCTTTTTTTTTCAGTTTTCCAGGTTTCCCACCCAATTTTGAATGCATTCTTAAATTCTTCACTTTTTATTGTATTTATATTCATTATCCATATACCCGGGCCTCTTTGTATTTCATCAAGTTTTAATTTTACCGACACAAGATCATGATCGCTAAAAGGACAATTCGAGATACCAACATTGTAAACTTTATTTGAAAGACTTTTGTCACAAAAGATATAGTCGATTCTAGACTTAGAATTTCCTCTCTGAAACGTATACCGTTTGTCTTTTGGATACCTATCTCTCCATATGTCTGTAAGATCATATTGTGACAATAAAAAAAGTAATTCCTTTGTACCAATATCATCACGAGAGTGAGAAGGATTTCTATCATTTGTTTTGTTAAGAGTACAGTTAAAATCACCTACCAAAATATTGTAATGATCTACACTATCGTCTGTAAAATTACCCAAAAAATTATGAAATGATTCAAACAGCCGTTTCCTGTCGACGCCGCGATTGTTAGCATAAATATTTGAAATATGATAAATCGCACTTTCCGTTTTTATGCTACATTTTATTATTCGACCGTTTTGTGAGTTAGTATTATCAAACACAACTTCGCCGGGACAATTGTTTGTTTGTAAAATAGAGACACCACGAGAATCACTAGTTCCGCAGTTCCAAACACTTGTATTGCCCCCATTTATTTTCCATTCATTTTGCCACTGTATTATATCATTCACTGTGCAATGTGTTTCTTGTAGACAAATCAAATCATATTTTTTGTTCGCTAACCAATTGAAAACTAAGTTACGTTTTTTTGTTATCACGTAAGCCGTTTACAGTCAATGTTATGATTTGGATCGACATTCTTATTTAAAGTACATGATTTGGTTTACATTTTAACACCGCTATGCCTCGTTGATTTATTCGAAAGTTCACGATCAACGACACCGATTTATATTTACTTTTAATTTTACGAGTCATTGACCAATTATGGCAATACACAAGTAGTGAACACATTTCAAATTGTCTATATAAAAATATAACAATACAGATACAAAGATTCAGTTTGAAGTACAATAGATTGAAAAAAAATCTATAATAATAATTCAAAATCTGCAATTCAGTAAAATAAAACATATTTACAAATAACATTTTGGATTAATTTTTTGTTTCATAGTTTTACATAAAAGTCACAAATACAATAGTAATTAAGTTTGTGTATCATCACTCATGTCCATCTGGAGAACCTGGTTTACTCTGTTTACTCTCTTTCTCTGCAGACATTGGCGTCAGCGATATTTCACTAAGTTTGCGCTTAGTGTCACAAGGACGAGGAGTGTTCTGAATTGGTGATATCTTTGGATGAAGAAATTCACGTAGTTTGACTCGTATTGTTTGAGCCCTTCAATTGTGATATGAACTCCACTAGAGTCTGTTTTTTCATAAAGTGACTTAACCACGGTACCATTTTTTACGAATATGTGTTCTACGTCGATATAGGTCAGCACTTCATCTTTGAGACATAATTTTTCCAAGAATTTGTTCACATTTGTAGCTGTTTCATTTATTGTGTGAATATGATTACTGTTCCCTTTTCTCGGAATAATACCACACACACCAATATCCGCGTTTGGAAATGCTTGTTTGACTTTAACTATAGCTTGTGTTGCAAAAACATTCACCTGATCACTGTCGTGTTTGTTTCTACTTAAGTCGTTAGTACCCAAGCTTATGATGACCTTGCCTACATTTGAACCATTGCTTTTCACTCGGTGATTTTCATAAGCCGCACCCAAACCCTTATCAATTTGTTCTAGGGTGGCACCATTTATAGAGGCATTGATTAGATTATCTTCAAATCGACCAACTCTCAAAGAATTTGAAGCTCCTAACATTACGTTTGTCCCTTTTGATTTGGTGTGGTATGTATTAGGTGTTTGTAGATGGTTTGCTGCCACTTGTAAGGGGTCGATGGACTCACTTTTATGTTTGTCGTTTTCCTGAGCTTCTCTACCTTCGAGAATTTCACTAGCATAATTACCATAAGATTTAAATATAGTATGTTGTTTAAAATTGGCGCAGTCAGTACGGACATGCCCGTTTTTGTTACAGAAAGAACATTTTGATTCGTTTTGACAGTCCCTTGCAAAATGCCCTATTTCTGAACAGTTATAGCAGCGCTTACTATGGTCAGGTTTATCTTTGAATTTATTTTTCAGGTGTGTGTCGGTGATAGTGGTGATACAGATTTGACTGATGATGTTAACTCGTTTGCTGTTGAGAAAAGTGACTTTTATTTGAACTTTGAGCATCATAAATATATTCCCGTAAATGGCAGAATTCGCTGCATTGAATCTTAATGTTAACTATGAAATTTTAGTTTTTTGGATAATACAGACTACACTTGTGTATCCCACGGTGTTTTCTAAATTTAAAGCACCAGTGTATCCCACGGTGCATCTTTACATTTTCATATATATCTATCTTCACATATATCTATCTTCATATATATCTATCTATCTACCTGGTTGCCATATTATCTTCGGGTAACCGACCATAGATCTATCTACATATACATGGTCTATGGTCTATCTATCTATCTATATATATTATATATTATATGAATCTATCATATTATGAATAAAAGCTGTGGCCAGATATCGCCAAACCATATATGTATTTTGTTTTAATGGCACCATCTGAGATAACAAGCTTTCCACATGCTGAAGATCTTATTCAAATAATGACTGTTCATTTTGATATGAGTTCATTGCCTTAACGCTACTTTTAAAAGATTGAATGTGGTCAAATTCATTAGAATTTATTGAATTATTAAACTATTTATAAAGAACTGTGTACATGTATCTTGAAATGTTTAGTAGAGTTGTAAAGTAATTAAGGGATTATATTTAATAAAAGTGTTGAAGATATTTTTGTTTTGAGTTTTGGCGAATACTATTCCATAACGGAAAGCGTTGCTAGTGGTGTAATAATTGCGATTGGCATGTATATATGATGTATGGACAACAGGGGGGTTTTCTATGCCCATAATTTAACATGAACTGAATGCAAGATTATATCAATCTTTTGCTTTAGTACATGTGATACATCCTCATTCTTTCAATATCCAAGTGGTGGTTGGTTTAAGGTCAGGCAATACATATTGACTGTTTGGGTTGATTAGGTTCTTGATTAGTTCCAACTTCTCCCACCCATTGGTACCAAAATGTTGATATGTTTTTATATTTATATTTTGATATTGGTATTACATGTATGCATTTTGGGTTGATGAGCATGAGACATCATAAGAAAAACACAAGAATTAACATGGGGACATGCTGACGGAACACCTCTGATTTAGCATTTTCTAAGGGAAATGTCAATTAGGGCAAGTGGATTCGTATGTTTGTGCTTGCTATTTCATTACAATTAGTTCATAGATCTCAGATGACAAAAATGTTGGTTAATATGCTTCATTTTTTATATCCAGAGTAGTAATTTAGGACACACCTCCGCACTATATCCAGTGAGCTCTTATGAATACCATTGTGCATAGTAGTCCACAGTTTGGTTTCTGAAACGTACTGATATTATCATGTATTTGGTTCTCTCCTCGAGAGTTTTCTATGCCCATAACTTAACATGAACTGGATGCATTATATCAAGCACTGAGAATATGGGTACAACAGAAGCTGTGTATCTGAACGTCCCAAATAAACAGCAGTTTGATAATGATTAAAATAGAATAATAACACATATTGACAAAGATAAAATAATTGAACGTGACTGCGTACTTGTACAATTCTTTGAAACTGGGCTGTTTCAGCAAGTTTAATTTTGAGTATCATTGAAATATGCTTTTATGTAAATTTACTGTTTGCCAAATGTCGAAATATTCGAAACATTTTTTTTTCCATAGATTGATCATTTGAACACAGAGGATTCTATTTCTTAAAAATGAATTTAGCCAATTATAAAGATAGCCAGATATGAAATATCCATATAGTGCGGAGGTGTGTCCTAAATTACAACTCTGGAGATAAAAAGATGTCGACTCTATCTCATTGATAAAATGTCGATTTTCATACAACGCTTTAACGTTAATCTTACATCAATGTATTTGTACACTGTACAGATGTCACTCCTTTGAAATTCCAATTTCGTACTGTTTATTGGGAATGGATGTCTATGCAGTAATTGTTGTAACTTCTTAACAGCAAGTTTATATCGCACATTACTTTTTTTTATTTAAAGCATATCTTTGTAGTTTCTGTTGTAAATAACTATATAACCTGCGTCATTTTTGGAATTTTAGAACTGTATAAGCGTCTCTTAGAGACTGTGTTCGGTTGTAACGGTTTTATTGTAAAAATGTCAAGATTGTAACAGTTTAGTCAGATAACATTAATATGATTAAATTTGCATTATAATCATACTGATGAAGGATATCTGTTTTTCAAAGTATTTCTAATATATATATATGTCATTGAAATCATTATACTTATTCCAATGGGAACAAAGTGTGCCCCTCTTCTGGCCGACTTGTTTCTTTATTATTATGAGGCGGACTTCATACAGGAACTTCTTAGCAAGAAATATAAGAAGTAAGCAATATCCTTTAATTCTACTTTCCGCTATATCGATGATGTTCTTTCACTAAATAATTCACAATTTGGTGACTATGTTGAACGCAGCTATCCCATCGGACTAGAGATAAAGAATACTACAGTTAAGTCAGCCTCATATCTTGACTTACATCTAGAAATCGACAATGACGGTCGTCGGTTGAAAACAAAACATTACGACAAAGCAGATGATTTTAGCTTTCCAATTGTGAACTTTCCATTTCTAAGTAGCAACATTCCAGCAGTACCTGCATACGGGGTAAATATCTACCAATTGATACGATATTCCCGTGCTTGCATTTCCTATCATGATTGTATTGATAAAGGGTTGCTGCTCACAAGGAAGCTGTTAAACCAAGAGTTCCAAATGGTGAAGTTGAAATCTTCCATTCGTAAATTTTACGGACGCCATTACGAGTTGATTGACCGTTATGAAATAACCGTTTCACAATGATATCGAATATGTTCCTTACGTCGTAACTACAATCCCCTTCCCTTTCATGCATGTGACCTACCGAATTAGACTATTTACTGGATTCGTTCTTTTATAATAAAGAACGAATACACGCACTACAAGTGCACAATTATTGAAATCGTAGTTCAACTACAAGTTGAACTACGATTTCAATAATTGTGCCCTTGTATGCCCTTGTAGTGCGTGTATTCGTTCTTTATTTATAAATAGTTTGTGCATGCGCGAAATTGTTAAACGCATGTGTATCATAACCTTAAACAATGTCATCAAACAAATTCATAACATCATTAAAAATTCAAAAGCGCTAAGCATGTAATAAATAGTTCAAATGTGTTAATTTTGTAACATTTTCACGCAGGTGCAAACTCAGAACATATCAAATATTAATTTCTAGTATATACGTCACATGTAAAGAAGGAATCCACCAAACCTGATAATATTTTTTACTCAAAGAAGGTCAACAAAAACGCTTTCCAGAAAAATAAGTATTTCAATCTTGAAAAAACAGCCATTTTAGAAAAGGTGGTGGCCATCTTGAAAAAATGAAATTTTCTTATGGCCAGCAGTTTTTTCTTAAAAAGTATATAATAATTATGCTTCGTGCCAATTTTCGTGCTTGTATCATCATTTGCACAATTTCCTTGATTTTGCTTGCTAATATCTTCCACTACTACGTGTAGTCTCATCAAACTCCGTTATATTTACATTGATGCGTTAAATAAACAGACACAATAAATAAAATAGTCCAAATATGGGTACATCAGTCATTTTCGTATAACAATTTTTAAAAGAACACAAAAACAGAACACAAAAACATCTACTATCTACGAACACATTCATTGATTTGAGTGTCTGACGTCAGAAAATTTTATACGTCACATAAATTTGTCGTTCAATGTGCATACAAACGATTTTAAAATTTACATAGGCAATGTTAGCATACAGGGTTAAAAAATCAAAAGTAGGTAAGAATAAATTTCAGAAATAGACCGAGATTTAAACTAGTCCAAAAGTTATATATAGAATTTATAAGAATCCACAAATAGTTATTTCCACTACGCGATTGAATGATTTTGACGTTTGTGGTTCAACGTATATAGTAATTCATAATAGAAATATATCATAATGACATATAATAGAACAATATCATACTGACGGGATCTTTTAAAGTACAGAGTCACATAATAAGAACAAAAGAAATACAAAAAGTCGCATATACAAAACAAACCACAAAAAAATGAAAGCCAATACAAACACATTGACGAGATGTATAAGTACCGAGCCACGTCAAACGAATAACACAGAAAACCATTCAACAGTAAAAGTAATATTAATAATAGAACAAAGACAAATGATAGATCTATAAAACACGTTGTTAAGACCACCGTGTATTATTTGAGAAGTTGATACGGAATATTTATCAACAAAGTCTTGGTACCTTCCGATGAACTTTTTTAGGAAAAGGACGAGACGTTCTTTGACATAACCCTGGTTCATCAACTTTCTACCCAGACACTGATGACGTTTTACAAAGTCCGAGTAGGAGCTGCAAGCTCTTGAATATCGAATAAGTTGGGAAATATCCCATATGCAGGTGAAGTTGGTATATTGCTACTAAGGTGAGGGAAATTTATAATTTCAAAATTAAAATCGTCTCGTTTGTCATAGATTCTGGTACTGAGATGACTGTGTAAGTCAAAGTCGAGATATGTCTAAAAATGAGGCGGAGGAAGCCGTGTATGTTGTTTCTTTAATTTCTAGTTCTGGGGGATATATAAATGGAACCCAATCAGAAAAGTTCGGATTGTTTATGGAAAGAACATCATCAATATATCTGAAAGTGAAATTAAATAATCTGGCTCCTTTAATCCTTTTGTTTTTGACAAGTGTCTGGAGGAACTCCGATTCATATGAAAATAAGAAGAGGTCGGCAAGAAGAGGCGCACAGTTTGTTCCCATAGGAATGCCGATAATTTGTTGGAAAAGTCTACCTCCAAACTCAACAAATATGTTGTCGATAAGAAACTCCAGCATACTGCCCACTTGTTCTTCTGTGTAGCATGTTTTACCTTTTTGTTTGTCACTATTAACGAAATATGCCTTATGAAATCCCAAAGTAATAAATGTATAGCGTATGCTACCATTTTTATGTTGAAAGGCATTGTGGATTATTTCTTTTAGGCGATTTTTTCAATTTCACATGGGGAATGGTTGTATATAGGGTTGAAAAATCAAAAGTTTTGATGGAACTAATTTAAGAAAAAGACCGAGATTTAAAATTGTCTAGAGGTTCTTTAGAATTTTTAAGAATCCACATATGGTTAATACCACTACGCGAGTAAACAGTTTCACAGTATTTCTGAAGACCCTCTTTCACTGCGGACAGGATTTTAGTCAATCTAATGGACAATTCTTTAGTAGAACATGAAGATGCGCCAGCAATATACCGTTGTTTGTATGGAATTTTATGAAGCTTTGGTATCCAATATAAACAAGGTAAGTCCTCCGATTTGGTGTTCAATGTAATGTTTATTGAAGCCATGAAGGACTTATGATTTGCTTAAATCTCATTCTTGTCAAATGATATGTCTTTGTATGTGGGATTACCTGAGTGCTCCTTTATACCCAATTCTTTTACAAGACATTCGTAGTAATACGATTTACATACAAAGACAATATTATTTGAAGCTTTGTCCGCAGGAACAACAACATGCGTATCATGAAGAGTTGATAGACATTTCATGGCCTCTTTGTCTCTGAAAACCGACTTTGGTCGATCGTTCACACAGTTTTTTAACTTGTGAATGCGACGTTTTATCAGAGACCTGATAGTTGTAACCCATTCTGACAAAGTGTCCAGTTCAACGTCTTCTCGCTTAGCCCATGCTTTGGCGTAGTCCTCAATGGAATCCATAATTATTTTGAAGTTATGGTTCCAATTGATGTGTTGGGGTTCTCTAAACTTAGAACCATGAGAAATCACCTTTCGGAGATTTCCATGTTGAATTATGTTTACAGTCACATGTCGGAGGTTTTTTTTTAGGTATTGTTCTAAGTCAAGGTCCTGCAATGCTTGTTTATAGATAAATATTTTAGGCGCAATGGTTTTGGTGTAACTGTAGGAACAGACTGATTTTGAAAATAAATAGGAATTTTAGATGTTACCTCCTTGTGATGTAGAACGTTGCAGATATTGATTGCATCAATTCCTATATTGGCAAAATCAACAGGAAGGAATCTCCTCTTTTCCTCATGTAAAGGTTCCGATCTTACTGGTTTGAAAAGACGGAAATGAGCTACATCACAAATAATACTGACTAGTCTGTATATTGCAGAAAATGTATTGGTGCCTCCTTTATCAAGTGCATAATCTCTCAAACGTTTTAGAAAATTAACTGGTTGTGAAAAGAGAATAGTTCTTATGTAATGTAACCCTAGTGGATGATGAAGATGTGAAAGAAGGTCATCAAAGCTCCCAGAGGGTGATCTAGATTTGGAAGACCTTTTTACATTAGGCCGATGGTAATGTTTTTGCCCATGACTACGTTGTTGTCGTAAGGTATTATTAAATAAACTCATTACATTAACATCACTGCAGGCAGGACTTGACAAATTTCCTATTCCTTTAATATTGTCATTGCAACCATATGGCATTGCAGTCCCTAACTCCCTTATCCAGAAATTTTCTCTATCTTTGCGGAAAGGAGTACTTAGTACAGGGCTATTTGTGTGGTGATAAATTTTCTCAATGATGCGTACTTTCATAGATAAAAGCGGGATCCCAACCCGCCCCCAAACCTGGGACAGTGGTATAACAGTACAACATAAAAACGAACTATAAAAATCAGTTGAAAAAAGCTAAACTCATCAGAAAGACAAAAATGTAAGTGGCCGTGAACGGGTACTTGTACATCCCAACAACAAAAAGACACTAGGAATAGATCTGAGAGTACTCGCAGTTAAGTGACAGCTAGTTCAAAGCCACTAACAACTTATAAATTTTTAAAAATCACGCATCTAAGACTAAATTGTTTTAAAATAATATAGTATAACAGATATAAAGAAGACTACCAATGATCTGTTACCCTGCTCTGTTACCCTTAATAAATACTGATAAAATAACAACTATCATCGATCTTCAAATTGTTTTTGACGTTTTCAAGGTTCATAAACTCTATGACACATATGTAGCTATAATATATTTCTGTTGGTATGGAGTTTAACCGTTCATGATCTTTGTAGATGAACTCATCATAGATACTAGGATTGAAATTATTTATTTACGCCTACAAAAAGACTCATCAGTGACGGTTTAATCAAATAAAGTTCAAAAAAACAAATAAAGAAAAAAGTTGAAGAGCATTGAGTACCATATATTCCAAAAAGCGTTTTTCCACATACAACTTAGGTAAATAAGTGTTAAGCAGAAAGTTGATGAACCAGGGTTATGTCAGAGAACGTCTCGTCCTTTGTTATAATATCGGAATATAACAATAAGTATTCCGTAAAATTTTCAAGTAATCTATGATGGCCTTGAACTGAAGATTCTAAGTACTGACGTTTTTTATCATCTTAATTACGTGAAATAGTATTCTTTATACATTACTTTGTCAATTATTAACCTTTACTTTTGAGTCAATTTTGAAAATATTATTTTGACGTGGCTCGGTACTTATACCTCCCATCATTGTGTTATATGCCTATGGTAGTGGTTTTTTTTCTATTCATGTCTTTCATTTTTGTTGATTTGCTTTGTCTATATGTCATTTTGTTTCACTTTGTTAGCCTTTTTGTTTTTTTATTTTTTTTTTTTTTTATAGTGACTAAGATATAACACATTGTTGTCTTCTGTACTCTAATGTTTTTGCCATTTTTACCTGTTATGTCTGTTTTGTTCATATATTGATGTCAATATAATGCAATTTTATGCGACTGTCTCACTTGTTGTTTTTGACTAGCTATATAACAAGGTTTAATTCACATTTTTTTAAATAAGGAAATGCGTGTATCAAGTCAGGAAGTTGTAGAGCATTGCGGACAAAAGAGGCCCAAAAAAATTGACAAATGCAGCTTAGGTAATCTATTCCTTAGGTAGAAACGGTGAATTTATAATTATGAACTTATCTATGATAATTCATGTCAACAAAGAAGTGTTGACTACTGGGCGGGTGATACCATCGGCAGTGGCATGTAGAGTGTGTATGATTGATTTGTTCGACTACTGTTCCGTAGTAACATACCATTTTTCTCCTTTTATTCATAGACATTTTGGTTAAAATAATTGACATACTATAAACATTAAATGAATCAATCCAAGAAAGTTGCAAGGATTGGCATCCAATTTTGTGCTAAAATATCCCGTGTTACCTTAGCCGTATTTGGCACAACTTTTTGGAACTTTGAATCCCTAATGCTTTTCAACTTTGTACTTGTTTGGCTTTATAAATATTTTGATATGAGCGTCACTGATGAGACTTATTTAGACGAAACGCGCATCTGGCGTACTAAATTATAATCCTGGTACCTTTGATAACTATTGCTGCCCAGTAGAAAGTGTCGCATCACAAACCATCTGCCACTTTTGATGAACGACATTTAATTAAATGAGCAAATAAGTAAAACAGAGACTTTTTTAGGCGTGTGGTGCGGATTTTGTTTTAAATTAAAGAATGAGCAGTGAAAAATGGAGGATTAAACCTGGTTTTATAGCTATAAACGGCTTCAACATGATGAAATGGGAAGCAATTTTGACCTTTTGATGACCTTTTCAATCATTAGTGTGTTTACTTAATATATAAATAATAATATAAAAAAGAAGATGTGGTATGGTTGCCAATGAGACAACTATCCATAAAAGACCAAAATGACACAGACATTAACAACTATAGGTCACCGTACGGCCTTCAACAATGCGCAAAGCCAATAAGTTGCAGAAAAATAAAAAAATTAAATGAACAAAGAGAGCATGTGTTAAGTTTTATTTTTTTTTTAAATATTATTTAACACCAAATGTTACCAACAACACAAGAACATATATTATCATGCAAGATCTTTAAAAATTGAGCATGTTCAGGTTATCAACACTAAATTAAACAAAATTATTTTATGTAAATAATAGCACACCAAATTTAAACGTCTGATTGTACTGTTATAATTGAAACAGTCATACATTGCAGTAGTCGTTCGTTGTGGTTAATGACGGCATTAGTAAGAATATATCAAATGTCTGCTTATCAACGTTTAGATATGAGTAGCAATTCATATAAATTCCAATACATGCTCTGTGTTGCGAATACAAAAAAAAACTGTCATTCCTGTCCATTTTGTCATCTTTTAAATTTAATCATCACTTGTTTTGAACCGTTTTTAGACTGAAAATAAATAAACTGACGATTGTTGTTATTTCTATATGTAACAGTCGTGTTTGTCTTTTTGTCTTGCGGAAACCGTGTTCGAATTTTCACTTTAACATTATATATAAGGCTTTCAGATTGTTCATATACCAATGTTTTGTGAATTTGGTAATGTTTTAAAGGGAATCTTCGCAAAAAAAACCAAAAATTGATATTATGTCCATTCTGTTTAAAAAAAACTCAACTTCATAGATATTAAAGTTTTTTTCTGATAGATAAGAGATCACCATCGATTTCAGATTTAGGGTATCAATCTTCTGCGTGCCGCCATTTTGACATCTTGTCCGTTTAGGATCCACGACATGTCTATAATCCACAAAGAACCAAAACTACAGTAACCTAATGTAGTCATAATTGCGTGTCGATATCTTGTCAATCGTAGGGTTGTTTACCCGACTCACTAACTTGATACAGAAAATGTTATTATTTTTTTAAATAACCGTGGTCTGTCGTTTTCATACTATTTATATACATGCCAGGTCAAAAAGTAAAATCACAAAAATACTGAACTCAGATGAAAATCAATTCGGAAAGTCCATAATCACATGGCAAAATCAAATAACAAAACGCATCAAAAATGAATGGACAAGAACTGTCATATTCCTGACTTGGTACAGGCATTTTCAAATGTAGAAAATGGTGGATTGAACCTGGTTTTATAGCTAGCCAAACCTCTCACTTGTATGACAGTCGCATCAAATTCCATTATATAGTCACCGATGCCATCGTGAACAAAACAAACAGACATAATAGGTAAAAATGTCAAAAATAGGGGTACAGCAGTCAACATTGTGTTATCAAATACCGAGGTGCAAATAACATTGTATCTTTTAACAAGACTTCCACGAGTATTACCACAGAATCATGAATACACACATCGTATAAACCTAGCCATAGCAGAGATAGTTAAAGGTCAATAAGAGAACACCAAAATATTGTCTTTACAGATTAATGTACCGTTACTTTAATTTGTTCACCTTATCAGTCCGAAAAAGCATTAATTAAAAAAATGTATATAACTTTTTGTGTTATCGAATATATACGCCCTCATATACGTTTAACATAGAAAAATGTATCTCATGAATGTGTACAACTGCACGTCTGTGTGTTTTATTTTCTTGTTATCGGATGGTTATTAGATATAGCATTAGTTATCGACGCGCTTACGATTACGTTAAAATATGATTAAACCCAAGACTTTTAATGATTTTATTTTAAATCCCGGCATGCAAAAACCAGGAGAAAACGTCACGACCTACAGAAAGTAGTTAATATCTTTTCATTATTTTTTTAATTTCTCTTTTATCACTGCACATATAGCAACAAAACTTTGTGAATATATATATTATGTCATAATGAACATATTCAAACCATAAGTAAAAAATTGCGAATTTTCCCTTTAAGGTTTTACGATATACATTCACGAATCTGCTATAGTAAAATGCTCCTGATAAAACTCACGGACGCACCTAATCGGGTGATACTTGTGGCTCACCGGTTTATTTTAGTGTTCATATGAGTCATTTGGTCTCTTGGGAAGAGATGTCTCATTAACAATCATATACATCTTCTATTTTTATTATAATGCTCAGTCTTTGGTTCTCTGCATGGTTTATTTATAGGCTGATATACATGTATACAGGATGATGAATGATAAAACCTGATCACATTGAATTTTCACAAACATATTTTTGTTGATTAAGCATGAATTAAACAAACTCTTCCTCTTATTTAAATGTTTCTCAAATTATATGTCAGTTAAAGTTGTTTGGGTCACCCTATTTGATTTCCAAATGCTTCCGAAAATAGATTTAAGATGTTTACGGTACTTCTTTATTCTTAAGACATATATAAACGGGTCGATTAGGGGATTCAACAGCAAAAAAATATTATTACCAGCCCATAAATATTTCATAGCTTTGTCTGATCCTCCAACAATATATGAATACAAAACTAGAACAGACCTTGGTAAGTTTGATATAAATGCGAGTCCAATGATTATGCCAAGCGTTGTCATGTTTTGACGCATTTTTAATGCAAGGTTCCTCTTAATCTCTGTTTGGTTACTAGGTATTCCTGTTACTTGAACGGCGATAGTTTTCTGGTTTTTTTTTATCCGGAAAATGACAACTCCATAAGATAGTGCTATCAAACAGCAAATGAAAATTGCAGGTATATCATGCAAATACAGAAATCCTAGTGTTGCTGTGTAGTTGACGTCACATGGAAATGTTCCGATTAAGGTGTCCAGTCCAAACCGTACCAAAGCAATAACATGAGGTAAAATAATGCAAATTACAACTGCAATATTGCTGGTAAGAGCCGTTAAAATCCTTTGTTTTACGATGAAAGTAGCATTTATACGTTCGAAGCATATTATCAACGTTTGCAAAAGTGACGCCATAACAGTTCCACCGGTAAATTGTTTTATCACCATACATTGGTATAAGTATCCTGTATCTTTTAATTGTACTAAATTTAAAAAAGATATGTAAAGATATTCTAATCCAATTAGAGAATCACTAATGCTTAAACAGAGCGACAAAACTAAGAAACGTTTCATCTTTAACTCTTTTGACGACTTTATTGTGTGCATGGCAAATCCATTGAAAAACAGAAGTATTATGGCTATTACCAAACCAATAACTCCTGCAGTTTGTTGCTTCATTTTCAGGTAAGAGATGTAGTATGTTATTTTATTCTTTATATGCAAAGATATATAAATATTGGCAGTCTTTTCTCCGCCTTCTGTTTATTTGTCATCCTGATTTGAATAAATTAGTTATGAAACAAGGCAACTAATGACTGTCTGATATACAAGTTCATTGAAATTATGACTATTGTTTTAAAAATACATTATTAATTAACTACACTGTTATTGGACTTAATATGATGAAAACTGCCTATGCAATATAATGTGTAAACTAGGCCAATACAGAATAACTCGGCCAATACAGATTTTTTTCTTTATTGGCCGAGTTATTCTATATTGGCCGAGTTGACACAAGTGCAGGATTTCGGAACGTCTCTAGATTTTACATCGAAAGTCACGATAAACACAAACTGAAAGTAAACAGTTGTTTTGAAGACGCAGTTGTCATTTAGTGATCTTAAACATGCTGAAAATGTCAGTATGGCATACATTTCAGGCGAAAGACGGTCACATTCATTTAAAAGGTATTTTGAAAGCAGACGATAGAACTATTTCAGGTTTGGGGAACGAGTAGATTATCACAAAAGTTCATTTCTTGACGACCTCATAATTTCACGATTGTACACATCGATTTTAAATTAGTTTCTGCATAACACATGCAATGGCAGTACCTTTCCAATTACTATTTATGTGTTGCGTCTAAATTTAAGTTGTAACACTTTATAGTGACTGAAAAGGGTAGAAAAATTATCAGATGAGAAAATGCTGAAGACACCTGGAAACAGCACCAGATCATTATGTATTGCATCTAATACAAAGAAACAAACTGAGATTTGGATAGTTCCACTTCAAGGTAAAAATATTTATCTCTTGAAATGATATTAAAAAAATATTGTAACACTGTAGTTAATTAATAAAGATATTATTACGTGTATTTCTGTATTGGCCTTGTTATTGGTCCTCGGCCAGCTGTATTGGCCTTCGGCTTCACCTCAGGCCAATACAGCAAGCCTCGGACCAATAAGGCAGCAACCATTTGATTTTCTGGGGAGGCTATGGTTTTTTTGGGAAAAAAAAGTTTGTTTCCAGTTTTTGGAGAAAAAAATAATTTGTTTTTGATTTTGAGAAAAAAAAATTGTTTGTTTCACCCTCAGCTGCCACTATATGTAATGCTAAAATTGAAAGAAAAAAATTGCTTTCGACTTGTCGCGAAAAAAATAGATTGTTTTTCGCCACAGGCGAAAAAAAAAAATTTGTCCAGAAAAAAAAACCATAGCCCCCCCCCCAGAAAATCAAATGGTTGCTGCCTAACAAGGCCAATACAGAAATACTTACGTAATAATATCATAGTATTGTGATAGGCATCATTCATGCGGTTAAATATCATCTGTTGTTAACAATTCTAACATCAAAGTAATTCCAATATCTTAAGGACCGTCTGTATATATCAAGGATAATGATAGGCATCAATATCATAATTATTTAATAGCAAAATGACTTGATACAAAATATTTTTTCTCCTTTTGACAATGTTTGATGAGAGTATGTATATTATTACTGTTTCTTTTCCTGAAGGATTTATCCTCATATACATTTTATATAAAAGCAATTTGACATCTTATGAAATTAATATTTAGTGACTTCATATTCCACAATCTCTCTCTCCTTATATTGTTTACATTAGTATGTGTATTTCAATAATTCAGACACCTTTATAGAAAAGTTAGTTTTCTTCTACACGAGATTTTTCAACAGCAAAAGTTAAATATGATTCATATGGTCATTTTAAAATAAAACGTGTTTTGACAAAAATAACCTTAAACTATCGAACACCATAGAAAGAGATTTGCCAGGTAATTGATAAGACTCATTCCTTCTTTTAAAAAGTAACATATACATCTTATAATTGGTTCTTAGTCTTTTAAAACTAAAATGACTGCTGTACCCATATTTTGACAATTTTATTTATTGTGTCTGTTGAGTTAACGCATCTTAGTAAATATAACGGAATTTGATGAGACTGTCATCAAAGTGAGAGGGTTAGGCTATAAAACCAGGTTTAATCCACCATTTTCTACATATGAAAATGCCTCTACCAAGTCAGGATAATGACAGTTCTTGTCCATTCGTTTTTGATGCGTTTTGTTATTTGATTTTGCCATGTGATTATGGACCTTCCGAATTGATTTTCCTCTGAGTTCAGTATTTTTGTGATTTTCTTTTTAAATGTATGATATTCAACTAGGAAAGACAACGTCATATATGAAATATGTCAGATGATAGATAGTTTTTATCAGTTTGAAAAAAAAAACACGTAAAGGAACATAGTAAAATTGAGAATGGAAATGGGGAATGTGTCAAAGAGACAACAACCCGACCAAATAAAAAACAACAGCAGAGGGTCACCAACAGGTCTTCAATGTAGCGAGAAATTCCCGCACCCGGAGGCGTCCTTCAGCTGGCCCCTAAACAAATATATACTAGTCCAGTGATAATGAACGCCATACTAATTTCCAAATTGTACACAAGAAACTAAAATTAAAATAATACAAGACTAACAAAGGCCAGAGGCTCCTGACTTGGGACAGGCGCAAAAATGCGGCGGGGTTAAACATGTTTGTGAGATCTCAACCTTCCCCCTATACCTCTAACCAATAGTACCATGTTAACTATTACTTATTATTATCGAACATTAAATAAATGAGTGACCTTTTGATTGCTTGAGTGTCGTGACGTGGTTACTACCTATAGATCTGTAGGTGGTGCTTAGGTTCCAATGTTGTATCATGACGTCACATCATCCATTATTGTGAATGAACGTTGTTGTTTATTTGTACGAAAAAAATGGTGACGTCCGGATACTCAAACCTAGTCTTTTTTTATTCTAATCCTTGGATTTCTAGCAATGTGTCGTGAATTGTGACAGGCACGTATAAAATACGTTGCAGTTAAAGATCTCAAGTCTGCCCTTATTTTGAACTTTTAATTAAGAACAATTTGTTTTAAACATTT
The DNA here is from genome assembly GCA_037788925.1 of Mytilus galloprovincialis. NCBI lineage: Eukaryota > Metazoa > Mollusca > Bivalvia > Mytilida > Mytilidae > Mytilus > Mytilus galloprovincialis. Next base: position 28,006,886 of record CM075342.1, on the reverse strand, counting down.
CAAATGTCTATGAACTCTAATGCACATTGCTAATTACAAGCTATATCAGTACTTAAATATTGATACTGAAGTAAATACAAAGGTATTATAACATTATGTTTCTTTTGATATGGAATATAACCGTTCAATGCCTTTTTTCTCTATCTTTATCTACTTAATCGTTTGAAAAATAAAATATGAAGCTTCGTGTATAGACATTAACGGTTATAAACGGCATTGTTGATGACCGAACAGTGACCCTTAGTTACTTCCAAGTAAAATTGTTTTATTGGCAATCTTTTCTTATTTCTATACGAACGTTGTTTTATTTTTATTTTCTTTTACAATAATTAAGATATAAAAAAAAACCAGCTGTAACATTAAAGTTCGACAAAATAATAAGATCACACAACATGGAAGGATTTCCCTGCGGGTGATGAGCACATACAAAACGTATGACAGGTACTCAGTCCAAGAGAAAGGAAATTGACAGCAAAGGAAAAATAACACGTAATGGCCAAAGAAATCAGACATTAAATAACGGAAAATAAAAATCAACTAACACACAACAGTCAGAAACGTTCAAAGTCGAATACTTGAAAGCTAATGATTTATAAGAACCAAAACCAATTGAAGGTCTGCGTGCTAGCATGCATTTATTCATGATTGACTAAATAATGTTATGATTTTGTAATTAAAATTTTATTTCATCTTTCAATTTACTATTAAATAAAGATGGTTTCATTTCTTAGTAATATTTTTGAATTTGTTTTCAAATAAATTGTTTAAAGATTGTTATTAATTATAAGTTGTACAATTTTTATTAAAGTTTTACCTTGATGGTTACTCACTTCTTCTATTTTGAAGGTTATTGTTTTTACGCTAAATTTGACCAAAAACTTTCAAGTATTTCATTGGTCATGCATTTTTTGACGGTTTATTTCTATTGAAGTCTATTGTATATTTTCTTTCGTCTTTATTTTCTGTTTCAGATTTCGTATTAAATGTATTGGAAATGTTCCACAATTATTTAAGGTCAGTTTGTCCACTTATATCTTCAGATATTTTGACTTTATCTTTATTTCAAGTTATTACAGGATTAATCAGTAACTTTTCATTTTTGCATAGTAAGAATGTGTATCATGTGTGTGGCCAATGAAAGTTGCTAGATATTTAAAAGGTTTATGTTACTTTTGAAACAGACACGTTATTATCTTAAATTTGAGTTACATAGTTTAAGCCTGAAAATAAATAAGTGTAAAGATAAACGTTAGGAATGGCGAATATTTGAGTTGGATGTGGTTGAGAGTAAAGGTGTTAAATGTTAATTTGATAAATTTCTTATCAGAGTCTTTATAACAGTTTTGTCGGGTTTTATGACAGAGTTATGATGTAGTTATACGTTGAGGTTTTATTAACCTTTGTACTTCACACGAGATAAGAATGAGTGTTCATTTGTAGTTGCTTATTATCTTATTAGCTAAGTGATTTTGTTGTTTATTTTAAACTAGCTTAACATTATAATATTATTGCTAAATGAGAAACTTTATTACTATTTTGGAATGTCACAGTAAACAATAGTTTGTTTGGACAAGGTTTAATTATACATTTTATTAGTTTCATAAATTGTGATATATTTTACAATTAATTGGTTAATTTTTGTAAGTATACGCATGACTTAGATTGATCTAATACATGCTTGAACAAGTATTAGTTATATATGTTGTTATCAAATGTGAAACTACGTACGTTATAGTGTTTCGTTTGATGCTTTATTACATTATAGTAAAACTATCCACAACCTACATGAGTCTACTATTCATTTACGCCACAGTTAGTGCGACTACATTTTAGCGCCCACGCACGGACACGAACTTAAAGATAGACTGCAGTGGAACAATGAGGAATAATCAGTTGGATAGGTGAATCAGGATGATATATTCAAGTGGAGACAACAAAGAATCATTTGCGTTCAAGCAAAATTCATGTTGTATTTCTTTAATTGAACTGTAGATCATATTGCACATGTTACGCTCATGACAGTACGCCTTGAAAATTACAGATTTATAAACCAGTAAAACTAGAAGCCCAGTTTTATATAATGATAAAGATACTTTATAACACGTTTCTTGACCAGTTTAACGTTTTGAAAGAAGTCTCTGAACGTAACATATAATATACATGCACTATAAGAGAATCTTTATGACATTCACAGAAGAGAACAATGTATGACCGGAGGGCATGTATACACTCTACAAATTTATATCGTCATCACCGGGATTCGAACCCCGGTCGCCTTCGTGACACTGAGTTTGTTAACCCACTGAGCCAAAGAATCGATTCCCTAGCTCAGTTGATTAAGACTGGCTTTATATGTTCTACCTGTTCTAAGGAGGGGAAGCAACACCGCTACAAATGGACCATCGACTACACATTTTGAGAATTGACTTAAAAAATATATAAGAAAGACATTGTTTACTAAAACCTCAAAGGAGTAGGTTCAGTAAGACCCCTTTTTAAGCAGTTTTACAAAATTGTGAAAATGTAATCTTTTAGCTATTTTTTGGACGGTAGAATGATTCTGCTACATAAATATGTGCTGTTTTTGACAATACAATGCACATATATTGTGTAATAGCATCATGAAGTCATGCTAAATTGCTGAAATCTTCACAATTATAGCATTTTGGTTAAATTTTAGACGGTTTCCGTCTTAAATGAAAGTGGCCGCATTCGTGTTCATTCATAATATTGAAATGTAAGTTGTATTCGATGATATTAAATAACATATATAAAGGTTGAGGATAAACACGGATGCGGCCACTTTCATTTTTGACGAAAACCATCTGAAAAGTGACGTTTTTTGGCATATTTGATAGATTTTTCATATTTTAGCTTCAATCGGAGCGTTTTTAATGACTGAATCAGTTAAAATCTTTAACATAAACTAATCGAATCAATTGAAATAGACACTTAAGTGTTTAAAAAGTGTCCTAAATATCTCGTTAGATGAAACTGAAATTTGGGGCCAAAATAGGCCCTTACCGGACCTACTCCTTTGTTGAAAGTAAAGCTATATTCTGTCGCTTTTTTAAAGAAAGATAAAAATTTGGTAAGAAATACAAAACGTGTCATTCGATGCAAAATTTTGCAATGACATGTAAATTTACAATTTGTATCAACATGCTTTAAACAGCATCATTAAATAATTGCATTTTGAATTAATACAGATATTAGCAAGAGTGCACACGCTGAAATTTCTCGCCTTCTTTACTAACCATTGATATCATATAAACCAAACGAGAAATACATGTACACTTTAGAATCATTCAAGACACTAGATATAGTTTACCTATTGCTTATAGTTTCTAAGAAAAGGATTAACCAAGAAAACTAAAAATTGACCAATGAACCATGCAAATGAGGTCAAGATCAGATGAACTAACGGCCTAATTTATGTGCACAAAATAATGAACGAAAAACAAATATGTAACCAACGAATAACACGCTCCTGGCTTTGGACAGGCACATACATAACGTGGCGGGGTGAAATATATATGCGGGCACCCAATCCGCCCCTAACCTGGGACAGTGGTGTAACCGTACATTGAATGTGGTATGGAAAACATTTTAAAAAATGTTATCAAATTAGAAATCGCACGCGTGTATACGTATGCTCAGTCAATGATATTTTTTTATTTGTCGAGTAATTGTATTTTCCTACCAAATGACACATTTGTATAGATATTTTTTTACATATACAAAATACCTCCAAGAGTGTTTCGACAATACAACGGATATAGGTTGCTGACTGAATGTTATGGTGGTAAATTAATGTTTTTAAACATTTAAATTAGTTAAAATCATATAAAAGCATAATTAATACATGCAAAACTCATTGACAAATACAATATTGTCGCAACGAAGCGTACAGTATAAAAGGTGTAATGATAATGAATTGTACACAACATGAAAATAAAGACACTTTACAACGTGTAATTTTTATTGTTTCTAGATACCACATAAACCTACGATCTTTATAAATTTGCTTATTTATGCTATGAAATTTTAAAATGTGTTTGTTTTAAAAGTATGAGGCACGAGAAACATTAAGTTCTGAATATTTAAAATTACCAAGCATACTCTAGTCCAACTTCCGAAGCAAGGTTGTCGGCTCTCCGGACATTCCAGAAGTCCTGCGTTTAATTGCCGAGTTTATGAGCTTCGGTCCTTGCCTGGAAGTTGACTCTAGTCATCGATATTGTAGTGCGTGTTTTTTTTGTTGTCTATAAAAATGTCACAAAGTAGAAAAACCTTGTAGTAGGTAATGAGTATTATGACAAAGAATATATTGGAGCAAAATATCCGAAGAATAGATATTGGATTTTCTTTACAAGTATTTTAAAATTCTTCACTGTCTAAACTCAGTGGAACACGGTGTGTTTGATTCGAAGGCGTCAACGGATTCATCTGTATCTGGGTTATACGGGGTGTATATACATCAAACATGTAAGTTGTGTTCACTCGTTGCACGACAGCTAGAAAGTAATACTATGCTTTATTACCAAAAAGTACACTCATTGGTCACTATTCCTGACCCTATTATATATTCATACGACCCGTCCAGTCAATACAATATTTCCCCGCTATACTTAAACGAAACGCGGGAAAATGTAAGCGTAATTTCATTCCACCCTTTTTTATTCCGGGTACTAGTACATGTAACTGTTTTTCACTAGAGAATATTGTATGTAAATAGTGTGAAAGCGTTGATCTTGACATCATTGTTTTGTTTATATTAGACCAGTTTTTTGTTTACATAAATTAATAGTTAAAATAAGAATAGTTGTCATGGAACCAGTTTGATTAATAGATATTGACATAGAACATACGATTTTATATCGAAGTCTACCAAAACGCAAATGCAAAGAAAAACTGCGGCAATCCAGTTTTATTTGAATAAGACAATTTAAAAGCATATGATTTGATGGATTTCTATTATCAAAACTGAATTCGTAAATAAAGCATTATATATTTTGTGTTAGCATGTGTCTAAATTGAGTACTAACACACTTCATCAATGTATGCATCTTTAAAAATACTAGTGTTATAAATCCCGGTTCAAGGTAACCAGTGCAATCATTCCAGGTACATAATCACTAGACTAAGTGTAATAATTCCTGGTTCAAAACATTTATGTGAAAATTCCGTGGATGAAAAACACCAGTTTACTTTGTCCATTTTTTACATAAATTATCTATGCAAGTTTTAGTTAATTGAATTGCACCCAAAAAATAACAAGACCCATTTTTTTTTAGTTCCCCTTAAAAAAACACTCATTAGAATTTTTATCAAAAGTGGTGGATATTTTACACAGGGCCTGGATTAAAAACCCTAGTGATTTTTTGTTGGTGAATAAATAACACTAAGGATTTTTATCCTCCGGATAAAGTACACTGGCTGTTACATAAATACAATTCTCTACAATTTCATAATACATCATTGCGGTCATAAAACTTTCCAGCACGATTTTTGTACTCAGACTCAAGAATCAACCAATCAAAATACTGGATTTTGTGTTTCGAACATGATTTTTGTGCTCCGAGCACTGACTAAAGTTTTATGACTTCAACCCCACATAATGCACCTTTGGGTTCCTTGCTTCGTTCTGGGTATATTTTATCATTCCATTAAAAATAAAAAGATGTATATAAATATAAAATAATTATTTAATTAATTAGAAAATATAATACATAATTTTAACGACCACAAAATAAATAAGAAGTCTTTAATATTTCTTCTCCTTTTTTCTGTTTCCGGAAACAAGAAAACAGCGAATTGATAAAATCTCTGATGGTTGGTTTCTTAGCCTTTTTAAGTCCGTCTGAAAAGAAATACAATACACTAAATACAATACACTAAACACATGTGTATAGCCAATACAACTGAATTGATTATCTGAATTCGTTACAGCTATTCTTTTTATTGTGAAATTTGTATCAACCCTGTCTTGTGTAGATGTAACAGTAAATTTGGTCCGGTAGTAAAATGTGTCCGTCAGATATTTTTTTCCTAGTTAATCAAGTCCATGTCCATGATTTTACTAGGAAAAGAAGTCCAAGGATAAATGTTCCTAGGAAAATAAGTCCATAGCTAGTAAAATATGTCTGGTACTCATTATCCTAGGAAAAATTGTCCCAAGACTTGTTTTTCTATTAGTTTTCCTGTTTATAAAAATCATTCAAAATGGGGGAAAAAAATCTTTGTTAAGATTGGAAAGTATCATTATGTTTCCTATTAAAATAAAGGACATGTACGTTATTACCTAGACATTTTAATGACATGGACATGATATCCTTCGAAAATTTATCTGGGACATACATTTAAGATAACTAAAATATTGATACACAACTGTAAAGGAATATTTAACATAACAGTTTAATTTACCTTTTAAAATAAAGAGCATGGACATTTTTATGGAATATTAATGACATGGACATGATTTCCTAGGAAAAATAGTCTGGGGACAAAAATTCTATTTAATGTGAATGCACAACTCTTTACCAATATTAAAACATGAATAGTGAGTTTCCATTGTTTATAAAAATTTCCCTTTTAAAATAAAGGACATGGACATTTTTACCTAGGAATTTTGATAACATGGACATGATTTTCCATATTTTCTAGGAAAATTTGTTTGGGGACATACATTTAATAAAAATAAACGGCCCATAATATTTTCATTCCTCTTTTAAAATTAAGAGCATGGACGTTTTTACCTAGGAATTTTAATGACATAGATTCGATTTCCTAGGAAAATTAGTCTGGAGACATTAATGTTATCAAGGATATAAATATGCAACTCTTAAAACAACTTTTAAAGTTTAACATAACATTTAAATTCCCATTGTTTATATGTAATTGAATTTATTATAGAATTTTATAGGACATGATTTCCTAGGAAAATTGGTCTGGGGACGTAGATTACTAACATAGGACTAAATTTACTAGTAAATTCTGTAACCATGGACTTTTTATACTTAGAGTATATTTGTCCGCCCAGAAATATTTTTCCAGGACAAATTTATAACTTACATAGACACATGTGTCATGGTATTTACGAAAGATTAAGTTATTTAATTTTCTATTTAGGAACTAGTTTCTATTCCCCTAAAGTTTTACAATATACCCTTTAACGTAATTAGAGCAGAGTATATCTGTAATGTCAGGGGCGGATCCAGCTATTTTAAAAAGGGGGGTTCCTAACCCAGGACAAAAAGGGGGGGTCCAACTACATGTCCCCATTCAAATGCATTGATCGTCCAAAGAAAGGGGGGTTCCAATCCCCGGAACCCTCCCCCCCTTTGGATCCGCGCCTGAATGTAGTGGCGGGTTTTGCGCTTACATGTACATGTACGTACATATCGTGTTTAATACCGCTTTGTGTCTATTACAAACTATATGAGCCTATGATCATACGTTACTGTCTGCTGTATATATATATATAATTTAATTTTGGATGTAACGCGTCTTTTGATTGGCTGACGTTATTTTGTTATGAGCCCATAGACATAATTTAGTAATGTGACCGTGACGTCATCAACGTTTTTTCATGGTTTTCTACGGTTTAAAATGGAATTTAGAATTAAATTATAAGAAATGACTGTAATATTTTTTCTGTCTATTCGAAATAACATAAAAAATGTGGTGCACACTGTTAAATAACCCGCTACGCGCGTTATTCGGTGTGCACCAAATTTTTTATGTTATTTCTTCATAGACAGAAAAAATATTACAGTCATTCCTTAAATAATTCCCTCTATCTTATTTAGTAGTATAAATCAGGTATTGTCTCACAAGGCCGTTTATAGTTTACTTTAGGTATATTAAGTTTTGTACATTGTTGAAAGATAAGCGATGACAAATTTATTTGTGTTATACCGTTTCTTTGATTCTTTTTAGATTGGTTATCTTTTTTCTGCATTCTTTTCTTATCAGCTTTACATAATTTGTTTGTTCTTTTTTCCTTCTTCTTTTCCTGCTTTTCCATCATTTTCCTCTCGTTTTTGTCGGGAATATCCAGTTCATTGTCGTTCTGTCAGGAAATTAATAAATGACATATTAATAATAAGAAAACTTCAGCAGACGGACATTTGTAATCTTGCCTATGTATCACGAATTTTACCTTATATGCCTATATTATTTTTTTTTAATTCATTTTGTTTTGAATATCCATCTGTTAAATTAAAATTCGTGTATAGATACATGTATTTATGTATCTATTATATAACTATAAAAATGACATTTATTTTTCATTTGCTTTATCAAAAATGATAGCCATAGTCTTTTAATTAGTTAATTTCTTGTGGTATGAGATTAGACGTCGTTGGTTAGTTTAAACATATTCATTTATAGTGGATTGGAAAACAAGTTTTGCAACTTATATTAAACCCTTTCCACTTTGCGGGTGCGAGTGCTGCCTTGTAAGGGCATTAGCCTGCCTTTTTTCGAAATCTACAAGGGTGTCTTTAACGTGCAAGAGATATGGCTCTCTCTTACCACGGGTCAGCCATTTATCGTCACCCTCCGACAGACTATTATCGTTGGTTGCTTCCAGTTATAATTGTTTTTCGTTATTATTGAGGTATAAAACATTGTGGTATTAAACAGTCGTCGGTTCCTCTTTTGGGTTGCTTCCCATTGACCATGCCGGCCTTTTTATTTATTTTATTAGCTTTAAGTTACTATACGGTATTTGCTTCTTTTCTTAATTGAAGACCGTACAATGACCTGTATTTATTTACATAATTATCTTTTGTCTATAGTAGATCGTATTTTTTATTGCTATCATACCACACCTCCTTGTTTTTATTATGATAGGTATGAGTTTATGTGTTTTTCTCTTGCGCAAATGTGTTTTCCCTGTCTTCCGCAGTGTATAATATGTCTTTAGTTAAAATGTTACCTTTAAAGATATATCTGTCCATGTAGGAGCTTCCAGTTTATGGATGTGAGCTATAGAGGAAGGCCCTGCAAATACAAAATGTAATTGGTTGTTTTATAGATAATAGTTATAATATTTTTTTCAAATTGCACGATCAAATTTAAGAGAAAAAAAATATATTTCAAAACTGCCCGCGATAACAACAGTAAAATCATGATGCATACCGATGCATATGGAAATAAAGGTATTAAATTATCCCTTAATTTCCTAATATTTTCCTATTTAGTTCTATTTATTAGAAAAAGACAAACGTTAACAGTAAACATGAACTTCAATGAACCATTTCAATAATCCTAACTTTAAAAGATAAACTAGAAGTAAAGCTTTGCCAGCAATAATACGATAATTAACTCAAAAGATATTCTAAACAATTTTAAAGAACTTTCCTAAATTTACCAAAAGAATAAAATAATTTAAGCAAATGATCAAAATTAATGCAGTCCGGCTCCAAAGAGTCCGCTAAAATGAAATATTCCTTTTTAACTTTGAAAACGCTGTCTTTACTATTTTCCTTTACAATTTAACCTTTAAAAAATGAAGTTTCTAAGAAAAATTAACCATTTTGACTAAAATAAATAACGAGCAAATAAAATACTAACTGTAATAACCAAAAGTTTTATCAGAACTGACGACCAATTAAGCGTCGAAATTACGTCAATGTTGGATTGTTGGCAAAGTTGGAAAATTGTCAGATTGTTGGATCGCGCGCTTGCCCATTCGTCTCAACTCGGCCGATTCCGTACCCTCATCTAACAAAATAGAAGGAGAGTAGCGGATTCTACCGAGGATTGCCGATTGGGGCTTGCCGTCCAACTAAATATTTGAATTCTCAAATAAATTACAAAAATCACAATAGGGATCAATTTTAGTAACCTTTATAAAATAAACAAATTTTGCATGGTACTAAACAAATTTCTATAGTAGCTAAAAATACACCAATACAGCGCCACCGGAAGTCACAATACGTAAGCAACAGCAGCTGACTAAACAAGCGTTAGCCTTTCAAAAAGGGCTAGTCGACTCTTAGCTGATGAAAATGGAAAGGGCTCTCGCTTTGTTGATTAATTCATTTACTAGAATATCCACATGCATCAATCAACAAATTTTACCACGCACGTGAGGTCACACGTTATGTAGTAGTATATATCGTTTAACGTTGTTGTTTACGAAACTCCAGAAGATTCGACTATTTATAGATAAAAGTTACCTGTGTACCAATATCATGAATATGCATGATTAATGACCAGGCAAAATCTAATTGCTAAAATAGAGAGGATAAATCCGATACTCTACGGGATTGAAGGACATTTACTAGGTTTGGATTGTCCTAACCAATCAATAAACTTTGATTATTCACGTCTCGTAATATCTTCCAATCAGGTAGCAAGAAAAATTCACGCACTAACTGTCCATCGTTCAATTCTTAATCTCGACTCCTAGGCTAAAAGTTATGTGTGTCACCGGCGTGTAATATTGTAACTTTCGTTCGTTCATTCATAAATATCTATACAGTTCAGAGTTCACGCACGTGTTTTGTTGATGTACATAGCAGATAAGGTCGCGTCGTATTGCTTTATGTATTTGTGTTGATTACTTAGCTCTAGCATTATATTAAAGTATGTTAATCAGTACACATGGCTTGTCTCTTAGTTAATATATATAGGCTACCAACGTTACATTGGCGACGAGGATAAAAAAAAAGTTGGAAATGTTAAAAATGTATTTCTATGGATTTAATAATTAGTGACACTGATAATCATGCAAACCATGGTTGCATCTTTACCAATTTTTCCGAGTTTTCCGGTACATGAGAACAATGCTGAAATAAGGTGGCGTAAATGGATAAGTAGACTTGAAAATTTATTCATTGGTTTGAACATAAAGGACAGCAAACGACAAAGAGCACTCTTGTTGCATTACGCTGGAGAAGATGTAAACGAAGTCTTTGATACCCTTGACAATACAGGAGAAGACTTTGCTGCCGCTAAACACAAGTTAACCGCTTACTTTGCTCCGAAAAACAATACGGAATATGAAATCTATAAATTTAGGCAAGCCAAACAAACATCTGATGAAACTATCGACAGTTTTCACACGAGATTACGCCAGCTAGCTGTAAACTGTGAATTTACTGAAACATCTAAAGAAGTGAAATCGCAAATAATCCAAGGTTGTCATTCAACTAGACTAAGACGAAAGGCTCTTCGGAAAGACACGACCCTTGAAGGATTAATTTCATCAGCTAGAGCGTTAGAACTTTCCGAAAAACAGGCAACGGAAATTGAACAATCAGACAAACAATCCGCGAATGCTGTGAGAAAAGGAGCTGTGAAACGTCGAAACGGACCACGATTTGTACAGACACAAACTGACCAAGACGTAAAAAAAAGAATAATTGCAGAGACTGCGGAGGTGACTTTCCTCATGCAAACATGTGTCCTGCATTTGGAAAAAGCTGTAACTCATGTAAAAAGTTGAATCATTTCGCTTCTGTATGTAATTCCAAACGTATGGATGGAACTAGCACTTTCAAACGAAAAGTAAACAAAGTTGACAATTACGAACAAAGTTTTTTTTTATTGTCAATTATGACGCCCAATAATTTGAGCAGTACAATTAAGTTCAATTTCATACAAGTGATTACATATTGATTACATTGATTATTTAACAATTAAACAAAGTCAAGTCTTTTTCATGACGATGCTCATGACAGCAGTTCAGATGATGGTTACGTATTTTGATTGAGAGAAAATACTGTGAATAAAGTATACGTACAGAAAGGACAACCGAAAATTAATAATTCTAATGTGGATATCTTAATTGACACAGGATCAAGTATTAATGTTATTGATGAAAGCACATTCGAGAACATCAAGTGTAAACCCAAACTTTCTCACGCCGACACTAAAGTCTTCGCATATGGTTCAGATAAAAACTTGAAATTAATGGGGAAATTTCACGCTACAATAGAGACTGACCATAAAATAACAACCGCACCGGTGTATGTGATGAAAGGAAGAAACGGGAATTCATTGTGCTATGATACATCTGTTGACTTAAGCATAGTGCCAGTCATTTCGGCAGTAGTAGATAAACATGAAATATCATGCAATAAATATAGCGATGTGTTCAATGGAATTGGAAAATTAAAAGATGAAAAAGTGAAAATTCATATTGATGGAAGTGTAAAACCAGTAATACAACCACATAGGCGTATTCCGTTTCACATTCGAAAGCAAGTAGAAACAGAACTCAAGAAACTCGAAAAGCAGGATATAATTGAAAAGGTGGATGTACCAACACCTTGGGTGTCCCCGATAGTTGTGGCCCCTAAACCGAAAAACAAGAACGAAATTCGATTATGCGTTGATATGATGGAACCGAACAAGGCTATTTTGCGTTCACGTCATATTACACCAACACTCGATGATATGATTTTGGATTTAAACGGATCCAAAGTACTATTCTCGAAAATGGACCTTCGAAGTGGATATCATCAATTGGAGTTAAACGAAGAATCCCGGAACATAACAACCTTCACGACACGTAGGATTACGGAGATACAAACGACTCAGTTTTGGTGTATCGTCAGCCGCAAAGTTATTCCAAAACACACTGAGTAATGCACTGGAAGGATTAGATGGAGTCCGAAATATATCCGATGATATTATCGTATTTGGAAGGAACCAGGACGAACATGATAAACGATTGGAAAAACTATTTGCACGACTTGAAGAGAAGAACTTGACATTGAATAAGGCAAAATGTGAATTTAATAAGAACAAACTTGAATTCTATGGTCACATTCTTAGTGCAGATTGCATATCAGCAGATCCAAGAAAAATAAGCGCTATCAGGAACACGACAATACCGAAAGACCTAGGTGAAATTCGTAGTTTCCTAGCAATGACCAATTATGTAGGACGTTTCATTCCAAATTATTCAACTATTACTGAACCGCTCCGCAGATTAACAAAGCAGGATTCGAAGTGGGAATGGATATCTGAACAACAGGAATCATTTGACAAGCTTAAGAATGAACTTGTTGCTGACCGTGTGATGTCATACTTTGACCCTAACAAAGAAACAATGTTGATAGTAGATGCAAGTCCCGTTGGATTAGCTGGATTATTAACACAAAATGGGGAAATAATCGCATATTCAAGCCGATCATTGACAGACGTTGAAACACGCTATTCGCAAACAGAAAAGGAAGCATTAGCAATTGTATGGGCAATTGAACATTTTCACCTTTATTTGTACGGACAATCATTTACATTGGTATCCGATCACCAACCGCTTGGAACTATATTCAACAGTCCAAAGGCAAAAACACCAGCACGCATTGAAAGATGGAGATTAAGATTACAGGGATACAATTTTAAAATACAGTACAAGCCAGGAAAGGTGAACGCGGCCGATTATTTATCAAGACATCCGACCCCGAATACATCAGTCGCATGTAAACATTCTCAATTAGCTGAAGAATATGTCCGATACTTAACTGACAACGCTGTGCCGAAGGCAATGACTTTTAATGAAATAGCTGACAGTACACAAAAAGATAAAGATCTACAAACTGTTATTACTGCATTAAAATCGAACAGGTGGGACAAGCATGAGAGTAATACGCTTGATACATTCTCAAGATTACGATACGAATTAACAGTCGTTCCCGTTAATGATATGGAGATCATACTTCATGATAATAGAATTGTCATTCCGAAAGATTTACAGATGCGTGTAATTGACCTTGCACATGAAGGGCACCAGGGCATAGTACGTACAAAACAGTTGTTACGTGAAAAGGTATACTTCCCTGGAATAGACAAACTTGTAGAACAAACGTGTAAATCATGTATACCATGTTTAGCGTCAACCCCGAAAAATGTTTTCGAACCGTTACAAATGTCTGAGATACCGAATAATGTATGGGAGAATCTCAGTATGGACTTTTGTGGACCATTTCCGAATGGATATTACGTTATGGTTATAATTGATGAATACTCAAGGTATCCTGTAATAGAAACCTTAACCAGTTTAACCGCAAAATCCGTCATACCGCTATAAGACAAAACTTTCTCAATTTTTGGAATACCGAAAGAACTGAAAACAGATAACGGACCGCCGTTTAATTCGGGAGAGTTCCGAAATTTTGCAGATAACATGGGTTTTAAACACCGCAAAATAACTCCGTTATAGCCTCGCGCTAACGCGGAAAGTGAAAGATTCATGAGAACTATAGGAAAAGCAATTCGTGCAGCTCAAACGGAACATCGTAGTTGGAAGCAAGAAATACACACATTTCTTCGCAATTATAGAGCAACACCACACTCAACAACTAACGTGTCCCCGGCAGAACTTTTATTTGGAAGGAAAATCAATACAGAAATGCCGAACATTTCAACAAATGACCAAGCCGACAGTGAAGTTCGAAAAGAAGACCACAAGAACAAAAGTAAAATGAAGTTATGCTTCGAGAAAAAACAATTAGTAAAAGTACCTGATTTTACAGTAGGAGATACCGTTCTAGTTAAACAGGAAAAGAAAGATAAACTATCTACCCCGTACAATCCTCAACCATTAACAATCAAGAATAAAAAGGGTAGTATGATTACGGCAACGAACGAACAACAAAAAGATATAACTCGAAATTCGTCACACTTCAAAAAGGTTGGGAAATCTAAGATAATGACTGATGAGGAAATAGAAGAAATCATTGATGATGACATTATACAAAACACACCATTACAGAAGATCATCACGAGAAAAACAAACACCGACACATCTCGATGATTATGTGCGTTAAAGAGCTGTGTTACAGGCATAATAATCCTGTGCTCTTTCTGATGTATCAGTTAGGTTTGATGTTGATTTATATGTTTGTGAATTTATGATACAAATCAATTTTGTGGAATTTACTATTCACACTCGTAATGATAGCCTTATCAGATTGATCAGACGATCCACTAATTATGTTGACATTACAGTACGCGTACCGAATAACTTACATCTATCACAGACTATAAAGTTCTAATTTTCTATTGATACAATTTTATGCATCTTATCACTTAATTTGTTTACACAGACAGTTAAAGATTTTATGACTAAACAGACAGTAATATAATTAATTAAAGTAGAACTTTAATCTGAGAAAAGAGGAGATGAAATTGACTAGTATGCATGTTGCGTGTTGCGTGTTGCATGTTGCATGTTGCATGTTACGTGTTGCGTGTTGCATGTTGCGTGTTGCATGATGTTCCATTATTTCTTTTACAGTTTTTGTATAATTGGATGAATTTTTAATTTGGATATACAAATACTTTTTGTAATTTTTTTTATCAGTCATCGTATTTTTACCCTTATATCTATGACATACATCATGGAGTCTGCACTTTTATCAATATCTGTCTTTTAATTAAAGTTTAAAATACTGTCATTGAGCTTAAGTTTGTCTTCTTTTTAAAATTAACCATTTCAAATGGGCATTCCTTAATTTTAATTGTTTTTAATTGTTGTATGACCCCATACAACAATTGATCAGTTCACCTTTAACTTGATAAGTTGTTTATTTATGTTAGCCGAATATAAAAATCTCTATGTTGAGAGAAAATCTCTGTCATTGAAAATAATGAACAGGTCATAAAATTCTATCAAATTATCCCATATCATCTAATTAATACTATAGATCAGTCTCCAGAATCCAAGTTTTGATGACTTTTGTTGATAGATTAATTATAAATTCAAATGAATTGAAGTATACACTATGTCAACAGATAGTTTCATGTATGGTCCATTTTATGTTACCAAGCATAATATAGTGTAGAATAAATTTGACTCATACACATTTAGTTATAATATAAACCTAAACATTGAACCACGTGTACATTTAACAAATGAATATTTAAAATGTTTAGCCTTTATTATTTAGATTCTGTTACTTCATGTACTTCAACATAAAAAAAGTTAAACTTACAGACACTGCATGGTAAAAACTTAAAATACCTAAATTTGTTTTCATAAAAATTAATTAAACACCCTTTAAAATGAAGGTATTGTTATATAATTTTGAATGACGTCATTGAAACAGCAATCAAACAACAACAAACAAAAACGAAAGAAAAGACTTCCTTAATGTACAAAAAAATGTCATTTAAGGTAGTTTTTCGTAAAGGTGGGAAAATTAGTCTTACTGAGACATGGATTTATAATGGTAAACCATTAGATATTGTAGTTCCTTTTTGTTATCTGGTGTGTTATTTCATTATAATTGTAAATTTTATATTACTCAAAACCACTGCTGAACAAGGCAGGAAAGTTATGTTATGATGAAAAGGCATCATCCTTATACCTGAACACTGTAATTCACTTCTATAAGTTTATTTGACACTTATGTATGTAGTATTTTAATGTATGGTTGTGAAGTTTGGGGTGTTCATAGAGCACCAAAATGTAGAAAAAGTTCATTTGGACTATTGTTAAACATTACTAGGTGTCAAGAGGTCCACTTCTAATGTAATGGTATATTATGAATTAGGAAGATTTCCATTGTTATATGAGCGAAATTTTAGGATGCTCAAATTATGAACTTAAATTCACGGTAGTGAAAATTGTATTATAAATTCATGTTCCAAAGAACTAGTAGCAAATAGCAATAAATGCAAAAATTGGGCAACTTGTATTAAAACAATTTTATATGATCTTGGTATGAATTATTATTGGGACAACCAAAGGGTACTTTGTTTGGATAGTTCCTTTTTACTATTAACCAAACAACGGATATATGATCAAGCTAAACAAGAGTTGCATTTCACGCTTGAAACATCATCAAAGGGTAGAATATATAAGTATATTGTGTCAAATGTAGAATTACAATTTTATTTACAAAAATGTATTCCTGTAATAGCTTGTAAGTGGATAACGAGAATTCGCCTGTCCTCACATAATCTATGCATTGAAACTGGTCATTTTTATGGAATAAGTAGAAATAGTAGAATGTGTATAATGTGTGATAAAATGTAGTAGAGGGTGAATTTCATTTTATTTTACAATGTACAAATTATAATGATATACGTAAGAAGTTTATCAAGAAATATTAAAGGACCGTCAACTTATAAATTAGTACAATTGCTTTCTGTTGAAAACACTAAGGAACTCTGTAATTTAGGAAAGTACTTACTCTATGCATTTAAGTGCAGGAATAATATTTTAGACCTATGTTTATTATATGTAGTTTGAGGGGGAGGGTTGAGATCTCACAAACATGTTTAACCCCGCCAAAATTTTGCGCCTGTCCCAAGCCTCTGGCCTTTGTTAGTTTTGTATGATTTTAAATTTTAGTTTCTTGTGTATAGTTCGGAGTTTAGTATGACATCCATTATCACTGAACTAGTATACATATTTTAAGGGGCCAGCTGAAGGACGCCTCTGGATGCGGGAGATTCTCGCTACATTAAAGACCCATTGGTGGTCTTTGGCTGTGGACTGCTCTATGGTCGGGCTGTTGTCGCTTTGACACATTTCCCATTTCCTTTCTCAATTTTATTGAAACTCACAAACTGTATAATATTGTGACTGATATTTCTGACGTTTGTTATTTATGTGTATGTTAACGCTATACAACTTGTAAACTGTATATTTATGCATATTATACTGATAAACTGTATTGTTTAAAGTAAATAAAGAATTAACTTTATCCTAGTCAACATTCAACATGCAACATGCAACACGCAACACGCAACACGCAACACGCAACACGCAACATGCAACATGCAAAATAGCAGTACCCAGAGGAGATGTAATATTGTAACTTTCGTTCATTCATAAATATCTATACAGTTCAGAGTTCACGCACGTGTTGTGTTGATGGACATAGCAGATAAGGTCGCGTCGTATTGCTTTATGTATTTGTGTTGATTACTTAGCTCTAGCATTATCTTAAAGTATGTTAATCAGTACACATGGCTTGTCTTTTAGTTAATATATATAGGCTACCAACGTTACAACGACCAAAATGATAAATATCAAGGATAGTGAGCATTAACATCTACAAAACATTGAAGAAGTTGACTACAAATGCTAAAAGGAATTACAAGAACTATGTGAAAACAGTTGCCAACACGTAAAAATAGTGTTTTTATTGAACAATCGTCCCAAGTGACACGTGGGTTCTACTGCGCATGTCAATACATTTCATTCATAAAATTCAAGCACAGGTGCTAGGAATTTACTACGATTTACTACAGTTTCTACAATAATTATTGGATCTTCACAAAAATACAAGACATACAGTCGGTTTATTCAGTGGATTATTATTATGAACTGGTAATTTTATAACATGAACTTCCAATTGTTTATCAAATATACAAATGACAGTAATTGAATATTTCTAGAAAACTCATAATATTTGTAATTGTTCTAACTTTACTTTATTAAATGTTAATTAACACTTATTTGCTTCAATTATCATATGTTCCAGACTACAATCATTACTATAGTATTAATGAATGGGTGTTTTTATAATGGCCCTGTTATATGTCCTAGGTCTGTAATAATGGTCGAAGAAGTCTGTAATGGACCGAGGCAACGCCGAGGGCCATTACAAACATCCGAGGCCGGATCGACGTGGGGCCGGATAGACCCGAAAGCTCCTTCTTTTTTAATGACAGTTTAGTTTGAAAAATAATAATTTGTACTCTACCATGATAAAACTTAAATATACCAAATATCCAATATATTAAGTTGAAAAACAGGATGAACAGGGATCCCTATAATTTTTATATAATGGTTCTTTAATGTTGGTTGCTGGTTACTAAATTAAATAAAATACAAAAAGGTATTATACTCTTTACAACTTAATTTTATTAACTTTATTAAAAACCCTAACTGGGCTTAATACAGACAAACTGGGCATTAATACAGGGCCATTACAGAAAAACAGGACCATTACAGAAAAAAACAGGGCCATTATAGAAAAACAGGGCCATTACAGAAAATATGTAATTTTTAACAAACGGTCTTTTTTGGCAATAATGTACTTAGTTGGTTAATAAAAAGTAGTATAATACAAGTTGTTTCACACGGTTACTGTTTCCTACATAATAACTTTCATTAAAAATACAGAATATTAAACAGTATGCTTTATTAATACCAATTTAAAACATACATCAAAAATATCTTACATGTCTATAACACGTCACAATAAAATACATGTACCCTAGTCTTCGTACTCTACACATGGAGTGGGAGGGCGGGTTTTCAATTTAGCGCTTACGAAATTTAAACAGCTTGCTTGCTGCGATGAAATTCTAAAAAGGACTAAATTACTTCACAGAATATAACGTCACTCATGTTGGGTAAATCTAAAACATAAAACACAATCCGTCAGTGGCCCCAGCGATAACTGGATTTAAGTCTATTTACGCAAATTCCATTATCTCAGACATGTTAGATGGTGCCATTAAAACAAAATATATATATGGTTTGGCGATATCTGGCCACAGCTCTTATTCATAATATGATAGATTCATATGATATATAATATAGATAGATATAGATAGATAGACCATAGATGTATATGTAGATAAATATATGGTCGGTTACCCGAAGATAATATGGCAACCAGATAGATAGATAGATAGATGTATATGAAAATGTAAATATGCACCGTGGGATACAATGGTGCTTTAAATTTAGAAAACACCGTGGGATACACAAGTGTAGTCTGTATTATCCAAAAATCTAAAATTTCATAGTTAACATTAAGATTCTATGCAGCGAATTCTGCCAATTTGACGGAGGAAAGCAGAGACTCTGTCAACCGCCAAAAAAAGGGCGGTTCGCTGCAAAGCTGTGAACCAGATATGAGATAACTACAGATAGATAGATAGATATTTTTATTTAAAGTACAACTTGGTACATATATGTGTTAAATAATCTAGATAGATAGATAGATATTTTCATTTAAAGTACAACTTGGTACATATATATGTTGAATAATCTAGATAGATAGATAGATAGATATTTTTATTTAAAGTACAACTTGGTACATATATATGTTAAATGATCTAGATGATGTTTTTTGAACAACTGTTCAAAAACATATTTACCTACACAGATAAAATTACTAACCAAAACTACACCATAGTGACCAAACCATACGATAGTTGATTGTATTTGTATATCATAAAATATAGTATGTTATAGTATATCAACAAATAATATTCAAGATGTTTAACAATTCATTTCATAAGCATGTTAAGGGTGCACGTGACAAGTGAAAAAAAATCCAGTTGAAAAATTTCTGGTCTGATCGAAAATCATAATATTTTATGTAGCAACCCTGACAGCTAATTATAAAGGCAATAAATAGTTGTATATTCTATAGAAGCACCAGTCCATGTTTTGCATTGGTCAAATTTGAGACCATCCTTACTTAAGAATGATGAACCGCATAAATCCATCTGATCATGTTTTTCATCTCATTGTGCAAAAAACCCACTCTAGAACTACCTGTGTCATTACCTACCACATGTTTTATAAAAAAAAAATGGTGGATCCTTATAGTTTCATTGTTCTGAGTTAACTTTTAACATGCTTAACAAATATGCCACCACAAAAATTCATTTCTGTGCCTAGACCTAAGTCAACCCCATCTGGAGGTTGTCAGTCTGCTACAAAAACACTTATACTATTGAGGTTTCTACTATTCAAACATTAAAGCTAATAGGATTTGATCCTGGGTCAATTTTAAAGTGACTTCTTCAAAATAATGCGTTTATAATGCGAATTCGATGCAGTCATCTTCTGTCAGCACTATACTTGTAAATTGGATTACGATATAAAGCTAAATTAGGCAATGTTCATCAACCTATATAAAGTAACGATGTAACTGCTAGTTCACTCCCCATTTCGACAAGTGTGTGAGCATCTATATATCCTACATAGCAAAACATTAGTTCCCGCAAACGGAGAAATTAGTTTATATATCTTATATATCACCAGATAGTATAAATACATTGTATTTTTGGCTTTCTCATTACTGAACCATGCTTTATTGAGCAATTGAACATAGGTATAACAATAGTAGAATTGAGAATAGAAATGGGGAATGTGTCAAAGAGACAATAACCCGACTATCAACACAATACTTCTTAAATCGAAGACTCTTCCAAGAACATGGGCTAGAAAAAACTTACAACTGATTATAAAATTAAATTTCGTTTATTTCCATCAGAATATATTAGTACCTTTGAGATAGGGTTTGACAAAAAGTCAATATATACAGTGCAGTTCGTACACATACGAAGTGTCTAAACTTGCCATATCTATAATACTAAAATTACGAGGTCCAATTTGTCAGCCGTCATCACGTAAAAACGACGAATCACAGAATTCAACTTTATATATAACTAATATAGTACAAAGGTGTAGATTAAAAATTACACCACGCCAGGCCCTTTTGTTTTCTACGTAATTAAAACTGCCAATAATAAAGAAGTTCCGGGTCGAGTCCGCTACCGATACCAATAGTATATTCACCTGTTACCTATTACCTTATCTGTACGTTCCGCATCTGATAGGCGCACCACCAAACGTTGTATTCAGGATTAATATGCTATATACACGAGTCATAACCACAGGGTTGACACTACTAAATTGTCAAATTGTTACCTATTGTAGTATTTTAATCAGTAAGACTTTCTAAGATAACAATACGAATACTAAAAATCTGGACTAAAAATAAGGCGTATAGGTACAGTTTTCAATTTGTTAGTGGGCATGACGTAAAACAGCGAAGCAAAGAATTCAACTTTATTTATAACTTATATAGGACAATGCTGTTGATTAAAAAATACTCCATTCCAGGACCTTTTGTTTTCCAAATAATTAATATTATTGTTTTAGTGCGACGGGTTCAAACAGAAAGACTTGAAAGCAGAGAAAAACCGTGTATCTTATAATCGGCATGACTTTATCAGATGACAATACTAATACTAAAATCAGGCTTGCGCATAGTTATATAGATATACTTTAATTCAGTCACGGACCCGTGATATCACGGGTGTGTTCTAGTATTATATATGTAAATGAATATACTGTCATATATAATAACTTTCAAATTTTTCATTTGCCAGCTGTATTTTGAGTGGATTCTTGTAATTACTTGTAAAACATATCTGTGAGTCTGTGAAAGCTTGTTCAGGAAATTATTCAGGTGAATATGTTTATATCTTCCAAATCACTTATTTCTGGATTAATGCCGAATGACAACGTAACTAGTTAACTATTGTATTATTATGATTGTATTAAGGAACCATGACATTACTGTGTAAATGTCATATAAAAGTATTTGAAATATTGCACATGTGACAAATGAGATTTATGATTTTATTCAAATGTACAAAAAAATACAGAATCAAGAGAACGTTATACACACAAACAAACAAAACGTTTGAAAAGTACACTAACACATATATAAAATTGTACTTGAAATTTATTCCAGGAACCAGTTAAATCAAACATACCAGCACATGTTCCTTTATACATTGTTTATGGCGGTGTTTTCTTCACATCAAGTTATTATAAAATATCTTGAATCAATTTAGCTCTGACAATAGTTTGTTTCCCTGTACTGGTCGAACTCTAGTCACGTGATAACGTTTAGTTGTGATATATATTTGCCATTCGTCACAACTCGGCCGATTCCGTACCTCAAGGAGAGTAGCGGAGTGACCCGAGGATTGCCGATTGATATATATTTGCATGATAAATAATTTCATAATTTGAATATGCTAATGGATTTGTGATCGTCATTTATGATCATAAGTTCTTGCGTTGATTTGTTGTAATCTAGATCATACGGTTGTATAATTCCATCATCTTCTCGGAGTACAACATGATGGCTTTTGCCGTCTGGGCTAATTTTGACAACAGTGTTCGATTCGTATCCACATACATAAGCATTACCGATGCTGTCTACTGTTAAACCTTGTGCATTTCTTAAGTCAGAATGTTGGAATCTGTAAATAGTAGTTCCATCTAGGTCGTATGCCAACACATTGTCGCTTGTTTTACTAGTTTGAAATATGTTGCCTTGTGCATCACAGTCGAAATGTTCGGGTGGATCGGACACTGTTACTTTCTTGAACTGCAATATACCACAAGTTTCACTACAATCTAAAATGTGGATTGCCTTTTTACCGATGCGAACTGCTAATTTATCGCCATAAGAAGCTATATCTGATACCTTGTTGCGATCAAAATATTTACTGAAATGATATCCATCCGTTCCACATTCCAACTGTAAAATACCTTTGTCTTTAATAGAAACAAATATAAAAGAATCCGATATTGACGACTTAGCCATGTCCTGTACTTTTATTGACTCGAAAGATTTGAACAGTTTGCCTGACTGATCACAAATGATGATTCTTTGATTTGTTGAATCTCCAAGCGCAATTTTGTCCTTTCCGAAAAAACAACATAGATCAGGAAAAACAAAATCTTCCTTAAACATTTGCTTGATTTGTAAACTTTGTTTTAAATGAATAAACTTCTTTCTTTTAGCGTAATGGTTGTCTACCATTTCGTTTTGATCTAAATGTGCACTATTTTCTAATTTATGCCCTTTTGGTACCCTTTTAGCGACAAACAGATAACTTGGTACGGGTATATTGTTTGTATCTAGCGCGGAGTCTATTGATTCCTCTAAGTATGGAACAGTTTCGTTACCATCTGACATGCAATCAGTATCTAATCTGTCATTTAAAGCGTGCATACTTGTTACAACTGTCGTTTGACTATATGCAGTCTCTGTCACGAGTGTGTTCCTAGAGTCCTCTGGTATTATATTTGTTGCCAAATTTTCTTCATTCTGCAGCCTATGATCTGCATTTGCAGCAAACCCAATACTACGAACTTTGTTTGAGGAAGAAGATGAAGAAACAGATGTTGACCATATGGTACCAAGGTCTGTAATCAAATCAAGTACGTTTGACTTTTGGAAACGAAGCTGAATTCTGTCCTCGTCGGTAGGTAGAGGAGAAAGGGCAATCGTCTTTTTTTGCAATTCATGTTCCAACGCGACTAGAATTACAAAATGTTGTTTCTCTGTTAAATGATCTCTGACGTTTTTAATATCGTGGTCTATGGATTTCACACTTGATTGTATCTTCAGAAGTGTTTCAATATTTTCGTCTACTGTTTGTATTCTTTTTGAATGATGATGTGATAAATCTTCTACTAGCCCAATCTGTAATTCATCAATCTTGATTTTAATATCTTGACAGAAATGTCTTATCTCATCATGTATGCTATTATGTTCAGCTTGTATTAGGTTTTTGTTTTCAGTGCTCTCCTCAATACGTTTATAAAGACTTTTCATGACTTGTTCTGTTTTGCTCTTGAAGTGTCCAATAAAATTGTCACTATCTGCTTTATCTTTTATTTCCTCTAACTCCCTACATCGCTCGTGGTGTTCTTGTTTGCATAGATTGCAGACTAAAGATTTATGTTGAGGACAATAAAACAGTAGAGACTGATTTGAATGCTTTTTGCAAGTTACAGGAATATCTAGAATTTGTGAGCTGACGATGTTTTTGATATAAAGAGGAAGAACATAATGTTCACTTGTTATTTTCAATTTTTTATGGACAACTGCACATGGTCTGCACAAATTTTCTACGCATTCTCGACACCAAAATTCAGCACACACTGTACATTTATCTCTTACACAGGCATCACACAATGGCGTCTCTACCTTTACTGTAAAAAAAACAATATCATATTAAGTTTACTTTTTTTTTGTAGTTTAAGTGTAATATGTCCAAGGTATATTTTTCTTAATTGTACAAACAATCTGGTGGATTGTTTCTTTGATTTATGATAGTATGCACAGCAATTCCCCCTTTTTTGTAATTTGAAAAATAATTTATAAGCTGTCCACTATTTTGTTTCGTTACTGACGTCTTTACACTAAATCCATTGGGTGTTGGAGGTGTACGGATTTATAATGTAGGATTAGATACATAATTTATTTTATTTGTTGTTATTGGCTTTGAACTAACGGTCAGTAACTGCGCGAACTCTCATATCTGTTCTAAGTTCCTTCTTGTTGTTTGAATGTACAAGTGCGCGGTCACGTCAACTTTGTTTTTTTTATATGTATTTCTATTTGTATCCATCTGATGAGTAAAGCCGTTTTCGAATGATTTACATAGTTCGTTCTTATTTTGTACTGTTACACCACTGTCCCAGTTTATGGGAGGGTTTGGGATAATATAAACATGTTTAAGACCGCCACATTCAGTACGTATCTGCCTGTTGCATGTCAGGAGCCTGTAATTCAGTGGTTGTCGTATTTTGCTGTGTAACATATTTTCTTTTTGTTAATAATTTTGGTCATTGATTAAGCTGTTAGTTTTCTCGTTTAAATTGTTTTACATTCGTCATTTCGAGTCCTTTTATTGCTGACTAAGCGGTGTAGGCTTTGCTAATTGTTGAGGACCGTTTGTTGACCTATTGTTGTTAGTTTATGTTCCATTTGGTCTCTTGTTGAGAGTTGTCTCATTGGCAATCATACACACATCTTCCGTTTTATACCAACAGGAAAAAACTAGATATTGTTCAATGAACCAAAAATAGGTTCAAGATAAGATGAAACATGGAAAAGAGAAATGTACACCTTACAATCATTCCACACACCAGCTATTGCCTACTGGTATATTATCTGACCAAAATTGATCAATTAACCACGAAATTATGTCAAGTTCAGATGAACCCTACCAGTCGGACACGTACCACAATTATTCAACACATAATATAGTAAACTTGTGGCTAATAGTAGTGAAATAACATGTGAAAAGACCAAACTACAAAAACTCACCATTGACCAATTGTACTTTGCAAGTGTAATCAAAGTCAGATGAAAACAATTATGAATGACTTTTAGACCTTGCACGTACCCCAAATACCAAACATAGTTATCCTATTCATCATAAGTGAGTATTCACATGACAAAAATGTGTAAATTTGTTCTTAAGCTATCGCTGAACAATGGAAATAAACTCATCAGAGATACCAGGATTAAAAGTTTTCCCAAATACAGCTACTGTAATCTATTCCTGAGGTAGAGTAGCCTTAGTATTTCAAAAATTCAAAAGTTTTGTAAACAGTAAATTTATAAATATGACCATATCAATGATAATTGATGTCAGCAGAGTGCTGACTACTAGGCTGGTGGTACCCTCGGGGAATTAAAACTCCACCAGAAGCGGCATCGACCCATTAACTCAATAAACTCATCATAGAAACCAGGATTAAATTTTATATTTACGCCAGACGCGCGTTTCGTCTACAAAAGACTTAACAGTCTCGAATCCAAAAAAGTGAAAATGAGATCAAGGACCAATGACAGACAGAAGCTCAGGACAGAAGCTTCGAAGCATAAGGCATCTGTATACAAGGTATGAACCATCTAGATTATGTACCTTCAAACATATGAGGCTTAATACAAAAAGTCGCCGTCGAACATTAATATCCATGTCCTGCATTAATCGAAATATAATTCGTAGGCGTTCACTATTCATGTTTTGTTTTTTCACAATTACATAAGAATCTCCGGTTAAAGTAAATTTTGGATAAACAACTATTTTCTTATTAAATATTATGATAATATGAACCGAATTTATTTCATTTTAGAATGAAGATAAGTGAGCAAATATGCGTCGCAAAATGGTGTTAGATTAAAATGTCCTAGATACGAATCTTTAACCAAATCACTTATCATAAAATTATGTTAAAGATAAAGCCACACGCTACACAATCTATTTAATACTGTTAGTAAATAAAGCTTAAATCTACAATACACGTATACTTTTATCCTTTATAGAGGGGGGAGGCAAGGGGGGTCCCAATAACAGCAAAACAGCAAATTGATTTGGCTCATAACAGATAACAAGGCATTAAAATGGACAAAAACAGATTACAGTAAATGAAATATTAAAATAATTCGGTCTTTGACAAATCAGTATTTCTTATTACGGATATAATCCTTTGTAATGCATTCCATTTTTTATGACTATGTTTTTAGTATTAATTTATGTATCTAGAATGTGTTTAAATTACTACTCAATATATTATAATATTTTTATACGCTCGTTTACGGAACGTATTATGGTATACTGTTGTCCGTCTGTTGTCAACATGTCGGACATTAACTCAAAAACTCTTTAACCATTTACATTAAACTTTGGGAAATTGGTTATATCTATTTACGTGAGCTCCCTTTTTTTTTTTTTTTTTTTTTTTTTATAAATTTTAGATTTTAAGTTTCTGGGTAATGGGTTTTTATTCAATAAAATTGGTGTTTTTTTTTCTTCAGTTTTCTGATAATATCTCAAAAATGCTTTCACAAAGCAAGGAATTTTGGTGAATTGTTTATATCTATTAACATGAGGTAACTTTCAATTTTTATAAATTTTAGATTTTACGTTTCCGAGTTAACAGGTTTTATTAATTAAAAAGGGGTGATTTTCCAGTTTTCAGACATTAACACAAAAATGTTTTCAGCAGTTCTCATGAAACGTTGGTGTATTGTTTATATATATTGACTGAAGCTCCCTTTGTTGCTAATCAAAAAAGTTACCTAAAAGAGTTTGAATATTCTGACTTTTTCTAAAATGACCATTTAATGAGGTGTGTGAATTTTTCTTAATAAAACTTTGAGGCAAAGTGGTATATAGGGTAGAAAAATCAAAAGCACCAATTATAAGCATGCAATTTATCAAGTACTTCGAACGAATTTTGACACTCTAAAAGCAATTTATTCCACTATTTTCAAAGGCCTTATTTGAACAATTTTTTATCAGCTGAGGTTTTTGATTGTACCAAGTGTACTAGTAAGTAGAATACATAGTTTAGTAGGGACACAATGGCTTGAAACGAAATAAATCTTTGTTTGTAATGAGTTATGTGCAGCTTCGGACCCAAGTACATGGTTGGAACTTTCATTGTACAATGCATTTGGTTCTGCTTTGAAAAGAATCACAGAGTTGAGTCTATGTACCCTATTATATAAAAGGTTAAGTGGTTGTTAGGACCTAGTCCTTAATTGAGATCCTTGTCAGATATTCCTGGACATATGTTTTCCTTTTTGTCATATTAAGAATTGTTTTAATTTAATATGTTCGTACGGAAAACAAGGAACATTATTCTCATACAAAAAATTAAGATAATTCTAAATACATATTCATAAAAAAAAATGGAATTTATTACAAAGGATAATCATAAGATATACTTGAATTGTCCTGGACCTCACTTCTGTGATGGGTATATGTTAATGGAATCCTTCTCTGAATACGAGACAAACATATTAGTAGTGGTAGACCCCAATGGCCAATGATCTTCAATTTATACCGAATATTGACTGTCAAAAAAAAATGCTAACATTCCAATTTTCAATAACAGTTAACAGCAAATAGATCTACATTATCACAATAACAGATAACAAAAAAACTAAAAGCCCAATAACAGCTAACAAAGAATAAGACAATAACAGCTAACAGCAAATATATTTTCAAAATAACAGATAACAAAGAATTAAATTGCCCCATAACAGCATAACAGTTAAACCCCTTGCCCCCCCTTTATAAGATCAACCTCTTGACATTGTTTTGTATCGTAAAATGTAGTTGATTTTTCACACAGAAATTCTTCATTGTATGTAAACATCAATCAGGAAATGTAAAAATAATTGTCGCTTTCTGCAGTTCTTATAGATCATGAGACCAATTATACATCCATTAAGATAATGATCCGCCTACGACAGAGCAGGACGTATGTATTCATTAAAACATTTTTTAAGACTTGAAGTATACTTTCTTTTATTCAAACGATAAACTATATCACAAAACAAAACTCACCTAACCCTTCCGCCATGCCTTCTCTTGACTCATATATGAGTCATATATAACAGGATATTACCAAATTGTATTTTCCAAAAATTAAATGACCTATATATATCATGCAATAACAACATTCTCGAATCAATCTATCTATAGCAACAAATGTAAATACGAATACAAAGTGAATGGTATGTTAATCCCCGACGAAGACTTTAAATGCTTGTCCAAAGTCAAGTGCTTCTCATAATGTGGATGTATTTATGCTGGTTTAAGTCTGATTAATTTTTCAAATTCAAATTTTATCTATATTTAGATTCTTTAAATTTGAAATTTATTTAGTTTTAAAAATATCTTTAAACTAGGTTGAAATTTGAGAATTTATTTGCAATATTAAAGTAAGTTTGCATTCATATTTAATTAGAAATTTTCCAGTGAGGTAAATGCATGATATTTTGCGTAGGTCATGCTTGAACTTTAAACTATGAAATATAGTTCAATGTCATCAGCGTATGTAAAGTCTTAATACAATCCGAAGAAAAAAGAGGTACGGTTTTACAAATGAAATAAATTAATTTATACAAACATGTGTACATCCCATTTCAGCAAATACATGTGATAAAGGTATAATAAATTAATATAGTAGATCATAGTATTATCTTTAAGGAAATAATCTGTAACACGGATCAAAATAAATATTAAGATTTATATCTGAGATTACTATAATTGTTATAGTAATCTCAATTTATATCGTTAGTATATTAACCCGCTACGAACCTCGCTGCTGTGTTTAAAAAACAAGAACCTCGTCGGCTTAATCTGCGGTTTAATCTGTTAATTGCTTGCTTATATCTTGTGAATATTTGTTCATTACACAGAATGGCCATATCAGAGACTTGAAATGGGTATTTATTTCTTCTTTGAAGAGCACACCTCTTTTATGAGGCCCCTCATGGGGGGGGGGTCCTAGTAATCACATAATCACCATTTTTTTGCCAATATAATCACATAATCATTAAATATTTGCTTATCTTTAGTAATCAAATAATCATAAACTAAAAATACAGTCCTAGGTAATCAAATAATCATGAAATATTTGGCTTAATAATCAAATAATCATTAAAAAACGGCCAAGTAATCACATAATCAAAAACCCCATGAGGGCCCTCTTTTATGGGGAAGGCCAATGGCTAATTTACCGAAAAACAAATGTTTTAGTTTGGTTAAATACCTTCCTGTTGGGTGTTTTGTACTTTCGCCATCAATTTGAGACAGGCGCAACCTGAAATGCCAGCTAATTAAAAGTTGGGATTACGTAATTCATCACAAATTTTGTTCCATTTCGTCCCTTTTTTACAGTGCCAGATAAAATGAGATCCAGAAGCCATGAACATAAACGAGATTATACCAGAGTGATGAAACTTTTCAGATGGGTCATGTAGAGAGAGTTATCGTTCTTTAATTTGATGGCTCTGCCATAAGTGCCTGCTTCGCTGGCATATGAACAAAAAGTCATACTTTATACTTAAATATACATCAACTATTCACTGCCAATTAGCCATGTTCATACATCTTGAGATCAAGTTGATAAATCTTGACACGTGAATCATGATTGCCCCTTTGACATTTATTGTATGGTTGGAACTTCATTATATTTCAAATAATATTGAACATTGAAAATCAAAGTTGTTGTGGATTCTTGTGTCCAAAATTCTTATAATGTGTTTTCAATAGTTAGTATCAAAGATGGCTGTAACTCCAAGATCAACTATCCTTACAAGTGTTAAAAAAAAACAGCATAAAGTACAGAACAAATCCCAAAACTAAGTTACTGAAGGAAAATTCAAAACAATGCAATACATTTTGATTGAATTTTAAGAATATAAACGATTCATCTTTCTGTTTTGTTCTAAAATCCAGAATTACTGAAATTTGACTGATAACAAGGTAATACTGAAGAGCAATCACAAGCTCTCTCCTGGTTTTCTTCATAAAGCAGCTTTATTAAGGCCTACGCATTGCTTTTTTTTTAAACAAGCAACTTGTTTTGAAATTTGAAATTTAATATGCATTACATATACATTAATTTGATATGAAATGCATCATGTCATGCAGTGTTGAAGTATAATTTATTTTATTCAAACAATAAACTATATATCACAAAACAAAACTCACCTAAACATTCTCTTGACTCGTATAACTGGGTATTATTAATATATTTTCAGAAAATAAAATGACCTATATATTTTATACAAGATTTCAATAACAACATTCTCGAATCAATCTATTTATACCAACACATGTAAATATGAATACAAAGTGAAAATGGTATGCTAACCTGACGAATACTTTAAGTGCTTGTCCAAAGCTTCTTGGTTTTATTTACGTTGGTTTAAGTCTGATTAATTTTTCGTAAATTTAATTATAAACTATAGGCCCGCCCGGTAGTTTATAAATTGTTTGTTTCAATTGGTCACATGTACTTGTCGGGACCTTTTTTAGACGACTATATATGTATAGAAATTATGCATATGGTAGAAGGTTTTTTTCCATTGTGGCGGTATGATGACCTATAATTGTCTACTTCCACGACCTATGAAATCTGGTGATTTGTGAATAGTTGTCTCAACGGTCATCTTACATGTACATATACTAATTACGAATTTTGTATATAAAAATTCAAAAAAGAACGGTGACATATAGTTGCTTTTATCCGATTCATTTTGGACTATGTCTGACTCAGATATTTATTTCATTTGAGACAGTGTGATTATTAAAGCCCTTAAATAATTGATAATTTGATATGCAATCGTACAATGATACATTAAACTGTATTGCATATATCATGTATATAAAGTAATGTGATTTCGGTTATTCAATATGAAATTTTAAAGCTTTCAGTTTATTGTTTTCCTATGTAGATATTATATTTTTGAAAAATTTGTAAGGATTCCGAGGAACCCAGTGTCTCGCCTACTTTTGCTGTCAATCGCAGGTTTAACAAAAAATTTAAAACCTCAGAATGAATGTATTGTTACCTGGCAGGAAAAATAAGTTCATTTACAGATATATTACGGATAAAATGGATTTTTTTAACAAAATTCTGGTTACTATCTTATGATCATAAACAAACTTCTGTCCAAGTTTGGTACAAATCCAGGATAGTTTAAGAAAGTAATTGAAATTTTTAAATTTTTAACCACAGAGTGAATGTAATGTTCAAAAAATCAAGGTAGTTTTAAATAGATGTTAGAAAATATGAAAGTGATGTGGTGGGTGGTTCAGGATGATATACTCAGTGTGGAGAAACTGGTTCATTCGCATCATCTAAAAAAGTCAGATACAAATTCATGTTTTATTTCAAGTTGAACTATTGATCATTTTGTAGTTATAACGGTCATGACCGTATTCTTGGAAAGTTACAGATTTTAAAAACAAGAGAACAATGGACAGCATACTACCAAATAAATAAAGAGAAAATTCGGCAGTCAAAATATAAAGATTAGATTTAGAGGGAAACAGTGTTAAAAATTCAGGTAATGGCTTAGAAATTTAAAAATAAATTATCATAACAAAGGTTAATCATAACAAAGGTTAATAAATTCAAATGTAACGTATGATAGTTGAATTCTGATTTTTTTTTTCTTAATTATTTCAATGAAACCATGAGTGCAAGTGCAAATGCACTTTCTGCTAAACGAAACCAGTTTCTAAAGGCTTGAGCATGCAGTCTATTGCAAACTGTTGGACATCTATGATGTTCCAATACACCATGCACGTGTAATCTATTTTCGTGGATTCCGGAAAACCTGCCTTTTCATGGATGTGTGCACACAACCTAATAGAAATTTTGTTAATTCGTTGAACATTTCAATTCGTGGTTCACATGTTTCACCGAAAACCTCGGAAATTCATATCCATCGAATAATAATGAATCCATATTACTTGGTCTACAAATAAATCACGGACTTCTGGAGGAACGGTTTCCATGGAGATACATTGTATTTAGTCGATCTGCAAAGCTTTTTCTACTTACCTTTAATGTTCCTAGATACTTAAATTCTACCAGGCGAGAACAAACTATTGGCGATGTTATAACTACAGGACGGATGATACATCTGCAAATATTTGATACATGAGGAAATCACTGACGAGATATTGGGAGAAGTCATTGGTGACCATGAAGGCAACTAAAAAGTACCGACTGCTGGACGGATGGGGTCACTTGGGACTAAGTCTGTACACAGAATACTGGCAAGATGATGCAAATAGAGATTTGAAATCAACCAACGAATCATTAACTACTGGTCGGTTGTGGTTTAGTAACTATCGGCAAATCAATGAATACTTCATCAGTGATTTGGACAATTTAAGTCCACAACAATATCACTGACTACTGAACGGTGGAAGCCTTTTGAGAATAAAATTCCACCTGCAAAGACTGCTGGACGAAAGACTTCTCTGGACATATTAATTACTCTACTATTGATTGCACTGCCTATTGGACATTTGTTATCCTTAGAGACTACGTTCACATGGAAAAATAGAATTGAGAATGCAAAAGTGTAATGTGTCAAAGAGATACCAAGCCGACAAAAGCGCAGAAAACAGCCCAAGGCCACAAATTGGTCTACATTTTTTGTACAATGCATCGCAAAAAACTCATCATCAGGAGGCGGGCTTCAGCTGGCACAGATATAGTAATGAAGATTTAGTGACACGGACGCTATACTTAACTCCGAAACATATAACTGAACTTAAATTATAAACACACAAGACTTACACAAGCTAGAGGTTTCTCACTTTGCACAGATGCAAAAATGCAGTTGGTTAAATATGTTTCGTGAGATCTCGACCCCCCCCCCCCCCCCCTTTACCTTAAGCCAATGCGAAAAAAAGATGTATGATGCTGAATTTGCTTCACATTTTTATATTATATTTTCAATCCTTGTTTCATTTTATTTCTTTGATTTTTATAAAAACAAAAAACATCTAAAAATATGATCCAGATATTTTATTACGAAAAAGGAACACATATACACACACACACACACACACGCGCGCACACGTAGAAATAGTTACATAAAAGATCAAACAAAACAAATATGTTACATACAACGGAATTAACATTCAGATAGAAAACTGTAAACATATTTTTTTAATTTGTCACTTCTTTTATCTTTTCAAAGTTAATTATAGCCTTGACAATAATCAAAAATTTCTAGCAAAACAGCAACTCATTACGACGAATATGTATATTGAAGGCATTGAAAATTTAAATTCTTTCTACAAAATTCATATCTACTAATTAGTTTTCATATTACTTAAGAAATTGATGAGAAACGGTAATCAAAATTATGACTGTTACTGATATTTCAAACCATGATTACTTTTGTTTAGTTTTTGTTGACATACTTATCATTGATATATATTGTGGTATCAGATTTAAAAATTAACTGTGTACAATCTTTAAATTGTTAGAAATACTAAGAATGAATAAGTTCTTACCCAGGAACAGACACCTTACACTTTACCTCATTTGGCAAAACCTTTCGACTTTATTGGTCCTGGATATTTTTCAAACTCGTACTTTTTTGTGCTTTTTTTTTGTAAACTTATTTTGTTTGAATGTATCTGATCGGTCTTTTGAACACAAAAATGCGCGTTTGCATACATAAAAGGTATTTCTGGTATATCACGTTTATGAGTTTTATTGATAAATCAGATTGCGATATTAAATTCCATTCTCATTCCATGTATCTACTTTTGTAGAAACATAGGTTGTTTTCATTAAATGAAAATGAATTACCCAGTAGCGTCATTCACATTAAACGTTATGAAGGTTAAAAGTAGTACTACAGGCATTTAAAAAAAGAAACTGATAGATTGATTAATTGATTTTTGGTGTTTAAACGCCACTTTTAAGCGCTACTTTTTGGGCTTTTTCGTTGCGGTCAGTTTTTATTGTGGAGGAGGCTGGAGTGCCCGGAATGAACCCACTGATCTGTCGATAGGAGAATTGACTATTCTAGTCAATTAAGATTCGAGTCGAGTGCACACGCATGAGCCGGTTTCGAACTCACAACCTCAGTGTTGCCTGGCTAGTGATTGCGGTAGTAGAAACCAGTTATTTTACTTGGACACCGAGACCCCAGATACTCTTGTATATATATATATATATCCCCAGATACTCTTGTATATATATAAACCATTTGTCAGTGAACCAAATACAAATCATCAGTCTGTCAACCAAAAGTCATTCTTGCTTTGAATCTAAATTCATGTGAAATATTTTAACGTCCATTTAATATCGCAACTAATTGTTTAGACATACATTTGTTGTAATTGTAAACCCTTTTCGTCAGTTTAAAAAGGTAGAATCGATACATAAAGGGCTACTTTACTATTTCTGCTAAATAATCTATGTGAAAAATTCATCCAGAAGCTGCAATTTATTAGCGTTAATGATATTTAACCTACCCCTCCCGTAAGTTAATTTACTAAACATATGCACTAGACAAAGAAAATAAAAGGCACAAAAAATGTAACTAAGTAGACACAACTTTAAGAATGGTTAACAAACATATTTACACATGTTACACATCTGACCTTTCACCACATTAGTCATTCTCAAACCCTATTTTTTATATCCCTAATTCTCCTCTTAAAATTAGTTAACAAGGATAATTTACCGTTTTTTCGGTCTGAAAATCAATTGATTACTCTTAACCCTTTATCATTCAACAAAATGATTGTAAAAATACAAGTGATGGCCCCTTATATCAATTACAAATGGTAGACCTATCTATCATAATTCCAAATCAAAGAAAAAAAAAGATATCTCTGTCCATATCACTTCACCAGCAATGCAGTAGTGACCTGGGTGTTTATCCCACACGTGCCAGCATTTCGTTTAATCCTGAAATATCCTTTTTCGCCCCATGATGGTCCCCAAGAATTTTTTACTTTCCAATAAAGTTCTTCTCCAAATAGCGTCTTTTCTTTGCCAAAACCAACTAACAACACAGCTGAAAGTAAAAGTAACAATAATATGTTTTAATATCTATTATATAAGATCGAAAAAGCAATAATGGTTAAGGTGTGTAATATTTTGTTAAAATTCTACTCTTGTTTTAAAATTAAAATTAGTATAGACACTCTCCGACACTTTCAATTTGTTACTTTCAAATGATTTATACAGAGTGTTTAAAAAAATTGTGTTTTCCAAATGTTATTTCAACCCAGGGCCATTTCCAAAATGTGTTTTAATATTTACTGAAATTTATAGTAAAACAGTTTTTTTGCGTTCTTTCATGGTTCCTCGTGGTTATTTAAATAAATAGGGTTATTACTTAAGAGATCACCAAATCGTAAACGACTGAAGTAAGTCTGAAACAGCAATAAAATAGATTTTGGTACATGTTTAGTAGTGTTAAACCAATATTAATATATGAAGGAGACCAATATATATAAGCAATATTTTATTTGAGATATAGTTTTATTATATGGTCTTTCGGTTACAAATTAACTCAATCTGTTAGTTGTATTTCGGTCCAAAATTTATAAAATAAAACATGAAGTGCTAAATTTGCATTTAAATAACTTGATTAGCAACATGAATCACTAAATTACTATTGTTAAGAAAATGTGTTAATTTATATAAAAAAAGTTTTTGATATAGACTCTCTTAAATTCTACTTCTAGTAGGATTATACATGTCAACGATTTTGACAATGTGAGTGAAACACATACTGGGCAAATATGCCTTACTTCTTTGTCAGCTTATGAATTAAGAAAAAGTTGCAAAAATATCAAATTCCAAGATAAATACAAAACAAATCTGACAACATCAAACAATGAAATACAACAGTCATAGTTCTGACTTGGTACAGGAATTATTTTGATTACACCTGATTTCATAGTAAGCCAAACCTCCAAAAGTAGTTATTCTCAGTTGTTCATAGTTCTGTTATATTGATAAAATTGAGTTAGCATCAAATTGAAAACAGACTATCGGCTGTTATATGTTCTTTGGTCAGGTTGTTGTCTCTTTGAAACATTCCCCATTTCCTTTCTCAGTTTAATAATTTGTTAATGACAGTAACTACGATCATGCAGCAAAAACATCTGGAGGAGCAAAATCTACTTTTTTAAAATACATATTTCTAAAAGCAGTGGACCAAACTAACCTGTAAATCGTTTATTTTAGAAAACTTTTTCTGTTCATCATTTAAACAATAATCTAGCTTACCATGATTAATACTCTTTGGATTGCAGAAGTAAGGTGAAGATATTCCACTACGATAAAACATTAACCAATCAGCATTCATTGCAATGGATAGTGGTCCAATTTTCATTAACTGCTCAGCAATAATAGTCTCATTCTGAAAAATGTAAAACAAGGTAAATTTTTAATGTACCTTTTGATGTGTTTCCCTCAGCTTTGGTTTGTAACCCGGATTTATTTTTTCTCAATCGATTTATGAATTTAGAACAGCAGAATACTACTTTTGCCTTATTTATTAAATTCCAGTTGTGTTGATCATGTTGATAGATGGAAAAATACAGTTTTTTTTACAAAGCCTAAAAATGAATTCAACCAACGAAAATTATAATGAAATAAGTGTTTAAAAATACTATTATGCAAATGGTACAAAGTTCACAACATAATTTTTTTTAATTTAATATGATACTTGCTTTTTGTATTACTTATTTCTCTGATGAGTCTTTTGTAGGCCAAAATCGCGTCTGGCACAAATTCAAAATTTCAATCCTGTTATCAATGATGAGTTTACTTATTACATTGTGAATGTTTAATTTCAAATAGAATACCTTATCAATGGCTTTCCAATCCGCTATTTTCAAACCCTTTACAAATTTTGTTTTATCAAGTTTTGCCACGCAGCTTTGAGACATGTTACAATAAGGAA
This sequence comes from Mytilus galloprovincialis, assembly GCA_037788925.1. Lineage (NCBI taxonomy): Eukaryota > Metazoa > Mollusca > Bivalvia > Mytilida > Mytilidae > Mytilus > Mytilus galloprovincialis. The sequence continues at coordinate 27,969,072 of CM075342.1, read as the reverse complement.
CAGCTGGACCACACAGTGTACTATTAAAGCCTGGTGGGGGACATGGCAAACAATTGTTTTCTTGGTGTTTGGTGTCTGTATCACCACTACAGTATCCATAGTCACGTGACGACTCTAAACCTCCCTACAAAAAAGAAATACAAATATATTAAAGCCTGGTGGGGGACATGGCAAACAATTGTTTTCTTGGTGTTTTATGTCTGTATCACCACTATAGTACCCATAGTCACGTGACGACTCTAAACCACCCTACAAAAACAAATACAAATCTATTAAAGCCTGGTGGGGGCATGGCAAACAATTGTTTTCTTGGTGTTTCGTGTCTGTATCACCACTACAGTACCCATAGTCATGTGACGACTCTATACCTCCCTACAAAAAACAAATACAAATCGTGTAAGACTTCCAATATTTGCCATATTACTAATACTGGTTATATGTTGTGCCAACAAAACAATAGCTTTATTAATAGCTGTATTACAAAATAGTTCATGAAAAATTCTACACTTGCAGTGCTTTATTGATCATACATGTTTTTCATAAACAATTGTTCTTTGTAAAAAGTTGACACTTCATCCATAGAAAGACAGCCTTATTTGTAAATTTATTGGGTTTTATAATTTAGGTAAACATTACATTTGACATACGGACTAGAAGGTGTTAATTTGAATTCATGCATAAAGAAAGTGATGTGATTTGAAATAAATCTAAACTGTCCTGTTGTTTTTAAATGCTTGATTTTACCATTTACATCTATAGTACAAACGTTTTTGTGCACATCTCAACTCTAAATGAAGAGCAAACAAAGTGGTATCTGTTTACTCATCTTGCAATTTGAAATGCGAAAAAGTCACATTGCAATATTTTTAAAGCAGCATAGTCATGTTTTGTCAGTTTACGTCCCTTTAAACATTTTGTTTTGCTATTGTTTAGTTTTTTTTTAAATGCACATAGATAAAGGCAACAGTAGTATACCGCTGTTCAAAACTCATAAATCCATGGACAAAAAACAAAATCGGGGTAACAAACTAAAACTGAGGGAAACACATTAAATACAAGAGGAGAACAACGACACAACACCAAAATGCAACACACACACACACACAGAAACGGAATAAGTATTAGACAAAATCCCATCAGAACAACAAATATAACATTAAAAACAAATACATGAATCTGGGATAGATAAGTACCGTGACACGTCTTATAGTAATGTGAATTCACACTCAAAAATAAGAGAAAACAAACGACACAACGGAAACACAACGTCAAAATACATAGACAAATGCCTGTCATTGTGATATTATATAGATATAAAGATACCAGAATGACATTCAAACTCAAAAAATTGAAAACAAACTGACAACGCCAGGGCTAAAAGAGAAAAAGAGAAAAAGACAGACAATAGTACACAAAACTCAACATAGAAAATTAAAAACTGATTAACAAGAACCAAACCAAAAAATGGGATGATCTCAGGTACTTCGGAAGGGTAAGCAGATCGTGATACACGTGTGGCACCTTTCGTGTTGCTCGTGCTTTTTAAAAAAAAAGTGCAACATATAAAAGTCTGACTCTCAGTTGCAATACTAATTGTTTGTAAATTGAAAGATTATGGTAGCGATACTAACACATGATTTACTTGATGAAAAAAGACAAATGTAGTTGGTGCTTTCTTGAAATAAAAATAAGAATACACACTTTATCGTGTTCTCACTCGTGTACAAGACTAAAAAAGATTAGAAAAAACATGACTAATCTCTGTCATGTAATGAACAAGAATGAAATAATTTCTTTTGATAATGGTTTGATATTATACAAAATACATACTGTTTTCATAACATATTGGTAAGCAAGGTAAGGCCATCCACCAAACACTCCACAATCAGCATTCTTTCTACAACGCAACGAATTTAATAATTTATAAGGATACGATTATCATTTTGGTATAGGAATGTTGTTGCCTTTTTCTTATAAATCACTCAAACATAGTCAAATTATTATTACAGTCTTAGTAGCTGTGACAGTTTCATAACATTATAATATGCAAAACAGATCAACCCTCCTTTTTTTTCTTAAAATGTCCTGTACCAAGTCAGGAATATTTTGGTTATTATCAAATAGTCAGTTACTATGTCTGTTTGTGTTTGATTTTGTAGTAGTACAGTGTTTCTTTTGTTTCATTGTTTTACTCTTACAGTTGATATGTTCTCCTCTGTTTTAGTTTGTAACCTGAATTTGTTTTCTCTCAATCGGTTTATGACTTTTGAACAGCCGTATACTACATTTTCCTCTTCCTCGTTTGTATTGTGCCTTATTGTGTGTTTTATATGTTACAGGGTGTTTATTTGGGATTACTATAATAAACCAATAGAACCCAACTCAAGTGTTATTTACGCTAGATGAGTCTACAAATATTACATTTCACAAACATATATTATCTATGAAAAATTGTGGAAAAAAATCTTTAACCTATATGATTTTATCAAGAAATACCTGTACTGTTATTTAAGATTGTAATACAACTATACATTCCGATTACTTGGCTAGTCATAAAACCAGGTTTAACCCCAAATATTGTTCTTAAAATGACTAAAACCATGTCAGGAATATGGCAGTTGTTATCTGTAATCTGTTTCTATGTATGTTCTGTTGTTGCTTTGTTTTCCTCCCAAAATTGATATGCTTCGGTTGGTTTTAGTTTGTTATAATGTACCAGGATTTGTTTTGCTTTATAGAATTATGTTTATTGAACAGTGGTATACTACAGTTGCATTTTTTACTAATAAAACAAACCAATGAATTGTATAAAAAAAAATCTTAATTTACCTGGTAACATCTTCAAATCCATCACAATCAACAACTTGCTCAACTGATAAATTTACTAGCGGCTGTCCTGACAATGCCCACTGTCCCTCTATGTTTTCAATCGTGCTATAATTAAAGTTAAAGCAAATAAATACAATAAATACTGATAGTTGTGTTTAGTTTATACACTGTTCTTTATATGTGCCGAACTTTGCAAATGCATATAATAGTATACCTTTTATCTTGTACACTTCTCATTTATCAAAATTCAAAAAAAAATCTGTCATTGAATTTGATTAATTAATTTAAGGAATATGTCTCCATTATACAAGCTGTGATTCTTTGTCCGACTTTGGCTTTATAATTTTTTTCCTTTTTCATTGATAAAAAGCTCTTAATTTTTTAAGCTTTGGGTTTTCAAATATGTTGACTCGAACATCACTGAAGAGACCATCTCATTTGGTGCAGTAAAATTGGTACCGTTTATGTTATTTGTGTAAACTTTGAACGTAAAGTAACAATAAAAACGTACCTAAATGCCCAGCAAGATCCAGCTGCCCCTAAAATACATAACGAAATTTATTAGTTTTTTATTCACAATTTTCTTCTGTATGAAATTTGTTTATGAGATACCTTTTGTTTGCAATTTTGAAACTGTATTGGTAGGTGTAATACCACTAAATCATAGCACGTCACATCCGGTTGCATATACGAAAAAGGGTCGAAAATAATCGAATTTGACAGTTTTAGGAAATTAATCCTAGTACATTTTATTGCAGTAAAATATTTCATAGTCATAAACATATATCTTGGGTGTTGCAAAGCATCATTATTTTTTTTTTATTTGGTGTTTCTATACAATATTTTGAATACTTGAGGTTGCATGGTTACTAAAGCTTGTATACAGGATAAAAAATGGAGAAAATTTGATTAGTTAAATTCCATATATGCAATGAACATTTGGTGAAATTTTGTATATACATGTAGTACTGCACAGGGTAAAATTGTACCCATGCCAAGTATTTCTTTATTCCAAAAAGTGCAAATTTGACAGACTAATAAGGGATACTCAATGGTGGCATTCGGCAATCCTCGGTAGAATCCGCTACTCTCCTTGTTAGATGAGGGTACGGAATCGGCCGAGTTGAGACGAATGTCAATGGTGGTATTACACCTTGGACTGCGTACTGGTTTACACATGAGTGTTCTGTGAAATCGTTACTTTATTCGATTTCAACTGATGTAGTCTTTGTGTTGACCAAGCGTGCATAGCAAAATGTAAATCCTCGTTTCTATGACGAGTTTAACATCATTATTTTCAGGCAAGGAAACGAGGGATATCCATTTTAAATTCGTCGTAGTGGTTAACAAGCGCATGCACTTTTTACTTTATTATTTTTTTAAATAGCAACATCTGATATAGCTGATTAATATATTCTTACCCTGGTTCTTGACGGATGTCACCACATTCTTAGGAACCCAGTCAAATGAATCAGGTAGATAAAATCCCTTTTCACCTTTGATATATCTAAATTATAAAGCTGAATTATTATAGATATTTAAAATATAGATCAAATAATTTTTAAATTAAATATGTTTCTGAAATGCGTTTACTTACCATTCTTTAAGAAAAAAGTTCGAACCAATTGTATTTTCGTAGATTTCGATTAAGGGCATACGATACAGTTACAGGGAATGTAATGACGTTGCTAACGTAAAATGTTATTTTCGCGACGTCAAACTCTGACATATCGGGAAAAGATGCATTTTTCGACTGATTTTTATCATTCAAACTGATTTAATTTGAAAACGAGTGCATGAACCCCTATTTTTTAAAACAGCAATTTGTTTCATTTTGCAAGGAGATTATGTGACCCAAATTTTATAAAACTGTAAATAGCGCAATTTTTTTAATTTTGATAAACATGCAGCAAAAAATGACGTTTTTTCCTCTATTCATGAATATTTGATAAATAAAGAGTTATTTCGGAATAAAAATTGCATAATTTTTAATGATACTTATAAAATACAGAAATTACCGATTATTTAACAAAAACCATTTTGTGTTTATCTTTTAAAACAAAAAAGTTATTTTTTTTTTTTCGAAAAAGAAAATACGGACACAAATCTGAATTTTGAGCAAATATACAAAATTTCGAACTCATTTTACTCAAAAAGTAGCACATGAAGGTATATTTTTTATTACATATTTGATTTAATGAGGTAAAAAATAGCCTATATGCAAATTTTCATGAACTTGTAAATACAGGTTCAATACTGTATCGTATGCCCTTAATTATTAAAAATGCAGAAAAGTTACATTTTATACTATTCTCGTTAAATATCAGTTAGTGCACCTAAAATCTAAGATCAGACAAATCTGGCTAATTATCTTTACGTGTTAAAATGTACCTGTCGTTTTCAAACGTTGGAGGTTTACGGTCGGACATCAGGATTTTACTGTGAAATTCGGATGGAGACATGTCAGCAAACTTATTCAAGGCAAAAGTTGTCTGTGGCCTACAAATGGTCAAATAGCTTAATTTTAGTAATATAAAAATATATATATGCTATTTCAATATTCTACGAAAGAATCGATAAAATAGTCTTTTAGAGTATTCGATTCATTAAATTTAGTTAAAAATCACATATTATTAGATGGATATATTTTCAAAACATGTATGAATTTGCAACATTGTCTCAACAGCAATCATTAAATATGTGGCACTGAAAGACTTTTTAATATTATGGAAATAGGTGAATACATTAAAGTTTATAATACTGATGATGATGGATGGCTTGTTAATGCCAGCGTCAAACATTAAAATACAATCATATTCAGGACGAAAACATGTAATATGAATTTTTATATACCATGCTTTGTACTAGACCGACACACTGAGCCGGATATTATCTTGTAGGTAACAGTCCACAACCAGACATGTCATCTTACCAGCTGAGGACTCATTATACTGACTCAGACCAACCAGTATGCTCTTACTACGCAAGGCCGCGAGCTTGGCGGAGAAGCATTCATACCAATTTCAGAGTCTTTGGTTTAAACCCGGCCTAAGTTTGAACCCACGACCTCCCGCACTCGAAGCGAACACGCTTCCACGTAGACTCTTAATAATCGAATTCAATTTGGTGATAACAACTTTTAATTCTGACCTTGCACCGTGTTAAAATTACCAAGGCTAAAACATCAATCATTTGGCTCGATAGTAATTTCCAGTTCCAGAAGGGTTCCGTATTCCAAGTCCCAGAAAGGTTCCGTTCAAAAAAAAAGCAACAAAGGTATGGAGAAAATCGTAAAATGCCCAAGTTGTTTTGAGCCAGCGAGTTGCAATAGAAAACAAATACAAATCGCTCAGTCCCTTTGTCTTTAGATTTCTCAAGGCAAAACAGAAACTAATTGTTGAAATTATTTAAAATACTTACTGGTACATTTTGTTATATTTATTGATGGTCTTTATGTTATCATAAAATACATCAAATCTCTTCTGCTCTTCGTCGACTCCATTATATTCTTTACCGTTCTCCAGTTTCCAGGTCCTTAAAAATCATCATTATTATTTATCTTCAAAAATTATTTTGAATCAAATATATATGCAGATTAATACATTCCCGTTTGAATGGTTTTACACTAGTACATTGTATTTTTTGGGGCCTTTTATAGCTTGCTGTTTGGTGTGAGCCAAGACTCTGTGTTGAAGGCCGTACCTTGACCTATAATGGTTTACATTTATAAATTGTTACTTGTATGGAGAGTTGTCTCATTGGCACTCGTACCACATCTTCCTATATCTATCTACAATCGCTTATATTTAGTTGAAGCGGATTTAGGGTCCAAGAGAAATGCGGCTAATGTAGCTCCATATATTAGATGTGGTATGAGTGTCAATGAGACAAGTTCAGGCAACTCTCAATCCAAACCATAATGTTCACAAAGTTAACAAACTGGGGTTTGAAATCCAAAGTAAATGTAAATAACTGATTCTATAAGAGTTAACGTGCAAGGATGCTAAATAAACTCATAGGAAAAGAGAAGGCTTCATTCGCATCATTGAGAGTACTGTTAAGTGTCTTATTGGTATTCACAACATATTTCCTTATTTTACTTTGAGTATATATATTACAAAAACTGTTTGAATTTGATTCTTTGAAGACATTTGTGTAAATTGTTTGAACTACAGACTCGCTCCTAAGCCCCCTCCCCAAAACAATAAGTTTGACGTTACCAATGGAGTATTATAATGGCATTGATGGTATTGGACACCTACGTGCCAAACATGTTTATGCAATTAGCATTTTTAGAATCTAGAGGACTATGAGGAATCTCATTGTTCGTACACCAAAATGGAAATAACGTTACGTCATTCAATTTGGTTGAATTTGTACTGTTTATTACGTTTTTAATTAAACCAATCACAACGTTTTGGTATACGCTTTTGAAAATATTACCCAGAATGCTTTACATTCTAAAACGGCGAAATGCAAAGCCATGATACATTTCAGCGATATTTCGTCGCCAGTGTCACTAATGTATTCAACTTACTGAAATAACTGTTTTGCTAATTCTGCGTCTTCAGTGTAAAGAAATCTGGAAAAAAATATAAATCGTGACTAAAGGGAAAACAAAATAATGTCTCCTTTTTCTACATGTATAAACAAATATTCAAGAAGTTCATTTTCAATTTCATGCGTTCAATTATAACAATGTTGCTTTCAAAACGGAGATAAATGATGCAATTCATGTCAATTTTTTTTTCTTCATTTCTTTATCAGATCACGTGTTTTCAATATACATTACTGGTCGAGGACCAGTTACCGTCACTTTTTGTCAGTATATTTCATTTATCTTCTTAACGTGAGAACATTTAAATCTATCCTTTGACAAGGAAAGTGGTTACTAAAAATACTTTAATATATTTCAATTGGTCAGTATTTAAAATTAACTAAATTTTCGAGAAATTTACTTTTTACGGCGTCCGATTTCGTACGAGATTTGAAGTTGCCGAGGACCAGTTTCCGTCAGCACCTAAATTGTTACAATTCTCTCTCAATGGTAAAATTATAATAACACCGAGTAAAAATTGAGCATCAAAAACCAACCGTCACGTTTAATCATATACCGCTTTATTGGGCCTCATGTACAAAGCAGCTACTAGTTCCACACTGGTGGTATTCAAATGTAAATAAAAACACAGTTTATGTATTAATATGATAGTTACTCATATAACCGTATATCTGTAAGCGTAAAGACAAATAACTACCAGCACTTATTATATCACTGTGTTTGGTTCCATATCAAAACAATGCTAAACCTGAACAAATCAATCATGTTTGTCATATATAAACACGAAACCGTTTAAAACGGTGTTCTTGTGATTGGCAGCTGGGTTTCTACACTACATTTGTACCTTGGTTGCTTTTACTGTAAATCGTGTGAGGTCATGGACGTGTTCGACGTCGATGTCTAATTGTACTTATCATTGTTTGTCTAATCGTATGCAGAGGAAACTAAATATTGTAGCTGAAATACCGTTGAATTGAGCTCAAATTTTGATATACCATACTCATTCGGCAATCCTCGGTAGAATCCGCTACTCTCCGTACGGAATCGGCCGAGTTGAGACGAATGATACCATACTGACACCGAATGGCATAAGGATTCTAAGCAAGTGATTTTGACTGCTGGTGAAAAATTCGTACCCGACAGTCATTCGTCTCAACTCGGCCGATTCCGTACCCTCATCTAACAAGGAGAGTAGCGGATTCTACCGAGGATTGCCGAATGACCCGACAGTATCAACATCCCAATATAGTCAGCATTTTTTGAAATATCATTAATATGATTATATTGTATCCGAACCCTAGACTAAACTAATTCCTAGTTACATCGCAGGAGCAGTATATTTTATAACAAGCATGAACAAAAAAGTGCGGAAAACTGATAATTTGAGTGAACTTTCCAAGGACTATAATAACTCTGCACAAACTCATTAGTCCGAACTTTGTAACTTGTCATGATGTAACAATATACCAAATATCAAATATCAAATCTTCAAGCACGAACAAAAGTCAAACAAACAAACAAACAAACAAACAAACAAACCAACCAGCCAGCCAGCCAGCCAAACAGACAGACAGACAGATAGACTTCAGCAGTGCCCTCTTCGATTACGCATAACACAGACGTAACGTAATTGGTAGTCCTGCTACGCACACATTGGAAGATTGTTTAGAGCCGAGCCCTTACACACACAAACACACACGTTTGGTATAGGTCGGACTTTTATGGTACAGTGGTACATATGTGTATTAAAGAGCTGCCATGTGATTGTTATCATGGTTAGGGGGGCTAGTTTTTTTAACGCAAAATTCCTGTACTGATTTTTTTTCTTCAAATTTCATCCTAGAACCCCTAAAATCAAATGTAGCTCGCTTACCACGAGTCGATCATAACATGATATAATCTTTTTTTTTTTTAAACATTCTTTTGATGATTTTTTTCTTCCTTTTAATTCACACACAGGTTTGTCTACCCTATGCATACATTGCAGCTGTATTTGACACACTTTTTCGGACGTTTTTTGCTTGTAATGCTCTTTAACTCTTTCATTAATTAGATTTCCAACTCCACTGATAATAGGTCTTAAGTAGGCAAAACGCGCGTCACCATGATCACACATGACAATATTTAAGCCTGGCTGTATCTTTCTTATTTCAGCTTTCCAATTGTGAACTTTCTATTTCTATTATGGAATAACCGTTTCACAAATGATATCGGATATGTTCCTTACGTCGTAACTACAATCCCCTTCCCTTTCATGAATGTGACCAACCAAATAAGACTTTTTACCGGATTTGTTTTGACATAAGCAACACGACGGGTGCCACATGTGGAGCATGATCTGCTTACGCTGCCGGAGCACCTGAGATCCACCCTAGTTATTGATGGGGTTCATGGGGTTCGTTGCTTATTCTTTAGTTTTCTATGTTGTGACATGATAAGATAAGATAAGATAATTTTTATTAACCAATCATGGTGCCCAAAATTTGAGCTATACAATTGAATGAATTACAAAATAAAGCACAGAAAATGATTAGAATGATTAAAGTACAATTAAACAAAAAAAGAACACACACACATGAATACACATTCACACTAATTAACCTGATATAAACCAAGTTGTTGACAAAACATAGTTGTTATGAGTGCCACTGTGACCTGGAGAAATTACATGTGTGCTATTGTTTGTCTGTTTGTCTTTTTCATTTTTAGCCATGGCGTTGTCCGTTTGTTTACAATTTGTGAGTTTGACTGCATGTCCCTCTGGTATCTTTCGTCCCTCTCTTTGATGAGTCTCAAGTCATCTCTTCGAATCAATAGATAAATTTCCGAATAACTACAAACATGTATAAAGTAAACCATAACCGATCATATATAAGGGTCAGGATAGGGGATCTTTAAATCTGCATTTACTAAATTTTTATTTTTATTTTTTCTTTATCATGTTTATGTTTTGCTCGCAACTCTCTATAAACTCCATTAATCTCTTTTCTATGTTTATTTGGTCCATATTCTTTAGTGTTGGCCTGTTATTCTTTATTCTGTAAACCCCTTTCAGACCCTCGTAAATGTATCACCAAAAAAGTAATACAAATATATATACATCGCCGGTTTATAATCGATTATCTTGAACATCCAAAATTGGCTCTCTTTTCTGAATTAAATTGTGTATAACAATAATTATTTGAAAATTTGTTACTAAAGTACAACATGAAATAGATCTTATGTTCTCAAATACATTTTTTCTTCATAAATCCAATTATTTTGCAGCTTTGATCTTTTACAGATCCATGAATCGTGATACTCATGGCCTACCATACATATCACCATTTCTTTGTTGACAAAGTTCACAAATCAAAACAATGTCGATATTAACCCATAACGACTGAAATTTTGAAAATATAACATGCACATTGAAAAGAAGTGATAACAAAGGAATATTAATTGATAAACTTGATGAAAATCTCACCCGACAGTTATATTTACAAGCCATAATAGCAGAATGAATATCTCAGACTCATGTGATCTCTCCATTTCAAAACAATGTCGATAAAAATAAATGTCATAAATTTATGGAAGCCTTCATGTGACAGAACATGGAAATGATGAATGATTTACAAATGTATTTATCTGTAGGTAAATAGTAATGATAAGATGGTGCCACCGATTCAAATAAGATTTGCTACCAGTGGATTCATAAATTTTAAAAACATAGAAGAAATATTTAAAAAGTATTAAAGAGTTACCGAACTCCATCATGCGGCCCTACTAAAAAGCGCCCGGGAGCGCCCGGGAAAAGAAAAAGCGCCCGGAGAAGGAAAATTAGCGCCCGGAGAAGAAAATTAGCGCCCGGGAGAAGAAAATAATAATATTTTATAACAATATTTTTTTCCCTTAAAAAATAACTAATCATTGCTTGTTTTGTCCTTAATATAAATAGGGATATGTACGATGCTACATCTAAAGTGTTGTTGTACTACTTTTACATTTTAGATTTCAAAATTTTATATTAAAGTAAGTAAATAAATATAAATAAGAGTATATAGAAGAATCATGAAAGAAATTGTCCTCGATCAAAATGTATATTTTGTTACTAAAAATAATCGGTGCCTGAGGTCTAATATTTTCGCAACGACATGGTGAACACTTTTTTTATACAGATGCTGAGATAGATTTATTATATCTTTTTATAAAACTAAAACTGTTTCAATGGCTATGGTTATCAGGGTTTTAATGCTTAGACTTAAATTTAAACCAAACTTCTGCTTTTTATCCCTTTGTTTTAACTACGGTACATATCGCATTTGAAAAACATGTCTTTTGATGTCTTACATGTTATAAATTTTCAGCATATTAAAACTGTGATCCATTATTATCTGTCTTTCGAAATAGCATTCATATATTATTGTTAAAATTGAAATATTCATACTTGTTTTTGTGCTTTATTACAAACGTATATATTATCTGAATTGGCAAATTACTTGAATGTCTAAAATAAAAAAAAAATCAATTTTCATAACTTAACAAAGATTTCTCATGCCAATAAAATATAAATATATTTTCCCCGGGCGCTTTTTCTGTTCCCCGGGCGCTATATTTTCTTCTCCGGTCGCTTTTTCTTTTCACTATGCTATTACTATCTAGTACTGATTTACTCAAAATGCATAATACATGTACGAGCGGAAGATCCCAGAGGGACATTAATTCAAACTCATAGATCGAAAATTAACTGACAGCACGATGTCAAAAAAAGAAAAAGACAGACAAACAAACAAACAATAATAGTACACAGTCAAGATGAACCATAGAAAACTAAAGACGTAGCAACTAAAACCCAAACAAACACTGGAGGTGATCTCGGTTGCTCCGAAAGGGTAAGCAGATCCTGCACCACATGGGCACTCATCGTGTTGCTTATGTTATTGAAAACCCGGTAAATAGTAATTAGGTACGCCACCTTTGTGGAAAGGGAACGGGATTATAGTTACGACACACGGAACATATCCGATAAGAAAAAACTTCAATAACATTCATCTTTCTTTTTTATCTTCGTTAATTAAATACACACAGAAAGGAGACAATTTTTAAATTATGTATCACTATTAGAATAATATCACACACAAATAATGGAAATTAAACCTTAAAAAACTTATATAAGTCTATTTAATATTTTTTTAAATTATGTATAATTTGAACATTTATTAGCAAAGAACAGTGTAAAATAGATTTAATATTCATTGTTCGGAATTTATATATCCCAATAACCAGAACATTGTATTATTTGTTGGGCTGACTAAGAACAGCGGTAGTAACTTGTGTGTTTATTCCACACATGCCAACATCTCTTTTTATCTGGAAATATCCATTTAGTCCCCATTTTGGTCCCCATGAATTCTTTACTTTCCAAAATGATTTCTCTCCAAACAAAGTTTTTTCTTTGCCAAAGCCAACCAATAAAACAGCTGAAAATAAATAAATAAATATATATACATGTATAGACAGAACCATTATTTTTTTTCAATCGTATTTTTTATTCTTAATAGGTTTATTTAATGTAAAAGTGTGTTGTTTTTTTTTTTTACTTTTATGTCTAGTTGTTTCGTTCAAACATCAATGTCAATATAATGGAATTGTATGCGACTGTCACACAAGTGAGAGGTTTAGCTAGCTTTAAAATCCACCATTTTCTGCATAAGATTCAGGTCACTATCGTATCAAAGAGAACATCCTTGATGTTATATTTGAGGGTTTGGTTTGGGTATACCGAAGAAAGAATCAATGGGCCAGTACTACAGAAAAACGACACAACAAAGAAGAATACTGGTGTGCTCAAATATAATAGAAATGTAAAATAGGCAAAATTTATAAAGAATAAATAAAAATGGCGTAAAAAATTAAAGAATACAGAATTGAAGGACCCTCATCAAAACCCTCATATATTTGAAATTCTAAAATGTTTCAACAGTTTAATAAATTACCATGATCAAGATTCTTGGGATCACAATGGTGTGGTTCGAATACACCTTTGTGATATAACTGTAACAATTCAGCATTAATTGCAATAGACAGCGGTCCAATCTTCATTAACTGTTCTGCTACCACGGTCTCATTCTTAAAAGTATACACACAAATATGCGTTTTATGCCTTTGTATTATTTAACTGATATATATTTGTAAAACCGTAACAGTATCTTAATATAATATAAAAAAAATCCACTATCAGCAGAATATAACTTGACCTTTAATTTGTTAGTCTTCAAGTTGTGTTTCTTTTAATTTTGGTTCATTTATATGTCTTTAATAATATGACATCCATTTTCACTGAACTAGTACACAATTTTGTTTGAGGCTGGTCGAGTTCCACCTCCGGGTGCTCGATGTTATCTCTGCGCAGATGACCCATTGGTGGCCGTCGGCTGTTTTCTACTCTGCGATCGGGTTGTTGTCACTTTGACATTTCCCCATTTCCATTCTCTATTTTATACATTAATTTAGAAATTACGTGATCGATCGATCGTTAACTTTTTACATGTCGATTTCACTTATAAATTTCAGACATTTAATGATTGTTGCATTGTGTGTTTTTTTTCTAAATAAGGTACGTAGTAGTTCCTTTTTGTGGTATAAATATTTCAAAGCGTAAGTATACCTTTCTTATTATGATAAATTTCTAGCCCCTTATTATAACCTGAAATGGATGAGATGTTATAGCATGTTAATTTTCATGTCATTTTGATAATTTTATAACATCACACCTGATCAATAGCTTTCCAGGATGACAACTGTAGTCCATTCACAAATTTGTCCTTGTTGAGTTTAGCTACACAACTCTGTGACATGTTACAGTACGGTACAGGAGGCCCACATAACGAGGCGTTAAATCCCGGTGCAGGGCATGGCATACAGTTGTCTTCAGGGTGGTGTTTATCAGCTGTGTCACCACTGCAATATGGATAGTCGCTCCAGGTTGACAGACCACCCTTAAATAAGAAATTGTAAAATAAAGAGGAAATACACATGATTATTTAAATCAATGTCAATACCTACAGCACACTTCGGCAGAATTAACAATTTAGCGGAAACTGTCGAGGTTTGCCGATTGAAGAAAATATAGTAACCCAGGATGACGAACCACCCTTTGAAGATACATTGAGTAAATAAGGAAAACATTAAACATGACTGTAACAATGCAAAATATAGAAGTTTATACGGACTTTTTTTTACATAAATTGTCGTTTAGCCTCTTTCTTTTTTTTTACACAAAACTACTGTACTGCCTTTTTCAAATTTCATCCTAGACCCCCATCAAAATCAAATGATAGCCCCTAAAAATGATTATAAATACTTACTGCCTTCATGATATACTGATAGGCTAGATATGGCCAGCCACCAAATACGCCACAATCTGCATTCTTTCTGAGGAAATGAATGAATTCAAGTTTCACAATTTGTTAAAAGCTGTATGTGAAAGAATATGTGGTATGAGTGTCAATGAGACAAGTTCACCATCCATGTTCCAAGTCACAGTTTGTTAAAGTAAACCATTAAGGTCAAGGTACGGCCTTCGACATGGATCATAAACATATATTTTCAATTTACACTGTTGACAAATACCGTCTTTAAATGCAGGGAGATGGGTTACTTTGCCTTTGCGCTGTGTTTTTTTCATATCCAAGTATTACATTAAAGGTTTATCTGTTATTTCATAAAAGATTGAAATATTGTCTAGAGATTTGCTGCCACTGACTTTTTGTCAACTTTCTTTTTTCCCAGTTTATCAAAATAATAAGATATTTTCAATATTATTTTTCGATACTTGTCGACTGATCTTAATCATTCTATCCCAAAAATGTCCCCTATATTATGCGTGCGTTGACTAGCCGATAACTAGTACTGAGAATATTAATACACTTACCCCGGAATATCTTCCATTCCATCACAGTCTACGACTTGTTCAACAGACAGGTTTGTCAATGGTTTTCCCGCCATAGCCCACTGACCTTCTATATTCTCCACAGTACTAAAATATTATTATTGTACTCATTACAGCAGAATGCATTGAGTGTGTAAGTAAAGGTAAAATCTTTGGTTAGCTTGCTTGTTAGCTGAATCGCGAAGTCATTATTAAGTTAGGTATACTACCCTCCTTTCGGAGTAGTCTAGTCTTACAGACATATATTGGTTATCTTTTGGACTAGTATACTCTTAAAGGAGGGTATTTTATCTAATCTTAAAATGATTTCACGGTGCAGCTGCTAGCAAGCAAGCAAGCTTACCAACGATATTACCTTTACCTACACACTCAATGCATTCTGCTGTCAAAGATTTATATTTTCTACTGTAGCTGTGTGACTAATTACCTCACCATTCCAGGATATGTCACTTATATATGAATATATTTTAAAATGTGTTCATAAAGAGATAATATCACTTTTCAATATATTTTGTCAGCCTTGTGTGTGTGTATATATATATATTTTTTTTTTTCATTTTGATTCATTTACATGTTTCATGGTTTAGTATAGCGTCCATCTCGCCTAACTGGAATATAATATTGGTAATGAGCCACCTGAGGCCAACATCCGGGTGCGGGATTTTCTCACTGCGTTGACAGCCGATTGCCATTGGTTGCCTTAAGATGTTTTCTGTTCTTTGATCGGGTTGATGTCTCTTTGGCACATTTCCCATTTCTTTCCTCAGTCCTATTACAAAGATGATAACGTTGAAAGAGTTGAAAGGAAAGTAACTTGCCATTTGCATATACTTTTTCGTTCATTTGTCATTTTTAAAAACCTCTTAGAATATCAAGTTTCTACAAAGCTTTCTTGCAATTATAGAGAGAGGAAATTAAAAAATAAATTGTAACTGATTACCTGAATGCCCAACATGAACCGGCAGCTCCTGAAATATGATTTTTTTAAATCAGTTATTATCATATTAAAATTTAGCTTGATTTTATTTGAAAAACAAAATAGCAAACTTTGTTTTTCTTTGTTTCAATTTATTTGTTCTATGTTACTAGTATTGGCTTCTTCGAATGAACAGATAGTATGTAAATCTGTTGAAATTGAAGTAAAGTGTCGATGAAAGTACCCATTAGTATTGTTATTGTTGTAGAAGTATATGACAAAAAGAGCGAATAATTATCGAAGCAACACAACTTTAAGCGTCAACGGATGTTACAACTCATGTGAAAACGAAAACTAGACGAAACGAAAGACGAAAGACGAAAAAAACGAAACGAAAGACAATAAAAAACAAAACTCAGACCCAATAAAGAATATGTACACTGAAATATAAGATTAGCAAAATGATAAAGGTTATATATAGTATGTGTTGACAGGAATGTGGTATTAAATTGCAGTTTCCATACATTTGTCGACTTTTAAATTGTATCAGATCTGTTTGAAAATGGTGACATAAAATTGAGAATAGAAATTAATGTTTCAAAGAGACAAGTTACAACTCGAACAAAGCGCAGAAAACAGCCCAAGGTAACCACAGCGATAAAATCTCGCACCCGGAGATGTTAACATGTATCTTTCAAAGTAATTGTTTGATGATAATATACCTTGGTCTTTAACAGATGTAACCATATTTTTGGGAACCCAGTCAAATGAATCTGGTAGTGGATCGTTGACTGTTGACTTAATATATCTGCAAAAATAAAAATAAAAGACTTTGTGAGAAGGTATTTAGTTTTAAAAAGCTTTAAGCAAGTAAGTAGAAGTAATTAAATTTTAAAGTCGTACATGATATGTACAAATTAACACAGCAACATGAGCTCTGTTGAGATCTAAACCAACTGTATTACTGTACGATGTACTCCAAACTATTGGTACCCTAGTACATGTACACTCCCACTCATTGTTGGTGGATATATTTTAAAGTTAGACTGGTTCCATGTCCTCTATATGTGCGGCTCAACAAGAGTGTCACAACAGATACCGGTAAGTTGTAAGGGAGAGAACCAGTCTATTTTGAAGATTACAACAGTAGCGGATTCAGGGGGGTTCAGGGGGTTGGAACCTCAACCTTTTTTAGACGATTAATGCATTTAAATGGGAGCATATAGTTGGAACCCCTTGTTGTGTTGTGATTGTATCGATAAAACTTTGACGTATTATGTTTAAGCTCATCAAGATAATCATGTTTTCATGTTAAGCACATGGTTTTTAATTTTCTCTCTTATCAACATTTGATCACTGCAATTATACTTACATGTACTTTCAGCAATAGGATTTAACTTTCTATTGTTTGACTCCCCAACCAGATAAAAAAAAAGTAGAAATAACAGTGTACCGAACCAAAAATTTTCTACTTATAACAGCAAATGTTGTTATACCTAGATGATTCAAATGTTGGTGCTCTACGTTTTGGCATCAATATTTTACTTTGAAATTCTTTTGGATCCATGTCTGCAAATTTGTTTGCAGCAAATGTCATCTTCCCTCTGAAAAAAAAATGTTGTATTATTTAATGTCGTGAAATCAAGAACTATTTTCTTATAACTCTTTTTTTTCTAGTTTCTTTCGTATTGAGGCACGTAATGCTTATTATCTTACCTCCTAGGAATATGATTGGTTAAAAGCGTGCGCGTGCAAACCGTGTATATTTGATATTAGGTTAGTAGGGAGGCGGGGCTTATCTCATACACGGTTAGTAGTAGAGTTACGTCCCTTTATATTCCTTATTAGGTACGTAATGCTTAGTATTCGATATGCAATGGGAATAAAAGGAAAGGCAGCAATCGAACATCACAACAAAGCATGACTATCGGTTTAATTGTCTTGTAATACTTCTTAAAATATTATGAAAACAAGCGAACAAAATAAATAAATGTATGCAACATATACAGACAGTCCATGCAGTTAATGTTACCGACACATAATTTCAAAGCAGCACACACACCATACTCTCGAGTTGCCCGGGAAGGCCATAATGGAGCCTTATCATACCTACTCCGTAATTGAAACAATTACATTTAAAGGTTGTTCGTTGCTTGGCGTCCAGTGACGAACATTTCAAACATGTTCAGGACTAGAACAAATGATCAATAATTGGGAGAGGATGTCACTTTTTTTGTTATAATATTTCAAAACTTGTGTTCAATCCCTTTTGCTTCTTTTGTGATTAAAATAATTTTAAACTAAATACCATAGATAGGTCTTGTAATAGAGGCCGTTCGAGATAAAGGTAGGGGAAACTTACATGTAGACTGCCACTTGAAAGGAGGGTATAATAGGTAAGGACAGAAATTTTGCCGTGCAAAATGCAACATCCAGACCCCTTTCTGAAACTCTCCCTACACGTGGCGTCAAATTGGATACTTCCAGCACAGCCAAATGGATACACGACTTTAGCAAGAGTTTTACTGTCGATTTGGGAGACCTGTAGAAACCATATTTCTATTCTCTACTCACCAAAAACAATAACAGCAGTACATGCCGTAGCAAATTGTCGTATGTAATTATAAAAATATCGTGGTCTTTGACATTGGGTTCTTCAATAAAAGGCGCATTTATTATCTTACTTGTACATTCCATTTAATTTGTTGATAAGCTTTAAATTATCCTTGAATATCTGAAATCTTCCAAAGTCTTCACCCAACAATTTGTACTCTTTTCCGTGTTCCTGCTTCCAAGATCTAAATTGCGATATATATGTAATGTGTTATAAGCACTAATAGTTACTATGTATTATGTAGAAATATATTTGGGATCATTAAATTTGCTATTTTGAATTTCATACACCATGCGATATTTTACAGAAGATTGATCACGAAAACGAAATTGACTCTATATACACATTTAAAGCGAGACGACAAGGGCGAGCTGAATGCTCGATATAATAAAGTCAGAACCAGGAAACAGATCAAATGACATAATGCTTTTTATAGAAAATTCGTCTATATATATTTTTTTTTACTAGAATATTATACGAAGTAACATTAAAAAGTTTATGAAATTTGTTTAATGCGGGGTTCACACATTGCCGATTATTACTCCCGTTTGAGATCAGACAGCGATACGACACGAAAAGTGAAGAAGTCGGATTAGTATCCTCAATTATCTGGAATGTCCTATTATTGTCTGAACGAAGTCGTTTTAGTTCGTAACAGATTCCTACTGGTCGGGAAGGGTCCGAATAGTTCGGCAAAGCACCCCGACAGTTAGGTGCGTCCCGTAACATTCGGGGAAACTCAGCCGATTTTGTCTAGTCGTATTACAATCGTGCCTATGTCGTGACAGATTCTGCTGTATCGGATCGAATTCCTAACAATGTTCTGTGTATTCGGGCGGTGTCCTGTGGAACGGGAATGATCTGGAGAAATTTGTTCGAACGGATAACTTCCGTCAGCGTCGGTTCACTGTCTTGTCACTATCTGATCTCTGTCGGATTACATTCGGTAGAATCGAGACGCAGTCGTGACAGACTCGGTCGAATTTTACCTGGCGAAAGATACAAATCGGATTAGAAGCGGATTTAAAACGGGATTATCGGGATAAATTCGCTTGGAAACGGTTGGATATCGGCGCTCCCTGAACAATATCTGATTGTTGTCGTGATTAAATTTTTAAAGTTTGAATTTACATCCATGATTCATAGGATCTTGATCAGACTTTTGATAAATTTTAATCGGGAATGGTCCTGTCAAGGACGGCAGTAAAAATCGTGAATGTGTGACCCCAGCTTAAGCCTATACAATTCTACGATGGTTAGTCGGTTGTATGAATAAAGTCGCGTACATTTCACTGATAAATTGACACAGAAGGACTTGGAACTGTTATTACAGGACGCCATTGCAATGTATTTTCGAGTATCTTGATTGTCTTGTCCTTGAATTAAAAAATATCAAGAAATGGAATCAAAATAAAAAAATAATTATAAATAAATGGCAGATAAATGTATGCATATACTGAACTGAGTCATTTTTCGTACTGTTTAAAGTGATAATATCATTTTTTTCCTCTAATTATTACATAGACTAGAATTTCCTTGGACAGTACGCAAACACACTTTTTTAAGGTGGTACCTAACACTACAGGGAGATAACTCTGTAATGTCAGCTTAACGTTTTAATTACGTTGTGTTGTAAAGGGAATATTATAGCTTCTCAATGATCAAAATTGGTGTTTGTCAAACTGCTATATAACCAGTGTATTTTTTCTGACAAAACGGTTGGTTCAAATTTTTTTTTAATTTTTATATTTTTGTTTAAGTGTCAAAGTAAATACTTTGACAAAATTTTATGAAAATTAAACGAGCCAAATTAATTTTAGTGAAAGTGTTGGGTACCACCTTAAGATCTCTCCTTTTTCATCTGTGATCTGAAATACTTTAAATCTAAATACGTTAGATATGAATTGAATTACTATTTTTACTTACTGGAAGAGATTGTTAGCTCCTTCTTCATCTTCTGGATATGAACTAAGAAAAATATGTACACATATTTTAAAATATATGCAGACATCTACATTTTAATTTTTGACAATACTTATAAAAACACATCAAGTCTACAATTTCAAAGGCATTTTAGCTGGTGTTTTAAATGTTAACGTGCCTGTCAGGAACCGGTTGAAGATTTTCTTTGACCATAAATCGGGAATCTGATGGCCGAGTAGTCTAATTAAGAACGTAGGAGTTCATTTAACCTTGTGAGTTCGAACCCCGCTCGTGGCAGCAGGTGCGTTATACACATATTTTAGTTAAATAGAATTTTCCGTTTTTCTGTTGACTAACTGGTGGTGTTTAACGACCTTGACTAGCTGATAAGCCCTCGCACGTCTGGAAAATCTGTGTTTTAACAGGAACTCCGGTGTCATCAACCAATAAAAACTGACCGCCTTGATATACATATAAAAAGAAGATGTGATATGACTGCCAATTAAACAACTCTCCACAAGAGACCAATATGACACAGGTATTAACAACTATAGGTCACCGTACCGTATCAACAATGTGCAAATGACAATGTAAAACAATTCAACTGAGAAAACTTACGGCCTCATTTGTGTACAAACAATGATGTAGCCGAGAAGGTCGAAAATTGTATTGAACGCCTACAATCAATCAATCTTAATATTTAGGAAATTTTGCTTTATTAAGTGTATTTCATATTTTCCTATATTTGGAGGCGATATAGGTCTTAATATATTGTATGGACATACATGTACATTTTAAGTCGTATGTTCAAAATATCTAGTTGACCTCAAATGTCTTTTTTGCTGTCTCTTTGATGTCAACCCACATCTATTTTTATTCATATACATAAAGTATTAAAAACAGATACAATATCTATTTTTATTTATTTTTTACAGCAGACATCACTAGAAAAACATAAATATGTTAAGTTTATACTTATTTCAATTTTCAAAAACATACCTTAGTACAGAATTTACCAATACAAGGACCAAAATTCCGCACAACGACACCATAATGACTATAACAGTATCACTACCGTAAATATTCTATGTCGTATTATCTATGATATCATACATTATTGTAATCAAATAGTGTGGACTTTGTTTACGGTGTTATCAAATCACTTTTAGCTTTAAAACTAATGAAACTTTTAACATATTATAGCATATGTGTGTGGTGTGATATATAGGTAATTTGTGCAACAACAACAAAAACCATTGCAGTTTAGTAACATTTATTGCATTCGAATCAATTAAGAAAATGATGATAAAAATGCGACCAAAGAAGGGGAACAAAACGCTCTTATGAAGTTCTATATCAATGTCAAGGAAATTCAAGATTACAGATCAAGGCTTTCGGTCATAAAACTTTACCCAGTACTCAGATTTATTTCACTCTAAATAGCATTAGTTTGTTTAGTTGATTTCTGAGCCTTAAGTACGATAATCGAGCTCGAAATGTTTATGACCGCATGGCCAGGGGATGTCACTTTTTTGTTGAGGTTAATGCCCATTTTTAAATTTCCTGTGTAGGGTTTTGGCACATTGACTTGTCCGTCTCTTTTCGACTTATCATGATCATGTTTCATTGTGTGCTAATATCTTCTTACTTTATAAGGACCACAGTGGCCGAGAGGTTGAAATAGTTTTCTACTGTATCACTAGCCTAAGGATGTCAGTTCGAACACTACACGTGGCACTGCGCTCGGCTCCTCTCAAATTGACTAGGGTTCTACTGTGATTCTCTATTGGCACTCAAACTTCTTGTGCCGATACAAACAGTTCTTCAAAACAAAGGAAATTGGGTATCCATGATCCATGACACACAATTAATTAATAAACAGCAATAACACACAAAATCAATAGAACAGCACTTATATTGCGGGTGTTGCTAAACGGCGGAAACGGAAAACGGAACGGAAACGGAAACGGAAAGACAAAAATAATTTTGACGGAATTTAAGGGGGTAACTGGAAAGAAATACGAGAAACAGTAACGAAATCACGCAACAATTATGTTGACATTAGAATAGGAGCTAGGTATCAAAGAAAAAAGCAAACAGTTTTGAAAATACATAACAGCTTTTAAAAAAAAGCAAGAGGCTCTAAAGAGCACGTGCAGTTCATCTTGGTCTATATACATATGCATCTTAAACAATGGGAACCGTCTCCAACATTATAGGCTTGAATAGTTCATGACAAAACTTTCTCTAACTTCTTTAGTTTTTACCAAAACCACTAGAGGGGAAAAAAGTCGTCATTTATAAGGGCAATCATTGAATAATTTACTTTTAATGTGTACTTTTCAAGTCAGGAGCCTCTGGCCTTTGTTAGTCTAGTATGATTTTTTATTTTAGTTTCTTGTGTATAATTCGGAGATAAGTATCACTGAACTACATGTAGTATGCATATTTGTTTAGGGGCCAGCTGAAGACCGCCTACGGATGCGGGAGATTCTCGCTACATTGAAGACCCATTGACTGTTGTCTGTTCTATGGTCCGGTTGTTGTCGCTTTGACACATTCCCCATTTCCATTCTCAATTTTATTACTATAACAGAAATTTCTACTTGTATGTAGATCTTATAAGAAATTGCTAAAATCATCAAAAGCGAGTCTCCAA
Source organism: Mytilus galloprovincialis (assembly GCA_037788925.1). NCBI lineage: Eukaryota > Metazoa > Mollusca > Bivalvia > Mytilida > Mytilidae > Mytilus > Mytilus galloprovincialis. The sequence goes on along the minus strand of CM075342.1, from coordinate 27,945,643 downwards.
TAACGAGTCGACTAACGATTTTGCCAGGCATTTTTACCTCCTTGTAGATCGTGTCTTGATAGTAATTTTTGCTACCTATTTTTTGTTATATATATTTCAATACAATAAGCAAAAATGGAAAGTGGTACATTCGTCATATAAAGGTGTAAGTAACACCACTAATTCGGCCCGGCATACCAGAAAGTAGTAAATATCTAACACAATATAGTTCCTACCCATGAGTGTAACTTTCAAATATGTAAAATATTTAGGTATTGTTGGTATCAAACAAAAGTTCAATGACTGGTGATCATTGTAGAACACTTTTTGACTTAAAATTTTGAATATTAAAAAAAACTGCACCAAATTTTATGAAGAGGGTATATTTTGCCTGTTTGTCAGATCTGATTAACTGTTTTGGTACATTCTTCCAACTTCCAGAAACCTGTTCTTTCTTATATGTCATTAAAGGTATGTTGATTTTTTATGAAGTGTTGCTTTGACATTCAATGATTGTCACTTTATTTGAACTTAAAACAAAAGGGTTGTGTCTGCTTGAAATTGAGAAATTTAACAAAGAAAGCAACGGGGCGATGAATTAGTGGTTTACTTTAAGTTTCCTAAAGGCGATAGCTCATATAAGAAATCACTTGATCTTTTTGACGTGAATGACATTAGGTAGAGCTCAACCTTCTAAACAAGTTTTTCACAAGAGAGCACTTGCATTTTATTCCTATGTTTTGATTTTATCCATGCCTGCTATCTTGGCTGGACGAAACCTGATTATCCATGACACTTTTGAAACTAGATACACCAATGATAAATGTTGCAAAATTTAACCAAAACTGTTGAACGACTTCCTAAAATACATGTGTTCCGTAACATTTGACCCAGTAGTTTCAGAGAAGATATTTGGAAAACGGACGACAGACGCCAAATGAAGAGAAAAGCCCGCTAAGTATCTCAAACATGCATTATCTGCAAGATACTCTAACATATAGTATGCACCAACATAGTGCGTAACCGGCTTGATTATTTTGATATCATCAATGCGTTTCGTAAATATTGCAGTAGCAACTATGTACTATTATCAATGATTGCACCAAAAACATCGATAAGGATATATAACGGCATGTTATATTTTGAAAAAAGTCCTGTTTTCAGTTGTCTTGACATAGCATCAAAATCTTTTTAAAAAAAACTACCAATAAAAGTAACTTTCAAATTTCAACATAATTTCCTTTAGTGTGAATGTATATAAAATCATTACTATGATGACGGGTGTCACGTGTGAAGCTGGATCTGTTTACCCTCCCGGAGCAACTGAGATAACCCTAAGTTTTTGGTGGGGCTCGTGTTTCTAAGCCTTTAGTTTATATGTTGTGTTTTGTGTACTATTGTTTGTCCGTTTGTCTGTTTGTCTTTTGGTCTTTTTTAGTCATGGTCTTGTCAGTTTATTTCCGACTTTTGAGTTTGAATGTTCTTTTGTTATCTTTCGCCTTTCTTTTAATGTTTTCTAAACTATATAGTAAAACAACAATCATACTGAATGAGTGACACTATTTTCAATTGTAATATTATGAAATCAAATTCACCGCTACTTGAAAGAGAGAAGAATTATGCGGCATGATAATAAAAGCAGTGTGGACAATTTGATTTTGAAAACCCTAGGTCATGACTACGACTAATTTGGTAAGAGCACTGTGCAAAACTTATATCAATGTAGTCTACTAACTTGGCCCAACTAACTTCACGCCACTTGTTCCACATCAATTTGTATTTATTGATTTTAAATTCGAGGAAATGTATTTGCTTTTTTGACGTTAATACCCGAAACTGCATACGTCAGTATTGTAATTGGATGAGAAAGGCTTTGTATAGTGAGTGATTTTGTTAATTTTTACATTAATATAAAGTGTATCCAAGTTTTTATTCTAGTTCCCGGGTTTCCTTATCGGTTGCTGTCCATACATTTTTGTCCCATTAGGATCATAAGGTTTCTTTCACGTTTTCTTTCCATTATATAAGAAAAGATAAATCGAAAATCACCAATTCAGAACAACGCAACAAGATACACCACATCCCTTATCTTTATTCGAGGCAAATAAAAAAAAACAAAAAATATTTATTACTTAACAACCTATGTATAGAATCGTGGCCAATGTCAATCTGTTAAGCCGTATGTAGAGTTTTTTTGTGTTACTACAGTGGCGGATACAAGGGGTGGGGGTGGGCGATGGGGGTATTCCGGGGGGGGGGGGGGCGATCAATGCATTTGAATGGGGACATATAGTTGTAACCCCCCCTTTAAAATGGCTGGATCCGCCCCTGGTTACTACCTTATTGACATTTACCCAACATTTTTTTTAAATTAGAAAAATCGAAGAGACTATTTTACTAAATCGCATGAACAACGTATTCATGAGTGCCATGACCTTATCAAATATTTCAAAAACATAGTCTCATCATCCCCTGCTTATTATTTCAAAACTTTATGCTTTAAAATCTTTTATTTTGAATTTATTCTTCCGTTATTTTCTTTCTTGTTAACACGTGTTATACTATATAAAACAATCCCATGTAGATAAAATAACCACAATGAAAAGATGTCAATTCTTTCTGTTTCGTTTTCCGTTCCGTATTCCGTTTCCACCGTTCAACACTCCTTATATTGCTGTTTTTTTCATCTTAAATTCACAGTAAGGCCTTCAAAACGGAGCAAAACACTCTCAACTCATTGCAAGTTTATGACGGCCCAAGTATCGGCAAAAAATAATTCGGATCGACTTTAAGATGTAACACCACCAAAATTAGGCCCTGTGTGACATATTTCATTAATTTTGTACTCAACAATCAACGATATAGGTAACTTGTAGGTAGCTTGTAGGTATAAATACGGTAAAGTTTAACATATATTATTTGTTCAGGACATAGACCTTGATAACCACACATTTAATATTTAATTTAATGATAATGCACATGATCACTTTTATCCAAAAATATAAAGTGTAATATTTGATACATATTTAGATTACAGATAATTAGTATATTAACAATATCCTAAATGTATATTCAATAGCATAACATTCAATTTGGTTTGAAAACTCAAAAAGCGTGAATTTCTATTAAATTTATTATCTCTAGATACATAAATTACAAAATTAACAATACACATAATGATGGTCGCATGTTTATTTTAGATCAGTCTGAGAACTTTACAAAAACCTTAAAAGATTTTTGAACATTCAATGTTTGAAGTTTGCATAATTTCATGTTGTGTTTATTTCCTAACACAGCTATATTTTATGCAATGTCAATGTCATCATGGATCACTTTTCCTACATACAGAGGTTCATTAAGGGTTGATAATAAATTTGAAATTGAATTAACAATTTAAATAGCTATCAATGTATCAATTTAAGTTGCAGTAAAAGCAAAATAGTTCAAATGTCAGAAAAATATTAACTTTTTTGTACTCGGCACAAAACTGGGGAAGTGCTCGGTAGAACCTCGCCCTTCCCCAGTTTCTCAGCCTCATACAAAAAAGTTTATATTTTTCTGACATTGACCTAATATTATTTATATTGTTAATCACTTCACGTGGTGGTATCATACGTTATTGGCGCTCAAATGAAATAGATAATGGAAATGGGGAATGTGTCAAAGAGACAACAACCCGACTAAAGAAAACAAAAAACAGCCACAGACCACAAATATAAGTCTTCAACACAGCGAGAAAATCCAGCACCCGGAGATTGGCATCAGCTTTCCCCATGAAAATGTATACTAGTTCAGTGAAAATGAACGTCATACTAAACTCCTTAACATAAAAATTTTTAAACCAAACAAAAAATATTCAAGACTAACAAAGGCCGGAAGCTGTGACTTGGGACAGTTTGTTGTTAAACCTGTTCATTTTTTTTAAAGTATTATCTAGTTTAAGCTTCTGCTAATAAGAAGTATTCACAACTATTCTTTATAGATTCAGATTCAGATTAGATATTTTATTAAAATCTCACCACTTGCATAACATTATAAATTCCAATACACATATATCATAGCTAGACTTGGGAGGATTAAACAATTTTATTGTTATGACATGTCAATTGTAGAAGACCGTAGGTTGAACTTTAAAAGTGCTAGTTAAGGTGGTACCCAACACTTTCACTAAAATTAATTTGGCTCGTTTAATTTTCATAAAATTTTGTCAAAGTATTTATTTTGACACTTTAACAAAAAATATAAAAAAAAATAAAAGTTTGAACCAACCGTTTTGTCAGAAAAATTACACTGGTTATATAGCAATTTGACAAACACCAATTCTGATCATTGAGAAGCTTAATATTCCTTTTACAACACAACGTAATTAAAACGTCTGGCTGACTTTACAGAGTTATCTCCCTGTAGTGTTAGGTACCACCTTAAAATTGTTTTGATTGTTGTTTTAATTTGGTTGCTGTCTAAATCAATTACCGATACTCCATATCTGCTTTCAAAATGTTCATAGAAATTAGGTGACCTATATTTTTCATTTTTTTTTCAAATTAGCTGTACTTAAACTAAACAAATGTAAAATTTAAGCGATTTCTGTAATTTAGTTATTTTCTTTACCTTTATGTCTCCTATTAGCTCTACCGAAAAAGTGCCTTAACACAAAGGGATGCGTCTTTTCAAGGTAGATCATGAGTTTAAATGAACGGTGACCCCATATTTGTATTTTTTTGTCTGTTAAGTATACATGTATGATAAAGTTCATTTATAAAAAAAATGCGAAATCCTTTACTAGTATTAAAAAAAAATGGATCTATACCCATTAAAAATTAATTCTTCGCTTTTGAAAAATATTTTTTTTGTTATCCAATTTTTCACCTCTTACAATTGTCTGCCTCTGGTTATATTTTATACATTAACGTTTAAGTAAGAGTAACTGTTCATTGCATTTTGTTTCGTTCGTTTCTATTTCGTTTCGCACTTTATATAGGTAGCCCTCGTTTCCCCCTTTTCTTTTTTTATATCTTCATCAAAAATTTTGAAAATCAAACTTCCAAAAAGCGAAATAATAATAACTGCACGTTATGTCAAAGTTTGATCAAATATCCAAACTATCAAATCTAAAGACGATCTTTAGAATTTTAAAATTTCAAAATTTCAACACTTTTTTTAAAAGTTCGGAATATTGGTATTTTAAAACTTTGACCAAAATTCCAAAAATCTAAAATTTCAAAACTTTTTAAACTTTTGAATTGATAAGTGTTACACGGTTTGCCAAATAAAAGTTTACAAATAGGGCGCAACTTCACCTCGTTTAAGTCAAAGTTTTTTGGTCAACCTTCATAGGAGTTTTCTCCCCTAATGAATTTGAAATCAGTATTACTCTGCAATCATAAAAGTGAATGACCTGGTTGCCTTCGATTTGAGATCACTGACCGATGACATTAAAATTAAGGTCAGGTCAAGGTCAATTTGACGTTCTAGAGTTTGACCTTTGAAAAAATTCATTACTGGTTCTTTATAAAACAATTAAGTCTTCTGCATTCGGTTGTAAACATTTCACAATTTATTAGGTAAACCGGAAATTACTGTATTTAACCGGAAGTAGTCTATTTCAGACAAATCCTATGGAAAAAGTATCTAGAATTCTCATTTTTTGATATCAGTTTGAAATAACAAATTACATTAACCAAGGGTGAATGACATTTTTTAACACCGTTTTTCTAAATTTCATTCTTCAATATCGAGGTGAAAAGACCTTCAATTGTCCGCTAAAGAATTGGTTTTTAATCTTTTCATATATTCTATCCACAGCTACAGAAAAAGTAAGAAATAACATATTGAAATATATTATCCTTATTAAAAAAAAAAAGCCATTAAAACCACTAAAAAAAACCCAATGATTATAAAAAATGCAATACACTTCGTCAACCTCATTTGATGTAGTCATATTGATTTTAATCTTGGTGATAATTTCATTCAAGGATGTCATTTACAGCATAGTCATATCTATCCAACCAGAAACATACATGTATAATACATTGTATTATATGTCTCTGATCCAACTGAGAAGTGTTATTTTCAGTAAAGGTGTGTAGCCTTAAAGAGGTAAGCTTGTCAAATGATAAATTTAATTTTAATTTAAAAAATTCCAAATTAAGCTTTATGATTTTTTTGTTTGGAAATTAATTGAAATGATCAGACGTTTATGATTTTTTATAAGCAAAGTCTTTATCTTTTAGAGCTTATTTCCTAATGCCTGTAGAGTAAGACTTTGGTTGAATAGCTTACTTTGTTTGTATAAACGTTAGCTGAAGCATTGTACTTAATGATTGACATCTGCAAACAATATCGACAATGTTACATGTTTGTATAGATATTTCATATCATTTAGATTGTTTTGCGGTGTTTCGTAAATTATACCATAGCTTTATTTAAAAGCACTGGTCTTAACCTCACGAGCCACGATTGAAACTTGTCAACGCAGACTTAGACGACAAAAGACGATGTTGAGTTTGAAAAGCAGCTTTTGCTGAAAAGGCTCTTTTTAGGGCCAAAAATATATTTAAAAGAATCTAAATTGTTGTGCCATCATAAATCTATGGTATGATTGTGGTCAAGGTCAAATATAAATAGCACTATTACTAAAAAATAAATCCGGCTATAACTAAATTATACCATAGTTTGCTATGGTATAATGTTCGGTTATTGCAAATTATACTTAAGTCTGCCTTCATACATTTGATAACGTATAGGTTCAGCATAGTTAAACCTGTTCATATTAATATTTAAAAATTGATTAAATGTTATCCTAGTTACAATTGCACAATTTACAAACAAACCCAACAGACAAACTAAAGTCTTACTCTACATGCATTAGGAGATTTGGTCTAACGTTTACAGCAGATGAGACACGTTTATACTTGGTGTGTTTACCTTTTTGTGAAAATTATAAACTACATTTTCATGAAAAGTGGCTTCTAAAATCGTGTGGTTTTCTATAATGTGATGTTTTGCTATTGTTTCAAAAAAAGGGAGAAGGTTTGGTACCATTAAAACGTTTAATCCCGCTTCAAAGGTTTGCACCTGTCCTTAGTCAGGAATCTGATGTACAGTAGTTGTCGTTTGTTTATGTAGTTTATACGTGTTTCTCGTTTCTCGTTTTTATATAGATTAGACCGTTGGTTTTTCCGTTTGAATGGTTTTACACTATTAATTTTGGGGCCCTTTATAGCTTTTTGTTCGGTGTGAGCCAAGGCTCCGTGTTGAAGGCCGTACATTGACCTATAATGGTTTACTTTTATACATTGTTATTTGGAAGGAGAGTCGTCTCATTGGCACTCACACCACATCTTCATATATCTATGTACAACCATGTTAACATTTATAACAAATCTATTCAAGTTTCACATCATTAAGCGAATTTTATTTATTCTTAATGTTTTTTTCTTATATTTGAAATAATAAATCAAAACCGTATCATTACACTATTTGTTTTAAACGAAATTATTAAAAAACGAAATACTGTAAAAGTGTATTTAAAATACCTGTAATAAGTCAGGAATAGGACAGTTGTTATTCATTTTTTTGATGTTTTGTTTTTTTTTTTTTTTATTTTGCCATTTGATTACAGACTTTTTGTTTTGAATTTACCTAGGAGTTCGGTGTTTTTGTGAATTTACTTTTTTTATATGTTTTACATATATAGTTATTATTTTAGGTAGATTAAACTTATTCATACGTTAAAGAATAATCAAATTTTGGATGTAACGTGTCTTCTGATTGGCTGACGGTGTTATGCTACCATTTCATAGACATAATTGTGTCATCTGACCGTGACGTCATCTGCGTTTTTTCATGATTTAGTCCGGCTTAAAATGGAATTTAGAATTAAATAATAAGGAATGACTGTAATATTTTTCTGCCTATTCGAAACAGCATCAAAAACTTTGTGCACACTTTAAAATATCCCACTACGGAGGTTATTCAGTGTGCTTATCTCTCGTTTCCTTTCCGTTATACACTACAATACAATGTCATTTGAATAAAACTGCATGACATACTTCTTCGATGAAAAGTTGAATAAGTAAGAATAAGATTCAATTCTTCAATCATTACTAGTATACTGCTAAAAAGGGTATTTAAATTGGGAATTGTGTAACTAATTTTGTTTTTCCTTAAAAACGATATGAGTAGTAAGGAATGACCAGTTCTATGCACCCTACGGATTTTTCCACACCAATAAATTGGGCGAGCGAGCGATTTGAAAATTTTAATAAAAATAAATTAATTTGCAAATTTTTGAAGCAAAGCTTGAAAAGTAGAGGCAAGCGATTATATTTGTTTTTTGTAAACATAAAATCATAGATTCTGACAATAATCATAATTTATTTACAATATTGATTAAAACAAGATGAAACTTGATTTACCCCTTTTACTTTGCCATTTCCTTAATTTATCAACTGCTAAAGTGTTTTTTCACTGTTTACCAAGACATATATTGCCTATTTCTAATTTAGGCATATTTATGACTTACTGTTACTCGAGTACTGTTACTTACTGAGAACACCAGATCTTGACCCGAATAATTGAATAATTAATTCAACTGCCTTTAATAATCTCCATTGAATTGCCATATATGTGTTTCCTTCTTCACCGGACATGACTCAAAACTAGCAACACAGTATATATACGTACTAGGTGTCTTGCAAGAAGGAGGAACTGCTAATCCTTTCGGAACACCTGAGTTTATCTCAGTTTTAAGGGGTTAGTGCTGTTCTTTGATGTGTATACTTTTCAGTTGTTTTATGTTATAAATATGATGGTCGCCTGTAACATATGACTCCGCATACTTCATGTTCTTATTCAATATTTTAACGTTTTTATACTGATATTTTATTTTTTTATTTTTTTGAACGCATGCTTTTTTTTTCATTTTGTGACGAATTGTCCTAGCCTTCTTTATTTATTTTTTTTCAAAATATTTATGTAAAAAAATCGATGCGGGAAATAGCCCCGGATATTTTTCCGAAGCGGGAACCGGCATATCCAGAAATCAACGCCACTTTGCTTAGGTAGCAATACACAGTTAGGAGTTTAGTTTCGCATTTTGGCCCCTGTGCATTTTTCAAATAGAAAAGTTATTGTGTAATAAAATTCATTTTTAGACAGCTGAGTGCGAATTTAGCCTTCAAAGATGGTTTATAAGAGCATCAAGATTATTTTTTAAAATGTTTTATGGGCTGTTTTCTGTTTGACAATCCGTATTTTCATAGCTAGACCGGCCATCGGTCCAGAAATTAATGTAATGTTTACAAACACTTTTTTTCTACACGAAGTTTTTGACGCAATTTTACAAAAAAATGAGACGAAAGACATATGATTTTCATTGGATTTGCTGAATGATATATGTACACAGTTTCAGAAAAGGTATTACTTCAAGCGATTGAAATTCTACTTTTAGCCAAATTTTGGGGAAATATGTGACATCTTTTCCCCCCTTTTTGCAATATTTTATAACAAATTAATGCAGATTGTTGCCATGGATACACCAAAAAGAAATGATATTTTACTATTTTATATACTGAATATAAAATCTACGGAAGATTCTGATTACATACATATGCCCATATATGACACAAACAGTAAGCTTGATATTGCAAGAAAGCAATGAAAAGGGGATGGTAAAATTTATAAGGGCAAATTTTAATATTTTTTCCTAACTGTTTATTGCTACCTTATTTGAATATTATACTAAAGAAATCGGAAACGGGTCACGGAAAATATATTGAAATGATAGGGAAATTTGATTAAAATGTCTTTTAAAACTTTTCTTTAAGTGATAGACAGGTTGACTGGACAGAAAATAAATATACGTAACAATATACACCATTTAAACGAAACATAATAACTGTGGTTTCAAAAATCAAGGTTCCTGAGCTTTTTAAAAATCGAAGCGAGAGGCTTTTAACATTGCAGTATAAAATACAAGCTAAAATGGCTAAAACGTGAAATTTGCAAACTTCTTGTTGAAAATTGGCTTACAAGGTCATTACACAAACAGTTGCGGGGATGAAAGTTGAAACCTGAATTTCCAAAGAATAAACAAGTCCAAACCTTGTGTGTGTAGTCGTTGAACTCTAGGTTCCCACGTAAAGTTAAAATGCCCTATTTCAAGAAGATTCAACCCTCGAAAATCAGAAACATTCAATAATTAGCGAAAAATTCAATAATTCATTAGCGTTCATTGTGTTGTGTTGATTTTGACCGCTTGACAACTTTACGGAAATATCAGAGTGATTATAAACAAGGACTCTGTGACGGGCAAATTATAATATCCGTGTTTTAAAGATTTTAATGATATCAAGGCAGTCCAGTTCAAACTACTATCACGTGGTACAATTCTCATTACAAATTATGAATATTGATTAGCAAAAGCACTACTAATTTCTGGCTATGGGAATATTGAAAAAAAATTGTTCTGATTTGAAAAAAAATGTGTGTGACGGGTTCCTTGGACAAGGAATCAAATTGGTGTCACCTAATTACCTAAGGTTCTGAGGTTCCAAGATGGAGGCCACCGGGGAATTCCCTCAAACTAAATATAGATGATTTATTAGACCTATTAACGAAAAAGCGTTTTCCCAGAAAGATTGTATCAATGTCAAACACATTTTGTTTACATATATTAATATAACGGCTTAAGGATGATACACACATCCTTTTCAGATAATATCGTTCTACATACTGTCCCAAAAAAATAATACTTTGTTCGATACGCTTAATTTACGAAATTTGACGGGGTATCTTTCAATTTTTCACATCACTGGGTCGATACCTCTGCTGGTGGACTATCAGTCCCCGAGGGTATCATCAGCTCAATAGTCAGTACTTCGGTACTGACATGATTTAACAAACCTTTCTAGAATTGTCCGTTTATAAATTTTGAAATTATTAAGAAACTAAGGTTTCAACTCCCTCAGGCAAAGTTGACCTCAGATGAATTTGGCTATTTCTTTTGGATATGTTTGACATATAGCTCTACAACGGTTTCGGTACTTATCCATCCTCGGATTTCAAATGTTTGGCGTTGAGCGTTTCAATGAAGGTAAATCCAAAAAAAAGCTTTGGACGCATGAAATATTAAACGTGTTGTTTTCAACTTTTCAAGCAAGATTGATAACAATGATTGAAACGAAATAAAGTGTTCTACTTCTACTTCTATGTGGTTAATCTGCAGTCGGTAATTCCATAACGCAGATTATTATGTGTTGTTTGCAACAACTGTACAGGGTTAAAATCAGGTTTCAATAGTTACGCAAGGAACTGCCACACACAGACCCGGAAGGCGTCTGTTGTGGGGGCTTGGATGGCACATTCAGGTAGTTGGTTCCAGTCAACAATTGTTCTTAAGGATGAAACTGTATTTATAGGCATTCGTTGAAGTGCTGACTCTGGAAAACCTGTCTCTGTGGTATTGTCGGGTTGTTACAGTTGGTCTCCTGATGTAATCAGGAATAATGACTGATGCTTCTCCATGTAGGATCTTATACAGGAGTATGAGCCTGGCTCCTTGTCCGCGTGTTGTTAGTGTTGGCCAGCCAAGTGTCTGTAGGATGTTCGTTACAGTTCCTGGTTCCCGAGAATAGGTTGATGTTACAAATCGGGCAGCTCTTCGTTGTACCATCTCGATTTGGTTAATATGGCACTTTTTATATGGGTCCCACTATGCAGATACATACTCAAGGTGAGGTCGAACTAATGTTTTGTATGCGCTTTCTTTTATGTATGCGCTTTCTTTTATGTCTTGTGGGCACTTATTTAAGTTCCTTCTTAAAAATTCAAGTGTTCTGTTGGCTTTTGATGTTGCTTTTGTTATATGGTGGTCCCAATTCATGTCCTCTGATAGTTCTAAGCCGAGGTATAGGTAGTGATGAACAGTTTCCAGGTAATGTCCCATCATATGGTAGTTGTGAACAACAGGGTTGCGTTTTCTGGTTACCCTAAGGATGAAACATTTTGCTGGATGGAATGTCATCTGCCAGCGTCTTGCCCATTCTACCAGTTGCGTAAGGTCTTGTTGTAGCTCCTGGCATGTATCCGAGGTGTGGACGCTTCTGTACAAAAGGGAGTTGTCAGCAATAGTCGTAGACTAGTACATGGCGATATAGAATCGCCTATGTCGTTGATGTAAAGCAGGAAACATAAGGGTCCAAGGACCGTCCCCTGTGGTACTACGGAACGTACTGCTTTCATATCACTCATTTCACCATCTACACAAACTCGTTGATTTCGTTTGGTAAGCCATGCGCTTATCCAACCAATAACATCTCCACGGATACCGTAGTAGCTCATTTTCTGCAATAGCCGCTGGTGTGGGACTGTGTCAAATGCCTTGGAAAAATCTAAGACTAGCATGACTATTTGTTCTCTAATGTCCAAAGATCTTGCTACTGATTCTATAGTGTTCACCAGTTGAGTTTCACAGGAGCGATGTTGTCTGAAACCGTGTTGGTAGTCTACTAAAATGTTGTGTTTTTCTAAGTGGTTCATTACATGGTGGTACAAATGTAGATGGTATGTTCCATTGTTTTACAGCATATAGAGGTCAGCGAGACGGGCCTGTAGTTGACTGCTTGTGTGCGATCACCCTTCCTGTAGATAGCTGTGATGTTTGATAGCTTCCAGTCTGATGGTACTGTCCCAGATGTCAAAGTCTCGTTAAATATGTATGTTAAAATGGTGATATTTGGTCGGCTGCCTCTTTTAAGATTCTAGTTGGTATCATGTCTGGCTCTATGGCTTTTGATGTGTCCAGCTTTTTGAGAAGTTTGGTTACGCCATTTTCTGTTACTCTTAGTTTTGTCGTCGATTTTGCTTTTTCCAAGAGATGGCATTGTATTCATATCTTCGTCTGTAAATACACTATCATACTGTTCATTGAGTATAGCAGCTTTCTCTTTACTGTCTATGACTTCTGTTCCTGAGCTGTTCTTCAAGGTTGATATGTTGACAGTGTCTTTTTTCCTGGACTTGATGTATTGCCAGAATTTCTTTCCCATGGTAGGCTTTTCCCGTTCAATATACCCCTGATGTATTTATCATGGGCTTCTGTCATGGTCTGCTTGACAATGTCTCTAGCTTTTCTGTATTTTTTCCAGTTTTCTGATGTATCGTAGTTTTTAGCTGTGTTGTATCTTCGTTGACGTTTTTCTAATTAGTCGCTTGATGGTATAGTTCATCCAGGGCACATCTTGTTTCCCACTGATGTTTTTTTGTGGAACATGCTTGTTTACACTGTTGACAATTGTGTCTTTGAAAAAGTTCCAGTTATCTTCGACGGAGTTTGTGAGATTATCTTTGTCCTTTAAATGATCTGTAAAGGCTTGGTCAATATCATTTGGTAGACTATTCATGTCGGCTTTTTTTATAAATAAAGACGTTTCTTGGGTTTTTTTTCTGTGTTTTTGCTTTGATGCTGATATCTGTGATCACGATTTCATGGTCGCTCATTCCAGGCTGTGCTTGTGTTCTTTCTATCAGTCCTGGGTTATTGGTAAATATCAGGTCAAGTATGTTTTCCCTCTGGTGGGTTCTATTACCATCTGAATGAAGTCATTTTCTGTTACTATCTCAACAAGTTTGGAGTTGATCTCCTGTCCATACTGTGGGTTGGTGTTCACTGTGGTATTGTCCCAGTTGATATCTGGTAGGTTAAAGTCACCTCCTAGTATAATATGTGGCATGTTGTTCTTTACCTTTGATGTTATTTGTTCGATTGACTTCTCCAGTTCCTCTATTATATCGGTTTTACTTGAAGGTCTTCTGTAGTAGGAACCTATGTAAATTGGGTAGCTGCCTTGAACAGTAAGTGTTGCCCAGACTATCTCACACTCAGTTTTTATATTAATCTCTGTTGTTATGAGGTCGCTTTTAGTGTTCAATCATCTATTTCATTATAAAGCTGCTGCCATTTATAAAACGATAATAGACATTTACGGAAACCAGGTTTATACCTACGATTACACTTAGACTTACGATAAAAATTGACGAAAAAACAAGGGGTCCTCTCAAAATAATAAACAAATTAACTCCAAATGAAATGCATAGAAAAATGAAATGATATCATTTTATTATGTAAATAAGTCTTTTCGGATGACACACAACTGCAGAAAGTTATGGTCACCACAGATGTGAATCGCCTTTGTGTGCTTGTTTTTTAATTCTCCGATTGCGTGTTCAACCTTTACTCTATAGTGTGTCTATTTATTGTTTACATACCCTCAGCATAATTATTGGGTTTGTCTCATGTAATGTGTCATTACTGCATATCAGTTCGGATATATTTTTCGCCTAGCAAAACAAGTCAACACACCTGTGATAAAACTGTACATCATTGCCAATAATATATTGTTAAATATTTGTTTGTCGGTGGTCAATCTATGACTACCAGGGTTAGAATTAGATCACGATGAATTGTATACCATAAAATCTGGTGGTGTCTACGTAAGGGCAGGTAATGTCATGTTTAATCCGTGATCTTCAACCATATAAACGGAAAAAAATTAAATAAATGCACGAAATACACTTATCATTTATTCATTTTTTTATTAATAGTTCCGATACATTTACAACAGCGGGCGGTATATAATAACTGGGAGTCGTACATCTTTTATACCATTACACTTTTGCATCTGCAACTTCTCTTTAACCGACTTAAATAGTGAGAATGGTTTTAACACAATCTTTTAAACCTTGCAAAAAAAGGTAAACGGTAATTTTGTACTGTTTGGGAAGTTAACGATACATTACGCTATTTTTTAGATATCAGCTTATGATTGGTCCCAATGAAATATACAAATATTTCGTTACAAGGATCTGTTACGTGTTTGACAAAGATTCCGATCCAATTGATATTCGTGTCTATTCAAATATCTTTACAAGCAAAGGGCATTCAGGTCTAGATTGATGTAGTATAATTTTAATTGATACCATATTGTGCGTTATTTCTAAAGAAATATAAAAAAGTTTTTTTTTTTAAAGTGTATGACTTGAAATAAATCTAAAATTAGGTTCACATTCATCTGAGTACTTAAAAAGACAACTTGAGTGCTTTCAGAATATTTAAACGAAATGTGTAAGGGTCTATACTTTGAAATGCTTGATTTAATTCAAAATGTAATGCATGTATATGTTTTGGGTTACTTATCTATCTATACTATTAAACGAGAAGACCTCATTTTGTGTGTCGCTTGTCTTCCTTCCAAGATAAATTAATCATCATGCCTCTGTGTTCTATAGGTAACATGCATAGTCGCATTTGTTATCCATTCTTATGATTATTCAGATTGAGTTATTTTTGGAGAAAAACGACAAAAAAGGAGTCCGGATATTGATTCCGTCATTAGACTGAATTTTAGTCATAGATAAGACTTCCGGTTTGAAACATGCACAAGTACAACCAATCGTATGATAGATAACAAAAATGAAAAATAATTAAGTCAATCAAAACGTTCTCCATATCATGGTGTTTAGATGGCAAGAACCACAAGTATTATACCTCCTTAGAGATGACAATTATTTTTCGCGTTTATCTACATGTAAACTACGATTATATAGAGACTCTCTGTATTCTGTCTACTGTTTTCTTTGAAATGTTTACTATTTAAGGGGTCATAACAGTTGCATATATATGCACAAGTACAACCAATCGTAAGATAGATAACAAAAATGAAAAATAAATAAGCCAATCAGAGTGTTCTCCATATCATGGTGTTTAGATCGCAAGAACCACAACTATTATACCTCCTTAGAGATGACAATTATTTTTCGCGTTTATCTACATGTAAACTACGATTATACTACTTTTATATATAGAGACTCTCTGTATTCTGTCTACTGTTTTCTTTGAAATGTTTACTATTTAAGGGGTCATACCAGTTGCATATATATATTAAAATAAGCAAAACATGATGAAACAAGAATGTGTCCATAGTACTCGGATGCCACATCGGCACTATATTTACTAAATTTCGAGTTGATTGGACTTCAACTTCATCAAAAACTACCTCGACCAAAAACTTTAACCTGAAGCGGGACAGACGGACGAACGAATAGACGAATAAATAAACAGACGGACGAACGAACGAACGGACAAACAGACTAGAAAACATAATGTCCATAAATGGGGCATCAAAACTTAATGTTGAAAGTGAAAGTAGTGATTTGGCAAAAATGAATGTAGGGTAGAGATTAGAGGGAGGCAGGACCTTTTTCAGGACGTCGGGATCGGGTGTTTTAAGTTCGGAATTTGGAGATTGCAATTGATCCTTACGGGATCCGGGAATATATTTTTCAATTTTCAGGATTTCGGGATATGAATTTCTTTAAATTCTGCATCTCGGGATTTCGTGTTTTTATGCCCGGGATTTCGGGATTAGGATCCCTACGACCACCCCTCAACTTAGCCTAAGTCGGTCTTAATCATTTATACAAGATTCATATCCTACCATTGGCAGTTTTATAAGGTTCTCAAAAGAAAAAGCGCTGATTGATTGTCCTAGAAGCATATGTTATTAGACTAATAATGGTCTATATATAAGCAGTTACATTTATTTCATGTTTGAAGCGGTGCAAACTTTTGATTTAATTTGACTTTTACCAAAAGATGCATTGTATAGCAAAGGAGGAGAATAATTGTTGTCTGAGGCCAGAAACACGAAAATAATTGTATTTAATATAAAGGAAACAAATATCGGACTTTGGAAAAAGGGAGAGGGCTTTTGATACTTTTTATGAAATTCTCCATACATAATATCTTTTACAAAAAAATCATCCTACAACAGTTCACAAGCTGTATATGCCCGCGATTTCGCGGGTGTGTTCTAAAATATATATATTTAAACGAAGAAACGATGCAAAGGGGCATTTAGAAACCATAAGTCGAAGAAAAAAGTCTCCACCATGGTAAAAAAAACCTAACGAAGGTCCAAAAAACTCCATAAAGAAACATTGAGTTCATTTCTCAATGACGGTTAAAAAAAATCGACTGATTTTGGCAAATCATTGTCTATGTTTTCCAATTATAACGGTAACATTTGAATAATTGAGACCTCAGACAAATGGAGATAATTTGATAACTACAATTGAATTAAGTAATAGTTATTGACCAAGCAAGTCGGTATATAGGATTTAATCTGCACAGCTCAGGTGACCCTTATTAACCAGAACGACGTAGGAGTTCGGGTTAAAGGGTCACCCTGAGCTCGTGCAGATTAAATTCTATATACCGATTTGATTGGCCAATAACTGTTTTAACACATGACGTCATTAATTTACGTGAACGTTTTAGATGTGGACGATATTCCGCAATCCACGGAACCTGGAAAAGTTTATTGTAGGGTAAAGAAAGGGGGAAATACGACTTCATTGGTAAGTTTTAAATTGATAACTTTTGTTTGGGTTTAGACTTATTGTAAAGTTGCAATTTAATAGTAGACTTTTTTTTAATGTTTCTGTTAAATCTATTCCCATTTTTTATTTAATAAGTGACGATTAAGACTTTGACAAATAGAGTACTTTCAAATCGTTGTATGAAAAAAAAAATATAACTGAAAGGGTTTTTGAGTTTGGATTAATTGCTTTTGAATTTCTTTCCATCAATGATATGCTTTAATAGAGAAAGAAAAACCGAGGAAGATGTTATACTACCTAAATTTTAAATGTTGAATAAACAGAAAATACGTTTCTTTTTCCAATCTTTTACTCCCCCTCCCCCAAATTTCTTTGTATCTACTGTATTAATTTTTAAGACACGTCCATCTAAATGAAGTCTGATTGATCTCCAGCTAATCTCCCTGTTTTAAAACAAAATTAAATATGACCCCTTTAAATTCGATCCAAAAATATGGGGAATAACTATTCAAAAAGTCGTTATAAATTCCATTGAGTCTAAAACTAATCAAAGTAAGATTTCTTTTATTCGGATATTCTTAGATACAATTCTTTTTTGGCGGAAATTACCAAAAATTGTTTTAACTATCTTTCTGACTTTAAAACACTGATTTAAGATTTATGTTGTACGCAAAATATAATAGTAAAACATTTTAAGCTGAGATGAAAAAAAAGGAATAAGAAAGCTTTCTTTTTTTCCTATTTTGAAACTACGATGTTTGTACAAAGTTCAATTTTGTCGTAATTTTAAGGCAGATGGCGGATTCGGGGATGGGGACGAACATGTCGTTAACCCTAGGATTGGACAAAGTATCGTGTTTTGCCTTAAAGTCGTCAAATTGTTTTTAATTCAATTAAAATAAAAGTTAACAATTTGGCGTCTGGCAGTTAAATGCATTTCATCATCTTGAAAGACTTTATATGGGATAGCTTATTACAACACGGGCTCGTATAAGAATAAGAATAAGAATACTTTATTAATCCAATCATGGACCCTTGCGGGTTTTAAATTCCATACAATGATTACAATGATTTGTGTTATAACAATGAAATAATAAAATGAAATACATGAGAGAACACTGAACAGTTACATGAGTTATTGCATGCACATGGAAGAGAAGTAACATGGGAGACAATCAATTTCTGTAAGGATTATTCCCCTTTAAACAGATATGGTGTTTTGAGCTGCATAAAAATGAAATGCAGCCCCAACTGATTAGATATAAGGGTATTTTTCTCCCATGTACACACAGCAACCAATTACTAGATATTTATGTATACAATTATATTTCTTTTTTACAATTGCAAGAATATGATAAGCACCTTAGAGATTTGACTGCAGTTTATTAATGCATATATAAGCATTTACATGTTAATAGATGAAATATGCATACACATAGATAGAGAAATGTGTATTTAAATTAATTTTTGAATTTAAAATATATATATGGATAAACTAAAAGAGATTTAGCTATTCACAGAATTTGTGGATCTAAATTCAAAACTCTGGATAAGAAAAATACTTAACTTTTTAAGTATATGTTTATCTTCAGTGGTCATTAACCATAAAAATTTTGATTTGCAGTCTAAGTTATTAAAATTTGACAGTGCTCATGAACTTGTGCAAACAATGATTCCCGACATTTATTATACAATGGACAGTTTATTAAAAAATGAAACTCATCTTCAATATCTTTATGAAAACAAAAATTACAAGTCCCCTGTGACCTTTCTATAGGTTTGTTCTTATGTCGCTCTTTTTCTACTCGTAATTGGTGGGCACATATGCGAAATTTACATGAAATTTGTCTTGATTGAAAACTTTGAATATCAAGATATTTTTCCATTTGGAAATTATTTTTATGAGAAAAATATATATCTAGCTTTCCATTAGCATTATCTTTATCATTGAACCATGCTTTTAAAAATAATGTCTTTAACTTTTTCATAATAAGTTGTTTTAATCTATTAATTGAATCATCAAAACAATATGTTTCTTTCAATTCAAGCTTTTGTAAAATAAATTGAACAGAGGAATACCATGTCATAGTGTTATTTTCATGCATATCTTTTTTACATACAAACGTTTCTTTCAATAAATTTGAGTTACAATGATGTAATCTATGCAGATAGATTAGATATAGGAAGATGTGGTGTGAGTGCCAATGAGACAACTCTCCATACAAATAACAATTTAAAAAGTAAACCATTATAGGTTAAAGTACGGCCTTCAACACGGAGCCTTAGCTCACACCGAACAACAAGCTATAAAGGGCCCCAAAATTACTAGTGTAAAACCATTCAAACGGGAAAACCAACGGTCTAATCTATATAAACAAAACGAGAAACGAGAAACACGTATATATTACATAAACAAACGACAACTACTGTACATCAGATTCCTGACTTAGGACAGGTGCAAACATTTGCAGCGGGATTAAACGTTTTAATGGATATAACAATATTAAAATATATAGGAAATCTACCTAATTCTGATTGTACAGCAACATTTGTACTTTTATTATTTAAGCCTAAAATATGCTTAAACAGAACTTTAAGTTCATTTCATCAGCAACATTATTCTGGTATATTTTTTCAAGTACAAAAGTCATTTGTAGCATCTTTTTTACAAGAAGCAGAGTTGGTTTTAAACATTCCCAATATATCTGAGCCATACACAATAATAGGTTTAATGGTATGGTCAAACAGATGTAAATTTGTTTCAATACTAGCATCTGAGCCAGATAAACATCTATTAAGTTTATATGAAGCTTTTAAAGAGTCTTCTTTTGCATAATTAAATAGACCACTTGACTAAAATATAACTCCAAGGTATTTATATTTGAAAACAGTTTCAATAAATTCATTTTTAAAATAGAATGGTTCTTTTATGTGGCTCTTTTATGTGGCGTCAACATTTATTAAAAATTAAAACTTTAGTTTCTTTTAAATTTATATTTAGGCACCAGGTATCACAGTATGATTCCAATACCTTCAAGCGATTTTGAAGTCCATCAGCAGAATCAGAAAATACAATGACATCATCTGCATACATAAGACAGTCTATGCGACTAGTACTGAGTTTTACACTATCAGGACAATTTAGTAAACAGTTAGGTAGATTATTTATGAATAGATTAAAAAGGGTAGGGCTTAAAACATCCCCTTGTCTAACCCCAATATAAGAGTTAAAACAGGGACCTAGTTTGTAATCAACTTTTACTCTTAGATTATTAAGTGTATTCATTAAAATTTTCCCCAATGTCTGACTTGAGCATTTTGATAAATACCTGGGTGTATCACAGTATCAAAAGCTCTTTTAAAATCAATAAAACAAGCATAAAATTTACTTTCCTTACAATTAGTATATTTATCAATTAAGCATTTGAGGATAAACATGTGATCTGTTGTCCTTGATTTATTTCTGAAGCCAGCTTGGCAATCGTATATGAAAAGACGAAATATATCTCTGCTTTACAGTTTCATTGCATTCAAAGATATGTGTTGTTTCATTTTTCTAGTTGAGCTCGTTAGACAGTTATAAAACATTAAAGGGTAACATAACTTGTTTATATGCACCAAAATGACAAGTTGTGACAGCATGCTAAGATGGTCAGTTAGGGAAAGCTTTGAAAAAAAATCTAAAACAAATTAAAGCAAACAATCATATTAAACGTAAAAACCACGAAAAGCTACTAACCATTGATTCAAACTGGTCAGAGTTGTCTTTAAAAGTGATCCGAGTTGTCTTAATCGGAATTGCTTTTAAACGACATTTCCTTGAAATCTCTTTATTCAACTATTGAAACGGTCACAATACTTATTCTTTGTTTTGAACCGAGGATTAATTTTTACACTTTGAAACGACCCAAGATTATCACCTGTAGGTGTAATTGTAATCCTAACCGTAGGTGTATGACCGTTTCCGCAAATGTCTAATATCGCAGTCCCAATAGGCCACAATCACACTACGATCTGTGAAAAAAATGAAAATTTTGATCGTGCTGATCGCAGCAAGGTCGTAGTACGGTCGTTTGGTTATTTCATGTTCGTGATAAGCGTCGCTAAATTTGAACATGTTCAAAACAATCTTGGTGCGGTCGTGGCAAAAAAATGTCGTAGAAGAAGCGTTAGGGTAGTGAGAGCGCAGAAAGGTCGTGGTAAGATCGCAATGGTCGCTGTACCATCGTAGCAACAGCCTAGTGAAAGTGCGAAGCTAGTCGGGGGTACTGATCGAGCTACGATTTCACAGCGACTTTACTACGACCTCACTACGACTACCACGTTCCTACAGCGACCAAAAACACGTTTCCACTACGACTATACCACGTTTGTATTACGTTTATACCACGCTGTTCAAGACTATTATACGATTTTAACACCCACATGCCATCCTCATCACGCTGTTCTTACGACCTGACCACGTTCATACTACGATCATCATGCTCATTGTCATTGTCATAATTTTTTTTATAAAAAGTCTCCAGCTTTTGTTTGTTTGTATGTAATTTGGACCTCTTTTCCTTATCTCCAACGGCACAATCATGCTGGACACACCTGTTTCCCTACTATCGTTAACTTAAGCATCGTCATTTGATCTTGATGGACCAGCAATAAGTTGTGAATCAGGTTGGAGTGGTCAAACCGACATATATCTACTGGATCATAATTCGCTATTGTCAGATCTCTCTCTCTGTCTATACCTCTACCATAACCCATACGCATATTTTGTTTGTATGACTGCGTTGTTTCCGAGAAACTCTCCAATGTAAGAGCTTGCTGTAATCGCAGTAGAAGCGTGGTAAGATCGTGTTGCAATCGCATAAATCGTCGTATGGTCGTTTTGAGGACGCGATGAGCGTAGAAAGATCGTGACAATCGTAATGAGATCGCAGATAAAGCGATGTTAGAACGTGGTATAATCGTAGCGGGATCGTTGTAGAAGCGTACAGAGGACGTAAAAAAATGTAGTAGCATCGTAAAAACAACGAAAATCTGCATTTTCATGTTGCTCAAACCGAGACCTCACCACGATTTGAATTTAATCTAGATCGCGATGAGCGTGGTGCGATCGTGGTCTAGTGGGACTGGGGCATAATATGACGTTAATCCCTTGCCGAGGATTAAGTCGGTATCCCATGGGAAATTAAGTTATCATATCAAAGGAGAGTAAGTTGTCATATCAAGGAAGATTAAGTTGTCATATATATATATTTGATTAATGAAATTTGCTGATACACTTATTGTTTTAGGTACATCATAAGTATAACGTGCAGAAGAACAATTGGAAAATAAACTGATATCTAACACTCATATTAAAACATCATTAGACCCGATGGGTAAGTCAAGAAATGATACGAAATAGCTATACATCTTATCGCTATTTTGAATTTCCCGACATTACTAGACATCACACAGGTTCCCGTAAAAAAATCTGACGTGATAATATAAAATATCTGACGCCACAATGGAAAAATGAATGCTGTATAACGGCAAAGGTTCAAGCGGGACAGGGGACAGATTCTCGAGTCAACCGGGAAAAGCGATAAGATGTATTTACACATCAAACATTTGTTCAGTTACTTGCCTTGCCTAAAGGGGGAAAGTTTGCGATTATAGTAAAACAGACAAGTAATACATGAGGTTCTAAGGGCGGTGCTTTATTTGTTTATTTATTTGTTTTTCTAGTAATAATATTCCCCACATATATGTTTTTAAAACCAAAATATTTAATTTGAAAATGTGAAAACAGAAGTTAACTTGATTTGAGGCACTTATTTCTGGCAAGTTGTGTTTACTTGTCCTGGAAATTCATGTGGTGACTATTCTTTGAATTATAAGCATCAATTTTTAAACAATGTTCATTCATTATGATAGATCTTTTGATTGTGTTGCTTCATTTCTTAAGCAATGAGATGTATTCATTATTTTAGTTCTCTATTTAGTTGTTTAGCAATCTTAATTTTTTACAGCTAACAACAGAAACTATGTATTTCATTGGACGAAAAAGGTTGACCGAAGAGAAATGTGGGGTATTTTTATAGATATTTTTAATTTTAAATTCTTTAATTTTTGTTTATCTCAAGTTTTTTTTTTTGATACACAAGAATTACACGACCCAGCGAATTAGACTATTTACCAGATTTGTATAAACATAAGCAACACGACGCGTGCCACATGTGAATCTCCTTTTACACTTCCGGAGCACCTGAGATCATCCACAATTTGTGGTGGGGTTTGTGTTGCCTAGTCTTTAGTTTACTATGTTGTGTCTATTGTTTGTCTTTTTATTTTTAGTCATGGCGTAGTCAGTTTATTTTCGAATTATGAGTTGATTGTCCACACTGGTATCTTTCGTCCCTCTTTTACACACGATTTCTTTTGAAAAAATATAAATAATTATGTTCGAATGAGCTATAAACCTCACTGACGAATCATTAGTCAAAGGCTGCTTAGAAAAAATATACTAGTAACAAAAAAAGAGATTTGGCATTATTGCAAATGAGATCAGTTGAACTATCAACCAATATTTAAATGACGAGGATATATAAACAACCACATGGTTTTGAAGATTGCCCTTTAATGTACAAAGGGTAAAAAAGTTCAAGTTTCTATGGTTTCGGGAGGGTGTAATTGACGAAACAATTACAGGCGACCGTATAGCATTCAACAATAAGTTTACCCAATACTGCATAAAAGCGCCCGGCATGTGAAATTGCGTAATTTTCAAACGAAAAATAAAACGGCTTCGTTTATATCTTAAAAATAAACGGAGAAGATATATTACTGACAGTAATCAACGATGACCAATTGGATTACAGGTTCCTGACTTAAACATGTACATATGGAATTTGGCAGTGTTAAACATAGTTGTGAACTCTCAATCCTTGTCCTGGACAAAGTGGTATAACAGTTAAATATGGGTAAAAGCCAAATGGAATCGGTTTGACCTATCAGATCGACGCTTTTAATGAAGTGAAATCACACAATATAACGGAGTTTAAGAGAGTTGTAGGTTTCCCCATAGATATCGGAGAGTCGGTTTACATCTAAACCAAGTTAACCATTTAACGTTCATTATTATGTCCTAAATAGGGTTGTATTTTTTGAAGAGTAATATAAAGTAAGATAGAAAATAAAAGAGTCTCGAAATGACATATGTAGAATAACTTAAACGATAAGACGATCGGCTTCATTAATGCACAAAAATTTTTTAAAACAAACATAATATATAAAAAGATTGAAACAATAACATGATAAATTATATATTTTTTTTCTACTACAACTTGGCACTAGGAAATGTATCAGTTCTATTAAATGTTTAAGACAAGCTTCAGTTTTTTAATGTAACTTAATTTGTATTATTATCTGACAAATTCACACTGATCTGTGTCCACACTTTTTATTTGAAGAAAAACTATCTGCACAGGAAGTTATTGGTTTCTATGACGAATGGCCGAAACATGGGTATGACGAGGTATATATATGTAGATATTAAGGGATAACGTAATTTATTGGAAAAAATTAATGGGCATCGTCGCATGGAAACTAAAGACGCACACTTACAACACATAATAAGCATAAAATCCTGAAAGAAAACAACAAAATGTTAGCTGCCTTATTGATGACTATCGAATAGACCAGAAATCTTTAAAAAAATAATACAAATTAAAACATAAGTTGTTATGAAATTTGGTTCACTGAAAGTTTCTTTTAAGTTCAATTTGAAATGATTTTTCTGTGACTTTGGATTTTTGACCTTTTTAATGATGACTACTTAAACGAAAATTTCACAACACATCGCTAGAAAAAAACAACAGTTATGTATGAATCCAATTGAATCAAAATTTAGTAAACTTTAACAAAATATTCAATTTTCCAGTTTAAAACCTAGACATACCTTAAATTGTTGATGATAGTTTTTCATTCTAAATATTGTAGGCAAATGTACGTGGAGCAAAAATAGCTGCTGATACCGTAATGTCTCTATACGACTCATCTGATAGATCGAAAGTCAAAGTGTTGGATGTATGCGCTGGTACCGGTCTAGTTGGACATCATGTACGTAGGTTATCTAGGCTGGTTATCTCCCTCGTGACATACGGGTATCTGAGACAACCTCGTTGTCAAAAGAACAGGCAATCAGTCAAGATTTTTTTTTATTCCTCAGGAAATGTTTACCGTTGGCTTATCTTCTTAGATTGTTAACATTTACATTCATTGTGCACGATCAAAATAAAACGCTTTCAGACTCCAAACACATAAATTATAGAACAGAAATAAATGCAAAGAGGCCTAAATGGAAACACAAAATGGACCTAAATGGAAAAGCAACAGGGGTCCAAACAGAAAAGCGATAAAGGCCTCAACAGAAATGCAAAAGCGTGTATAAAAAGATACAAAAAAATGTATTAAAAGACCTTAACAGTTAACAAAAGCCTAAATAAACACAAAATCCAAAAAGGCCAAAAACAGAAAAGCAAAAAAGACTAAAACAGAGAAGCAGAACGTCAAAAAGCAAAACAAAAAACAGAAAAAAATGTTAAAACTTAAAACGAATTGGCGAAAACTGCATAGCAAAAAACAAAAACAGAAAAGCAAGAAAACATATTCAGAAAGGATTCGAGATTTTTATTCTTTATTTAATGCATTGTAAATGTAAAGAAAATATTAAAAATCTGACAGTGCCGAGTAAATTGTTTGATAAGTTGGCAGTAAAGTGATTTCTGTTTAAAGCACCAGACTTGAATTTATTAAAAAAAAAACCGAGTCTTATGTAGACGAAACAGTCGTCTGGCGTACAGAATCAAAATCCTGTTGTATTTGATTAAGTTTTTTTTTATTAAAAAAAAAACTACAAAAACTACAATGTACCTTAAGGCCACACCAATTTAATTTCTTGTTCTACGGATTTTTGGACTTCAAAATTTGGGGCGAGCGAGCGATTTGAAAATTTTAATAAAAAAATATTTAATTTGCAAATTTTTGAGGCGAAGCTTGAAAAGTAAAGGCGAGCGATTATAATTTTTTTTTGTAAACATAAAATAATAGGTTTTGACAATATTAAAACTTGATTTATCACTTGTACTTTGACATTTCTTTAATTTCTGAAGTATTTTTTCCCTGTTCACCAAGAAATAATTAAATCTGGTCTATGTATGTGTGACTGACAATGAGACAATTCTCCATCCAAATCATAATCAGTTTGGGGGCAACCCCTTAATGATATAAATATCCCTTTTACATGTTTTATGAGGGATCAATATAAGTTATAATATATTTGTTTGTACAAAAGGGCTCATATTTTCTCATAGAACTATATATCTATCTGGTATTAAATGGTCAAAACATGTCCAAGAATTTAGTAATATTCCTGGACTTTAACCATGTTAACACATTTACTTTAACAGTTTAATATTATTCAAAATAAGTGGACCCCTCTCTAAGAAAAATTTGTTTAATATATGATGTAACTCTCCTCTTTTTGAGTACAAAATTCTAAGTGTTCAAAGGTTTTGTATAGAAGAACTATACAAATCCTTGGTATTTCTATTTTCTTTTCTACATCAGTAAAATGACCCCTTGTCTGAGGGAGGGCACAGGGGCTTGTTTAGTGGGTCCCCTTGGTATTTTATATAGGATAGCGATCGCCATTGACAGTAAAACCTCGTCTGACCCACTAAACAAGCCCCTGTGGGGAGGGTTGTTCTCAACCTGATAATAACAAACACAGGTCAAAGTACGGCCTTTTACACAGGGCTTTGATACAGACCAAACAGCAAGCTATAAAGGACCCCAAAATTATTAGCGTACACAATTCGAACAGGAAAACCAACGATCTAATTTATATATCCAAACGGGAAAATACCAATGAACAACATCAACAAACGATAACTGCTGAACGACATGCTCCTGAATCAATCAGGACAGGTGCATAAACATGCAGCGGCTATGGATAGTTTTGTTTCGCCAGCATACGATATAATTGCAGTTGAAGGCAAATCCTTCAGAAGTTCTTTGTACTTTATTTTAACAACGATCACTTTTGGATAGGGAATATAAGTAAGGGGGAAAGAAACCAATTTTTTGTTCTTCACGGAAATACCCGCTGTTATAACTTTTTATCGGAGCACTCCAGGTTTCATGCTGAAAAAAATATTCTCACAGATATTTACACAGTGTGGTGGGGTGCTTTTATGTTTAAAATTGTTATACAGGTTAGACTGTGATAAATTTAACAAATGTTGATATCTTTTTATAATATTTTCAAAAAAAAAACGGTGCGGGAAATGGACATGATTACAATTCCGGATGCGGGAATCGGGAATATAAAAAAAATAAAAAAATTCTGTTTTGAAAAAAATAGGTGCGGGCGGGTCCGTCGAACAAGGGATCAAATTGGTGTGGCCTAAGTACAAAAAATAAATATTTAAAAAAAAAACCAAACATTTGAGGTCATAGTTAATTATAATCTTGATACTTTAAATCGCGAACATTTTGCAATTTGGGCTTTTTTTTACAGTTAAAACGAAATGGCTTTGTTGAAATGGACGCTCTGGATGCTTCAGAAGGAATGTTGAATGAAGCCAGAAAAAAGAAAATATATCGAAACTGTTTTCAAGAGTTTTTTACTGCGGATTCACTCATTCACAAAAACGGTAACGCCATTACATTTCAAACAAATTAATAATTTTATTTTAGAACAACAATACATTTTTAAAGTTAAATATAAGCTTTCAAATATTAACATAATCAAAATAATATTCATTAAACTGCTAATAAAAGAACACAGGTTTTTGGCAAAGGAGAGATAAAAAATAATAGCAACTGATCATTGATCACATAAGTTTAAAACAAACAGTCAAGACCATGACAAACAGACAAGACCATGACAAACAGACAAGACCATGACAAACAGTCAAGACCATGACAAACAGACAAGACCATGACAAAACCCAGAACGACGAAAAGACAAAAAGACAAAAAGCAGTAATCAATACACAAAATAGAAAATGAAAAAAACTGAGCAACACGAACCAGACCCTATATTCACATGCAGAGACAATTCTTTTATCTATTATTTCTGTTTGTTTTGTTCACACATCGTTTTCAATATAATAATAGAATTAATGCAACTGTCATACAAGTGAGAGGTTTAATCCACTATTTTTTACTTTTAACTGTACCATGTCAGGAATATGACAGTTGTTGTCCATTTGATTGATGTGATTGAGTTTTTGATTTTGCCATTTGATTAGAAACTTTCCATCTTGAATTTTCCTCGAAATTCATTTTTTTTTTATGATTTTACTTTTAATTCATAAATTCGAAACACACAAACAAGACCATAAAAAAAACCATAACGACGAAACAACAAAAAGCAGTACTACATAGAAAACTACAGGATGAACAACACGAACATCTATTCACACACAGAGACGTGTCTTTTAGATAGTGACAAAGGCCCATTACGACAATGCGCTTCGTTTAAATCTGAATAGAAGGTAACAACTAATTTTAAAATTTAACCGCCAGTTTTCATACACAACAAGGAAAAATAACTGTACATTATATTACTATTGTTTTCTATCAAAGCAGAACAACTTGTTTGTCCAAGAAAGATATAACATACACCTAACAAAAGATAGTGGTTGGTGCCTTATATAATTGTAATCCTAATCGTAGGTGTATGACAGTTTCCGCAAATGTCTAAAATTAATGAACAATTATCAGAATAAATTTTTTAATGCATTTACAGGATATTATGACTGTATTGTCGCTGCTGGAGCATTTCTTGCAGGTCATCTTGAACCGGAGAGTGTGTTCCATTTTATTCGATTAACAAAGAAAGGTGTGATAAACTTTTGAATGTCAAAATTTTTTAATTTATAATGTTAAATTTATATTCTTAGAAAATTTATATAAAAAGGGTACTTTTAGTGATATTCTCATCGCCTTGTAATACCATTGACATACTAAAAAGGTATATTTACTCTTCACGGAAAGCAAAAATGAACCATATGAACCTAATCAGAAACAAAAATGTGTCCATAACACACGGATGCACCACTCGCACTATTTTTTTCTATGTTAAGTGGACCATGAAATTTAGGTAAAACTCTAATTTGGCAATTAAATTAGAAAGATCATATCATAGTGAACATGTGTACTAAGTTTCAACAAAAACAAACGGACGGACGAATGGATGGACGAACCGACGAACGAACCCACAGACCAGAAAGGATAATGTCCCACTACTATCGTAGGTGGGGCATAAAAAGAGGTAACCTATGTTATCATGTAGAAAGGTCAGTCTTACCTGCACAGTAGTAACATGCGTATTACTATAATAAAAGTGTCTTGATGGGTTTAAAGAATAGAGAATATGGGACGAAAAGTGCATAATAAAGGGTAATAAAATGAAGAATAGAGAAAAAAAGCAAAAAAAAAAAGAATTTAAGGGTGTTCATTCATAAAAAAATAATAAAGAATAGGTGGCAAAATAAATAAAGAATAGAGAAAAGTAGTCTAAAATAATATTAAAGAATAAAGAAATGAATGACCCATTGACCCTTATCGAAACCTTCATAAAGAAAAGACAGAACATACCAAACGGATGGTCAAACAGAAGATTTTAGCGTCTCAAATATATAAAGTCATTCATGACATGATAATTTTCCATCATACCTTTCAAATCATTTGTTCAAACGTCTTTTTCTGGTTATTTAAACAAAATGACTGTATTTTAAAATTTACTTTGTCATTAAACACTCATGACTTAATAAGTATCAGGGGTTCAAATTAGAATTATGTACTGGAAGGTCAATCCAAACTGAAAAGTCCACAATCTAAATCCCAGGTCCCACTTTTTTATGAAATATTTCATAACTCATTAAGATACAAAATTGATTAGTTTTTTGGTGGTAGGTTTGCTTGTTTCATCATATTTAAACTGTTTGTAATGTTTTGTTAAGTTTACAAATATATTGCCCGGCAACCTTACCACTTTCATATATTAAATAGTAGCTGCAAACTTTCAGTGTTACAGTGTTATAACATGTATAATAACATTGTATTGTTATTGTCCTGTATGTTATGTATTTCAATAATATATTTTTTTAGTACTGGGGAGCCTATGTGCACAATCAACTCAAAATATAGAGTTTTCATTGTCTGCTCTCTATTATTTTATTTTTTTTTATCGTTTTAGATGGTCATATCGTTATTGTTATGCGGGGACCATGTGCAGATGGGAAAGGTTACGTAGATTCTGTTCTTCAAAACATGGACAAGTTGATAAAGGGAGGACAGTGGGAAAAGGTTTCACAGAGAGTGAGCAACGAGTTCAGCTTTATGAAAGATATCACTGGACTTGTGTTAATATTTAAAGTTCTATGAGCAATTATAATCAAAGTATAATACTAACATACTGATATGCATCATTGAAATATATCATTTTTGGTAAAACTACAGTTTATTAATGAATATTTGATATCGAAGTCATATAATTAATTTGGACTGATATATCAAAACACAAGCAAAGCTTGTAAATGTCGGGTACATTTAAAAATGCGTACATAGATATCAAGGGAAAATGGTAAGATTTATTCTTCTATAGGCGATAGTACTAATGATTTCTAAATGTTTAACATTCTATAATAAAAACCTTGACAAATTAAAGACGTTATGTGTTATATTGGTGCTTTGTGATTCTGTTTAGAAATTGAAGTCAAATGGTATCATAACCATCTTCGAACGAAGCACGTTTCTAATATCCATGTCCAACTTTATCTTACGTCACATTTATAAAAACATTGGTAGCCTTTTCGAATTATTCTGAGGAAAATATTTCAATGTGTTTCAAAATTGATATTGTAATGTTCACAGTGAATTTGTTCATAAATAAATTTGAAACATTATGTACACCCTTACATCCATTCACATTGCTCATAAGTTGATTTCTTCACACACAAAAGGTCAACCGAAAGCAAATTTTTTGGTCAAAATCCTTAATAAATCAGTTGCCGCAAACCCGGGACAATTTATAGCTCGACAACACGTCATTTTGTTTCTTGTAGATTTCATATTGATGTGTAGAAACCTGTCAAATTTCGAAGACTGCATGTATGCTACCCCTTAGAATGCCGTTGATTTTTTTTTTGATTTTTTTTTTCGTGTCGTTGTTCAACCTTTGACGATTTTACTGTCTAGAATGCCTTTTATTCGTTTGTTTGTGTAATTGTGTTGTAGAAACTACTTCCTGTTCTAAATTTATTTTTTGAGATCTTCTGAAATCACAGACAAAGCATCTTCATACAAGTTATTCATGAAATTGCTCGAAGGTTTTTTTGTCTTCTTTTTATTTGAGGTATAATCAAGAATACAGTGTTTTAAATTGTGGTATGCATCATATAATCTCCAACAGCATTGATCCTGCTACTTGTAAAACCATTTGTTGCTTCAATATGGTGTATACAATTATGTCAGAACTCAAATGAAGCAGACATCCTGTTTTAATTTATCTGCATTACTCGATTTATGTAGACAAATACATGAAAGATGTGAAACACCCCCTAACACATACATAATATCAGTGAAAATACACCTACTTCATGTAATTGCAGTAATTCCGAATATATTTATGGACCCATTTCCCATGTTATAACAGGAGATCTTAACATCGTTCAAGACCGAGAGTTAAAATCATTCCTCAGTAAAGGACCTAAATATCGTCCCTCGTCAATTATTAATTGGAATGAGTGTCGTAATATCATCCACGACTCACTCCATACTTACTGTATGAAATGGATAAAACGGGAAAAAGCTGACAAAAAATCTTTGGACTCTTTTTTTAATTCAGTAATGAAGATAGTTGATATACGTATTCAACATTTTAAAGAACATTTTACTATTAACAATAACCACAATAAACCTATTTCTCGTATCAAACATAAACTAAAAGAACTAGCCAAGGAATTTGTTTTTTGTCCCGGCCGATAAAGCTGCTAATAATATTATTATTGTTTGACGTAAATTTTACATTGAGGTTCTGAAAAAGGAAATCACTAATTCACCAACAGTCCAACTGACTCCATTTTCAGAAAACGAAATCTGTAACAAACATAAACTTTTAGCCACCGCTTTACAAGCAGAGCCAAATACAATGAAAGTCCCAACTATGTATTGGCTTCCGAAGCTACACAAAACCCCTTACAAATATAGATTTATTTCGTCTTCAAGCCATTATTCAACTACTAAATTGTCTATTCTTCTTACCAGCACACTTGGTACAATTAAAAACCTGATAATAAATTGTTCAAATAAGGCCTTCGAAAATAGTGGAATAAATTACTTTTGGAGTGTCAAGAACTCGTTGGAAGTACTTGATAAATTGCATGCTTTTATTGGTGATTTTGAATCTGTTCAAAGTTTTGATTTTTCTACCCTGTATACCACATTGCCTCACATTCTCATTAAGAAAAAAATCACACACCTAATTAAATGGGCATTCAAAAAATCAGAATGTGAATATATATGTTCAAACTTTTTTAGGTCATTTTTTAGTAGCAGTAAACAAAAAACTATGTTAATTGGACATGCTTTGATACTATATATGCCCTTGAATTTTTACTAGATAACATTTTTGTTCGCTTTGGGGATTCCGTATATCGCCAGATTATCGGAATTCCAATGGGGACTAACTGTGCACCACTTATTACGGACCTGTTTTTGTATTGTTATGAGTTACAATTTATGACAAAAATAAGCAAAGACCCATCGAAACAACATCTGATAAACAAATTTAATAATACTTTTAGATATTTGGATGATATGTTGGCTCTCAATAATGACGACTTCAGTATGTATATTAATGAAATTTATCCTGTTGAACTTACTTTAAATAAAGCTAATACTAACAATGACCACTGCCCTTTTCTCGATCTTGATATCTATATCACTAATGGAAAGCTGAATATTAAAATTTATAATAAAAGGGATGATTTTTCATTTCCTATCGTTAATTATCCGTTTTTAGATGGTGACGTTCCCTTGTCACCATCTTACGGTGTTTATATAGCTCAACTTGTACGATTCGCTCGTGTATGTAACAATGTTTTAGATTTTAACGAGAGAAATTTATGTATTACTGAAAAATTATTACACAAGGGTTTTCGATATCACAAACTAGTCAAAACATTTACTAAATTTTATCATCGGTATAAAGACATCATTCGTAAATATAGCTCAACATGCAGACTTCTAATACGTTCAGGTATTTCACATCCAATTTTTTATGGAAATATTCTTTATAAAGCACAAAGGTGTCAGTATTCACCTCAGAAACTTACAAAACCTTTGAATAGACTTATTAAGAAGGGGTATAATTACGATACTGTTGTCAAGTCATAAAAAAGATTGCATATTTTGGCGTTAATATTGAGTCACTGATAAGGTCTTTGCATCGGAACTAAACACATTTATTCTAAAAACAGTTGTTGGCATGACACGGGTTATGTTCTTCTCATATATGTTATGATGGTATGATACTAAACCCCTAACGGGAAGGATTGTGCCTGATGTTCATATGATGAAATCATAATCTTTCAGTCAGTTTAATTGAAGTCTGGAGCTGGCATGTCAGTTAACTGCTAGTAGTCTGTTGTTATTTATGTATTATTCTCATTTTGTTTATTTTCTTTGGTTACATCTTCTGACATCAGACTCGGACTTCTCTTGAACTGAATTTTAATGTGCGTATTGTTATGCGTTTACTTTTCTACATTGGTTAGAGGTATAGGGGGAGGGTTGAGATCTCACAAACATGTTTAACCCCGCCGCATTTTTGCGCCTGTCCCAAGTCAGGAGCCTCTGGCCTTTGTTAGTCTTGTATTATTTTAATTTTAGTTTCTTGTGTACAATTTGGAAATTAGTATGGCGTTCATTATCACTGGACTAGTATATATTTGTTTAGGGGCCAGCTGAAGGACGCCTCCGGGTGCGGGAATTTCTCGCTACATTGAAGACCTGTTGGTGACCCTCTGCTGTTGTTTTTTAGTTGGTCGGGTTGTTGTCTCTTTGACACATTCCCCATTTCCATTCTCAATTTTACACATACGCACAAACACAAAAACAGAACACCATAGCCACCACTTTATTTCAGAAATTTTAAACTTATGCCAAATGCTTTAGTGAAAAAAAATAACTGGAACCTTAGAACATTCAACATTTTTAACGTTTTAGAAAAAGACTATAAATAAAGACTGAATTATATTATCTCACCATAATGATAGAATGGTGTGAAAATTAGCAAGAGTTGTCTTACATTAATCACAGAGAGATGCTAGCACATATTTTAATTATATCTTAATCAACGTTAAGTTTTGAAGTTAATTTGAACTGCCAATATATGAAGCATTCCTTCATTGTATGATTATTTTTTCCCTACTACAGGGATCCATCCTGTTGGCATTGGTGTTGCTGTTGGTCCTGTTAAGTGAAAGATTATTTCAGATTAGAGAAAAACACAATTCAGTCAGGCATAATAATTTGATCTTCATACAATTTTTTTTAAGTCAGTATAACACTTTCAGAGGCACTTATATAAATCATTTTGATTTTTTTTTAAAGCATGAACTTTATACATAGCTAATATTGATCGACAGTGTCAGGCGACATATGCAAGACATAAGAAAGGTAATCGGCAGGGGTGATATCAAAATAATATTGACCTTAATAAATTTAGCCACATTTTATTTCTGTCCTGGGTATAAACCATTTTGTTTAAAAGATACTTACCGTATTTTTGAATAGTATTACGTAATGGTTGAAGTGAATAAAGTTCCTTAACTCTTCAATGCCATTCCAGAAATTAATTGAAAAAAATACTAAAAGGAGCTTATTATAATAGATTTAAAGCAATAACCAAGTTTTCATGAAAGTATTTTCCAGTTATTATTCAAAAACCGAAAATTCCCCCTTTTTATTAATTGATACCAATAACAGTTACTCGGAAAAGTAAGACCTAAAATTTATAAAGATCTAAAGGGGGTCTACGTCTATAGATATAAACAATTTCACCAAGGATTTATTAAAATTGGTTCAAGTGTTTTTGAGTTATTGTCCCACATGTTCAAAATATAAATAATGAAAATTGGGTTTAGTATTCGAATATCTAAATCTTGAATTATAAACTACTTGAATTTGGTTCACATATTTACAACATTTAACAGCCGTCTGATAAATAGAGTTTTCTATTCAAAACAATGCAAAAGCGTTCAATTGGGTTGATGTTTTGAAAGGGTTATATTTAGGAGATAATGAAACTGACAGAAAACAACGTTAAAACATGTATTTAAAATCTGTCATATGACGTCTACGCTTACGCGTACGTCCCATAGCATCAATTGTCAATTGATGCCATGTAAGAAAGTGATGTTAACCAATCAAAATGAACGTTACAAACGTTGTTGCATTAGAATATGTAATGTTTTCTCACCTGAACATATACCACATGTTGCTTTACAGTAGTTCCTCAACGTGGTGTCATGGCAAACTGCTGTGTTTTTACAATCAACCATTTTGCTATCAAAACATGGTGCTACAAAGAAGAAGAATTTACTGATCTTAACGCGTTTTACGTCGTCAGCTTTCAATAAAAAACTGATGGTTTACCCAAAATATTTAATGTTTAACAGTTGCAAGACTTGTTATTCAGAGAATAAATGTTCATTGTTTCCTTCGACTGTGTCTATTTCACTCCACCTCGCAACTGGAAATAGGTGGTATCTCGTTGGACAGTAAATTTGCTAAGGTCTTCATAACCAGTAAACTAGTTTATATTGCGCAATCCCCAAGTACCTTTTTGAAAATACGTATTCGATTTGTTGTATTTAGCACAGCTGGTGCGTCGATATTCTTTCTCTATGTTTGATGTGCTGCAGTGTGTGTTATATGTCCACTTAGTGTTTCTGCTTCACAGTATTTTATAGTCTTTCATCTTATAACCTTTCGCAAGTATTGTCTGTAAGACGCAGGCTAGCTCCAATCAACTATGTAATCACCATCGCTGTTTTTTTGTCTGCTGTGTTGTTCCCATAGAAATTTTATCGGCAATACCACCCACAGTTCATTCTTGCAGTCACGTTTAAGAATAGCATTTAGTTAAATTGAAGAAACTCGTTCCAAAGTTTTACAGATGCCACCATAGATTGATTAACGGAACATTTAAAAATTCATGTTGGTAAATTTGTTAAAAAATAAAAATAAATGCCGTTGACAAAGAAAAAACGTTATACATTTACGAGACAGTCTACTAAAGTACGCATACAAGTTAATATTGAGTGACAACAACTCTGTCAAAGGAGAGGACAACAGATGGCAGAGAAAATACATAGTCCTTTATTCATAAGTGACATCCGCTATGTTACTCTTGACATGTTGAAATTCGACAATAGCTCGCAATCAGTTAAATTGAAGTAACACATTTCAACGTATTACAGATGACATTTTTGTTTCATTAATGGAACATCCTACATTTATGTTGGTAATATAAAAACATGAGAGGAAAATGCTTTAGACAAAGCGAAAGGCAACAGCAACCCACCATATCTTGATCTAATGAACATTTCTACCCCTGTCAGATTTGCTCAAACTAGTTAATTTTCAGAGATATAGGGCATTTTACCTCGTTTTTAATTTGTACCCATAACAATGATGGCGGATACCTTAGCTGATTGGCTGGGTCAACGGATACATTTTTGTATACTATATAACCTAAGGCTGATTTAAGCCAAGTTCTATTTTATATCTCTTGAGGAGATTTGTCTCATTGGCAATCATACCACATTTTCTTTTTTATATCACTTGGCCCCTATGGGCTAGGTGAGCCAAAAAGGATGGAAAAACTAGTAGGTAAAGTGATATTTCATCAGTAAGTAATAATTGTCCACAATTAATTTCCGAAAGTAGAAGGTGCGCTTTATAGCTTGATATTACAGAATTTTAGAAATTTTAGACTGACATCGACATAACCAAAGTTTAATAATAATAATAATAATAATAATAATAATAATAATAATAATAATAATAATAATTAAAAACCAATTGTTCAGAGAACAATTGAAGGTCTTTCCACTAGTAAAGATTTATTTTGATATTGAAATATGAAAAATCAGTTTAAAATGTTAGTTCCTATGGCTTTATGATGTATTAATATGAATTTAAAACAAAGGTCAAAATCTAGAACGTCCTATTAACCTATGACCTTGACCTGAATTTCAAGGTCACAAACCAATGACCTTAAATCAAAAGACCCTAGGTCTATAATATGTTTGGTTAAAGAGTAATATCACTTAACGCGTAATTCTAAATGTAAGATGGGCAAAAACTCCCATTTATTGTCTACGCACCCTTTCAACCAAAATATACAAGTAATGACATGTCGCAACTAACAAATTATGAAAAATTATTTGTCGATATGTCATAAAGTATTTGAAAATCAGTGAAAATAAGCAAAAATCTAAATTTAGAACATGACCTTGACCTTTGACCTTGACCTCATTTTCATTTTTTTTACCAAGGACCTTAAATCTGAAGACCCTAGGTCTCTATCACTTATGTTTTACCAGTTAGAAATTCATATAACTTGAATCAAATGAAAAAGGGGAAATAACTCTCATATGGAGTCTCCAAATAGCTTCGGTTCAAATGAAATGTCTTATCCTGAATATGTAACGAGCAATTTGGTAAAATAAATTTGTCGTAATCTTTTACGGTTGCGAAGGAGTAGTGGCCACAAGGAAAACAGTGTTTGGGGAGATAACTCTGACAATGTAAAGTATTTTGTCACGCGGTTGTAAATTTTTAAAGCGAATAAACTATGTGATATTATGTTACAAATATGTAAGCGACATCTCATGAAAGAACAATCCTACGCAAGAAAAACAATTAGGTGGAAGAAAAAAAAATTAAAAACCAATTGTTCTCTCCTTTCCACCAGTTTATATCTATTTTGATATTAAAATATAAAAAATCAGTCTAAAATGTCAGTTCATATGGCTTTATGATGTATAGATATGAATTTAAAGCAAAGGTCAAAATCTAGAACGTCAAATTAACCTATGACCTTGACCTCAATTTCAAGGTCACAAACTGAGGATTTCAAATCAAAAGACCCTAGTCTCTAATATGTATGGTTAATAAGTGATATCACTTTAAACATAATTTAAGATATGATAGGGGCTAAAACTCCCATTCATTGTTTACGCACCCTTTCAACTAAAATTATTTAGTTACCACATGTCGCAACTAACAATTTATACAAAATAATTTGTCGATATCTTATAAGGTTAATGAAAATGAGTGAAAATAAGACAAATTCAAAAATTAGAATATGACCTTGACCTTTGACCTTGACCTAATTTTCATTTTTTTTGGACCAAGGACCTCAAATCAAAAGATCCTAGGTCTCTTTCACTTATGGTGTTCCAGTTTAAAATACATTTCAAAATTTCAAATTCAAAAAGGGAAATAACTCTCATATGGAGCGTTCATATTGCTTCGGTCAAAATTGGACAAATCATGCGAAGGATATAACGAGCAATTTTAAAAAATAAATTTGTCGTAATCTTTTAGATTACACCAATTTTCAATAAGGCTCTCTTAATACAATAATAATTGCATTAAAAATAAACAATGCATCAATAATAATGATAAATAAAGACTATATACAATTTAAAATACAATAAACAATTATGATATGGCATTAAAGTACAAATATGATGGTAATGTTAAAAGTACATAGATTTGTATTTATGTTTAAATTCTGATACTGTATTTTATTTTTTGATTGAATTAGGAAGAGCATTTCACACTTTTGGTCCAGTGTACGAGAAACTAGACTTCTACAACTCTGTATTTGGTTTTGGACGACACGACATGTTGACCAAGGCTTAGCTTTTATTGCTGACTATGCGTTATGGGCACTGCTCAATGTTGAAGGTAGTACGATGACCTATAGTTCTATGTCATTTGGTCTCATTGGCAATCACACCACATCTTCTTTTTTATATTAGATGTTTAGAAACAAATACAGTCTTCTGATCTGCTTTTCTACATGTTGTGTTATTTTTAGTGACGTTTTGACCCAGTGTGAATTCGCATGGAGTATGATTATTACAGTAGATGAGCGCCTTCCCAGTAAACCTGTGGTTTTGCTCCTTTTAAGGTTCGTGCCAATCTTTTAGTTTTTGTTTGTAAACTTTAATCAGTTTATGATTTTGCACATCAATATACTACTGTCGCCTTGAAAAATTTTAAATTACTTCGTCAGTGTTTAGTTTGTTTTATTAAATAAATTAAATTTCACTTACTGCACAGTTTACATGTCAAAGGACAGTAAGGTTTTAAAGGAGCCTCATTGCACAAAGATTGAGAACACAAAACACGGCGGTCATCCTTGCAGCTGAATAACGACGCCCTTGTTGGTTTTTCAGTGGATGTCATGATTAATGCTTGTGGAGTTGTTATCGATGGTGTAGTTTGGGCTGAAAGTCAAGGTAGCTAATTACTAGTAGTAATTTTTTGTATGATTGAAATATAGCATATGTTTTTCTTTTTTCTCTAAGACGTTATTTAGAGTTACGTAAGTTGTAGTTATATAAAGAAATACAAACGGCGACAAACACTTTTTCTCCCGCTTCCACATACTTTATCTTGCTCTCTCTCTCAAACTGTCTCTACACACTCTTTCTCGCTCACACTCTTTTCCTCTCTCTTTCACTCACTCTTTCTCGCACTGTTTCTCTTACATTCTCTATCTCTCTCTTTCGCTCTCACTCTCTCTCTCTCGCTCTCATACTCCATTTCGCTCTCTCTCTCTCTCTCTCTCTCTCTCTCTCTCTCTCTGTCTGTCTCTCTCTCTGTCTCGCTCTCATACTCTCTCTTGCTCTCACACTCTCTCTCACTCAAACTCTCTTTCGCTCTCACCCAAACTCTTTCTCTCTCACTCAAATTTCTTTCCCTCACACTCTCTCGATCATATGCTGTCTCCCTCAAGTCTCTCTCGCTCACTCACAATTTTTCTCTCTCTCACACTCTCAGCAGCCCTCTTGCAAACCATCCTCTAACAAAACGCTCCCATATTACCCGTTCCAAAAACCCTTCCCCCTTCCCCTTACAAAAACTTTCCATTTAAAAAAACCTCCCCCTTACAAGAAGCCTCCTCCTTATAAAAAAAAACCACCTTACAAACCCCATACGGTTACTCATCTCACCCAATAAAAAAACCTAACAAAACCCTCCCACTTTCACAACCCTCCCCTCAGCACTCTAAATTTTCCAGTGAATACTCGATTTACTAATAGAAAAACCAATGAATGATATGGAAATGGCTGACATTTCCAGGTTCTGCTCCGTCAGGGCTGTGGACACCACAGTCCATCGGGGAGGACACAAGAGTCTACCAGTATCTGGGACCGGAATTATAGGGAAAACCTTCATTAGATAAGAGTACAAGTTCACGGACATATATGCTTGGACATTTTATCATAACTAGAACACACCCGTGATATCGCGGGTCCGTGACTGAATTAAAGTATATAACTATGCGCAAGCCTTATTTTAGTATTACTTTTTATCTGATAAAGTCATGCCGGTTATAAGATACACAGTTTTCTCTGCTTTCAAATCTTTCTGTTTGAACCCGTCGAACTGGAACTTATCAATTATTGGTAATATTAATTATTTTGATAACAAAAGGTCCTGGAATGGAGTATTTTTTA
This sequence comes from Mytilus galloprovincialis, assembly GCA_037788925.1. Classification (NCBI taxonomy): domain Eukaryota; kingdom Metazoa; phylum Mollusca; class Bivalvia; order Mytilida; family Mytilidae; genus Mytilus; species Mytilus galloprovincialis. Next base: position 27,904,442 of record CM075342.1, on the reverse strand, counting down.
ATCAACAGCATTGTCCTATGTTAGTTATAAATAAAGTTGAATTCTTTGATTCACTGTTTTATGTCAAGCCCGCTAACAAATTGAAAACGGTTCCTATATACATCTTATTTTTAGTCCAGATTTTTAGTATTCGTATTGTTATCTTAGAAAGTCTTACTGATTAAAATACTACAATAAGTAACAATTTGACAATGATTGAATTTAGTAGTGTCAACCCTGTGATTATGATCCGTGTATATAGCATAATCCTAAATACACCGTTTGGTGGTGCACCTGTTAGATGCGGAACGTACAGATAAGGTAATAGGTGTCATACCACCAATTACTCCCTCAAATTTGGAACGAAAGTAGGCCTACTCGGACAAAAAATAGTGCATTTGATGTCATTGTTCACCTAAACTAACCAACAAATTTGCAGAAATGAAAAATTTGTTGAAAGAGAGATATATTAAGACCATTTTTAGCCAAAATTTACCTGTCTATGAGTTTGCATTAAAAATTGAGGATTAATGCGCTCCATAGTATACTAATTTAAGATTTCCAGAAAACCAGGGGTTATTTTAGTGGTACCTCCTTTCGGAAGCTCTCTGCTTTCTTATATGATTTTGAATGTATGTTGAAAATTGGCATGCAGAAAGGTGACACCTGTACGATTCAGGATATACCTAGTTTCTATGAAGTTAAACTTAAGGTAAAATATTTAGAAAGCTGTGAAAATTGCAAAATTTGGTTGAACAGATAGGGACTTTTAATTGGTGGTATGACACCTAATAGGTAACAGGTGAATATACTTTTGGTATCGGTATCGGACCTGACCCGGAACTTCTTAATTATTGGCAATATTAATTACGTGGAAAACAAAAGGGCCTGGAGTGGTGTAATTTTTAATCTATACCTTTGTACTATATTAGTTATATATAAAGCTGAATTCTTTGATTCGTCGTTTTTACGTGATGACGGCTGACAAATTGGACCTCGTAATTTTAGTATTATAGATGTGAAGTAGAAGTTTTTCGGTATTTCAACTTTTTTAATTTTGCAATTTTATTTTGAATAAATCATTCTTTTTTGTTTTGTTTCTACAATGTATTTGAATATCTATTATTCAATATTTTATTACTTTTTCGGTCAATTTAGCTATAATGTTTTTGTTATCGCATATCCTTCAAAAATATTCAACGCGATAATATAAAGGGTGCTAACCGTGATTTCGTTATATTTCATTATATTTCAATAAGATAAATTAAAACCAGTTCACGCGTTATCACTGAAGCGTTAAAATATAAACATTACGTTTATAGACAATAACAAACAGAAAACAATTTATTTTAACCTCCCGAATAACAAGGTAGGTTCATATTTTTATATGTTTGTCAATTATATGATTTTCAAAATATCACTACAAGTATTCCGGGGATTCGGTGAGGGGGATACTCCTACCTTTTGTGGTAGGGTGCCAGTTGAAACATTTAGTACCCCCACACTTTTCATCTACTTTGAAAATCAAAAACATTTAAGTTAAACTATATTGGACAAAAATATACCTACAGGTCAGCTTTTATGCTGACGCTATATAATTTCATGAAAAGATTTACAGATTTGACAAATATGCGGTACATTTAGGACTGCAGTTTGATTGCATCTATAACAAAAACCTACTACTCATTGCATAGATAGTAACCACATCGGAACTATCCCTTCCGAGCAAGTATTGAACAACCGCGCAGACTAGACAAAATGTACCCGTAACTCAAAAGGGTGTGGACGGGGGTTTACAGAATAGAGAATAATGAACAAAAAAAACATCAAGAACAAAGAATATTGAGGTCCTAAAATATACAAAATAGAGAATATTGAGGTGCTAAAATATAAAGAATAGAGAATATTGCACAATCAATATATAAAGAATAGAGAAAAATGCTATTGAAAATTAAAGAATACAGAAATGAAGGACCCCCCCCCCCCCCCTTCCCCAAATCCAGACCCTCAATCACAACATTGATAGTATTAATGTTTACGACACTAGATGCCTATTTCAACAGTAGATATATTTATTGTTATGCTCAATAGATATAAGAAGATGTGGTATGAGTGCAAATGAGACAACTCATCCAATTCACAATATAAAAGTAAACCATAGGTCAAAGGACTGTCTTCAACACTGAGCCTTGGCTCACACCAAACAGTTCATAACATTTGAAAAACCATAACCTACTACAAACATGGAAATGTTGATCAAATCAAAAAGGCTCAAAATAAAGCTAAACTACCTCAACTTGCTCGCAAAAAAAAAACAACTGCAGAAACAAACACAATAAAAACATTAACCAAGAATATATATAGCCCTACCTTACATTCAGTCATTAGAAGCAATCATGTGTATAGCCCTTTTCGTTTGAGTCACACAATGTGAGATCATACTGGAATTCAATGTCCCCCATCTAAGACACCGTCTCGCTCATCTCGATCTTATTACCTGGGTTAACCACATATAAATGACTGTATGCAACTCATCTATATTTAATTTAACAAGTATATATACAAGTTATTTTGTGTATTTCACCTGGATTTAACAAATTGAGAAAAACATATATCAACAACAAGAATGTGTCCATAGTACACGGATGCCCCACCGGCACTATCATTTTCTATCTTCAGAGGACCATGAAATTGGGAAAATACTCTAATTTGGCTTTTAAATTAGAAAGGTCATATAATACGGGATATGTGTACTAAGTTTCAAGTTGATGAGACTTCAACTTCAACTTTATCAAAAACTACCTTGACCAAAAAATTAAATTTGATGTGGGACAGACAGCCGAACGAACGGACGCACAAACCAGAAAACATAATGCCCTAATACTTTCGTAGGTTGGGCATAAAAATATCATTTGGGAGGTCAATTCTGTTGATGTATTAGTGATACATCTTATTGTGACATCATATTCAGAAGTGACATTAATGATAAAGCAATAACAAACACGTGATGTAATAATGAGTTCTGCATATTCATGACCTAAACTGCTGATTTATTAATAATAGAAAACTCTCTATACTTATGCGTTCGAATTAAAAGCTGACGACATCTATATCTCCATGCTCAGTCGCTCCGACATTCTCATAAGGGGAGCTTATCAGTTAGTGGTCTCAACCTTATGATCGTAAAGTTCTACACTTACGATCATCCCAATATAGGTCATTGGCGGACACAAAATCAGGAAAATTTAAAAAGGCCGATTTCTCCACTTTATCAGCTTATTTTCAATTTTGTATTTTATTAAGACAAAAAACTTTATAATCCGTGCCATTGAATGTTTTTTCCTAAATGATAGAAAAACAACCAGAAGAACGAAAATTGAGATAAAAAAAACATCTTGTTGTAATTTGATCTATGGGTGAACGAAACTCCAAAGGAGTAGGTTCGGTAAGGACCGATTTCGGCCTCAAATTTCAGGTTCATCTGACGAAAGATTTTGACCACTTTTTAAACACTTAAGTGTCTATTTTATTTGAATTAATTAGTATATGTGAAAGATTTTAACAGATTTAGTCATTAAAAACGATCCGATTCAAGCTCAAATATGAAAAATCTACCTAATATGCCGAAAAATGTCTCTTTTCAGATGGTTTTTGGTAAAAATGAAAGTGGCCGCATCCGTGTTCATCCTCAACCTTTATATATGTTATGTATTATCATAAAATACAACTAAAATTTCAATATTAAAGATGAACACGAATGCAGCCACTTTCGTTTTTCACGAAAACCGTCTAAAATTTAACTAAAATGCTAGAATTATGAGGATTTCAGTAATTTAGCATGATTTAATGGTGCTAGTACCTGATATATGTGCATTGTATTGTAAAAAACAGCCCATATTTATGTAGCAGAGGCATTCTACTGTCCAATAAATAACTAAAGGTTTACATTTTAACAATTTTGTAAAACTGCTATATTTTGGGGCCAAAAAGGGGTCTTACTGAACCTACTCCTTTACGATGTGTTTTTTCCTTTAAATGAACATTCTTTTTAGCAGTCACGATATATTTGTATTACTGAACATAGTATGATTTCAAAACTGAACAAAATGAGCGTAATGAAAACCACAATGTATCAAAAATAAATGACACAAGGGGAAATTAGCAAGCATATATTCAAATGTCATCAATGTTTTTTACGTGTACACAGTGTGGAAACGGAACTGTACGGTTTTTTTTTTAAATATTTTTGTCGTTTGGCAGACTGTCAAGCGGGGCTTCGACATTAGAAAACAAACAGCAAGTTGCTGAATGTAAGTTTTGATTCACGTTGACACCAGTGAATTAAGATCTCATCACTTTATCATGTTGTTTTTTTTAATTCTGAGATTTTAATCATACAATGACTCTTTAAAATTCATGCCATACTTACAGTAAATGGCTGCAACAGGGAAACGTTATATATACCAACAGTTCTTTTCTTGTGGACATTATAAAATACAAGAGTTAAGCAATTTAAAACGATTGCGATAGAGAAACGTATATATATTAAAGAAAATACAATAACCAAAAGGACATAGAAGAGAAAAGCCATACTATGTGTGTCTACAATGAGACGTTATCGCTGAAAAAAAGAGGGGCGAAAGATACTAGAGGGATATTCAAACTTATAGATAGAAAATAAACTGACAACATCATTGCTGAAAAATAAGATAAGTATAAACAGACAAATAATAGTATACAAGACACAACATAAAAAACGAAAAACTTAGCACCAAAAACTGGGGGTGATCTCAGGTTTTTTGGAAGGGTGAACAGATCCGGCTCATGTTATCAAAAACCCGATATCAATCAATTATGGTAGGTCACATTCATGAAAAGGGAAAAGAATTGTAGTTATGACACAAGGAACGTATCCGATACCATCTGATTGTTTATACGTTATAGCAAATATTTTGGTTATTTGAAAATCTGTCCTATATATGTGGAGACGAGTTTGTGATAATGCAGAGTTGACTAGCTTTCAGTAACTAAGAGTAGTACTACTAGTATGAAATTGTACTTTCGTGTAACGGGATCTGTTGACACAATTTGTTATACATTTCTGTAATTCAATGTTGACATTATTTTTTGTCTCGTTTCTCTATTTGTCAATTGTACCACCTTTGAACAGTATATAAATAACACATCGCTGAGAGAAGCCAAGGTTGATAATGCTTTTTCGAGGAGTACCAATATAATCTATCACCCTCTCAGCTATGTACGTGTTATTTAATTTATTATACTGAATGTCCTATCATTACTGTCCTTTACAGATTAATTTTATTTGAAGGTATTTTCTTGAGACGTTACGTACATAACAACATACGGGTACTAGAACAATCAACAGAAGGGAAGCAAGTAGATGAGAGTTGTCTTTTTAGACTACTCCTACACATTTCTATATTACTTCCTGTATCGTCTATCTTATATCTCTACAAGTGGAGCAGTATCTGCTTACCCTTCCGGGGAACCTTAGATCAATCCCAGATTTTAGTAGGATTCGTGTTGCTTTGTCTTTAGTTTTCTATGTTGTGTCTTGTGTACTATTATTTGTCTGTTTATCTTTTTCGTGTTTAGCCATGGCGTTGTCAGTTTATTGTCGGTTTATGAGTCTTACTGTCCCTCTGGTATCTTTCGTCACTCTTTTATATAGGCACCTACATTTTAATAAAATATTCATGTTGTGTAAAGGATCAAACTTTTTCGTTCAGTGTATGAAAATAAGGAGATGTGATATGATTGCCAATGAGACAATTATTCACCAAAGTTTAAAAAAATGCAGTGAATGTAAGCAACTATATATTAGTAACCGTAAAAACTTCAACAATGAGTAAACCCCATACTGTTTGGTCGGCTTTAAAAGGCCCCAACATGATAACACATGAAATAATAAGATTACTTGTATTTGTTTGATTGGCTTTTTGATCGTATAAAGCCATTTATATAAATATTTTATAGTGTTTTTATGTTAAAACGTTACACTATACTGTCGCAGGTAAGGGTAAAGGTTGGCGCATATTTTTAAACGTTTTAAACATGCTGTATTTTTATGTACATGTCCTTAGTCATGAGCCTCTTGCTCAGTGGTTGTCTTTTGTTGATGTGGTTCATCGGTGTTTCTCGACTCTCGTTTGTTTTATAGGATAGGCCTTTAGTACATGAGTACTGCAACCAGAGTTTTTTTTTTTAAAACTTTAATGGTCCGGAAGAACACACACCTAAATTATATATCGATGGAAAGAGGAAAACGTGTATAATAAGAAAAGTTGGGTCGTAACAATCCAGAGTGGTCAAAATTTTGTGAAATTGAGGTCAAAGGTCAGACCTAAAAATATCAACATTTCAACCACAAGGACAAAAAGGAGAAATATTCTGATATTTATTCAATAGAATGCTACAAAAACAATTCAATCATAAGCATATGGTATCAACGATGTTAAAACGACAAATTTGACTACTTATATGAAAAGCTGCCATTAAAAAATGGCGTTGATTTGGAACCTCCTGATTTTTTTCCATTTAAGACATAGCAAAAGAAGAAGTGGCCTTGACCTTTTCACATCCACAAACTTTCATATTGTGTATAGTATTTCACTATAGTATATTACAGAATTATTTTCTAAAGTATAAAACACCAGTTTGTCAAATTATTTCAATATTTTTTCTATCTTTGAAAAAAACAAAATTCAAGCGCTGAAACAGTGTTTTTAATTTTGCATCTTAAAGGTTGTGTATTTTGTGAAAATTAGTATCTAGTTATAGATAAACACATATTGTGTATTTGCAAAGTCTAGACAGGGCAGTTATAACACAAAATATACTATAGTCACATGAGACGAATGCGAGGTTTAAAAAAAATGAGTGTAAAACAAAGTCAGTTTGGTGCATGAACATTTTTTTAGTGGGATAATCCTGGTAAAAAAGTTAACTCATTAATTTTTTAAGGGAAGGATGAAAATTTATACAATGCAATGCCAATTTTCTAATGTTGTAATTCAAAATCAGTCATGGTCCTTATATATAACTTTTAAAAGTGACACACAATAGCTCAAGTATTCATAAATAGGGACATGAACTATCTCTTAGTCATCATATGCGGATTCAGTACGCGTATTAGCATTACAAGACACTTCCCTTTTTTATAAGAACAAGTTCGGCGTAGGACAGAGTTTGTTCAAAACTCGTCAGATATAGTCTTACCTTTGCATATGAAACACAAAAGAAAAGTGAGTACAAAGTTTCGATCAATGTTAGTGACCCCATATTCCCATATGCATATGCATGATGTATCTGCACTGCCAATCCAAAATGTAATGGGGCGAATGTTGCTACAGAAACGATTGATTTTGTAATAGCCAGCCATTTACGAATTTTTGTTATCTTTAGGGACAATATACGGTTCAGAAGCGCATTTGTGTTATTTTTATTAATTAACTAACAAATGAACTTTTGAGCCTAGGCTCCGTGTCGAAGACCGGACCGTGACCTATAATGGTTTACTTTTATAAATTGTGACTTGGATGGTGTGTTGTATCATTGGCACTCATACCACATCTTCCGATATCTATTAACAAGCTATGCATTTCCATAGAAATACCAAAACGAGGACATAGCTCATAAGAGCACTGGTGGCAGGGTGAAGTAATTGTTCTTCTTTTAATGTATCCTTAATATTTTCAGACACACCTTGGTGTAATTCTGAAAGTCTTATCATAGACTTCAATTTTCCTACAGCAGATATGGCATCCCCTAAATTGAGCTCAGAGCTAAGCTCTTTATTACATATCCCTTGGTCCCACTGTGTCTGAATTGTAAGGTGTCACAATATCTAGTTACATGTAGTTCTGGAGTTTGGCAGTTTGGTAAGCATCAGAGACAATATTGGGTAAAATTGATCGGTATATATAGAGGATGTGCTACATGAGAAAGGCTTTTTTTTTATGGAAGAACAAATCACATCACTAACAATTGTTATTAATGAACTGACAGCAAGTTCAAATTTTAATTTTTCAGTAACTGTTTTACTTAATTGCACAGGTGTTGACTTCAATAAGTACTTGGTTATGCATGGATAAATGATTACTCACATTAATAAGCACAACTTAAAAGACTGTCAACACGTTTAGAGGACTCAGTTTTGCGTAGTTTTCTTGTTTTTTTTTTTTAAAGGTTTGTCTTTTACACAAAAACCCTGTTTTCATATCCAAACTACAAGGAAGAAACCGAGCGCGAGATCGTATAAAAGTGTCAGGTTGTGAGGATACATGTCGATCAGTTTGATCACATGTATGGATTTCTGTTGTTTCTAATTTAAAGTTCCCCAAGGGTGACTGGGGAAACGAAATGTGGTCACTTGGTCTTCTCCCGACCGGCAGTAAAACGAAGTGGGGCGTCCGTTTGGCTGTGCGGGATGTATCAAGTTCGCAGTCACGTCCGGTCAGAATGGGGACGTTAAGTCCGATGCCTCGTGTAAAGGGAGTGTCACGTTCTTTGCATGTTAAAACCCTTGCATCAACTCTTTGAGGAGTCCGAAGGTGGCCTGTTGCAATGGAAAATTTCTCTCCCAATCCAATATACCATCATTTTCCAGTGGCAGTCTAAATTTTCCCGATCACCATCCCGAATGGCCTCTATTATGACAAAACCTACCTATTGTTTTTATTGTTAACTTGTTCTCGTCCTGAACATGCATGAAATATTTGTCACTGGACGTTAAGCAACCAACAATCAATCAATCAATCTAATTTAAAGACGCACCAATTTTGCCTTCTGGTGCAAGTCTCATAACATCACTGATGATTCGCCCACGGAAAGCAGAATATTAAGAGAAGTTGGTTTTAGCATCACCTTGTCACACACCAAGTCTCTGCGAATCTTCAATAGTACTTTTCCCCCGACCACTTGCATGCATATTAATTGCTCTGAGGTTAAACATTGACATACAATGTATTTTCACACAATGTCAACTATAGTCATTATCCGGAAAAACCTCTTATCCGAAGGATTTGGTTAACTTTTATATAAAGTCAAAATTTTATTAACAAAAATATAACTTTTTTACAGAAAATACACGAAAGAACTACTATATATATTCAAATCACTCAAAAATAAATTAACTTCTCCTACAAAATCTACATAATCACATCGAAACTATCAAATTGATGGTGAAGGAAAAAATAAATGGTGGAGCTGATTGACGGATAGGAAATTTCCGTAATTAAAAAAGGTACAAATGATGTTTTTATTTTTGAGTTTTTGACAAAATTGTTAGGAATTTGCCCAACAAAATTTGCATGCAGTATCGCAATAATATGTTTTGTCCTCTCAAATGTCAAATACTATTTTTGAATCATATGTTTTCTCGTTTTCAAAGAAAAACGCGTTAAATTTCTACCTAAAAAACAGCTAACTTTAAGTTTGAAAGTTTTACTTGGAGATGGTATTATATTTATGTCTTCATCATTCCGATGATCCTTGATGATATGTGCATAGAAAATATTTACGAAAATAGCGGGAAATTTAACCAAAAAATATATTTTTGGATTTTAAGGTAACTACCCAAAACCGTAAATTGTGGGGTACCCCCATTTAAGGGATAAAATACAAAAATGTGACCATAGAAACTTTTGACGACCCGACGTAAATAAATATATAGATATTATTCTATCATTTAAAACAATTTGCAGCCGTGTGTTATTCCGGACCATTAAACTCGTTAACTAAGCGTCTTTTTCGATGTCAGTTGCAGTACTACTTTGGTTGTCCGGCTTTCCTGTTTACACTAGTATTTGGTAACTTGCGGGTCCATATGAGGCAAGGCTCTATGTCGAAGGCCGCTCTATGACCTTGCTAGAAATGTTATATATTTTTTATACATTGTGACTTGGATGAAGTCGTCACATTGACATTCATACCACATGTTCTTATTTGTATTAAGCTGCAACATTTGTAATTCAAACAAATATTAATAAGACAATATAGCTATATATAGGTAGTGTCTTGAAATATGAAATTTATTTGTTTGAGGCATAGAAACGGGGGAAGATTTTTCCCCGTTTCGTGCCGAATACAAATAAGCGGGTTTCGTTAGATCTCCCACGCGACATATCAGAAAACAGGAGCGATGAGAGATCGGTTTTTAATTAGATTGAAGGAAATCATAATAGGCTCTAGGTTTAAAATGTATCTATTAGTCTTAGGAGTTGTATACTGTCAGACAATTGTGGGGCTAGCTATAAAACCAGGTTAAATCTCCAATTTTATACATAAGAAAAAGCCTGTACCAAGTTAGGAATATAGTAGAATCATTCACAATAAAAAAAAACTCAGAGGAAAATTCAAAACGGACAGTCCCTAATCAAATGGCAAAATCAAATGATAAAACAAATCAAACGAATTGACAGCAACTGTCATATTACTGACTTGAAACAGGCATTTTCAAATGTAGACTGTTCTTTTCCATTCGTTTGATATGTTTGAGCTTTTAATTTTGTCAATTGATAAGGACCGTTTTGGTATGTCATTGAAATTCAATGTTTTTTTTATTTAATTTTTTTCAACATAGATATGTGCTGCTGAAATATAAATGGAAAATTCCTAACAGTGAATCTAAAATCATCGCTTTTGTAGTTTAATTTTTTTTTTCAGTCGACTAAAATAATCCAAATTCTACACAGCTACTTTAGCAGTTTAGTACAAGTAATCTTGATGTACAGTTTTGAAGATGCATATCAAATGTACATCTGTAAAGCTATTTATAAACTGTGCAGCTGTAAAGCTTTTTATAAACTAATTTGAAAATCCAACGCTTATTAAAAACATCATGAACTTATAAAAAAAATGACAAATGATCTTTGCGTAATGGAGATTCAAAATAATGATCATTTTTAAGTTTTGTAATTCAACATATGTATTGCATTTTGAATTGAACACATAATAGTTTTGAAGAATTAGAAGAAAAAAAACAATTTTCATATTCGATATCAAGTGAATAAAGAAAAACAAAATTAACTATGAGTTATTTTTTTTCAATAAAGTAATTATATTTAACTGATAATAGTCTATTTGATTAGAACTAAACTATAATTCAAAGTTATGTTATACTTACGATTAATAACTGCAAAAAATTAAAGCATTGTATTAAAAAAAACTGCTCATTTAAATAAAACATTACGATAAAGAGTTACACTGACCAAAAAAGTAGAGTCGTTGCATGGCACTTAAAGAGAATATAAATAAAGGCAATAGTAAGACAATAACAATCAAAAAACCAAAAGACATTTACATCAACAGTTATAAATAATAAATAAGAAACAACACGAACTCCACTAAAAACCGGGAGTGAAATGAGGTGCTACGGAAGGGTAAGCATTTCCTGTACCGTATACGATATAAATCCGGGTAACGAACTAAAACTAATACCCATCCAAAGCACATTAAACAAACGACATATTGAAATCTGTTAAAAATAGATATTTTTCACATAGTGCATGGTGGCCTTTTGTAGCTGACTGTACGGAGTGTTGTAGGCTGTACGGTTGCCTATATATGCTTTATTACATCCACTGCATTTAAACTAAACAAATTGGCAATCACAACACATCTTCCTTTATTTCTACTCCTATATTGTGTTTTGTATACTGCAACACTGTTTATTTAGTACGCATATCCCGGAGCCCTCTTTTCGGAAGCCCGAGCAAATGCCCTTGCTTCGCGATAGAAAATTTAATAACGAACTCAAAAAGACATATAAAATAGCTAGAGTTTCAACTCGAAATCTTAATTAATCTAAATGAGACTTAAATTCGAATCTTACTCAAACTCTACCTCAAGAAGTTACTCAAATTCAAAGTTGTAACTAAAACTCTGCCTTTAAATGTGACTTAAACTCGAAGTCCAACTCGAAACTCAATGCTTACAAGAACTTTAATTCTAAGCATGACTTGAATTCGAACACTAACATGGTAGGTATAATGTCCGGCTAGGATCGTGGTTTTTCGATTGATTTGATCGGGCTTTTTCGAGTGTGACCACTTTTTGTTCGAGTGAATATGATCAAAAATGTAACAAACAAACTTCTTTTCTAACAAGACGTGATATAGAAGCTTGAGTTTGATATACAAGGTTATATGATATGCTAGTATTTGAGATATAAAGATAGTATCATTCTGACATTGCTTTTCGTTTGAATAATTTGAACAGCAACATCACTATTACATCCGTACACGTAAAGGTTAATAGTATTTATAATCATGTGTATTTCAGTTTTATATGTGAAGAAGATAAAACTTGAAAAGAATTTAGTTTTCTTTGCTGACAAACAAACTCCAAGGAAAATTCAAAACGGAAAGTCAAATGGCAAAATATAAAGCTGAAGCCAAAATGTCTACTCAAACACAATAAACGAATGGTAAACAAACGTTCATCTTTTGATAGTATTAATGTCGTCACATTGTACGACCATTGACCCCATCTCGTGTCCGTCAAGGATAAATTCACTGGCTGATGTTCAATAGAAGTCTACTATAAATATGGAAGTCAAATATAAATATGAAAAATATAGGAACTGAGAATTTGTATTACTTGATTACATCTACTAAAACTAGTGTAAGATTTGGCTGTTATATCAATAAACTTTTGGGGATTCTTCTAAACATGTTCTATGTGTCTTCATTTTAAACAATAGGTAATGAAGACGGGTTACAACTTATACAAAAAAAAACAATACCTAAAGATTTGTCTTTTTCGAGGGCTAGTTTAATATTCCTTATTGGCTTAATTGTCAGACTGTTTGTTATAACGCTAATTATTCCTTATTGACTTAATTGTCAGACTGTTTGTTATAACGCTAATTATGATCTTTTAGATAACCTTACATCTATGTATGACCATTTGATATATCGTCTTATAGTAAACCTTGCTCAAACACTTATTACAAGTCAATGAATAATGAAAAAATACCTTTGCATGAAACCTGTTCTATTTCTGCTTTCAAAGAATCTAAGTCGGCAAATGAATTCAGAATTTGGACATGTGTGCATGTAGGTTGACTAGCGACAGCATTCAATTCTCTCTGGAAATAGTAAACTGTTATAACATTATTGCTTTTTTTTTTATTAACTTTTAACTTTTGTATTACATAAAAAAGGCAATACCCACGCGAGAACGCTACATCGAGGTTCCAGTTTTGTAAGTCTTTAGAATGTTTGCCTATGAGATAGACTATGATGCGCTTTTGTCGTCTGCTGCAAATATGAAATTATAATTAGTATGCCAAATACCAAAGCATTTGCATGATAGCCGATGACGATATACGATATCTAGATATAACGGTAAAGCAAAAGTGTATTTAACAGATAACGACATATGACTATAGTTTTACATTGTTATGCCACACGAGACAGAAATATATAAAAAGAAGATGTGGTATAATTGCCAAATGAGAAACTCTCCACAAGAAACCAAATGACACAGAAATAAACAACTATGTGTTAATGAACTTAATTTACAACTGATTTTTATAGTTCGTTCTTATGTTGTACTGTTATACCACTGTCCCAGGTTAGAGGGAGGGTTGGGATCCCGCTAACATGTTTAACCCCGCCACATTATTTATGTATGTGCCTGTCCCAAGTCAGGAGCCTGTAATTCAGTGTTTGTCGTTTGTATATGTGTTGCATATTTGTTTTTCGTTCATTTTTATTTATATGAATAAGGCCGTTAGTTTTCTCGTTTGAATTGTTTTACATTGTCTTATCGGGGCCCTTTATAGCTGACTATGCGGTATGGGCTTTGCTCATTGTTGAAGGCCGTACGGTGACCTATAGTTCTTAATGTCTTTGTCATTTTGGTCTCTGGTGGACAGTTGTCTCATTGGCAATCATACCACATCTTCTTTTTTATATTACCTCATCGACCTGTGCATTTACTCCAATGGCAAATATTGATATTCCCCTGGCTTTGGCAGCTGCTGCTTGTCTTAAAGTCTCATTTCCATTTTCAGAACGCCCATCAGTTACAAGAATCAAGATCTAATTGATAAAAATAACATAGTAAACTGAATCGGCAATTCAACTTATGAATAAAGACAACAAAAAATACGTTTTAATCTATTTTTTTTTACTATTTCAAATTCTTTATTACCTTGAACTTTACAGTTCATCGGTGTCAATACAAATTTTCATAGTAAAGAAGTAATCAGACAGAGAATGTTCATGGATCTGTATGTAATATCGTATTTATCATGTCTCTGAAATTGACCTATGAAAGACAAACGAGTTGTTGTTTAATAGTATTTTTCAAAAAGTCAGAATTCGTAACTGATTATTTTATTACATAACATTAATTTATAAAATTCTTGAGAAAGAAAAAAGTCTTACATTAGACCAAACCCATTATAATTACATGTATAAATATGAAAAGAATTTTACTCAAATCACATAATTTTAAAAATGTGCAATTATTTTATATTACCTTTGATGATCCTAAACGGGCGCCATTAGTGGTTGTAAATAAATTGTTGATGGCGTACTCAATTGCTTCAGCAGTGTGTGTACCACCCGATTTGTACTGTACTCCATCGATTGCCTTCTTTAATCCATCGGCAGAAGTGTGTGCGTTTAATTTAAACCCTCCATAAATTGTTGTGCTGAATCTGATAACGCCGACCTGTGTTTTGTCGCTACTGATCTCAAATGAGTCAACAATAGATTTGACAAACTGCTTTGCTGCATCAAATTCTTGAGGAGCTAAACTGGTGGAACTGTCAAGGGCAAATACCAAATCTAAGGTATTTGTTCTTTTACATCCTACAAAAAGAATTACAAATATATATATATTTAAACGTACAAAAAGAATTACAAATACATATATATTGTATGATGACCTCCATTTTTAATTGTTTACTCTTGTTTTGTGTGTGCGTACTTAAGTTATTATCCATAGCCAGCTAAGCCTTCATACAGTATGTCCAACATTTGTTTATGTTCATTATTTTAAAACGACAATAAAGTAGAAATGCGTGTCAATTGTATTAACAAAAGTTGTTTTTTCTAGTCAAACGTTCTGTTGAGGTAGGCTATGCACCAAAAACCTATTTGAAACGGTAAACGAAAATAATTTTAGTTCATTTAAAGGTAAATTGGTCATAGCACAGTTACAGTCATAAAAGAGGGCAACTCATCCGTATTAAAAAAAAGTTTAAGCGAAGTGGTTGGTTAACTGTTTTGATATATCCTCCAAATGTAACCCTATCTACGGAAATCATATTAGAAAACTTTATAATGAATGTTGATAGTGCAGCTTTTAAAATAAGAAAGAAAGGAAAAGCAAAGAAAAGTTAAAACTACCTCAGTTCAACTTTTCTTGAGATAGTTGGGACTTTAATGATGTATAAATATCTTAGTTTATCAACGTACAATATTAGGAATGATGATATAAATAATGTTGGTGCTAAAACACTGCCTTCTTGGCTGGTGATATGCAGAGACTACCAGTCTATCAGCACATGTATTGACCAAGTTGTTTCGGTGTAGAAAATGAAAATAACGCTTAATAAATTTGGATAATTTAAAGTGTACTTGCATATATAAAATTTATAGAAATTTACCTGTTTCTAATTTGTTGGATTTTGTGAAAAACACATTTGCAAGATGACCTGGTCTGTAAGTGTTTACCCAAAAGTTGGCTTGATATTGGATACCACGTGGGATTCCATTTTTTCCTGCTTTGAGAAGAGTAAACAGAGCGGCGGCGAGTCCTGAGTATAATGGTTTTGCAAGATATACCCACTGTACTTTTGACCAATCGATACCTATGCTCTGTTTAATCATCTTCTTAGCATCATCCAGAACTATAGCTGTTGCAATTTGTTGGAACATGTCCTGGTCTATCTACAAGTATTGATAAAACATGTTTTTTAATTTTTTAAATGTAACTAATGTTCCCAGTTAACCTTTTGCAAAACAAAATACCAAAAAAAGAGCGTAAAAAAACTATGAAACAGACAGACGACAACGAGGTCGACAGTAAGGAGATGGCGAAATGATATTAATGAATTCAATAACGTAATGTTGAACGGGTCAACTCAAAAGTTGCATAGTTTCACTTGTTTCACTTAAAATTAAAAAAAAAAATACGCTTCTTAGAGTTTGCATGTTTTATAGACATTATTTATTGTTAGAAACCGTCTGATAACTTCTAGATGTCTTTTGTGTAGTTTGTGTCAATGGATTTCTGTCTTATTGACGTAAACCCATATCTATTACAGCTAAACTAATTTTGCTAAACAAGACTTCAGAATCATTGTGCAAAAAGCGATCTTGCAAAAATTGGATGAGCTATCTTTTATATTTCGTTTCAACATGA
Source organism: Mytilus galloprovincialis (assembly GCA_037788925.1). Classification (NCBI taxonomy): domain Eukaryota; kingdom Metazoa; phylum Mollusca; class Bivalvia; order Mytilida; family Mytilidae; genus Mytilus; species Mytilus galloprovincialis. Next base: position 27,888,059 of record CM075342.1, on the reverse strand, counting down.
ACATTAAACGCCATAGGATGTTGAAACAAAATATGCATTCAAAAGGGGAGTCTTAGTATTTAACTTGAAAAGATCCAAAAAAAATGTATGGTGTTGAGTAAAGTATATAATTGTTAAATATGTGATATTTAACATTTGTCTTTGGCTATTCCATAATTTTACTATAGCAAAAACAATATTTTAGATTAATAAAAAGAACAGCTGCAATGACAATTGGCCTGCGATTTTGTAATATTCTTCATCCTTAATGATGCTTATAAATCTAATTTGTTTTTAAAGTGCTTCTTTTCTTAGACGTAAATCTCAGTCAAATAAGTTATAAATGTACATATATGTAAAACATACAAAAGTATTAAGTTCGCGCGAAAGTTTGTTCATTTCAATTTAAGCTTAAGAGAAAATGAGCTACTAACCTGCCAAATTCCTCCATAGTAATTTGGTCTGTATGTATTTGCTTCCAAACCATCCATGCTCTCAACATATGCAAGTCTTCTGAGGTACAATTTATCATTTGGAAAGATACATGCCTCTCTGATCAAATTCACTACAGCTTCTACGACATCCGATCCAGATGCGTTTGGAGTTCTAGTTTTGTCGGTCAATTGTCCATTTACGAAACACACCACGAAAAAAGTCAAAACACCTAATTTTAACATTTTTAGTAATTCAATGCTTTGAATTAATCTTTAAAAGACCTACAGTTTCGATGACTTTCGGTCACAAGTCAAGAAAGCCAGACGTTTTCAAAGTTAGGCTGCCCTGTTCAAGTGTGGTGTTAAAGTGACAAAGCTTGCTAAACGAAACAATGGTTTTATATCCCCCGCTAAGGGTTGATTCTCTAAGCAAATAGATAATGTCATTACTTAAGCCTCCACCTACAACGGACAAGTGACGGTAACGCTGGTATTTTCAGGACTATCGTTAAAAAGATATGTTTACTACAGAGTTACGACATTGGGCGATAAGACGTATGTAACATTATTATTTATTTGTACTTCGGATTACCCCACCCGATACATTTCTGTCTTGATCCTCGATGCTAAGAAGCGGAAAGTAATGGATAGAATGAATATTTGCAGTGTCAGGAGTTTTCATACAAATTAGCATTGATAACTATAGTTAAGGGCAAAGGGTGTACTTCAATAAGTTGAACAGTTAATTAAAAGTATCACAGTTTAACATCTCTGCATTGAATAATGATTTGAACAGGACTTTACAATCTCTGAACAAGCAAACAATATCTGTTTGAATCTGAGTGTTTATAAACATAGTAAAATGCACAAATGAAACGATTTTCAGTGAATAATGACTTTTTTGTTCATTTGTATCTCTATCCACAGGAAATTTTAATCTTGTCAATTTTTAAAAGAAAGCAACATTTGTTAGATGTCTTTGCCCGATGTAGTTGATAATAACTAGGTGATATACAAGTTCGCAGCTGTAATGTACAAGTAGTCCAGTCAAACTAATTGCAACAGAAAATGTTTTAGTTCTAATCTATAGCATTATGCCCTTTATATATACAGAAAAAAGTCCCATAAAACTTACTTGAGGCAAACTCAAAATCAGCATTTTTAATTTCCTATGGAAATTAACATTGGAAGGGGAGATAACTCTTGCAAAAATGAATCTTTTTTGGTCAGTTTTGGGGTTGTTTTTCTTGAAATTTATGTAAAGTATGATACTTTGATAGGGTTATAAGTTTGTATCTGACTAAATTATATAATCTTCTGCTCATGAAATGTACTAAACTGAAGTGTTATGGGTAGTTTATTTTTTTTTCGTGCATTTTTCATTAAAGAAATTGCAAATTTGATGCTTTGTGACCATTTGAAAATTTGGTATTGTTTATATCTGAATAATATATTTTTTTCAGCAATTTACTTATCTAAAGAAACTTTAAACCACAATAAGAAGAATACATGCTTCATTATTTTGATCAAATTTGAGATTCTTTACCTTGACATGTTGAAAAATTCAATAAATGGTCAACTAATGAATTACGAAATCTAGATTATAGCTTGATAAAAGATATGAAAACATCTTTAGAGTTGTTTTTTATACTCTAAAGACCGCTAAAAAATCAAGAATCAATACATTTTGATGAATAGAAACGGTACAGTTATAATTTTGTCTCAATTATTATTGATATTTCTGCCTTTTTTGCAAGAGTTATCTCCCTTTTCAATGCAAATCTCCATAGGAATTTTAAATGGTGATTTTTTAAGTCTTCCTCAAGTTGGATTTTATGGGACTTTTTTCTGTGTATATTTGGGGTTTAATGCTAAAGATTAAAACTTAAAAATCTTCTGTTGCAATTACTTTCGGGTTAGGGTCAAATTTATGCTAGATTGACTGGACTAAAGTAGCATGATCTGGATTGAAAAATGGGTCGGGGTGTGTCTTCATCTCTGTATTCTTATTATTTTTCGCTATCTTTTAACTGTTCATTTTTTCTATTCTTCATGTTTTGAAACCTCATCATTATCTTTTCTTGTTTTTATCAATTCCCTATCACATGTTACCTGTAGTATTGGCCTATTATTCTCTATTCTGTAAACCCTAGTCATATCCTCGTGAACCATGAATGAAATATAGCAAAGGATTCAACTAAAACATATCTTTTTAAATATTCAGTGAGGTAAGTTTTAGTCAATATTGAAAGTCACAACATGACTAAGTTGAGGACTATATAGAGTCCGGAAAAATTCACAATAAGTTTTGTAAATTTACACTTGGAGTTGAGAAGTGTGCTAGTAACATTGCCTGAAGATCTGAATTGGGAAGATTCCCCCTTTTTTCTTTCATTGCCACACAGTCACTTTTATATGAAGACCGACTTTTGAGTGAAAACTCATCTGATTTTCTTAAAGAGTGTTTCTCCTTTCTAAATCACTCCATGATCAAGGTATATACTCATGGTTCTCATATGTAAATCATATTAGGTATGATAATAATATTAGCAAACCCAAAGATGTAACTAAAAACAAAAACGGAGAAAGTAAAAAATACTATAAAAATGTGAATTTCTACAAAGATATTAAGAAACATATGACAATAAAATATCATCTCTCGACCAAAATAGCAAACTTCCATTGGTTAAGAATATAAAAACTGAATATAAACAAGAATTTTATTGACATACCCTAATCTTGATACAAGAAAACTAATATGCAAATATAGAATAAGTGATCATTCCCTCGCTATTGAAACTCAAAGACTTTGTAATAAGTGCAAAGCTCCGGATGATGAATCCCATTTCTTTCTTATATGTAAACTAAATGATGATTTAAGACATGATGTCTGTTTTAATGATTTAAAAACTCAATACAAAGGTTTTTCTGACAATAAAATGAAATATATACTAAATCCAACCACTAGTCAGCAAGTGAAATCTTTAGGCTCCTTTATTAGTCTATGGAACTGAGGACAGGGGGCACTTGAGGTCATTTGTTGTGTTTAATGTTTTGGTTTCTTTTTATATCTTTTATGTAAATTTTAATGCCGTCATTATATTGTTCTTATTACATGTAATTGTCATGCATTTGGCCCTCTGATGGGTGTAATTTGTGCTTTAATAAAGTTATTATAGTATATGAGTGTCGTTAATTTATTTTGCATTAAGTTTTGTCAAGTGCGTGTAATTGTTTTGTGTTATGAGTTTAAACAAAAAAATAAAGCATTTTTCTACTTCCTATTATTTGTATATATATGTTCAATACTTAGCCTGCAATCGGTCATTTATCATTGATGGTTGTGCATACCATTGCTGTATTTTATACATTTTTCCAGATTCCGTTTTTATTGTCCAAATTCCTTGAAAAGGGTTACTCGAATCCCATTTACTGAAAGCGTCTTCAAACGTTGATTTTTATTTTATTTTTACCTGTTGTAAAATTAAATTCTTTCATTTCACAGCAATAAATCAAACTACCAAATAAGCTTGACTTTTGTCAAATCAATATTTAATTAAGTAAGATAGGCTGATTTACACCAGACAAATCTAAATTTGAAGGTCAATAATAGTCGAGACAGGTCCGTCGAGACTGGTTGAGACTGAGTCGAGACTATTTGAGACAGGTCGAGACTAATCAAAACAGGTCGAGACAGGTCGAGCCTTGGTCAAGACCACTTCAGACTACACAAAGATCATCAACTACTGAATCAGACTAATTAAGTAAAGTCGAGACCTAGTCGAGTACACTTAAGTACAGTTAAGTACAGTCGAGACAATGTCGAGACTAGTCGAGTAAAATGTGTGCTCGATTATACTGGTCGAGCACAAAAACTGGTAAATTCAGACTCTGAGCAGTTTGTAGTGAAACCTTGTCATAATGTATTTGTTGGTCTTTAAGTTCTCCTAAGCCTAGACCTTTATAAAACGTACTTCATGTAAGACGACTCTTTTCCCTTAATCTAAACCATGCATCGCTCCTTTCTTTTGTAATCGTTGCATCGTGTTCATTCTCTTCCAGTGATACATCAGTAAGATTTCTTAAGCGAATATAATTAGATTGCTGATCTAGGTGAATAGTTGTTTTGCTTCCAAGTGCATAGTTTTATTTTCGTTCCATTCAAACAAGCGACAGTGAAACCAATTTTATCTATGCAGTCCAATAACTCTTCAATTGCTGCTTGTGATTGTATAATTTTGGTCTGAGAAAAACTAATTGCTGGTGCCACCTTACTTGTCTTCAAGTCACCAGTAACCTGCTTCATTAAGTTCAGAACCATTAGCTTCCGTTTAACTATAAGTTCTCGAAGTTCTTTCACCCTTCTACTCAAATTAGTTATCGACACTAACAAGGCGTTCTTTATTATAGTAATATTATCTACTGCATCGAAGTCGTCCATTCTACTTTTACCGTCGGAAGTAGCTTTCTTTACAATTTGCCGTTTCAGAATATATTGCATTCTGGGTAATATTTTCAAAAATGTACACCGAAACGTCGTGATTGGTTGAAAACGTCCAAAACAATGGAAATTCAACCAATGTCGTGACGTTATTTTCATTTTGGGGTACGAACAATGAAATTACCCATAGTCCTTTAGATTCTGAAACGGCCAATTTCCTTCTTTGTATCAAATTCCCTGCGTTCTGAATCTAGACGAACCTGACGTTCTTGTAATGTTGGTGCACTTTCATGCCCACCGAGATCCTCATCACCAATCTTACCTAAGCCACTTGCTAGTTTTTTGCCATCTATTGTTAACTTTACATCTTTCCCTTTTAATTTTTCGGATACGATTTTAAAGATAAATTCAGTAAACCTGGTTTAGCAGCATCCAAAGTGTACTGTGCAGAGTGCTTACATAAAACGGGATCTGACGGTACGGCGAAATCTTGCATTCTTCTTGCTTTATGGATTGTTCACTGCGGAGTCCTTGGCCTTTGTAGCCGCGGAAAAATTATACCCTTTCCTTTGAATAATTTTTGAATTGTTAGCCAAAATAGTATGGTCTCTTCACTATATCTAGTGTTGTGTATTGTGGACTGTGAAAAGAAATTGACAACATCTAAGAGTAAATGGAAAACTATATTGTTGAACAGGTGTCCATTTACTAATGCAATTAATGTAGATTTAAAATCTTCAAGACGATTCATTGACTTCAGGGATTCAACTACATCGGGTATCAAAGCATAAATATCTTCTTCAGGGGTCTGGACAGATTCATCTTTGTATTTCGACTCAGGATTGACAACTGAACTTGTTCTCTTAAAGGTGATTTTTATATAATCACTATTTATGTTTGGTTTAAGACCTTTATTAATTTGTTCTGCAATTTGTGATATCTGTAGTGGGAAATGGTGGGATTTATAAGCTGCCTGTCCTGATTTTTCGTCCAAAACTTGTTTTCTTATACTAAAGTTTGAAGACCTATTGTGTTGCTTGATAGAATGATGGAGTATAGCATGTATGTCACTAGACGTATAATGGCAGGGAGAATAATAGCACATGTAATCTGAAAAAAGAGTCGACTTAATTAGCTGGGTATTATACTAAAAAACAAGATATCGCGGGTAGAAAGACGAAGGACTCCGTAGTGAACAATCTATTAAGCCCGAAGAATGTAAGATAAATTTCGCCGTACGTACCATTTTCTACATAAGAAAATGCCAATACCAAGTAAGGAATTTGACAGTTGTTATCATTCGTTTGGTGTGTTAATTTGAACTTTTTGGCTTTGCCATTTAATAAAAAAAATGTTCCTAAGAGTTCGGTATTTATTGTTATTTATCATTTCTATTAAAAATCATTATACAAATATCGAAAGTTACGGACATCATGCTAAAGTTACGGACATCATGCTGAAGTTACGGACATCCCTATTGGTATAATGAAAAAAGTTACGGACAAGTTGTTTTAAAGTTACGGACATCATAAGTGTTTTTGCAAATCATGCTTTCATAGTTTATTTTGTAGTATTTAATAACGTTTTACATTGCGGAGTGTCCCTAAAAGATTGATATAACTTTTTAATTACTGAACATTTCTGTTGTATTCGTGGTTTTGTTTTTATAAAGGAGCAAACTTTCTTACCGACGCCAGGCAACTCCATGTTGATAATAGTTTGTTGCGGAATGACGGAATGACGGAATTACAGAATTACGGAATTACGTAATTTCGGAAGGACGGACAAGGGTAAAACTATATGGCACCGACAACTTCGTTGCGGGGCCATAAAAATAAGCTGTTAAAGTGGAGAAATCGACCCTATAACATTTTCCTAAATTTGTTTCTACCATATTGAGATGATCTTAGTTGCAGCTGCTACGATCATCACGTTGACACCAGTGAATTAGGATCTGACTCATTAGTTAATCACTTTATCATGGGTTTTTTTAATTCTGAGATTTTAATCATACAATGACTCTTTAAAATTCATGCCATACTTACAGTAAATGGCTGCAACAGGGAAACGTTATATATACCAACAGCTCTTTTCTTGTGGACATTGTAAAATACAAGAGTTAAGCAATTTAAAACCATTGCGATAGAGAAACGTATATATATTAAAGAAAATGCAATAACCAAACGGATTTAGTAGAGAAAAGCCAAACTATGTGTGTCTACAATGAGACGTTATCGCTGAAAAAAGAGGGGCGAAAGATACTAGAGGGTCATTCAAACTTATAGATAGAAAATAAACTGACAACACCATTGATAAAAGAAAAGATAAGGATACACAGACAAATAATAGTACACAAAACACATTATAGAAAACTAGAAAACTAATCACCAAAAACCGGGGGTGATCTCAGGTTTCTGGAAGGGTTAACAGATCCGGCTCATGTTATTAAAAACCCGATTAATAGTATAATTAGGTAGGTCACATTCATGAAAAGGGAAAGGAATTGTAGTTATGACACAAGGAACGTATCCGATACCATCTGATTGTTTCTACGTTAAAGCAATATTTTGGTTATTTGAAAATCTGTCCTACATATGTGGAGACGAGTTTGTGATAATGCAGAGTTGACTAGCTTTCAGTAACTAAGAGTAGTACTACTATTCTGAAATCGTACTTTCGTGTTAATGGGATCTGTTGACACAATTTGTTATACATTTGTAATTCAATGTTGACATTATTTTTTGTTTCGTTTCTCTATTTGTCATGTGTTCCACCTTTGAACAGTATATAAATAACACATCGCTGAGAGAAGCCAAGGTTGATAATGCTTTTTCGAGGGGTACAAATCTAATCTATCACCCTCTATGCTATGTATGTGTAATTTAATTTATAATACTGAATGTCCTTTCATTACTGTCCTTTACAGATAAATTTTATTTAAAGGTATTTTCTAGAGACGTTACGTACATAACAACATTACGGGTATTAGAACAATAAACAGAAGGGAAGCAAGTAGATGAGAGTTGTCTTTTTTACACTATTCCTACACATTATATATTACTTCCTGTATCGTCTATGTTATATCTCCACAAGTGGAGCAGTATCTGCTCAGCCTTCCGGGAAACCTTAGATCAATCCCAGTTTTGGGTGGGGTTCGTGTTGCTTAGTCTTTAGATTTCTATGTTGTGTCTTGTGTACTATTATTTGTCTGTTTATCTTTTTCGTTTTTAGCCATGGCGTTGCGGTATCTTTCGCCACTCTTTTATATAAGAACCTACGTTTTAATAAAATATTCATGTTGTGTAAAGGATCAAACTTATTCGTTCAGTGTATGAAAATAAGGAGATGTGATATGGTTGCCAATGAGACAATTATTCGCCAAAGTTTTTAAAAAAATGTAGTGAATGTAAGCAACTATTAGTAACCGTAAGAACTTCAACAATGAGTAAAACCCATACTGTTTGGTCGGCTTTAAAAGGCCCCACCATGATAACATATGAAATAATAAGAATACTTGTATTTGTTCGAATGGCTTTTTGATCGTATAAAGCCATTTATATAAATATTTTATAGTGTTTTTTATGTTGGAACGTTACACTACTGTCGCAGGTAAGGGTAAAGGTTGACGCATATTTTTAAACGTTTTAAACATGCTGCATTTTTATGTACATGTCCTTAGTCATGAGCCTCTTGTTCAGTGGTTGTCTTTTGTTGATGTGGTTCATCGGTGTTTCTCGACTCTCGTTTGTTTTATAGGATAGGACGTTGGTTTTCCGGCTTTCCTGTTTGAATTTGTTTACACTAGCATTTGGTAGCTTGCGGGTCCATATGAGGCAAAGCTCTATGTCGAAGGCCGCTCTATGACCTAGCTAGAAATGTTATATATTTTTTATACATTGTGACTTGGATGAAGTCGTCACATTGGCATTCATACCACATGTTCTTATTTATATAAAGCTGCAACATTTGTAATTCAAACAAATATTAAAAACTAATTAGACAATATAGGTATAGTGTCTTGAAATATGAAATTTCTTTGTATGAGGAATAAAAACGGGGGGAAATTTTCCCCCGTTTCGTGCCGAATACAAATAAGCGGGTTTCGTTAGATCTCCCACGCGACATATCAGAAAACGGGAGCGATGAGAGATCGGTTTTTAATTACATTGAAGGAAATCATAATAGGAATCTAGGTTTGAAATGTATCTATTAGCCTTAGATGTTGTATACTGTCATACAAGTGTGAGACTAGCTATAAAACCAGGTTAAATCTCCAATTTTATACATAAGAAAAAGCCTGTACCAAGTTAGGAATATGAAAAAAGTAAAATCATTCACAATAAAAAAAATGAACTCCGAGGAAAATTCAAAACGGAAAGTCATGGGGTTAAAAGTGTTTATCAATTCAATATCTATCTGCCCTGAAAATTTCAGATGGATAGGACAACTGGTTGTTGGATTGCTGCCCCCCAATTGGCAATTTTTAAAGAAATTTTGCGGTTTTTGGTTATTATCTTGAATACTATTATAGATAGAGATAAACTGTAAACAGCAATAATGTTCAACAGAGTAAGATCTAATAATAAGTCAACATGACCACAAAGGTCAGTTGACCTCTTATTTTATGGATTACGGATTTTTTTTCCAATTTTGATAGATTTGATATAAATATGTATTGAAATCAATTTCAATAGTTTTCTTTAAAAATTGTCGTCGTGGTAATTAATTTGACGGATCAATTGTTGAGTATATTGATTGGTATTGTTAATCCAAAAATATAAAATTAATTAGAACTTGTCTGTCATCTCGGGGCAAGATCTTAAGGAAACATAATTAGTTTTATGTTTTTTTAACAGTAATAATTGTTAATCAGTAATACGATTAACTTTTATGATTTACTTCATTATTTCATTTTTGATCTTATATTGTGTAGACCTATATCTGAATGTGCAATCTCCGTCGTGCAAGTCTTTGTCATACTTTAAACTAAATGCTAACTCAAAACCTGTAAAAAGCAAACCAACGTGAATGTAATCAATGTATACTTGATGGTAGGAATATCAGGATAAATCTATCTTTTAATTGAAACACCTCACATTATTTTCGGAGACAACAAGACAAAATGGAAGAATCATCTGTTTCAGACATGATATTCAATTCTACGAGATCAAGACGTTTTTTTGTTGTGTTTTTTTTTTCAATTTGAAGTTAGTACAAACGCCATAGTTGACACGGTGTATTTGATTATTTAAAGTCAAACTTCGACAGGAATCTTCACAGACAAGCCTTATAATACCAAAGACCAAACTTCAATTCATCGTATTATAAAAACGTAAATGAATGACTTGGATAGAATGTAGTCACATTGACACTCATATCACATCTTTTTATATCGATGTGTAGGGTACTATTGGTAAGGCCTTCAAACAGTAACTTAAACTACCGACTAACCGGTTAATCGGTCGAACTATTATACGAGTAACCGGTCAGGCAAAAGTGTACGATTTGACAACACTAGTTATTATCGTAGTCACTATATTGAAAAACAGATATATAAAAAATGACAGGATACATAAGTACAGAGCCACGTCACATGTAAGAAAGAAATAAAAAATGGCACACAGACAAAGCAAATTAGCCAAAAGTAAAAGGTAAGAATACAGAAATTATCAAAGAACAATAACAAATTGACGGGATGTATAAGTACAGAGTCACGCCAGATGGATACTACCAAAATAACAGACAAAACAGTAAAAGTAATATTTATAAAGACAGATAAAATAATACTATAACATGTTGTAAATATGATAAACAACGTCAGTACACTACCTATAATGTATACTACAAGACTATCATGTATTATTTGTGAAGTTGATACAGAATATTTATCAACAAGGTCTTATTACCTTTCGATGACCTTTTTTTCAGAAAGAGGACGAGACGTTTTTGACACACTCCTGTTCATCAACTTTCTGGTTGACACTGGTGACGTTTTACAAAGTTTTAGTAGTTGCTGCATGCTCTTGAATACCGAAAAAGTTGGGAAATGTATATCCCTTATGTAGGTGAAGTGGGTATATTGTTACTAAGGGTTTGGGGGGGATTAATAATTTTAAAATTAAAATTGACTCGATTGTCATAGATTCCGGTACTGAGATGTTCGCTGAGATGACCGTGTGTGTTAAATTTAAATTATACTTTATTTCATTATATTTTAGTTTTGTTATTAAGCTTTAAATGTGACTTATATTCAAATGGTTGATTCAAAGACAATTTATCTGGATATATTTCGGTGAAAAGAAAAGTGGAATAGTTCGTAGGTAAATGGGGACAAGTCACTGTAGACTTTAAACAACACTTAACTATAATATTTACAACAAAAGGGGAAACTTTAAAAAAAAAATCATTCGGGGAAAGTGGTTAACTTGCAATCACAGTATATGTCTATATGACACTACAAGTTTCTGGAGGGGTATGAAAGATAACACTCAAGAGAACAAAACACGAACTAAAGGAAATAATTATTGAAATTATATCACAATAATTTATTTATGAAATATGCACGGTTGACAATAAATCATAAAGACACAAAAGGATAAACCTTATTGAAATGATATCATCTCAATACAGCTATAAAATATGCACATTTGATAATGAATAAGAAACATTATGATATCAACTCATTGAAATGATATATATCACCTCAATACAGCTATAATATATGCAAAGTTGATAATGAATATGACACATTATGACATGATAACCTTATTGAAATGATATCAACTCAATTCAGCTATAAAATATTCGCAGTTGATAATGAATAAGATACAGTATGATATAACCATCGAAACATTGTCTAATCCCTCGCATACATCCTTCCAAGATGGATTTGTCTCTGTCCACGATTTCATATTCTCTCCTGCACAATCGTTTGTAAATGACTGCACGCCTGTTAATGTATTTTTTCTTGCTCCAATATACCTCCAGAAAAAGTTCATTTTAGTCTTTGGATCTCTATGATAAAGCAAAGATATGTTAATTGTTCAAGCCAGAATGATTCCACTTAATGATATAGTAACAATCATTATGATTAAGAGAAGACTCATTGGATTGGACGTTGCTGGTATAACCGTTTGTACCATGGACAAAAATATTGCATAAGATAGTAATATAGTTATTGAAAGTCATATCCGTTCTCCAGATTCTACCGGAAGTAGAGACACCATTGGATTGAGTAATCCAAACAATATTGTACGTATAGCCGTTTGTACCATGGACAAAATATTGCATAAGATAGTAATATAGTTATTGAAAGTCCTATTCGTTCTCCAGATTCTACCGGAAGTAGAAACACCATTGGATTGGACGTTGCTGGTATATAGCCGTTTGTACCATGGACAAAAATATTGCATAAGATAGTAATATAGTTATTGAAAGTCACATTCGTTTCCCAGATTCTACCGGAAGTAGAAACACCATTGGATTGAGTAATCCAAACAATATTGTAGGTATAGCCGTTTGTACCATGGAAAAAAATATGGCATAATATAGTAATATAGTTATTGAAAGTCATATTCGTTCTCCAGATTCTACCGGAAGTAGAAACGCCATTGGATTGAGTAATCCAAACAATATTGTAGGTATAGCCGTTTGTACCATGGACAAAAATATTGCATAATATAGAAATATAGTTATTGAAAGTCATATTCGTTCTCCAGATTCTACCGGAAGTAGAAACACCATTGGATTGAGTAATCCAAACAATATTGTAGGTATAGCCGTTTGTACCATGGACACAAATATTGCATAAGATAGTAATATAGTTATTGAAAGTCCTATTCGTTCTACAGATTCTGCGGGAAGTAGAAACACCATTGGATTGGACGTTGCTGGTATAGCCGTTTGTACCATGGACAAAAATATTGCATAAGATAGTAATATAGTTATTGAAAGTCCTATTCGTTCTCCATATTCTACTGGAAGTAGAAACACCATTGGATTGGACGTTGCTGGTATAGCCGTTTGTACCATGGACAAAAATATTGCATAAGATAGTAATATAGTTATTGAAAGTCACATTCGTTTCCCAGATTCTACCGGAAGTAGAAACGCCATTGGATTGAGTAATCCAAACAATATTGTAGGTATAGCCGTTTGTACCATGGACAAAATATTGCATAAGATAGTAATATAGTTATTGAAAGTCCTATTCGTTCTCCAGATTCTACCGGAAGTAGAAACACCATTGGATTGGACGTTGCTGGTATATAGCCGTTTGTACCATGGACAAAAATATTGCATAAGATAGTAATATAGTTATTGAAAGTCACATTCGTTTCCCAGATTCTACCGGAAGTAGAAACACCATTGGATTGAGTAATCCAAACAATATTGTAGGTATAGCCGTTTGTACCATGGAAAAAAATATGGCATAATATAGTAATATAGTTATTGAAAGTCATATTCGTTCTCCAGATTCTACCGGAAGTAGAGACACCATTGGATTGAGTAATCCAAACAATATTGTAGGTATAGCCGTTTGTACCATGGACAAAATATTGCATAAGATAGTAATATAGTTATTGAAAGTCCTATTCGTTCTCCAGATTCTACCGGAAGTAGAAACACCATTGGATTGGACGTTGCTGGTATAGCCGTTTGTACCATGGACAAAAATATTGCATAAGATAGTAATATAGTTATTGAAAGTCACATTCGTTTCCCAGATTCTACCGGAAGTAGAAACACCATTGGATTGAGTAATCCAAACAATATTGTAGGTAAAGCCGTTTGTACCATGGACAAAAATATTGCATAATATAGTAAAATAGTTATTGAAAGTCATATTCGTTCTCCAGATTCTACCGGAAGTAGAAACACCATTGGATTGAGTAATCCAAACAATATTGTAGGTATAGCCGTTTGTACCATGGACACAAATATTGCATAAGATAGTAATATAGTTATTGAAAGTCCTATTCGTTCTACAGATTCTGCGGGAAGTAGAAACACCATTGGATTGGACGTTGCTGGTATAGCCGTTTGTACCATGGACAAAAATATTGCATAAGATAGTAATATAGTTATTGAAAGTCCTATTCGTTCTCCATATTCTACTGGAAGTAGAAACACCATTGGATTGGACGTTGCTGGTATAGCCGTTTGTACCATGGACAAAAATATTGCATAAGATAGTAATATAGTTATTGAAAGTCACATTCGTTTCCCAGATTCTACCGGAAGTAGAAACGCCATTGGATTGAGTAATCCAAACAATATTGTAGGTATAGCCGTTTGTACCATGGACAAAAATATTGCATAATATAGAAATATAGTTATTGAAAGTCATATTCGTTCTCCAGATTCTACCGGAAGTAGAAACACCATTGGATTGAGTAATCCAAACAATATTGTAGGTATAGCCGTTTGTACCATGGACACAAATATTGCATAAGATAGTAATATAGTTATTGAAAGTCCTATTCGTTCTACAGATTCTGCGGGAAGTAGAAACATCATTGGATTGAGTAATCCAAACAATATTGTAGGAACACACACTAACACTGTGTAATATAAAGGTGAACGTTGTATTGTTAGTGTGATGGTAAATATAGAATATCCATTCCAAACTGACGTTTCACCTTTATATGACTGTAATGACCAGTCCGAATTTGGTGTGAAAAAAGATAATTCAACAGGATTAAAAGCTGGATTCAATGTTACTGTTTTCGATGTCATACTCAACACATGGAATCTCAGATACTAGTAACACGTCTGAGAATCAAACGGAAACTTATATATATTTGTTGTACACTTAGATGACAATACGTCGCCAACAAATATAGCCACCTCACCAGTGTTTTGGAGTGTTGCAAAGTTAGCGTTGTCCCCGCCCAACGGTTCATATGTTGCCACTGAGTTTACAAGTACAAACTGTGGGGTCCAAACATCAGTCAAAGGTACCACTATGTCTTGTGCATTACCATATGATGACGGATTCCATGATAAATCCTCATCTATCCATCTCGCACTTAATCCAGCTGCTAGATCAAGTGTCTGGTCAACCTCTTGAAATCGAGTTATGGTCATCAAATATATAGTCTGTATAGAGATTCCATATGAGAGTTATTTCCCCTTTTGTATTTGACATCAATGAAATGTATTTGTAACTGACAAACCATAAGTGATAGAGAACTAGGATCTTTTGATTTGAGGTCCTTGGTCCATAAAAATGAAAATGAGTTCAAAGTCAAAGGTCAAGGTAAGTTCATAAATATGTTTACTAAATAGTTAGTTACGACATGTCGTAACACGTAAATTTTTGTTACAGGGATATGTTGATTCAAAATGGGAGGTTTATACCTTTTTATATTTAAATTAACATGTACACATAGTGATTAAGGTATGAGCAAAATCTGCATTCAGAATATATTTTTTTGCCATCTGCTTGACCAGAAAATATTTTTCCATCAAATTGGGGATCAGCGTATTAAAAAAATAATAATAATAAAGCCATGATACCCCCCTTTCCCACCTTTGAAGTTAAAAATGGTCGTTCCCACAATGTTTTACGAAAGAAGCAAATCCTCTAAGACGGCGGTTTTTATGAGAATTATATTTTAGTCACCCATTTTTTTTGAGAGGGCATGATTTTCTCTCAAGGAACATACAGAAACTACCAATCTTGCTCGAAACGCTATGTATCATTTATCTTCCTCTGTCCCTAATTTTTAATCGTATCATAGTACATTCAACTTTATTCACTTTCCTTCAAAAAAGGTAATTGATTAATTAGTAATTCAAGAAATTTAAAACCAAGCAATTTCCGGTGGCGATGATACACAGTGTATATGTGAACGCCTAACGCCTTGAATGACATGTAGTATATGTGCTGCACTACTACTTTAACGTCAAAGAGATGTTTTCCTCTTTTCAATTTTGAATATTTTGATACCTTTATTTGACTAATATCCCTTCTTCTTACACTCAATAATGATAAGTTTACACAAAAGAAGGTGTGTTGTCGTTAATATTAAAAGAAGAGGTGGTATAATTGCCAATGAGACAACTGTCCACAAGAGACCAAATGACACAGAAATTAACTGCTATAGGTCACCGTACGGCCATCAACAATGATCAAAACACATACCGCATTTTCATCTATAAAAGGCTCCGAAATGACAGATGTAAAACAATTCAAACGAAGAACTTTAATTATTGTAAAAAAAGAGGAACAAACAATAATGTGTCCAAAGTACACGGATGCCCCACTCGCACTATCCTTTTCCATGTTCCATGGACTGTGACTGACGTTTTTCTACATCGATCAATGGTTTGGTAAACAAGAATCTATCAACTGGAATTGTTATTTCACTAGAGCAATGTTTTGCATCACAATCTTGTTACTATATATTTTGTATTATGACTGGAATATTTGCCGCTGATCATGAAACTCTTTTGGGGCAATTAATGATTTCTGCAAAACCTCTTTTAAACCCGAAGTATGATGAAAACGCCAATCAACTTTACGCTAAGAAGAAAAAAACAGTACATACAAAAGAAGTATAAAGGGTTGGTAAAACAAAACAATATAGGGAGGACCTACCTTTGAAGGTCTTTGTGTCCATCACAGTTTATGTGTGGTGACCTTTTGTTTATAAATCTATACTATGTTAAACTTTTCATACTTAAAGTAAACTTGTCATACAACTTTAGGTCGACACCATTACATATAGAATTTTTATTTTCAAAATGAAAGGTCGTTTTATATGTCGAAAATTGTCCAAAATTCTGTGAATGTATCGCGCAGTCTCTATTTCAATGCATCATTCTGTAGTTAAGAAGACATGTCGTCGTGAAGCACAACAGTTTCACACTTACTGTTTCTGTAAAGTTCCTTTGTGCAAAAATGACCAAAAACTAGCATTAGAGTTAAGTCACTGCTAAACTGATGTCTTCATGTTTCAGCTCTGGAGTTCACAGTGAAGACATATTTTTTTTTGGTTTCACACATTTAAGGTATACAGTTACTCAATGAGGAAAATATTGAAAATCATTTGAGCATCTTGACATATACTCGACTGTTAACATATTTGAACTGCTTAGATATTTAAATGGAGTCAATAGACACATTGAAAAGTCGCATTTTTTAACCTTTGATTTTCTATTTCATTTGTTAAATAGACAGATTTGCCATCCATACAAATCTGACACTGTAATCCACAATGCCATCAGAAAAACAAATAATGTTTAAAAAATGATAATAATCTTCCCTCTAAAAAAAAGCATAACTAATCATTTTAAGCCATTGATGTCCCCCAAGAATTGAAAAAGACAGGTACAACACATACTAAAGAAATTAATGATATCTATCGATTATATAGTATAAGGGAGCTACCATTTGATTTTTATGGGGGGGGAGGGGGGGCTAGGATGAAAAATTTTGTCCTGCATTTTTTTTTTAGCTGTAATCTCTATCCTGCCTTTTTATTTTTCACTCTGTTCGGTTCTGCCTTTTTTTTTTTTTTTAGTTTATCCTGACTTTTTTTTACCTAAATTGTCGTCCTGACTTTTTTTTTTTGCAAGTGTCTCATCCTGCCTTTTTTTTTACTCAAAACTCCTGTCCTGCCTATTTTTTTCAAATTTCATCCTAGCCCCCCATAAAAATCAAATGGAAGCTCCCTAATGAATTCACCTAAAAATGCCTGCAAGAAACCTGTTTCTTTGTTAGTAATTGTAAAATCAAAATGAAGTAATCATGGTCAAAGATCAGTAATAAGAAGAACCTGGGGAAAAGGCGGAAATCCGGATATGTATGTTTACTTTTTACTTGGGTACGAACCGGAAGTAAAAGATGCGATTAATAAAGAAATTCATGCGCATAATGACATTATCCAAGGATCATTCGATGACGTGTACAGAAATAATATATGTTTTACTCAAGATTTACACGCCAGGTTGTTTAACATTTATTGTTTTATTATGATGTACGTTTCAACCTGAAATAAAGAACAAACCACATTTACTATATTGTAAGATATAAACATAACAGAATGATAAGTCTATAGTATGCCATGTATTGTCCCATGTATATTGCCACTTTTATTCAAACAAACTTACGCATTGACGAGCTCCAATATGTAAATAGCTTGAGCAAATTAATGTAATGTTCAACATTTCTCTGTTCCAGGGGAAATTTAGTATCAGGGAAAGGAACGTAAATTACTATATCGCCTTGCGATACGCTCCCGTCACGAACACTTCAGATTAAACAGTTACATTTGTTTGTTCTTCAACGGGAAGTAGTAAGACTAGTCTGTGCACTGAACGACGAATTTTTGTATCTGTGACATTTTGATAATCGGTTCCACTACCTCCTATGTTTTTGTAACGCACGGTCACATCACGAACATTTCCTTCAAGACTCGGAATCGCCTCGTCAACCTGCCCCAGTTTCCACGCAAAGCATTGCTGTCTTGTACCAAAACCAAGTCACCTTTCTTGAGATTTCTATATGATGTATGCCACTTCTGTCTTATAATCAACGTATGAAAATAATCACGAATCCACTTTCGCCAAAATGAATAACGTTCTGGATAAATTCATGACGGTTTCTTGGATTAAAATCCTGATTGTAATGTCCGTTCGGAACTCGAATACTAGCTCTCCCGAGCAATAAATCATTCGGACATAGGTATGTCCCTTCATTCGGATCACAGTTCTTGGTACCTATCGGTCTTTCATTTAACTCATTAGCAGTCACAAATAATACAGTTTGCAATTCTGAAAATGTCATCACTGAATTCCCTATGGCAACATCAAGACATTTCTTAACAGATTTGATAAGAGCTTCGCTACAACCATTTTCCCATGGTGCATCAGCTGATTTTATTATATTCCATTGCATTCCTTTACTAGTTCCAAATGTTTTAATATCGTCCCAATCCCATGTGTGCACAACTTGCTTACGTTCTTTTCCTGCAGCAGCTAACTGCGTTCCGGCATCAGAAATCATCATTCTTGGATATCCACGAATCGAGACAAACCTTCTTAGCGCAATCAAAAAACTGTTCTTATCATATCCTTCAACAAGGTCAACATATACGCCTCTGCTAGTCAGACAGTTGAAAATCACTCCATACGTTTTCCCAAATGTCCTTCTTTTGACTGTATCACAGATGGTATACGGTCCGAATAAATCTACTGCACAGTAGTAAAAAGGTGGCGATGGATTCAATCTATATGACGGAAGCTTCCCCATCTGCTGTGTCAAAGAAGTTTTGTTCCTTTTTCTACATGTCACACATTTCTCCTTAATCTGTTTTATGGTGCGCCTAACTCTAGGTATCCAAAACCCGCTTCTAATCTTCGCTAACGTTGAATCAATTCAACCGTGATCCTCATTATGAACAGATTGTACGATAAGATTTGCTAAAGGGTGTTTTGATGGTATAAGAACAAATTCCGTTTGGTTCCATGATTCCTTAATCCAATCAGCCATCCTCTGTCCGACAACAATGATTCCATCCTGTCTTTTATAAGGGCCTAGTCTCTGAAATAGTGTCATGAAAGTCTCAGTGATTTCTCCTTGTGCCTCTTTGACCCATATATGTTCTGCTTGCTTAATTGATTCGGTGTTTAACGTGTGAAATGTCCCTCTAAATGTTTTCTTTTTAATTATACTTAACACGAGTGCAGTCACACGGAGTAATTTTTCCAATCTTGAGAATCGGGATATATCAATATCGATAAGAGTAGGTGCTATCTTTACATTTCTCTTATCAATACATAGTGTCACACTGACTACGTCTGGAAGTTGTTTCGATTCTATAGTACTATCTTGTCTTGTTGGCCAACAATCGATAGACTCTCTTATGAATTCTGGACCTCTTTGCCATACAGAATTTTCATCCAAGATATCTGGCTGTGTTGGTCTAGTTACTAAGTCGGCTGGATTAAGGTTCCCTTTAATCCAATACCAATCAGTAGGATCAGTAATACTTTGTTTTTCCGCAACTCTCGTTGCAACAAATGTTCCAAATCCGTAGCTTTCCTTCTGGATCTGTGCGTCAGTTATATGAATTACCTTTACAAATTCCCAGTCCATTTCTGGAATGATTTTTATGCTCATTCGAGCCGCAAGAATGGCTGCACAAAGTTCGAGTCTTGGAATAGATAACTGTTTTGTAGGCGCAATCCTGTTTTTTACCAATGTCGGGCTGCCAAAAGTGAACTCTGGTTTTAAGCGTCACGACACTTTAATGTTCTCAAGTTCAAACAAACCTTTGAAAAACTCAATCCATGTTGTGGTTAATTGTTCATCTAGTGGTGTATCCCAACCTATGTCTGACTTTGTACACATGCTTCGCATTAGAAGTTTGGCTCATAAAATATACGGAGTTACCAAACCAAGAGGATCGTAGATGCTTGACACCTGACCTAAAACCATTCGACGAGTCAAGTTCTGTGGGATATCGTCGATCTGTTGTGCATTTAAGTTAAAACCGGTTCGAACTCCCTTTCGCTTCGGCGAGAAGTTTAGCTTGATTTTTAATGTAAATGTATCCGACATTGGTTGCCATATCATACCAAGTATTTTCTCTTCATCTGTTCTGACAACGTTTAGTCCTTCCGTATCATCATTATAATCTCCTAATACAATCCAATGTTTTATAGCAAATCCTCCTTTACGGAGAATGTTGTCACAGTTTTGAATCACGTTTTGGCCTCCTTCATTGTTTCTTTTGACACCAAAATGTCGTCAACGTAGCTATTTTTGTTGATCATTTTAGCTGTATCTGAATATGTATGTGAACACATGTCAGTAGTCATTTGAAGTGCAATGGTTGCAATAGCACCGCTTGGTTTATCTCCAAATGTAACAGTTTGTAAGACATAATAGTCTGGCAGCTTACTTGAATCCATATCTCTCCACACGAACCTGTGAGTATGTTGGTCTAGTAGGGACAGGTTTACAGAATTGTACATTTTCGATATATCTCCTGCTGTGGCTACTTTCTCCTGACGAAATCTCAAAAGTACTCCTAATAGATCATTTATTACATTAGGTCCATTTGCCCAGTATTCGTTCAGTACGTGTCCCATGTACGAAGCTGACGAATTGAAGACTATTCTGATTGGTGTAGATTTCGATTCTGGTTTTAATACCTCATGATGATGAATGTAATGTACTGGGCCTTCATATTGTTGAATTTCCTTTTCTGTCAATTTCCTGGCCACATTCCGTTTAACCATGTCTTCAATTTGATTTTGATACGACTCACTATATTCTTGTCCCATCTTATGCAAGCGTTTCTCCGTTGATAAGAGTTTAGCTTTAGCTGAGTTAACATTATTAGGCAATTCACTTAGACTCCTTTTCCATGGATACGATGCTTCCCACTTTTGACTTTCAGAATCATAATTGAGCCCGTTTCGTATCATTATTAACTCCCTCTCGTCCTGAATAGTATAGTTGTTGTTCCCGATTGGGCATTTTCCGCATTTACAGTTCCCACATTTAGGTGTGCAACTAATTCCAAGACTTTCTATTTCATAGAATTTGTCATGCTTTCTTTAAGGGGTAAATTTTCAATTTGCATGTCATTTATATTATGTATTATTCCTGATGCATGATTGATTCTAACAGCATTGTTATTGACGTTTTCATAGGATTGTAACATAGTATGACTTCCTCGTAAGCAGTATCCGAATTGATTCTTCATCAGTTGCAAGTTCCCAATCTGATCAATCTTGGAAGGTAATAAGGCGCAACAATCAGTGCCAATCAAAAGTTCAATTTTACCTGTCGGTCTAACAATATCGCTTATCTTGATGCCTCTGAACAAATTGACAACATTTTGAACATTTACTTTTGATACATCTGCCGTTATCTCGTCCATACCATATACCTTGACTTGCCAGGTTTCGTCATGCGCGTCGGTTAATGGTAGAATAAACTCCTTACTTTGAATACTATCAGTGCTGTTTCCAACCTTTGTTACTGACAGTGTTACCTTACGTCCCTTTAGATTCAATTTTCCTGCCAATTCACGAGTAATCAAAGAAATGTTCGAACCTGGATCCATAAGGTGGCCACCTGAATTCCGTTGCATGTAACGTTGCTCACCATTAAAATAACGTCTTCCCGACCACGATCATCATTAACAATGTCCATTGAATTGTGAAATGCCAAAGCAGATACTGGAATGCCATGAAGAGCAGGATGGTGATATTTTCCGCATTTTGTATGATCTTCATTGATTATGTCACAAGGATTTCGTCTGCTGCAATCACGAGATAAATGTGCAGTCTTGAGACAACTAAAGCAACACCCATTTTCCGTAACAGTTGAACTTTGCTGAACATCCAAATTAAAAAACGCATAGCACTGTCCAATATCATGCCTATCAGTTTCGTGATACCAACATTTTCTCTGATTCAAGACCTTATTCTGATTTTGCCGATCGAATTTTCCATCTGTGTCCTGATTTGGCCTACGACGTTGAACAGCTTCAGTAACTTGAGCTAAACCATTAACCATCTGTTTCATGATAACCTGATTTTCCTTCAGAAGTACCTGAATTGATGACTGATCTTCTCTTACCTGTACAACATGAGCAGCACTTTTAATGTTTGTGGCACCTTCCCGTAAATCTGATTCAATGTACTCCATTGCATTTTTTTCTTCGAGTAGGAAATTCATAAAGTCCTTAAATTTGAGCGATCGGTCCCTTTGTTTTCGAATAGCCCATTCCCTTTTTTGAATTGTCGGTAAAAGTACCTCTATTTGCCTCATCATAGTTGAAGTGTCCATTTCCCTTTCCATCTTCATTATACACAAATCCATCCAGCACAGCTCAATTATATCTACTGTACGTATGGACCCTTTATTGTCACCATCAGATACCTTTTTGGGCGATTTAAGTTCATATAAAACTGATTCAGCAATGCGCTCTTCTCTTCCATATTTCATGTCTAACCTTTTGAACATTGCAGTGAAGTTATCATCAACTCCTTGAACCGTTTTCAAAGCTTCTCCGGACAAACACTGTTTCAATGCAAAGGGATCCGGAGTCATTAATTTTGAGTAATAATTTCTAAAGCTGGGATACTCTCTTACATTTCCACTAAATGTTGGTGCCTCTAAACGTTTGACTTTAACGGTATTTGGATGTTCCTTTGTTGTGTTTACCTTTGATTTATCTTCTTTTTTTTCCCTATTTATCATGACTAAATCGGCTCTTGCGTCGCATAATTGACTATAGTTCTTGTCCATATCGGAGTTAGCAGTGTTAATTATGTCACCCTCTGTTTCATCATCAGAGTCAAGGATATTTAAGTAAGCAGAATGTTCCCCTTCTAATTTTTCATATGCATGTTCCATGTCTTTGAGTGTTTCCTGGAGAACCTCCCCATTTTCTGTTTTAGTTTGTTCTTTGAATCTATTTAATACTCGATGAAACTGACCTTCTGCTGTGCTTCGTTTCTTCTTCCGTAATTTTATATTATTCAATTTGTCTCCATCTTCAGGCTTGTCTTGTGAGTCCATACTTTCTCATGCGTTGAAATGTTTCACTCAAGAAATACACGTCAGGTTGTTTAACATTTATTGTTTTATTATGATGTACGTTTCAACCTGAAATAAAGAACAAACCACATTTACTACATTGTAAGATATAAACATAACAGAATGATAAGTCTATAGTATGCCATGTATTGTCCGATGTATATTGTCCCTTTTATTCAAACAAACTTACGCATTGACGAGCTCCAATATGTAAATAGCTTGAGCAAATTAATGTCTACATTTTTTTGTTCCAGGGGAAATTTAGTATCGGGGAAAGGAACGTAAATAACTATATCAATACAATATATATAAGACATCTTTGAACATTAGATGGGTAAGTGTTCATTGTTCTCATCTTCAATATGTTTTATTCAACGACGATGATTACTTTCTCAATGTGAAAGGAATATTATCTTATGTACGAATGTTATCAAGTTTTAACTTTTCGAATAAAATGTATGGATATCGAGGTCAATGCTGGAAACCTATTCGATTATGTTTTCAAGAAAAAACTTACATTTCACAAGAAGAATATTGGTACGATTATTGGCCGGATTATTTATTAGGCGGAACAATATTAACCACAATGGATGTGGTTATAAGAATATCAAGTGCAATTCCATATATTAAAAGAATCAGCATCGATGATACATATGTAGGAATTGCTGCTCATCTTTTAGGAATTGAATTGATTGATGAAAAAAGGTTTTCAAAACAATCTCGTTCCGCTAGTCAAATGAAATATCTTCTAAGTGCTCATGGATATGACGAAGAGTCTTTAATCGCCACATGGGAAGAATTTAAAAAGTTTAAAAAATACAATTTCAATCACTGCCTCTCCTTAATCACACCATTATGAGCTAGTTCAAGAATTTGAATTTTCTATTATCTTGTTTATACCATGTGTAATGATTTTATTGTTTTACTTTTTCATGTTCATTCAGTCATCATGAAAGATATATGTCAATATGCGGAATTGATTGAACATTCCGAATACAAACACACTCAGCGTATCAGTTATTTAGAATTAAGGGATAATGATTAAAAATTAAAAAAACTATGCACAAGGAACTGATCATGACATGACGTACATGAAAACATTGGTCACCATACACCAATAAGCAAGGATACTTAATGTTATTCAAAAGAGAAAATTAACGTCATGAACAATTAACATTTGAATAAATGAAAAATAAATATGACAGGCACCCTACAGTAACAAATACTAAATAATAATGTATCCAAAAGAGGGACGAAAGATACGAAAGGGACAGTCAAACTCATAAATCTATAATAAACTGACAACGCCATGGCTAAAAATGAAAAAAAAAGACAAACAATAGTACACATGACACAACATAGAAAACTAAAGAATAAACAACACGAACCCCACCAAAAACTAGAGGTGATCTCAGGTGCTCCGGAAGGGTAAGCAGATCCTGCTCCACAATATATATGATGTGTTTCGATGAAGTGTTTCTATGAAGTGTTTCTATGATGTGTTTCGATGTTTATCTTGACAAGTGTCATATATAGATATAACGAACTTGGTTGTTAGG
This sequence comes from Mytilus galloprovincialis, assembly GCA_037788925.1. Taxonomy (NCBI): domain Eukaryota; kingdom Metazoa; phylum Mollusca; class Bivalvia; order Mytilida; family Mytilidae; genus Mytilus; species Mytilus galloprovincialis. Next base: position 27,863,078 of record CM075342.1, on the reverse strand, counting down.
TTTTATGTGTTCTTGTCTTTTGTGGGGAAAAGATTAATTGGCAATCACACCACATCTTTTTATTTTTATATTTGATAAGCAATGATTAAAATGGTACAAGAGAGTTGCTTCTAATCACGACTGTAACCCAAACTATATTATTAGCTATAATATTGAATTCTTGAAACATAATTATGTGTGCTAAAAAAAGACCTGTGTATATATTTCCTTGTTGGAATGAGACTCTAAAACTACTGGGGTATACAAATATTGACTGGCAGTAAACCCTTACCAAAGTAGGGCGTCTTTTTGACTGTTTGATGTTTAAAATCAATTAGAAGAAGAGAAAATGCCACGGTTTCAGCACATTAAGAACTCTAGTAACAACTGTTTGAGTCCGTATGTGTTTCCAGTGTTTTACCGTAGTTTTGGGGAGTTCATATGTATTTCCGTAATTTTTGGGAGTTTGTGGAGTCTGTAAATGTTTCTTGTGTTTGGAGACCGCATGTGGTGCCTGTTTTTGTGGGATACCCTATGTGTTTCCGATTTTTGGGGAGTCTGTATATGTATCCTTTGTTTGGGTAGTCCTTAAATGTTTCCGGTGTTTTTAGAGTCTGCAATGATGTTTTTCCGGTGTATGAACAGTTCGTATGTGTTTCCGGTGTTTTGAGAGTCCGTATGTGTTTACAGTAATTGAGAAGTTCGCATTCAATGTGTTTCCGGTATTTGTGGGGTCCGAATGTGTTTCCGGTGTTTGGTGAGTCCGTATGTGTTTCCGGTATTTGTGGGGTCCGTATGTGTTTCCGGTATTTGTGGGGTTCGAATCTTTTTCCGGTGTTTGGTGAGTCCGTATGTGTTTCCGGTATTTGTGGGGTCCGTATATGCTTCCGGTGTTTGGTGAGTCCGTATGTGTCTACGGTGTTTGGTGAGTCCGTATGTGTTTCCGGTATTTGTGGGGTCCGTATGTGTTTCCGGTATTTGTGGAGTCCGTTTGTGTTTCCGGTGTTTGGTGAGTCCGTATGTGTCTACGGTGTTTGGTGAGTCCGTATGTGTCTACGGTGTTTGATGAGTCCGTATGTGTTTCCGGTATTTGTTGGGTCCGTATGTGTTTCCAGTATTTGTTGGGTCCGTATGTGTTTCAGGTGTTTGGTGAGTCCGTATGTGTTTCCGGTGTTTGGTGAGTCCGTTTGTGTTTCCGGTATTTGTGGGGTCCGTATGTGTTTCAGTTATTTGTGGGGTCCGTATGTGTTTCCGGTATTTGTGGGGTCCGTATGTGTTTCCGGTGTTTAGTGAGTCCGTATGTGTCAACGGTGTTTGATGAGTCCGTATGTGTTTCCGGTATTTGTGGGGTCCGTATGTGTTTCCGGTATTTGTGGGGTCCGTATGTGTTTCCGGTATTTGGTGAGTCCGTATGTGTTTCCGGTGTTTGGTGAGTCCGTTTGTTTCCGGTATTTGTTGGGTCCGTATGTGTTTCCGGTGTTTGGTGAGTCCGTATGTGTTTCCGGTATTTGTGGGGTCCGTATGTGTTTCCGGTGTTTGGTGAGTCCGTATGTGTTTCCGGTATTTGTGGGGTCCGTATGTGTTTCCGGTATTTGTGGGGTCCGTATGTGTTTCCGGTATTTTTGGAGTCCGTTTGTGTTTCCGGTATTTGTGGGGTCCGTATGTGTTTCAGGTGTTTGGTGTGTCCGTATGTGTTTCCGGTATTTGTGGGGTCCGTATGTGTTTCCGGTATTTTTGGAGTCCGTTTGTGTTTCCGGTATTTGTGGGGTCCGTATGTGTTTCAGGTGTTTGGTGAGTCCGTATGTGTTTCTGGTGTTTGGAGAGACTGTTATGATGTGTTTTCGCTGTCTAGAAAGTCACCTTGTGATTCTGGTGTTTAGGGAGTCCTAATGTGTTTTCGGTGTTAAAGAAACCTTATCTGGTGATGGTGTAAATATTAGGAATAAGGCTTTGAACACAAATAGAATTAAAAACTAAACCTTTTGACGTTCCCATCGATAAAAATCAATGTTTACATGTAATTCAAATCCGATTTTTAATCGACCACAAAATTATGTTAAAAGAAATGTTGTTTTGTTTGGGGATGATTAGCTGTCAATTTTTTTTTAGACGTTACTTCTAAATGCTAAAGGAATATTAATTTTAGCCAAGCTAATGCATTTCATTTTCTATCTTAACACCTTTATGATGTATTTCAATTGGTAATTATGGTTACAAACTACATTGTAAATTTTAATTGAAATTATGACCATTTACTGAGGGTATGAACTTTTTTTTGTATTTTGTATTGCACCAAAGTCCCCCAAAAAGGGGGTGTCAATTCGCAACAGCATAGTGTTTACCTTCGTATTGTAATCGTTCACATCGTATACATTCCAATGTAAACAATATCGTTTCTATATTGTATACAAAGTCTATAATTTCGGTATTTATTCTACATGTTCTGAGCTCGGAATTAAGTACCGTTCTTTGTAAAAATCATGCAGAAGGTGATTCATGATATGTCACAGAAGTAATTTTGTTTGCCCTATATCATAAGAGCTTTGGTAGATGAGTTAAATTCTGTCTTTATTTTCCATGTGTTATACCCGTTGCCATGCTAACCATCAAATCAACATTTTGCCTGAATATGTGAAAAAGACCCTTTTTGAAAATATAAAATAAGGGAATTTAAAGTCCCATAGAAATAATGTTAATCAATAAAAACAATATGTATATTTACAATATTGATAAACAAAACCCCAAACTATACAAAAACATTAAAATTGTGAATTTTCTAAATAGTTTGTTTCCATAGCAACCATTTAAAAATGTGCTAAATTTTGAAAATGAAAAATTTCAAAAACTCTTAAATTTTAAATCTGTTTATCTCCCAAGACCAACAATACCATGACATGTCAATGACAAATTTTGAAAGACCACATTCTACATATATTATTAAAATAAAAAGAAAGTCGTTCGTTTTTTTTTTCTTTACAAAAAAATTTAAGTAAAAAATTGTCAATTTTTACCAAAATTCAGATTAACAATCAGATGAATAATCAAACATTTAGTAACTTAAAAAGCTAAAATATTTCATTTATATGTGCAATTATGACATACATTTATTAATTTAAACAAGAATATATGATAAATGAAGATATACTTGTACAAAATGAAAAAGCATAACTCTTGGTATGGTGCACCCCCCTTTTTTCGATTTTCTATTCTTTTTTTTCAAAATTATAAGATTTGTTGAAATAAAATGTGGTATCTCATTGTATTTACTTGTGAACTAAGTATTTTAAGAATTTAATCATAACACAACTTCTAAAGTTGAGGGCAGCATATGTACCCCCTCCCTTCAATCTTAAATGTAAGATTTTTCAGAAGTTTAAAGAACAAAAATGTAATACGCATAACCCGTTGTCGTATCTAAGACTGAGGCTGTCAGTGAAAAAGAAACAGGTCACCGTATATCCTTCAACAATGAGCATAACATGATTATCTATAAAACAAATCTTAATGAACGTTGTAAAAAAAAATAGCTCAGGATACTTTCTCTTTCAAAATGGCTATAAAGAAGTTACATTGTCTGAAACTTGAATTACACATATATTACTGATTATTCATGTCCATGTATTTTCCAATACTAGGTGATTTTTTAACATATATAGGGATTAATACATGACCTTTTTCATATTGATCCGGGTATCACACCGAGACCCCAATATCAGCCCAGACGTAGTCGAGGTGCTGATATGGGTCGAGTTTCAGACCTTTTTCTTTATTAGTCATCAATCAAAAAGGTTTGTATATTCTTTCATGGGAACAAGAATCTTCATTTTGTTAACTCTTAAGTGTTAATTGTGTTCCGTGCTTTTTAGCCCGTTCACGGTTTTATTTTTGGTCTTTAATAATCATTGTTTGTCCTTTGAATGTTTATTGTCATAAAATTGTTTCCGATTTATGTTAGTAATTCCAGTATTGAACATTATTTTATTGTTGCTTATTAAATGGATATATGCTGTTGTCGTACTACACTTGAAATATGTAAAGGTTGTATAACTGGATCCAACAGTAGTTACTGATGGTCAAACTTACATTAATTAAGATGATACAAATACAGGTTAAACAAAAACAAAGGTAGGAGGGACCTACATGAACTTAAAAAGTATTGATACCATTGTTCAAATCTTATTACGAGGTTTGGGTCTTGCAAACATCACCTACATTTACACGTCAAATTACAGATCAGATGGCAATCTAGTATCAATAGATCGAAGGCCACATGTTGCTAATCAGTAGAGACACGGACATATCGCAATAAATCAAAAGACGACGTACTCATTACAGTATTGTGAAATACTTCTTCAAAATAATTCTATTGAGGTGAACATTGTACTTTTCAACACATGATTATGTTACATGTATTTATTGTCATTGTTCGTGATGGGTAAGATTTTCCATATACTGTCAGTTCCCGATTGATGCACTTACTCAGATCTCTATGTAATGCTCGTCCCTGAGATTTCTAATCATCCAAGAGTATCTGCGCACGATGTGTTAGTCCCTTTGGTTTTTTTTTATCCTGGCAATATAGTCAGTTTCTATTGAACTGTTGAATTAAGAAGCCTTTACTCAACAAATAGTTATTTCTAAGTTAATGCTAGCCGCGAGGGTTTAATTCCAACAAACAACAAAAGTCTTTAAACTAAGGATTAAACCATTTGTAGTTTGTTTTTATAATACCCTGTTTTCTTAAGAGTTTTTAACCTATATTGAAAAATACTGAATTGCAACAAAAACAAACGTCATAATAAATTGAAACAAACAATTTGATAACCACTGTCATATTCATGACTTTGCACAACAAGGACATTGAAAGAATAAATGTCAGGTTGCGACTGTCATACAAGTCAGAGGTTTAGCGCTTTCAAACCAGGTTCAATTCATTTTGTGACAAGTGGTTTTGACCGTCCACAAGAACTTGCTGTCATCCAATGTTCAGTACTTAGGTTACACAGTGATTTTGAATTTTCCTCCAAGTTCAGTATTTTCGAGATTTTACTGTTTGTTTAACCTGGCATTATGACTAGCCAAACCTCCCGTTAGTAATTAATAGAACTACTCACAGGAAGAAATTGTTAAGACACGTTGGAAAATGTTTTCCGTAAAAAAATAAATCTTGTATGGTCTTCATGGTATCCCACAACATTCTTTAGAAGGCTTTATAAATATTTTGATATGAGCGTCACTGATGAGTCTTGCGTAGACGAAACGCGCGTCTGGCGTACTAAATTATAATCCTGGTACCTTTGATAACTATTTACACCACGTTTCGTCCCCGAGGGTATCACCAGCCCAGTAGTCGATACTTCGGTGTTGACAAGAATATCAATAATGTGGTCATTTTTTTTTATAGAAATTTCCTGTTTACAAAACATTGAATTTTTCGAAAAAACATAAGGATTTTCTTATCCAAGGCATAGATAACCTTAGCCGTATTTGACACAACTTTTTAGAATTTTGGATCCTCATGCTCTTCAACTTTGTACTTGTTTGGCTTTATATATAGGTTGATATGAGCGTCACTGATGAGTCTTGTGTACACGAAACGCGCGTCTGGCGTACTAAATTATAATCCTGGTACCTTTGATAACTATCTTGTATCTAGAATGAAAGGTGATATTTATCGTACAAAATGATAGTTGGTTAAACAAAGGCACGTTGTAAGTTTTCATTTAAAAAAAAATGACAACAAAACATAAAACATTTTGAAGGCCTGATTGGTCAAGTTTATCCAATTGGAGGTCCGTTTGCAACATGAACTGGCGAACAGAATTTGCAAGTCTTTGCACAGTTGATTCTAACTGTAGGTACATTACAGAGATTGCTGACAACAAACGTTTTACAATAATCTAGTCCCATTTTATCTTCACAAGGAATACCTGTAATATAACAAACGTAGAATTGAACAATCGAATATCATATTCCTTGCAATCATTTACATAATTTTATAATATATTGAATATCTGAGGGGGGTAAATACAGCACAAATATCATTTTTCAAAAATTAGAAAAAATGAAAAAGTATATAGTATCAAAACGCATTTGACTAGCTGGTCGAACACCGAATATTCTTAAAACTTCTACCATGGAAATTGTCAAAACAACGAATAGCCAGATCAAACAAAACGGTTTAAATTATTTATCTGATAACAAATATAAAATAATTAACTTGCGGAAAAGATGGTACTTCACAAACATGACAAGGATTTCGACAAATACTGTCTTCTCAGTTATATAAGAACTCGAAACGGTATTTGGAAGCTCATATACTATATACTATATATATAAGCAAGCCGAAAAGGGTACTACATCACCAAAAATAATCAAATGTTATATAATTATTCCTGATAAATAATGTCCTTCATCAGTAAGAAGTCAAATGGTTCTAATTTTAAACCGTAACCGTGTCTAAAAACAAGTGATAAGAGGGACAGTCTCATTACTACTTGTTTTCATTAATTTCCTCTACATGTACGTAAACTGTCCTCAACTTACTTATTCAGACGGATGAAGATTAATTCATATCTTTCGAATTAAATCTCTCTGATGATCAGAAGACATTGTTCATGAAGTTTATTATTTTTGTTTATAGATTTTGTTACGATGTGGTTTTTACTCATATTTGAAGGCCTTTCTATGACATTTTGATTTTGTTCATGGAAATTATATAAGAAATCGACACTATATTTGGAAGGCAATATAATATATCTACTTACTTGACTGGGTCGTTGAGGTTGTAACTGTAAGGTAAACGATTATATTAATTTGTTCGTGGAGGTTGTAGGTTGCATTTAGTTCAGTTAGCAATATCCTTAATTACTGAAAGGCGTTACTAAATGAATCATTTGTTATAAAATACATGTTAAAGGGGAGCACCTGAGATCACCCCTAGTTTTTGTTGGGGTTCGTGTTGCTTATTCTTTAGTTTTCTATGTTGTGTCATGTGTTATATTGTTTGTCTGTTTGTCCTCTTTCATTTTAGCCAGGCGTTGTCAGTTAATTTTCGATTTGTGAGTTTGACTGTCCCTCAGGTATCTTTAGTCCCTCTCTCTTTTTTTTAAAAGAAGGATGGCATTGATTACGAACTGGTCTTACTTTGACAAGATGTCCCTTTGTTCTTATCGTCGTATTAAGGTGGTACCTAACACTTTGACTAGAATTAATTTGGCTCGTTTAATTTTCTTAAAATTTTGACAAAGTATTTACTTTAACCATTTGACAAAAATATTAAACTTTCAAAAAATTTGAACCAACCGTTTAATCAGAAAAATTACACTGGTTATATAGCAGTTTGATAAACACTTATTTTGATCATTGAGAAGCTTAATATTCCCTCATGAACGCTACGTCATTAAAACGTTCTGCTGATTTTACAGAGTTATCTCCCTGTAGTGTTAGGTACCACCTTAAAAGAGCATTGAAGAAAAAAGATGGTATTTCACACCAAAAAACAAGACATTTAATTTTGAACAAGGCATGATAGATTACTGTGTACTTACTAGACTGGGTCGTCGAGGTAGTAACTGTAAGAGAAACGATTGTATTGCTGGAACAGGCTGACAGCAAGAAGTTTTTCGGTTATTGTATATAATTCATTGTTTAAAAAATGGTATACATATGTATCTATAAATAAAATTGAATTTCAAAATGCTCTTAAAGTCCTTTAATTCTCTACATTTTTTCTCCAACCGGTTTCACATCTTTGTGATAATCATGGATGAATGTAATTAACGATAATGTCACGATAATAAGTATGTAACAATACATTAAAGGGACGTAACCCTTACAAAAGTAACATGTATATATATCGGGACGGCTGCAGTGCAGGCGATTTGGTGTCACGATATCACAGTAGCATGGGTTCGAATCCCGGCGAGGGAAGAACCAAAAATTTGCGAAAGCAAATTTACAGATCTAACATTGTTGGGTTGATGTTTAGACGAGTTGTATATACATTATGTACACAGCCATGTATCACCATCATTGATGGCGATCCGATGGATACATCTGTTGTAGGGTTGTCACTGACTCAGACGTACTTATGAATATAATTATTTTCTGTGACTGTATCTTACATTAATTTGTAGGATCCTTTACTATAGATAATTTAGCTGATCTGTAACAATAACATCTTCATGCCTTATATATCATGTACTGTAGTACGCCGCTAGATTAAAACTGACGTGGAAAGGTAACACATGCCCACCGAAAGCTCTTTTTTTGAGAGCCCAGGTGGTCGTGTGGTCTAGCGGGACGGCTGCAGTGCAGGCGATTTGGTGTCACGATATCACAGTAGCATGGGTTCGAATCCCGGCGAGGGAAGAACCAAAAATTTGCGAAAGCAAATTTACAGATCTAACATTGTTGGGTTGATGTTTAGACGAGTTGTATATACATTATGTACACAGCCATGTATCACCATCATTGATGGCGATCCGATGGATACATCTGTTGTAGGGTTGTCACTGACTCAGACGTACTTATGAATATAATTATTTTCTGTGACTGTATCTTACATTAATTTGTAGGATCCTTTACTATAGATAATTTAGCTGATCTGTAACAATAACATCTTCATGCCTTATATATCATGTACTGTAGTACGCCGCTAGATTAAAACTGACGTGGAAAGGTAACACATGCCCACCGAAAGCTCTTTTTTTGAGAGCCCAGGTGGTCGTGTGGTCTAGCGGGACGGCTGCAGTGCAGGCGATTTGGTGTCACGATATCACAGTAGCATGGGTTCGAATCCCGGCGAGGGAAGAACCAAAAATTTGCGAAAGCAAATTTACAGATCTAACATTGTTGGGTTGATGTTTAGACGACTTGTATATATATATATATATATATATATATATATAACTCGTCTAAACATCAACCCAACAATGTTAGATCTGTAAATTTGCTTTCGCAAATTTTTGGTTCTTCCCTATAACTCGTCTAAACATCAACCCAACAATGTTAGATCTGTAAATTTGCTTTCGCAAATTTTTGGTTCTTCCCTCGCCGGGATTCGAACCCATGCTACTGTGATATCGTGACACCAAATCGCCTGCACTGCAGCCGTCCCGCTAGACCACACGACCACCTGGGCTCTCAAAAAAGAGCTTTCGCTGGCCGTGTGTTACCTTTCCACGTCAGTTTTAATCTAGCGGCGTACTGCAGTACATGATATATAAGGCATGAAGATGTTATTGTTACATATATATATATATATATACAACTCGTCTAAACATCAACCCAACAATGTTAGATCTGTAAATTTGCTTTCGCAAATTTTTGGTTCTTCCCTCGCCGGGATTCGAACCCATGCTACTGTGATATCGTGACACCGAATCGCCTGCACTGCAGCCGTCCCGCTAGACCACACGACCACCTGGGCTCTCAAAAAAAGAGCTTTCGCTGGCCATGTGTTACCTTTCCACGTCAGTTTTAATCTAGCGGCGTACTATATATCTTTATTCTCACACAATTGAAATGTTACATCGGTACTAAGAAAAAGCTGTGCATTGAATATATAATACACATGCTGTACATACAGCGATGAGAGATTTATCAAATGACATCTGAAATACCAAAGCCGTGTAGACAAACACAATTGTTCACAAAGTTGCTGACAATATAAATATATGTTACGGTTACATGACATCAGATTTTTAACCAAACATTACATAGATATAGGAAGATGTGGTGTGAGTGCCAATGAGACAATTCCCCATCCAAATAACAATTTATAAAAGTATACCATTACAAACCATTATGCATGTTTGATTAAAGTTTTGAAAGATTTATTTTGGTCTTGGGTGAAAAACTGTCATACAAACGTGTAGTGATACTCCTCACAAACTTGTAAACTTAATTCAAACCATTCGAATTCCTTTATGTTTTTTCAACTTCTAGGCTTTTCTTCAGATTGTTCTAAATGTTGAAAAGTTACACGACTTTTGAAGATTGGAGACGGCTTGAGAGCAGTCACTCACAAACATTTTAATCCGCTACAATCCGTTGAGAAATCTATTCTTAGCCATGAACAAACCTGTTGTCCAGTGATTGTCGTCTGCCGTAATTGTTTAGTTTCAATATTATGAGTTTGAATGAGACCATTGGTTTATCTCCTTTGAATAGTTTAAGATGTTGTCATCTCGGAGCCTTGTATTGCTAAATGCAAGCCATGGATATATTTGGAGTTTGGTCTTTACTGGGACAGTTAGATCACTGACACAAGGATAACAGACTATCAGTTGAGACATTATAGCGGTTACATAACGAACAATCATAACAGTTGGTAGTACTAACCAAATGTTTGACAGTTTTTCCCTGTATATCTTGATGAACATTGACATGTATAACCGTTTGTTGTGCTCACACACCACCCAGAATGCAGACACGGGTCAGGTTTGCAATCTAAAAAAGATGTCAGTTTTAAGGTTTATACTGCATCGTAAAGATGTGTTTATACATATTAAGATATCGATTTTTATTTCAGTTTCAATAAAAAAATATTGCATGGTGTTTTTCTCTTTTAATTTCATTTGTAGGATAACTCGCTAAGAACAAACGATCGTTCTTTAACGTATGTGTGAACCACAATAACTCTTTGTATGTTATTGCTGATATCAATCCCATAATTTTAATATACGGAAATTCTGTGGAAAACTCCAAAACCCATCATGTAAAGTGTTGGTGTCCACTCATGTCAATTTAACACATGTTATAATATATACAAATTCAATAATTAGAATTCCATATTACTTATGTCAGTCATTTAAGACGATTTAGTAGTTAGCACTTCAATGTTGGCATGATAATAAATTACATATTAAATTTTTTCGAAATACTAAGAATTTTCTTATCCCAGGCGGAGATTACCTTAGCTGTCTTTGGCACAAATTTTTAGAATTTGGTTCTACAATGCTTTTCAACTACATTGTACTTGTTTGGCTTTATAACTATTTTGATCTGAGTGTCACTGATGAGTCTTATGTAGACGAAACGCGCGTCTGGTGTATTAACATATAAGCCTGGTACATCTGATAACTATTTACACAGCTTGGTAGATGCCATTGCTGACGGACGTTTCGTTCACAAGGATATCATCAGCCAAGTCGTCAGCACTTCAGTGTTGGCATGAATATCAATTATATGGTCATTTTTATTTATTTCTATTTTACAAAAGTTTGGATGTTTTTGAAAAACTTTAATTTTCTTATCTGGTATATTTGATAACTAATTAGTCTATGAAATCTCTCTATATTCATGGTAATGCTCGTCCTTTAAGATAACATAAAATGATATATTTGACGTGTGATTTACAGACTTAAAACTGCCTATGATATCCGAATGTACTTTTTATTTTATTTTGCCGCCTCAATGATGTGTTTCCATCTGTTAAATTTATGAGAATCAAGTCATAACATGCAAATATAGGTTCATGTGCTATCGATATTTAGCCCAATATGTAAAGTAATATGAAACTTACGGTCAACTACATCTGAAATTCAGTGGAAATTTAAGTATAAGTTATAATATGTATAATGCTAACACTTTGCCTTTATGATTTTCAATAACGCAAGACTTGTTAAAAATATATTAAGTTAACATATATATATTTGAAAACATATTGATTAAGCAATATCGTCACTTTAAATCAATAACATGCATGGAGTTAATACATAGTTCTATTTGTTCGTGGTTCAACAGATTGACACATATGTACATAGAAGGCCGTACATTGACCTATAATGGTTTACTTTTTTAAATTGTTATTTGGATGGAGAGTTGTCTCATTGGCACTCACACCACATCTTCCTATACCTATATAGAGTATATATTTTACATATTTTTTTAAAACAAATATCTTAATTATTTTGATTATTGATAATTCTATCTGTTAACTTATTTTTCATCCGAACATCAGACGGAAACAGATTATTTCATATCTTTAAAATGACACCTCTCTGATGATAAGAAAAAAATTACCATGAAGTTAAGTGTTTATGTCAATAACATTTGTAACAATGTGGGTTTTACTTATCGTCGGAGGCCGTGCTACGATATAAAAAATGTGTTCATGTAAAATGTAGGTTGCGTGTAGTTCAGTAAGCAATATCCGCAATAACTTAAAGGCGTCAGTTACCGAATCTTTGTTTATATAATACCTGTTTAAGAAAGATCAAATGGTGTACATAATATACGTACTCTGACAAGAAGATCCTGTATAGCCTGCTGCACAAGTGCATGTGAAACCAGAAGTAGATGTCTGACATGAACCTCCATTTTGACAAGGTTTGGGCGCACAATCTAGAAGAATATTTGTAAATATTAAATCGTTTTATTTTAAATTTGTTATTTATTTTTTATATAACTCGTAGGCATACCTTTTCAGTTTCGAAGATGTGTATGAAATATATAACGAAATGATCGTCGTATCCCTATACTAATTGTGGTCATATTGAAATGAATATTGATAAATTTTCAGAAAAAAATTAACAATATTATATGCGTTATTTCATCTTCTTTGTATATTTAGTTAACATAAAAACGACACAACCATCTGGTTTGTATCAGCACATTAAACAATTCAGAAGGTTTGTGTACGTCTTCTTCTTCTCTTTTTGTTAGCTGTCTGTCTTATCCCTATACTGATTCATTAGAAGTTTCTCGATTAAGAGGTACAAGAGAAGAAATGTTTTTAAAAATGAAGAAACGTAGAAAAAAAACTAAAGATACAAACGGATAATATGCAATCACGTGAATAAAAATACCAATCTGAATTTCAATGCCACAATAGAGGATTAATTTCTTAAAATAGAAATTGCATCATCACATTATTTTACAATGTTTTAGTTGTTAAAAAGTGGTATTCAAATTCAACATATTGTACTTACAGTCTGGAGCTGCAAAGATAACACTTGATTAATTTAAAATACATCGTCACTAGATATTTTGTAAAAAGAATTTGATACAACAGTCATGTTCGAAAATAAACAGTTATTCAATTGCGTTTGAAGTCACTTAATAAAATTTCGTACGGATATTTGTCATCAGATGGTAAACACGCATATCAAAACTAATAAATTTCTGAAATATTCACGGTAGAATGTGAATGGACATATTTCATTTCAAAGTAAACACATTAAGTTTGTGTTAGATTTCGATGTTTTATTAAAGAGGCACACGTTATTACTTGTACAAACTCTGGTGTTCAAATGCCCTCATACAAAGCTGACCTTAGATAAATTGGGTTTAATAGTTTAGGTCTGTGTCTGTGACGTAGCTCAACACGTGTTTATGTTTAAAAACATGCCTAGATTTCCAACGTTTGTTTAAAAGCCTTTCTGGTAATTCTAATCCAGAAAAGAAAATCGGCTGCATGCTATCTTGAAATTGACTTTATACTTTGTTGAAATAGTTTTCTTTACTCATACTAATTATGCTAAACTTACGTTGAGAACACGTGGGACCTGTGTAACCATTGTTGCATACACATGAAAATTGTATTCGTCCATTAACACATCTACCATGTACGCATGGATTTGTTGCACAATCTAGATAACAAATTAATAAAAGCAAGTAAAATAAGTGGAATTATCAGTGCATACTTTTGTAAAATTGTGGTCATATTGAAATGAATATTAATAAATTTTCAGAAAAAAATTAACAATATAATATGAGTTATTTCATCTTCTTTGTATATTTAGTTAACATAAAAACGACACAACCATTGACAAAAACTATACTACCTGTATCATAACATTTGAAATAGTTTCATGAATATAACAGATTTTGAGCTGTAAAATACTATTTTATTCTTGCAATGCCTGCATATGGATTACATATTACCACGTTGAAACGATATTCCAGGGATGTGGTTTTCCTTAATAGGGGGTTGATTCTCACAAGAAATCTTTAAAATTTAAAATGGTGAGGTTGATATTACTGTTTTTAAGGAAATTTTACGGACGCGATGACAGACAAATGACACAAGGTACGTTCTAATTTTTGGGAGCATTATCCCGTGCTCTTTTCTACATATCAAGCTTATCACCAAGTTCGTACTAACATTAGCAACACGATGAGTTCCACACGCTAACGCTCAGGGTATAATAATCGAATATAAATGCCCAACCCATGGTTAAATGAAGACAAATCAACGGCTGCCATGAATTATTACTAAAAATAATCTATGAAACACGTAGGGACACTCGTTCATAACGATGCACGTAAAAACATTGTAAGATAACTCGCTAAGAACAAACGATCGTTCTTTAACGTATGTGTGAACCACAATAACTCTTTGTATGTTGTTGCTGATATCGATTCCATAGTTAGTTTTAATATACGGAAATTCTGTGGAAAACTCCAAAACCCATCATGTAAAGTGTTGGTGTCCACTCATGTCAATTTAACACATGTTATAATATATACAAATTCAAGAATTATAATTCCATATTACTTATGTCAGTCATTTAAGACGATTTTGTAGTCAGCACTTCAGTGTTGGCATGATAATCAATTACATATTAAATTTTTTCGAAATTCTAAGGATTTTCTTATCCCAGGCGGAGATTACCTTAGCTGTCTTTGGCACAACTTTTTGGAATTTGGTTCCACAATGCTCTTCAACTACATTGTACTTGTTTGGCTTTATAACTATTGATCTGAGTGTCACTGATGAGTCTTATGTAGACGAAACGCGCGTCTGGTGTATTAAAATATAAGCCTGGTACATTTGATAACTATTTACACAGCTCGGTAGATGCCATTGCTGACGGACGTTTCTTTCACAAGGATATCATCAGCCAAGTCGTCAGCACTTCAGTGTTGGCATGCATATCAATTATATGGTCATTTTTATTAATTTCTTTTTTACAAAAGTATGGATGTTTTTGAAAAACTTGAATTTTCTTATCTGGTACATTTGATAACTAATTAGTCTATGAAATCTCTCTATATTCATGGTAGTGCTCGTACTTCAAGATAACATAAAATGATATATTTGACGTGTGATTTACAGACTTAAAACCGCCTATGATATCCGAATGTCCTTTTTATTTTATTTTGCCGCCTCAATTATGTGTTTCCATCTGTTAAATTTATGAGAATCAAGTCATAACATGCAAATATAGGTTCATGTGCTATCGATATTTAGCCCAATATGTAAAGTATTATGAAACTTACGGTCAACTTCATCTGAAATTCAGTGGAAATTTAGGTATAAGTTATTACATGTATAATGTTAACACTTTGCCTTTATGATTTTCAGTCCACCTTTATTTGAAATATTTACATCACGCAAGACTTGTTTAAAATATATTTATGTCCCAAGTCAGGAGCCTCTGGCCTTTGTTAGTCTTGTATTATTTTAATTTTAGTTTCTTGTGTACAATTTGTAAATTAGTATGGCGTTCATTATCACTGGACTAGTATATATTTGTTTAGGGGCCAGCTGAGGGACGCCTCCGGGTGCGGGAATTTTTCGCTAAATTGAAGACCTGTTGGTGACCCTCTGCTGTTGTTTTTTATTTGGTCGGGTTGTTGTCTCTTTGACACATTCCCCATTTCCATTCTCAATTTTATTTTTTACAGAGTTTGTCTTTAGTGCCGTGTGGAGGCAGTAGAGTGCCTCCCCGTGCTTCAGGTTTATGCTCTTATAATATACTAGATTATGGAGTGTGTGTCCTAGCGAGAACTGCTCTAGTTCATTACTTTAGGAATATTTATCAAAAAGCAGTATTTCAATATTCAGCCCCATTCTACTCTTTAGTCAGCCATCAGTCATACCCTGATATACCCTATCTTTTTCGGGTAATTAATACTGATGATAGCGTTTGACATTTTTAGCCGAACAAATTTATCCATTTTATATAACTTAAATTATTGTATGCTGGTTCATATTCTGGACGCCAGTCTTTGCTCCTTTATTATATAATTCACTAACAAAACAATTATGAAGCTTAGAAATGGAAAATTACTAAATACTAAACTTGTTCAAAGGGTATCTACACGTCTCAATCTTCAAAATCGGTTATCTAAAAATACTACCATCGCTAACGTTTTTAACAATAAAAATCGTGGTTACCCTTCTATCGATAAGTGTCATGCCAAAAAATGACTTACATGTCCCCGTCTTTCCACCAACAATACGGTAAGGTCCACGTTTAATGGTCGCACATTTTCTTTAAATTTTGAAACTGATATAACTTGAAAATCAAACAGTATTATTTATTTACTCACATGAAACAAACCGGGGTGTGGTATTCAGTACGTAGGAGAAACTGGACGATATTTATCTAAACGCACTCAAGAACATCTGTATCGTTTTAAAAGACCCAATAAATTCAAAAGTATCATTTACCAACACCTTAAGAAGCACAACCATCCTTTTAAATATTTAGCAGTTCAACCTTTAGAAGTAGTAAATAAGCAGCCTGGTGAATCGCATTCAAAGTTTGTACGATCACGGAAAATAATTGAATTAAATTGGATTAAAAAATTAAAGACAGTTTACCCTCTCGGTCTAAATGATAATATGATGGGAATTGGTAATATATCTAGAACCAATTCCGTTAACATTTTGGATATAGTTTCTAAAACTGTTCGTAAAACACGTTCTCACGGTCGTAGAACAAATCGCAATCAAAGAAAATTTCGGGCCAATCATACCAATATTTCGGACCTAATTTCTATTTCAAAAAACAACGGCAGACATTATCTGTTAACAAAACTCTGTTCGTTACCGGTTAATACGATAAATAAAATTTTGGAGGATTGCAACACAATTTCATATAGCAGTCCTAAGTATGAAATTGTTCAAATTATTATGGCATATTGTTATTCTAAATTATTTCCCAAAATTGATCGCCCTGAAGATCATAAAAAACATTTTAATAAAATTAAGTATGTCAATAAAGGCTTTGATTTTGTAAATATTGCCGGTATATTTAACGACCATTCTGTTAAAGAACAAATTCCTGGATATTTTGACAATACTGAGCTACCTCTTATTTGTTATATTTACAAGAAATCTACCCGGAAATTTGTGTTTAATTATAGTCAATTGTGTAAAGATGTTAATATCAGTGAAAATACACCTACTTCATGTAATTGCAGTAATTCCGAATATATTTATGGACCCATTTCCCATGTCATAACAGGAGATCTTAACATCGTTCAAGACCGAGAGTAAAAATCATTCCTCAGTAAAGGACCTAAATATCGTCCCCCGTCAATTATTAATTGGAATGAGTGTCGTAATATCATCCACGACTCACTCCATACTTACTGTATGAAATGGATAAAACGGGAAAAAGCTGACAAAAAATCTTTGGACTCTTTTTTTAATTCAGTAATGAAGATAGTTGACATACGTATTCAACATTTTAAAGAACATTTTACTATAAACAATAACCACAATAAACCTATTTCTCGTATCAAACATAAACTAAAAGAACTAGCCAAGGAATTAGTTTTTGTCCCGGCCGATAAAGCTGCTAATAATATTATTATTGTTTGACGTAAATTTTACATTAAGGTTCTGAAAAAGGAAATCACCACTTCACCAACATTCCATCTGACTCCATTTTCAGAAAACGAAATCTGTAACAAACATAAACTTTTAGCCACCGCTTTACAAGCAGAGCCAAATACAATGAAAGTCCCAACTATGTATTGGCTTCCGAAGCTACAAAAAAACCCTTACAAATATAGATTTATTTCGTCTTCAAGCCATTGTTCAACTACTAAATTGTCTATTCTTCTTACCAGCGCACTTGGTACAATTAAAAACCTGATAATAAATTGTTCAAATAAGGCCTTCGAAAATAGTGGAATAAATTACTTTTGGAGTGTCAAGAACTCGTTGGAAGTACTTGATAAATTGCATGCTTATATTGGTGATTTTAAATCTGTTCAAAGTTTTGATTTTTCTACCCTGTATACCACATTGCCTCACATTCTCATTAAGAAAAAATTCACACACCTAATTAAATGGGCATTCAAAAAATCAGAATGTGAATATATATGTTCAAACTCTTTTAGGTCATTTTTTAGTAGCAATAAACAAAAAAACTATGTTAATTGGACATGCTTTGATACTATATATGCCCTTGAATTTGTACTAGATAACATTTTTGTTCGCTTTGGGGATTGCGTATATCGTCAGATTATCGGAATTCCAATGGGGACTAACTGTGCACCACTTATTCCGGACCTGTTTTTGTATTGTTATGAGTTACAATGTATGACAAAAATAAGCAAAGACCCATCGAAACAACATCTGATAAACAAATTTAATAATACTTTTAGATATTTGGATGATATTTTGGCTCTCAATAATGACGACTTCAGTATGTATATTAATGAAATTTATCCTGTTGAACTTACTTTAAAAAAAGCTAATACTAACAGTGACCACTGCCCTTTTCTCGATGTTGATATATATATCACTAATGGAAAGCTGAATACTAAAATTTATGATAAAAGGGATGATTTTTCATTTCCTATCGTTAATTATCCGTTTTTAGATGGTGACGTTCCCTTGTCACCATCTTACGGTGTTTATATATCTCAACTTGTAAGATTCGCTCGTGTATGTAACAATGTTTTAGATTTTAACGAGAGAAATGTATGTATTACTGAAAAATTATTACACCAGGGTTTTCGATATCACAAACTAGTCAAAACATTTACTAAATTTTATCATCGGTATAAAGACATCATTCGTAAATATAGCTCAACATGCAGACTTCTAATACGTTCAGGTATTTCACATCCAATTTTTTATGGTAATATTCTTATAAAGCACAAAGGTGTCAGTATTCACCTCAGAAACTTACAAAACCTTTGAATAGACTTATTAAGAAGGGATATAATTACGATACTGTTGTCAAGTCATTAAAGATTGCATATTTTGGCGTTAATATTGAGTCACTGATAAGGTCTTTGCATCGGAACTAAACACATTTATTCTAAAAACAGTTGTTGGCATGACACGGGTTATGTTCTTCTCATATATGTTATGATGGTATGATACTAAACCCCTAACGGGAAGGATTGTGCCTGATGTTCATATGATGAAATCATAATCTTTCAGTCAGATTAATTGAAGTCTGGAGCTGGCATGTCAGTTAACTGCTAGTAGTCTGTTGTTATTTATGTATTATTGTCATTTTGTTTATTTTCTTTGGTTACATCTTCTGACATCAGACTCAGACTTCTCTTGAACTGAATTTTAATGTGCGTATTGTTATGCGTTTACTTTTCTACATTGGTTAGAGGTATAGGGGGAGGGTTGAAATCTCACAAACATGTTTAACCCCGCCGCATTTTTGCGCCTGTCCCAAGTCAGGAGCCTCTGGCCTTTGTTAGTCTTGTATTATTTTAATTTTAGTTTCTTGTGTACAATTTGGAAATTAGTATGGCGTTCATTATCACTGGACTAGTATATATTTGTTTAGGGGCCAGCTGAGGGACGCCTCCGGGTGCGGGAATTTCTCGCTAAATTGAAGACCTGTTGGTGACCCTATGCTGTTGTTTTTTATTTGGTCGGGTTGTTGTCTCTCTGACACATTCCCATTTCCATTCTCAATTTTATTAGTTGACATATATATATTTGAAAACATATGGATTAAGCAATATCGTCACTTTAAATCAATATCATGCATATAGAAGGCCGTACATTGACCTATAATGTTTTTTTAATTGTTATTTGGATGGAGAGTTGTCTCATTGGCACTCACACCACATCTTCCTATATCTATATAGACCATATATTTCACATTTGTTTTAAAACAAATATCTTAATTATTTGGATAATTGATAATTCTATCTGTTAACTTATTTTTCATCCGAACATCAGACGGAAACAGATTATTTCATATCTTTAAAATGACACCTCTCTGATGATAAGAAAAAAATTACCATGAAGTTAAGTTTTTATGTCAATAACATTTGTAACAATGTGGGTTTTACGTATCGTCGGAGGCCGTGCTATGATATAAAAAATGTGTTCATGTAAGTTGTAGGTTGTATATAGTTCAGTAAGCAATATCCGCAATAACCTAAAGGCGTCAGTTACCGAATCTTTGTTTATATAATACCTGTTTAAGAAAGATTAAATGGTGTACAAAATATACGTACTCTGACAAGAAGATCCTGTAAGGCCTGCTGCACAAGTACATGTGAAACCAGAAATAGATGTCTGACATGAACCTCCATTTTGACAAGGTTTGGGCGCACAATCTAGAATATTTTAAATATTAAATCGTTTTATTTTAAATTTGTTATTTATTTTTTATATAACTCGTAGGCATACCTTTTCAGTTTCGAAGATGTGTATGAAATATATAACGAAATGATCGTCTTATCCCTATACTAATTGTGGTCATATTGAAATGAATATTGATAAATTTTCAGAAAAAAATTAACAATATTATATGCGTTATTTCATCTTCTTTGTATATTTAGTTAACATAAAAACGACACAACCATCTGGTTTGTATCAGCACATTAAACAATTCAGAAGGTTTATGTACGTCTTCTTCTTCTCTTTTTGTTAGCTAGCTGTCTGTCTTATCCCTATACTGATTCATTAGAAGTTTCTCGATTAAGAGGTACAAGAGAAGAAATGTTTTTAAAAATGATGAAACGTAGAAAAAACTAAAGATACAAACGGATAATATGCAATCACGTGAATAAAAATACCAATCTGAATTTCAATGCCACAATAGAGGATTAATTTCTTAAAATAGAAATTGCATCATCACATTATTTTACAATGTTTTAGTTGTTAAAAAGTGGTATTCAAATTCAACATATTGTACTTACAGTCTGGAGCTGCAAAGATAACACTTGATTAATTTAAAATACATCGTCACTAGATATTTTGTAAAAAGAATTTGATACAACAGTCATGTTCGAAAATAAACAGTTATTCAATTGCGTTTGAAGTCACTTAATAAAATTTCGTACGGATATTTGTCATCAGATGGTAAACACGCATATCAAAACTAATAAATTTCTGAAATATTCACGGTAGAATGTGAATGGACATATTTCATTTCAAAGTAAACAAATTAAGTTTGTGTTAGATTTCGATGTTTTATTAAAAGAGGCACACGTTATTACTTGTACAAACTCTGGTGTTCAAATGTCCTCATACAAAGCTGACCTTAGATAAATTGGGTTTAATAGTTTAGGTCTGTGTCTGTGACGTAGCTCAACACGTGTTTATGTATAAAAACATGCCTAGATTTCCAACGTTTGTTTAAAAGCCTTTCTGGTAATTCTAATCCAGAAAAGAAAATCGGCTGCATGCTATCTTGAAATTGACTTTATACTTTGTTGAAATAGTTTTCTTTACTCATACTAATTATGCTAAACTTACGTTGAGAACACGTGGGACCTGTGTAACCATTGTTGCATACACATGAAAATTGTATTGGTCCATTAACACATTTACCATGTACGCATGGATTTGTTGCACAATCTAGATAACAAATTAATAAAAGCAAGTAAAATAAGTGGAATTATCAGTGCATACTTTTGTAAAATTGTGGTCATATTGAAATGAATATTGATAAATTTTCAGAAAAAAATTAACAATATTATATGCGTTATTTCATCTTCTTTGTATATTTAGTTAACATAAAAACGACACAACCATCTGGTTTGT
The DNA here is from genome assembly GCA_037788925.1 of Mytilus galloprovincialis. Lineage (NCBI taxonomy): Eukaryota > Metazoa > Mollusca > Bivalvia > Mytilida > Mytilidae > Mytilus > Mytilus galloprovincialis. The sequence goes on along the minus strand of CM075342.1, from coordinate 27,841,375 downwards.
ATCAGCACATTAAACAATTCAGAAGGTTTATGTACGTCTTCTTCTTCTCTTTTTGTTAGCTGTCTGTCTTATCCCTATACTGATTCATTAGAAGTTTCTCGATTAAGAGGTACACATGGTACAAGAGAAGAAATGTTTTTAAAAATGCAGAAATGTAGAAAAAACTAAAGATACAAACGGATAATATGCAATCACGTGAGTAAAAATACCAATCTGAATTTCAATGCCACAATAGAGGATTAATTTCTTAAAATAGAAATTGAATCATCACATTATTTTACAATGTTTTAGTTGTTAAAAAGTGGTATTTAAATTCAACATATTGTACTTACAGTCTGGAGCTGCAAAGATAACACTTGATTAATTTAAAATACATCGTCACTAGATATTTTGTAAGAAGAATTTGATACAACAGTCATGTTCGAAAAAAAACAGTTATTCAATTGCGTTTGAAGTCACTTAATAAAATTTCGTACGGATATTTGTCATCAGATGGTAAACACGCATATCAAAACTAATAAATTTCTGAAATATTCACGGTAGAATGTGAATGGACATATTTCATTTCAAAGTAAACAAATTAAGTTTGTGTTAGATTTCGATGTTTTATTAAAGAGGCACACGTTATTACTTGTACAAACTCTGGTGTTCAAATGCCCTCATACAAAGCTGACCTTAGATAAATTGGGTTTAATAGTTTAGGTCTGTGTCTGTTACGTAGCTCAACACGTGTTTATGTTTAAAAACATGCCTAGATTTCCAACGTTTGTTTAAAAGCCTTTCTGGTAATTCTAATCCAGAAAAGAAAATCGGCTGCATGCTATCTTGAAATTGACTTTATACTTTGTTGAAATAGTTTTCTTTACTCATACTAATTATGCTAAACTTACGTTGAGAACACGTGGGACCTGTGTAACCATTGTTGCATACACATGAAAATTGTATTCGTCCATTAACACATCTACCATGTACGCATGGATTTGTTGCACAATCTAGATAACAAATTAATAAAAGCAAGTAAAATAAGTGGAATTATCAGTGCATACTTTTGTAAAATTGTGGTCATATTGAAATGAATATTAATAAATTTTCAGAAAAAAATTAACAATATAATATGAGTTATTTCATCTTCTTTGTATATTTAGTTAACATAAAAACGACACAACCATTGACAAAAACTATACTACCTGTATCATAACATTTGAAATAGTTTCATGAATATAACAGATTTTGAGCTGTAAAATACTATTTTATTCTTGCAATGCCTGCATATGGATTACATATTACCACGTTGAAACGATATTCCAGGGATGTGGTTTTCCTTAATAGGGGGTTGATTCTCACAAGAAATCTTTAAAATTTAAAATGGTGAGGTTGATATTACTGTTTTTAAGGAAATTTTACGGACGCGATGACAGACAAATGACACAAGGTACGTTCTAATCTTTGGGAGCATTATCCCGTGCTCTTTTCTACAAATCAAGCTTATCACCAAGTTCGTACTAACATTAGCAACACGATGAGTTCCACACGCTAACGCTCAGGGTATAATAATCGAATATAAATGCCCAACCCATGGTTAAATGAAGACAAATCAACGGCTGCCATGAATTATTACTAAAAATAATCTATGAAACACGTAGGGACACTCGTTCATAACGATGCACGTAAAAACATTGTAAGATAACTCGCTAAGAACAAACGATCGTTCTTTAACGTATGTGTGAACCACAATAACTCTTTGTATGTTGTTGCTGATATCGATTCCATAGTTAGTTTTAATATACGGAAATTCTGTGGAAAACTCCAAAACCCATCATGTAAAGTGTTGGTGTCCACTCATGTCAATTTAACACATGTTATAATATATACAAATTCAAGAATTATAATTCCATATTACTTATGTCAGTCATTTAAGACGATTTTGTAGTCAGCACTTCAGTGTTGGCATGATAATCAATTACATATTAAATTTTTTCGAAATTCTAAGGATTTTCTTATCCCAGGCGGACATTACCTTAGCTGTCTTTGGCACAACTTTTTGGAATTTGGTTCCACAATGCTCTTCAACTACATTGTACTTGTTTGGCTTTATAACTATTGATCTGAGTGTCACTGATGAGTCTTATGTAGACGAAACGCGCGTCTGGTGTATTAAAATATAAGCCTGGTACATTTGATAACTATTTACACAGCTCGGTAGATGCCACTGCTGACGGACGTTTCTTTCACAAGGATATCATCAGCCAAGTCGTCAGCACTTCAGTGTTGGCATGCATATCAATTATATGGTCATTTTTATTAATTTCTTTTTTACAAAAGTATGGATGTTTTTGAAAAACTTGAATTTTCTTATCTGGTACATTTGATAACTAATTAGTCTATGAAATCTCTCTATATTCATTGTAGTGCTCGTACTTCAAGATAACATAAAATGATATATTTGACGTGTGATTTACAGACTTAAAACCGCCTATGATATCCGAATGTCCTTTTTATTTTATTTTGCCGCCTCAATGATGTGTTTCCATCTGTTAAATTTATGAGAATCAAGTCATAACATGCAAATATAGGTTCATGTGCTATCGATATTTAGCCCAATATGTAAAGTAATATGAAACTTACGGTCAACTTCATCTGAAATTCAGTGGAAATTTAGGTATAAGTTATTCATGTATAATGTTAACACTTTGCCTTTATGATTTTCAGTCCACCTTTATTTGAAATATTTACATCACGCAAGACTTGTTTAAAATATATTTATGTCCCGAGTCAGGAGCCTCTGGCCTTTGTTAGTCTTGTATTATTTTAATTTTAGTTTCTGGTGTACAATTTGGAAATTAGTATGGCGTTCATTATCACTGGACTAGTATATATATTTGTTTAGGGGCCAGCTGAGGGACGCCTCCGGGTGCGGGAATTTCTCGCTAAATTGAAGACCTGTTGGTGACCCTCTGCTGTTGTTTTTTATTTGGTCGGGTTGTTGTCTCTTTGACACATTCCCCATTTCCATTCTCAATTTTATTAGTTGACATATATATATTTGAAAACATATGGATTAAGCAATATCGTCACTTTAAATCAATATCATGCATATAGAAGGCCGTACATTGACCTATAATGGTTTTTTTAATTGTTATTTGGATGGAGAGTTGTCTCATTGGCACTCACACCACATCTTCCTATATCTATATAGACCATATATTTCACATCTGTTTTAAAACAAATATCTTAATTATTTGGATAATTGATAATTCTATCTGTTAACTTATTTTTCATCCGAACATCAGACGGAAACAGATTATTTCATATCTTTAAAATGACACCTCTCTGATGATAAGAAAAAAATTACCATGAAGTTAAGTTTTTATGTCAATAACATTTGTAACAATGTGGGTTTTACGTATCGTCGGAGGCCGTGCTATGATATAAAAAATGTGTTCATGTAAGTTGTAGGTTGTATATAGCTCAGTAAGCAATATCCGCAATAACTTAAAGGCGTCAGTTACCGAATCTTTGTTTATATAATACCTGTTTAAGAAAGATTAAATGGTGTACAAAATATACGTACTCTGACAAGAAGATCCTGTAAGGCCTGCTGCACAAGTACATGTGAAACCAGAAATAGATGTCTGACATGAACCTCCATTTTGACAAGGTTTGGGCGCACAATCTAGAATATTTGTAAATATTTAACCGTTTTATTTTAAATTTGTTATTCATTTTTTATATAACTCGTAAGCATACCTTTTCAGTTTCGAAGATGTGTATGAAATATATAACGAAATGATCGCATTATACATGCAAATCAAAAGCATTGAATTTTACAAATGGCAGAACAAATAAGTATTTAAGACTTATAAAAGTATAAGACAAATAAATGTTTCAACAAACGAAACTGTTTAAACTTTATTAACAAGTTTATACTTACAATCAATGGCTGAAATTGTTAGAGAGAAATAGTAAAACAAACAGATAATTCTGGTTTAACATATTAAATAAAGCTTGTTTTTGTTATTTAAAAAGTTGACATTTTTATCAAATATCCATACGATTATTATATTGAATAAAAGAAGATTCGATGATGATAAGAATATAAACGACTGGGTGCTTCTTCATTTGTAGAATTTGATCTTCCCTTCCATTGATAAACAAATAGCATACTTGTTCGCATTGTCCTAGTAAGGAGAACATATTGTTTCAGATTCCTTATATTTGCTTTACGGGTGAACATCATTTTGTTCATGTTATATTTCGTATGATCTGTATTTGTTTTGCTCGTCATCAATATTTGTTTTGCTCGTCATCAATATTTGTTTTGCTCGTCATCAATATTTCCGTTTTTGCCCATTCGTATAGTTCGTTTGTATTGTGTTATCACATAAGCAACACGACGGATGCCGCATGTCGAGCAGGATCTGCTTACCCTTCCGGAGCACCTGAGATCACCCCTAGTTTTTTGGAGGTGTTCGTGTTGTTTATTCTTTAATTTTCTATGTTGTGTCGTGTGTGCTGTTGTTTGTTTGTCTATGGCGTTGTCAGTTTGTTTAAGATTTATGAGTTTGACTGTCCCTTTGGTATCTTTCGTCCCTCTTTCATCTTAAAGAAATGACAGTATTTAGCTATAGTATAGACAAATATTCTAAAATATAGCAGTTTCACATCCTTACATTAAAACAGATTTTAGTATCATTATTCGTTTTCATCTAAAACAATGTGTGTTGGCCTTGTTTATGATATTACAAATTAGGGAACAGTAGTATACCAGGGGTCATAAGTCATTAATCGATCAAGAGAAAGCAAATCCGAATTAAAAACTAAACACGAGGAAACAAATCAAATAATAGACAAAAACAAAGGAACAACAGGAACACTCAAGTGCGACAAAAACAATGTCAACATGTATAGAAACAAACTGCCATATTCCTGACTCTGCACAGGAAATTTTAAGAAAACATGCAGGGTTTAACCTGGTTTTAATGATAGTCAAACATCCTGCTTTGTGACAATGTTAAGATATATATCACTTAAATGACAACAATACGTGATAGATAACTCCATCTGATTTTATCAATTTAAAGTACAATATGCTGAAAAGCGAATAAAAACTGTTAAAACCTCAATATCATTTGCAAACCTAATGTTTTCTTATCATATTTCTCGTCTTATTCAAATTTCAAATACAGAAAATCCAGAATATTTCATTAATCTGTTATACTTGTTATTGTCAAAAGACTTACGTGATGTACACCGTGTCCCTGTGTAACCAGCATCACACGTGCAGGTGTATGACGTTAGCGTGTTTGTACATTTACCAAACACACATGGTCTGTTTAAACAGTCTGAAATAATCAACACACATATACCATAAATTATTAAATAGTGTTTAACCAAAAATAGAACAAAGCATAGCATATCAGTTTTTCTCTTTAGATGTAAGTTGATTAGTGTGTTAAACATTCTGGTTTTCAAGCAATATATTTTGTGACAAATTAAATGATAATTGGTTTGCAGTCAAAAGGATGTTAAAAATTGAACCCTCCGTATTTACTGTTTATTGTACTGACACACAAAATTAGAAAACGAATATTTTATCCATTACAGTGCGTTCGTGAGCATTGAAAACCGTCAACACGATATCATCAAAGATAATTACTAGTGTCTATATACTGAGTACGCTTTGTTATCTGGTTTGTATCAGCACTTTAAACAATTCAGAGGGTTTTTGTATGTCTTCTTCTTCTCTTTTTGTAAGCTGTCTGTCTTATCCCTATACTGATTCATTAGAAGTTTCTCGATTAAGAGGTACAAGAGAAGAAATGTTTTTAAAACTGCAGAAACGTAGAAAAAACTTAAGATGTCAATTTAACACGAGTTATAATATAAATTCAAGAATTAGAATTCCATATTACGTATGTCAGTCATTTAAGACGATTTAGTAGTCAGCACTTCAGTGTTGGCATGATAATCAATTACATATTAATTTTTTTTCGAAATTCTAAGGATTTTCTTATCCCAGGCGGAGATTACCTTAGCTGTCTTTGGCACAATTTTTTGGAATTTGGTTCCACAATGCTCTTCAACTACATTGTACTTGTTTGGATTTATAACTATTGATGTGAGTGTCACTGATGAGTCTTATGTAGACAAAACGCGCGTCTGGTGTATTAAAATATAAGCCTGGTACATTTGATAACTATTTACACAGCTCGGTAAATGCCACTGCTGACGGACGTTTCGTTCACAAGGATATCATCAGACAAGTCGTCAGCACTTCAGTGTTGGCATGAATATCAATTATATGGTCATTTTTATTCATTTCTTTTTTACAAAAGTATGGATGTTTTTGAAAAACTTGAATTTTCTTATCTGGTACATTTGATAACTAATTAGTCTATGAAATCTCTCTATATTCATGGTAATGCTCGTACTTTAAGATAACATAAAATGATATATTTGACGTGTGATTTACAGACTTAAAACCGCCTATGATATCCGAATGTCCTTTTCATTTTATTTTGCCGTCTCAATGATGTGTTTCCATCTGTTAAATTTATGAGAATCAAGTCATAACATGCAAATATAGGTTCATGTGCTATAGATATTTGGCCCAATATGTAAAGTAATATGAAACTTACGGTCAACTACATCTGAAATTCAGTGGAAATTTAAGTATAAGTTATAACAATTATAATGTTAACACTTTGCCTTTATGATTTTCAGTCCACCTTTATTTGAAATATTTACATCACGCATTACTTGTTTGAAATATATTTAGTTGACATATATATATTTGAAAACATATGGATTAAGCAATATCGTCACTTTAAATCAATATCATGCATGGAGTTAATATATAGTTCTATTTGTTCGTGGTTCAACAGATTGACAGATATGTACATAGAAGGCCGTACATTGACTTATAATGGTTTTTAAATTGTTATTTGGATGGAGAGTTGTCTCATTGGCACTCACACCACATCTTCCTATATCTATATAGAGCATATATTTCACATTTGTTTTAAAACAAATATCTTAATTATTTGGATAATTGATAATTCTATCTGTTAACTTATTTTTCATCCGAACATCAGACGGAAACAGATTATTTCATATCTTTAAAATGACACCTCTCTGATGATAAGAAAAAAATTACCATGAAGTTAAGTTTTTACGTCAATAACATTTGTAACAATGTGGGTTTTACTTATCGTCGGAGGCCGTGCTATGATATAAAAAATGTGTTCATGTAAGTTGTAGGTTGCACATAGTTCAGTAAGCAATATCCGCAATAACTTAAAGGCGTCAGTTACCGAATTTTTGTTTATATAATACCTGTTTCAGAAAGATTAAATGGTGTACAAAATATACGTACTCTGACAAGAAGATCCTGTATAGCCTGCTGCACAAGTGCATGTGAAACCAGAAGTAGATGTCTGACATGAACCTCCATTTTGACAAGGTTTGGGCGCACAATCTACAATATTTGTAAATATTAAATCGTTTTATTTTAAATTTGTTATTTATTTTTTATATAATTCGTAAGCATACCTTTTCAGTTTCGAAGATGTGTATGAAATATATAACGAAATGATCGCATTATACATGCAAGATGAAATCAAAATCATTGAATTTTACAAATGGCAGAACAAATAAGTATTTAAGACTTATAAAAGTATAAGACAAATAAATGTTTCAACAAACGAAACTGTTTAAACTTTATTAACAAGTTTATACTTACAATCAATGGCTGAAATTGTTAGAGAGAAATAGTAAAACAAACAGATAATTCTGGTTTAACATATTAAATAAAGCTTGTTTTTGTTATTTAAAAAGTTGACATTTTTATCAAATATCCATACGATTATTATATTGAATAAAAAAAAAATTCGATGATGATAAGAATATAAACGACTGGGTGCTTCTTCATTTGTAGAATTTGATCTTCCCTCCCATTGATAAACAAATAGCATACTTGTTCGCATTGTCCTAGTAAGGAGAACATATTGTTTCAGATTCCTTATATTTGCTTTACGGGTGAACATCATTTTGTTCATGTTATATTTCGTATGATCTGTGTTTGTTTTGCTCGTCATCAATATTTGTTTTGCTCGTCATCAATATTTGTTTTGCTCGTCATCAATATTTCCGTTTTTGCCCTTCGTATAGTTCGTTTGTATCTTTTCATCTTAAAGAAATGACAGTATTTAGCTATAGTATAGACAAATATTCTAAAATATAGCAGTTTTACATCCTTACATTTAAACAGATTTTAGTATCATTATTCGTTTTCATCTAAAACAATGTGTGTTGGCCTTGTTTTTGTTATTACAAATTAGGAAACAGTAGTATACCAGGGGTCATAAGTCATTAATCGATCAAGAGAAAGCAAATCCGAATTAAAAACTAAACACGAGGAAACCAATCAAATAATAGACAAAAACAAAGGAACAACAGGAACACTGAAGTGCGACAAAAACAACGTCAACATGTATAGAAACAAACTGCCATATTCCTGACTCTGCACAGGATATTTTAAGAAAACATGCAGGGTTTAACCTGGTTTTAAGGATAGTCAAACATCCTGCTGTGTGACAATGTTAAGAAATATATCGCTTAAATGAAAACAATACGTGATAGATAACTCCATCTGATTTTATCAATTTAAAGTACAATATGCTGAAAAGCGAATAAAAACTGTTAAAACCTCAATACCATTTGCAAACCTAATGTTTTCTTATCATATTTCTCGTCTTATTCAAATTTCAAATACAGAAAATCCCGAATGTTTCATTAATCTGTTATACTTGTTATTGTTAAACAGACTTACGTGATGTACACCGTGTCCCTGTGTAACCAGCATCACACGTGCAGGTATATGCAGTTAGCGTGTTTGTACATTTACCAAACACACATGGTTTGTTTAAACAGTCTGAAATAATCAACATATATATACCATGAATTATTAAATAGTGTTTAACCAAAAATAGAACAAAGCATATCATATCAGTTTTTCTCTTTAGATGTAAGTTGATTAGTGTGTTAAACATTCTGGTTTTCAAGCAATATATTTTGTTACAAATTTAATGATAATTGGTTTGCAGTCAAAAGGATGTTAAAAATTGAACAACCGTATTTACTGTTTATTGTACTGACACACAAAATTAGAAAAAGAATATTTTATCCATTGCAGTGCGTTCGTGAGCATTGAAAACCGTCAACACGATATCATATCAAAGATAATTACTAGTGTCTATATACTTAGTACGCTTTGTTATCTGGTTTGTATCAGCACATTAAACAATTCAGAGGGTTTTTGTATGTCTTCTTCTTCTCTTTTTGTTAGCTGTCTGTCTTATCCCTATACTGATTCATTAGAAGATTCTCGATTAAGAGGTACAAGAGAAGAAATGTTTTTAAAAATGCAGAAACGTAGAAAAAACTAAAGATGTCAATTTAACACATGTTATAATATATACATATTCAAGAATTAGAATTCCATATTACTTATGTCAGTCATTTAAGACGATTTAGTAGTCATCACTTCAGTGTTGGCATGATAATCAATTACATATTAATTTTTTTCGAAATTTTAAGGATCTTCTTATCCCAGGCGGAGATTACCTTAGCTGTCTTTGGCACAACTTTTTGGAATTTGAGTGTCACTGATGAGTCTTATGTAGACGAAACGCGCGTCTGGTGCATTAAAATATAAGCCTGGTACATTTGATAACTATTTACACAGCTCGGTAGATGCCACTGCTGACGGACGTTTCGTTCACAAGGATATCATCAGCCAAGTCGTCAGCACTTCAGTGTTGGCATGAATATCAATTATATGGTCATTTTTATTAATTTCTTTTTTACAAAAGTATGGATGTTTTTGAAAAACTTGAATTTTCTTATCTGGTACATTTGATAACTAATTAGTCTATGAAATCTCTCTATATTCATGGTAATGCTCGTACTTCAAGATATAATAAATGATATATTTGACGTGTGATTTACAGACTTAAAACCGCCTATGATATCCGAATGTCCTTTTTATTTTATTTTGCCGTCTCAATGATGTGTTTCCATCTGTTAAATTTATGAGAATAAAGTCATAACATGCAAATATAGGTTCATGTGCTATCGATATTTGGCCCAATATGTAAATTAATATGAAACTTACGGTCAACTACATCTGAAATTCAGTGGAAATTTAAGTATAAGTTATAACATGTATAATGTTAACACTTTGCCTTTATGATTTTCAGTCCACCTTTATTTGAAATATTTACATCACGCAAGACTTGTTTAAAATATATTTAGTTGACATATATATATTTGAAAACATATGGATTAAGCAGTATTGACACTTTAAATCAATTTCATGCATGGAGTTAATATATAGTTTTATTTGTTCGTGGTTCAACAGATTAACACATATGTACATAGAAGGCCGTACATTGACCTATAATCATGATAATGGTTTTTTAAATTGTTATTTGGATGGAGAGATGTCTCATTGGCACTCACACCACATCTTCCTATATCTATATAGAGCATATATTTCACATTTGTTTTAAAACAAATATCTTAATTATTTGGATAATTGATAATTCTATCTGTTAACTTATTTTTCATCCGAACATCAGACGGAAACAGATTATTTCATATCTTTAAAATGACACCTCTCTGATGATAAGAAAAAAATTACCATGAAGTTAAGTTTTTATGTCAATAACATTTGTAACAATGTGGGTTTTACTTATCTTCGGAGGCCGTGCTATGATATAAAAAATGTGTTCATGTAAGTTGTAGGTTGCTTATAGTTCAGTAAACAATATCCGCAATACCTTAAAGGCGTCAGTTACCGAATCTTTGTTTATATAATACCTGTTTAAGAAAGATTAAATGGTGTACAAAATATACGTACTCTGACAAGAAGATCCTGTATAGCCTGCTGCACAAGTGCATGTGAAACCAGAAGTAGATGTCTGACATGAACCTCCATTTTGACAAGGTTTGGGTGCACAATCTAGAATATTTGTAAATATTAAATCGTTTTATTTTAAATTTGTTATTACTTTTTATATAACTCGTAAGCATACCTTTTCAGTTTTTAAGATGTGTATGAAATATATAACGAAATGATTGCATTATACATGCAAGATGAAATCAAAATCATTGAATTTTACAAATGGCAGAACAAATAAGTATTTAAAACTTATAAAGTATAAGACAAATAAATGTTTCAACAAACGAAACTGTTTAAACTTTATTAACAAGTTTATACTTACAATCAATGGCTGAAATTGTTAGAGAGAAATAGTAAAACAAACAGATAATTCTGGTTTAACATATTAAATAAAGCTTGTTTTTGTTATTTAAAAAGTTGACATTTTTATCAAATATCCATACGATTATTATATTGAATAAAAAAAAAATTCGATGATGATAAGAATATAAACGACTGGGTGCTTCTTCATTTGTAGAATTTGATCTTCCCTCCCATTGATAAACAAATAGCATACTTGTTCGCATTGTCCTAGTAAGGAGAACATATTGTTTCAGATTCCTTATATTTGATTTACGGGTGAACATCATTTTGTTCATGTTATATTTCGTATGATCTGTATTTGTTTTGCTCGTCATCAATATTTCCGTTTTGCTCGTCATCAATATTTGTTTTGCTCGTCATCAATATTTGTTTTGCTCGTCATCAATATTTCCGTTTTTGCCCATTCGTATAGTTCGTTTGTATCTTTTAATCTTAAATAAATGACAGTATTTAGCTAAAGTATAGACAAATATTCTAAAATATAGCAGTTTTACATCCTTACATTAAAACAGATTTTAGTATCATTATTCGTTTTCATCTAAAACAATGTGTGTTGGTCTTGTTTTTGTTATTACAAATTAGGGAACAGTAGTATACCAGGGGTCATAGGTCATTAATCGATATTTGTCATCAGATGGTAAACACGCATATCAAAACTAATAAATTTCTGAAATATGCACGGTAGAATGTGAATGGACATATTTCATTGCAAAGAAAACAAATTAAGTTTGTGTTAGATTTCGATGTTTTATTAAAGAGGCACACGTTATTACTTGTACAAACTCTGGTGTTCAAACGCCCTCATACAAAGCTGACCTTAGATAAATTGGGTTTAATTGTTTAGGTCTGTGTCTGTGACGTAGCTCAACGCGTGTTTATGTCTAAAAACATGCCTAGGTTTCCAACGTTTGTTTAAAAGTCTTTCTGGTAATACTAATCCAGAAAAGAAAACCGGCTGCATGTTATCTTGAAATTGACTTTATACTTTGATGAAATAGTTTTCTTTACTCATACTAATTACGCTAAACTTACGTTGAGAACACCAGGGACCTGTGTAACCATTGTTGCATATACATGAAAAATGTATTTGTCCATTAACACATCTACCATGTACGCATGGATTTAATGCACAATCTAGATAACAAATTAATAAAAGCAAGTAAAATAAGTGGAATTATCAGTGCATACTTTTGTAAAATTGTGGTCATATTGAAATGAATATTGATAAATTTTCAGAAAAAAATTAACAATATAATATGCGTTATTTCATCTTCTTTGTATATTTAGTTAACATAAAAACGACACAACCATTGACAAAAACTATACTACCTGTATCATAACATTTTAAATAGTTTCATAAATATAACAGATTTTGAGCTGTCAAATACTATTTTATTCTTGCAATGCCTGCATATGGATTACATATTACCACGTTGAAACGATATTCCAGGGATGTGGTTTCCTTAATAGGTGGTTGAATCTCACAAGAAAGCTTTAAAATTTAAAATGGTGTGGTTGATATAACTGTTTGTACGGAAATTTTACGGACGCGATGACAGACAAATGACACTAGGTACGTTCTAATCTTTGGGAGCATTATCCCGTGCTCCTTTCTACAAATCAAGCTTATCACCAAGTTCGTACTAACATTAGCAACACGATGAGTTCCACTCGCTAACGCTCAGGGTATAATAATCGAATATAAATGCCCAACCCATGGTTAAATGAAGACAAATCAACGGCTGCCATGAATTATTACTAAAAATAATCTATGAAACACGTAGGGACACTCGTTCATAACGATGCACGTAAAAACATTGTAAGATAACTCGCTAAGAACAAACGATCGTTCTTTAACGTATGTGTGAACCACAATAACTCTTTGTATGTTGTTGCTGATATCGATTCCATAGTTAGTTTTAATATACGGAAATTCTGTGGAAAACTCCAAAAGCCATCATGTAAAGTGTTGGTGTCCACTCATGTCAATTTAACACATGTTATAATATATACAAATTCAAGAATTAGAATTCCATATTACTTATGTCAGTCATTTAAGACGATTTAGTAGTCAGCACTTCAGTGTTGGCATGATAATCAATTACATATTTAATTTTTTCGAAATTCTAAGGATTTTCGTATCCCAGGCGGAGATTACCTTAGCTGTCTTTGGCACAACTTTTCGGAATTTGGTTCCACAATGCTCTTCAACTACATTGTACTTGTTTGGCTTTATGACTATTGATCTGAGTGTCACTGATGAGTCTTATGTAGACGAAACGCGCGTCTGGTGTATTAAAATATAAGCCTGGTACATTTGATAACTATTTACACAGCTCGGTAGATGCCACTGCTGACGGACGTTTCGTTCACAAGGATATCATCAGCCAAGTCGTCAGCACTTCAGTGTTGGCATGAATATCAATTATATGGTCATTTTTATTAATTTCTCTTTTACAAAAGTATGGATGTTTTTGAAAAACTTGAATTTTCTTATCTGGTACCTTTGATAACTAATTAGTCTATGAAATCTCTCTATATTCATGGTAATGCTCGTCCTTCAAGATAACATAAAATGATATATTTGACGTGTGATTTACAGACTTAAAACCGCCTATGATATCCGAATGTCCTTTTTATTTTATTTTGCCGCCTCAATGATGTGTTTCCATCTGTTAAATTTATGAGAATCAAGTCATAACATGCAAATATAGGTTCATGTGCTATCGATATTTGGCCCAATATGTAAAGTAATATGAAACTTACGGTCAACTACATCTGAAATTCAGTGGAAATTTAAGTATAAGTTATAACATGTATAATGTTAACACTTTGCCTTTATGATTTTCAGTCCGCCTTTATTTGAAATATTTACATCACGCAAGACTTGTTTAAAATATATTTAGTTGACATATATATATTTGAAAACATATGGATTAAGCAATATGGTCACTTTAAATCAATATCAAGCATGGAGTTAATATATAGTTCTATTTGTTCATGGTTCAACAGATTGACACATATGTACATAGAAGGCCGTACATTGACCTATAATGGTTTTTTAAATTGTTATTTGGATGGAGAGTTGTCTCATTGGCACTCACACCACATCTTCTATATCTATATAGACCATATATTTCACATTTGTTTTAAAACAAATATCTTAATTATTTGGATAATTGATAATTCTATCTGTTAACTTATTTTTCATCCGAACATCAGACGGAAACAGATTATTTCATATCTTTAAAATGACACCTCTTTGATGATAAGAAAAAAAATACCATGAAGTTAAGTTTTTATGTCAATAACATTTGTAACAATGTGGGTTTTACTTATCATCGGAGGCCGTGCTATGATATAAAAAATGTGTTCATGTAAGTTGTAGGTTGCATATAGTTCAGTAAGCAATATCCGCAATATCTTAAAGGCGTCAGTTACCGAATCTTTGTTTATATAATACCTGTTTAAGAAAGATTAAATGGTGTACAAAATATACGTACTCTGACAAGAAGATCCTGTATAGCCTGCTGTACAAGTGCATGTGAAACCAGAAGTAGATGTCTGACATAAACCTCCATTTTGACAAGGTTTGGGCGCACAATCTAGAATATTTGTAAATATTTAACCGTTTTATCTTAAATTTGTTATTTATTTTTTATATAACTCGTAAGCATACCTTTTCAGTTTCGAAGATGTGTATGAAATATATAACGAAATGATCGCATTATACATGCAAATCAAAAGCATTGAATTTTACAAATGGCAGAACAAATAAGTATTTAAGACTTATAAAAGTATAAGACAAATAAATGTTTCAACAAACGAAACTGTTTAAACTTTATTAACAAGTTTATACTTACAATCAATGGCTGAAATTGTTAGAGAGAAATAGTAAAACAAACAGATAATTCTGGTTTAACATATTAAATAAAGCTTGTTTTTGTTATTTAAAAAGTTGACATTTTTATCAAATATCCATACGATTATTATATTGAATAAAAAAAAAATTCGATGATGATAAGAATATAAACGACTGGGTGCTTCTTCATTTGTAGAATTTGATCTTCCCTCCCATAGATAAACAAATAGCATACTTGTTCGCATTGTCCTAGTAAGGAGAACATATTGTTTCAGGTTCCTTATATTTACTTTACGGGTGAACATCATTTTGTTCATGTTATATTTCGTATGATCTGTATTTGTTTTGCTCGTCATCAATATTTGTTTTGCTCGTCATCAATATTTGTTTTGCTCGTCATCAATATTTGTTTTGCTCGTCATCAATATTTCCGTTTTTGCCCATACGTATAGTTCGTTTGTATCTTTTAATCTTAAAGAAATGACAGTATTTAGCTATAGTATAGACAAATATTCTAAAATATAGCAGTTTTACATCCTTACATTAAAACAGATTTTAGTATCATTATTCGTTTTCATCTAAAAAAAATGTGTGTTGGCCTTGTTTTTGTTATTACGAGTTAGGGAACAGCAGTATACCAGGGGTCATAAGTCATTAATCGATATTTGTCATCAGATGGTAAACACGCATATCAAAACTAATAAATTTCTGAAATATTCACGGTAGAATGTGAATGGACATATTTCATTGCAAAGTAAACAAATTAAGTTTGTGTTAGATTTCGATGTTTTATTAAAGAGGCACACGTTATTACTTGTACAAACTCTGGTGTTCAAACGCCCTCATGCAAAGCTGACCTTAGATAAATTGGGTTTAATTGTTTAGGTATGTGTCTGTGACGTAGCTCAATGCGTGTTTATGTATAAAAACATGCCTAGATTTCCAACGTTTGTTTAAAAGCCTTTCTGGTAATACTAATCCAGAAAAGAAAATCGGCTGCATGTTATCTTGAAATTG